>JANHMN010000016.1:24346009-24393509 GCA_030674055.1 Rhabdomys pumilio
TGTGTGTGTGTGTGTGTGTGTGTGTGTGTGTGTGTGTGTGTGTGTGTGTATGTATATGTATGTGTATATATATATATATATATATATATATATATATAAAATGGTATATATGTATATATGTGTGTGCATATGTGTGTGTATGCAAACACATGTACACAATAAATAATTGTAATTCTCAAAATATTACATTTGACGTGGTCAACTGTTCCTTTTACTTCTGAAAACTTAGTTCTAAGGTAGGTTATCTTAACTTGTAATCTTTGGATAGAATTCATAAGCAGTACATAAGTTGTAAAAAGAAATGTATTCTAATAATCATATTTAAGAAAACTTCAGTAATTTCTTATGTTGTAAATTGTATTAGTTCTTTTTATGCTATTGTAATAAAACACCATGGCTGAGACAACTTAGGGAAGAAAGAGTTTATTTGGACTGACAGTTCCATAGGAAGAGGCTTCCATCTCCACAGGCAAGCAGGGCAACAAGCAGCAGATATGGTTAAATAAGCTAAAATCCTGAAACAGACAGTGAGTTGGAAACAGGATGAAGCCATATAATTTCAAAGCCTTAACCCAGAAGCACACTTTCTTTAGCAATGCCACACCAGCTAAACTTGCCTCAGCGTGCAACCTACTGAGAACCAAGTGTTTTAATTCCAGAACCTATGAGGAACATTTCCCTTTCAAACTTCTACATTCTATTCCATGGCCATATTTTAATTCAAAAAATTTTTTTTAGTCCAACTTAAAAATTCTTAATAGTCATTCACAATCTCCACGCCGTTTAAAACCATAAAGTCTCTTTATGATACTGGAGGCAATCTCTTTTCTGAAGGATTCTGTAAAATCAAACACCAAATTGCATAATTTCAACATTTAACGGTATCATGGCACAGAATACACATGGTAACTCAAAAAGGAAAGAATAGATCCACAGCGAGGAAATACTGGGTCTGAGTGCTATGAGGATCCAGAAAGGCAAACATCAGCTTCTGTAGTTCCATGTCTGGATGAAAGGGATGGTTCTGTACTTGCAGCTTTGCTGCCTACAGTGTCCATCTGCCTTGGGCTGGTTTCATCCACTTTATGCAGCTCTCTTTTCACAGATATCCTATAACTCTGGCATCTCCATCAGTTTTGGGTCTCTCTCGAATCTCAGCCTTTAGCTTCCTATCTTCAACCATGGCTTCTCACCTCTTCCTCTCTCAGGGCCCTAACAAAGGGACTCCCAGACACACTCCCAGACTGTGACTCAGCAGCAGCTATCTCAGATCAAGTAGGAGAAATGCATGACCTGCTCATTCTCAAATATTTTCATGCCTCTAAAGCCATGAAATTTTTCATGCCTCTAAATCTAGCATCACATGAATGATGCTGCCGAGTTAAACTACCAGCTTAGAAAGAACCACACCCCCACAACCCCAACAGCAGCATAGCCTTTATTCAGCTGCTTTCTAGGAGCAGAAAACACCTTGGTCTCTGTTTCACAAGTTGAATGCTTAGTTGGCTGGAATTTGGTCCCCTTTAAACTCTTTATACAGCATCCAAACACTTTAATAGACACGAGATCCTGTCTTTCACATTCTTCGAAACCACAACATGGTCAGGTTATTCCCAGTAGCATCCCATGTCTGGTAAAAGCTTTCATATAGTTTATGTTTTAGTTGCTGTCTAAATACTGAACAGAGAAACTTTTAAAAGAAAGAGTTTATTTGGACATATGGTTCCAGAAAGATCTGAATCCACTACAACAGGGAAGTGTGACAGCAGGAGACTTGCATAGAGACTGGAGCAGAGCTTACCCTTTAAACCACAAGCAGGAAGAAGACAGTGTAAACTGGGCTACAGAATCTCAAAGCCCACCTTACATGGCGTATTTCTTTCAACAAGGTTCCTCCATCTGAACCTTCTCAGACATTGACACCAACTGGCAACTAAGTGTCAAATACATAAGCCTTAAACCACCAAGTGGGTGTGCATAATTAGCCACCATGATGTTTATTTTTGCATATAATTTTTCTGAGAAGACTGTCTTATGTTTTACTCAATTACCAGAGTGGTTGACTATATAAAAAGCTCAGAGTTCATACAATTGGCTCTTAAGTTTTCCATTTTCTAGTTTTCAGTGCAGAATTGCTTTTCCTCTGTGTTCTGGAAGTTGGAACATATGTCTTTCATTTTAATAACTTCATGACTGATACATATTTCAATACAGTAATTACTACAGAGTGTTGACTATATTTACATAAAATACTAAAATAATAAAAACATATTTGTCAAGAAAGCAGCCTAAAGAGTGCATTGATTCTCAAAGTTGATTGATCCCAGGCACCCTAGGTTGATATGACCAAGATGTGCTAAGTGCGCATCTCTGGATCCTACCTCGGGTCGTGCAATCTGAAAAGAAGCTTCTGCAGGAATGCTTTTTCTTGCTAACATTCTGCACAGTAGAATCCATAGTACACAGTGTAACCTTTAAATAATCAAACAAACAAATAAAATCCTGCCTCTTAAGTAATGCCAACTGATTATTACTTAGTTAAACCTGCTTAGGGTTTACTTTCTTAATCTGCATAATGGCTCTTCGATAATTATGTCATGTTCTTTTAATTTTATAAGGGTGTTGTAGTCTGCACCATAGAAGGAAATAAGGCAACACTAACTACTCCTTTAAAATGCAGACTGAAAATTCTTTAGATGTGTTCCTGTGCTGATTTGCTCTTTGGGTTACAGTTTCTGCTTTCTCCTGGCTGACCTGACACTCATCAGACACACTTGCATTATAAAATATTCAAAATTGTTTCTTTCTACACACCTTTTTTGTTTATTTATTCCCTCTTTATGACCTTGGCAATTTTTCATCTATTGTCTAGGGATATTTAGGGAAAGATTAAATAGTGTGGTTTTTACAAAGTTTACAGGTATCATCCTCATTTAAATCTAGATGAATAGCTGAAACAGGTAAATAAACAAATACATGAAATAGACAGGATGAAATCCACTCATAGGCCCAATTTTACATGATTTTAAGGTATGATTTTACTTTTTAGAGTGTTCTTTGATTTCTACAGTAACCTCAAAATGGACAACTGTATACCATGCAGGAATCATTTTATCTCAACTATAATGAGGCATGGGGTTTCGCACACCTTAAAGAAAAATGTGTCCAATCTTCAGACATCGTCAAGAAAGTATAATTTAAAATATTTTTATTTGCTGGGAAAGATCAAAATAATTATTCTTACTTTTTAAAGAAAAGTATATCTTTGTAAACTTTTCAAACTATATTCTCTTTCATACAAGTCATTTCCTCTTGTAACAGGAGACAGCTGTATCTACCCTTGTTAGTTCTTTGCTTGGCTATAGCAGATTTCAACAGAGAAAATATATATGTATTCATGTGAAAGAGATATTAACTTGCATTATGAAGTCTACTGATAGAAAGCTGGCATAGGCCTTCGATGACAGTGTTTTCAGTATTTTTGTATCCTTTGTGATGTATGATGATGTTTTACATATAGGAAAACAAGTAATTTTTATCTGAATAAAACATAAATGCCATTCTGCAGCAAAGATGAATAAAAATGGATATATATATATATATATATATATATGTGTGTGTGTGTGTGTGTGTGTGTGTGTGTGTGTATGAAATACATAGCTAATAAATATTAAGTTTATGGTTGCTACTGTTATTCTGTGTACTTTTCCATTCTGTGTATTTAACAGCTCTGTAACAGTGCTTCTTTACTACCTTCTGAAAAGAAAAGAAAAAAAAAAAAAAGACCAAGAAAAGTTAAGTGCTTTAGTCAAGGTCACAGCACGGCTAAGTGTTGAGTCAGTATCTGAACCCCGGCAGACTGTCTCCAGAGCCAATATCCTTATTTTGAACAATGATCCGTATTTAGCTGAAGACTGGATTTCTTCTGAAGTTCATGTTGAAAGCCCTTTCGAATACATTGTCCTGGCCTTCTCACTGTTGGTGCTTATTTGAAACAGATGCAAACACTTAAAACATCCACTCGCGTTGGGTTTCCCTGTATTTGCTGGACTGTGTCAGGTTGCCTCCAGGAGACTGCTTTCTAAGTGGCTGTCTGATTTCATTCGTCTCCCTAATACTTTACTAACCTGCAACTTCTTGGGTCTGGTAAAGTCTGCCCGGTCAGAAGCTTGTTAGCATCTCTTGCCAACATTCTGTCTTCCTCTGTAGTATATATTGATAGGGCAGTTGTGAGAATAGAGTGGGTGGATTTTTTTTTCTCAAAGCACAGTTTCTTTTCTTAAACCTGTTGGCAAGATATGATGACTGGTTAAAGGTTGTGCAAATGCTCTCTTCACACAGTCTTACCTCTAGGAATTATTCATTGAGAGTTAGTTGCTTAAAAGTTTTAGCTTTTCAAATGGGTTTGCTTTTTGTTTCTGAAGTTTTTCTTCAGTTTAAGATTCAGTTTTCCATCTGAGAATTTGCTTCCTAAGTCTATATTTTCATTGCTTGCTCAATACTTTTGATTGCCTAGTTGTTGTATTTTACAAATTTGCATGCAAAGTGACAAAAGAAAAACGAAAAACTTCACCTTTAACCCATAGCACAGTTTCTTTTTTCTTGTGTCCCTAAGGATGGTTTCGTAATAGTTTATTGAGCTTTCTTTCTCTTTGTGATTTTGGGATAACTTGGTGTGAATGTTTTTGTTTATCAGAGTTGCTTGTTAAAAATATAAGACCTGTTATGAACTTTGGCAAATCAAAAATTGATTAAAATATCCTTTGTGCCAATCAAACATTAATATAATGTTTTGGGTGATTCAGGAGCTTCCTTCAGACTTTTGCTTTGCAGAACAGTTTTCTATAAATTTAGAAGATAAAGTTACATTTGTAAAATGTTTTTAGAGGATTATTAATGAAGGCTCATTTGTATTATGCTTATGTTTAATGAAGTTGTGTTTCTGGGTCACTTGAGCTAAAAATATGGACCATTTTCTCTTAATGAAGCCTTAGGAAAGCTCCAGCCAAGAGTCCAAAACAGTAGAAGAAAACTTCTAAATACATATCCTTATGTGTCCCTGAAACGATGATCGCAGATGCTCATGTTTCGGCAGCTTTTAAGTATTGTCATCATCACGCATCATCTTCTAATCACTTCATGTGGTTATCAAAAGATAATGCTTCTTCTTCTCTGCATCTTCCCTTTACCCAATGAGATGACAAACTGTCAGCATCTCCACTGGTTATGTTGATTTCCTATGTTCCAATAATAATATTTTCATTAATTTGTGTCTTATTGAAGAAAAGGTGATACAGCTTATTTATGGAGCTCAATTTTCAGCATTAAATACAGTGTCTATAGAGTTCATATGAAATTTTTTTTCAGTCTTTTCAGGAAGAGCATCTTTCTAAGGATTTTGTTTTCATTGGTGTGGGTCTGGCATATCGTCATCATATGAAGTAACATCTCGTTTTTTTAAGGATGCTTATGACCTTGTTAAATTGCAGTCCAAAAATTGTGTGGCTTGTTTTGATTTTAACCAAAGTTACAGCTGCCTAGCTGTAAAGCAGTCACTTTCTCTTATTATGACTAGTTCTTCAACTTGTACTGTTTTAAATTGCCTGCAATTAGCATATTTCAACCTTATTTTTAGGTTTAAATTGCAGTGTGAGAGTGTACTCTCCTCTTAGCTAATTAGTGCTATCAAGGAACAGTAGGTTACCTCATTAGTACCATGTGCATTTAATTAAAGAAGAGAAAATTGGAGTTAACCTCATAGTTAATATTTTCACAGAGTGCTACAATGCCAACACCTTCAATTGGAGTCACACCCCTGTGTATCTAATTATGCACTGGTGCCAAATAAGGTTAGCAAGGGCACCACAAGGCTGTTGACAAAATAATTTAGATGAAAATGTGTTTGTTGGATTCTGACAGTAAAATATAACTTGAACATCACCCCAGTTCTCATCTGCCAGCGTCAGGTGACATACTCTTTCACAAGAAATAGAAGGAAAGAGATATTTTGGAAGCCATTTTTTTCTGTCTGAATTAATGTTGCTTCTCTCTTGAAAAAAGTGACATATAGTCAGCTAAAGCATATACAATCCGTTTCTTAAACAGAGCCCGGAACTTCAGAGATGTATTTGAAAGGAATTATTTATAAGATGTAATATTTACATGCATCAAACTACCACCAATACCTCTTGACACTCTTACCACATCCCTCCTCGCTGTTCTTCTTTCCTGGTACAATTATAATTTCCCTTGTGTATTTTATGAATGGGGATCATCCTTTCATATCATACATGAAGACTAAGGACGGGTTGTCACATGGTCTTTTCAAATGCAATGTAATCTTTTTGCCCTTCAGACAAAATCTTTGAAATGTCTGATGCTACTTAGGCAAAAAAATGACATTCCATACCGTTTATCAATAAATAATCACTTTGCTTTTACAGATAAAATGCAAACTATACTTTTGAGTATATAAAATAGTTTCCAATGCAAGTGGGAAAATTCAACAAGTTTTAACAGTTATTATGGTGTGATCTCCACTGTCTTAGATGTGTATGAGTGGAAATAGCAGTAGTATGGTAATCCTTAAGCAAGACAGGTTAGCTGAAGATGTGATTGCTCTTGTTCTTATAGCTGATAGCATGGAATTCATGTTTATTGGTCCAGATACTGACTAGAAGTCATAGCTGTCGTTTCAAAATAAAGCTAAGTAAGGACAAATAGCATCATATTCTATAAAACTCATTGTGGTATTTACAGCTCTAAAAATACTTATGAACATTAGCCATTATTGCAGCTTATGGAGTAAAGTCAGGAAATTGGGATATTTGTTTTCCTCACTGGTTCATTTGTTATGATTCCGATATTCAAAGTCACGTATAACAGATTGTCCCTGTTTTGAAAAACCTGTGTATCACCCGTGAAAACAAACTAGTCTTATTTGTGTTAATCTATCAAGAAGGAGTTTGTGTGTGTGTGTGTGTGTGTGTGTAATCGATAATTCACATTATGTTTTATAAACCCTAAGACTGGGGAGAAAAAGAGCCAACTCCTGATTCTCTTTGTTTAATTTAGGAATTGCTGCTAGAAGCAAAATTATGTGTCTGTGTCCACTCTCCTGGTGATGGGCATCCTCGCAGCACATTTGCAGTAAGTTTATTGGACAATTGGAAATCCGACATCTAAGTGCAAAGCCATGGACCCAATCCCACTACACAGAACTTCTGAGATTTCATGTAGCCGAACTGTTCCACTGACACCAATCATTAAAACAAATGTTATGTCAAGAAACAGGGGCAAGATTACAGGCTTTCTGTTTTTTTCTGGTGTTTCCACTTCAGTCCTGGCTCATGAGCTATGTAGCTAAGTTTCTCTAAGTTGGTAGCATCAAAGTTCACTGGAACTGTATACATCTGGAGCACCAACACATTTTCTTGAAAGGTTAGCAATAACTTGGTGAGGCAGTGCTGACGTAATGGAACTGAGGAGATTATAGAAAGGATGAGTATATCTTTTAGTAAGAAGTTGCTGCTTCCTGTTCCTACAGATGCCATACAAACCTGAGTGGGGGCCGACTTGCCTGCTCTTTTTAGACTCTAGAATTCTATGAAATTTGGTTTTGTGACTCAGTATACCAGGTCACCTATAAATTGAATGGTAAAGTTGAAATATATAGCTGAGGACTTTATATAGAGCTGTTTCAAGGTTCTATTTAGTAAGGATTTCTCCTGTCTTCTTCAGAATCTTTAAAAATGTAGTGAAAGATTTTAATATTTAAGAATTTTTATCTTGCTTCCTTATGAAAGGATGGATCTATTTAGTCTCAACAAGACATGGCCTTCTTACATTTACTCACTCAAAATCTACTTCTACTACTCTATGTATAATATTTCCAAATCAAAATTTTAGAAATTGAACTTAATTAAGACCTGAACAAATAATCAATATTGTTCCTCTCTGTGATGAAGTACATAATTTGATATTACATGTGTTAGAAGACGTTTTTAAATATAATATCTAATTATTATGAAGCATTACTGTTTATTAAGCAGTCTGTAATGTTTACATCTTTCCACAAACAAACCCAGAAAGAGAAATAACTACCTCATGGAAACAAAGTATGGAAAATTGATGATGATTGTTATATAGGAAGCTTTGTGACAACCCTGGAGGTTGTATTCACTTTAACCCTAAAGTGTTTCTCTCTTTTTATAATAATATTTTGGGGGAAAATTAAAATGGGGATTACATCTGTTGAATTGCCGTGTGTAAATTTATGCGAATGTCTAAAATATGATGAGTGTATAACTGTTCCCTTCACATTTTAAAAGATGGACACATTTAAGATGAACTTTGTTGTCATTATATCCACGGCTTGAAAGGAAACAGTCAACCAAAATTTTATCTAAAAGCAAAACAAAGCAAAAACACACACTCACACACACACGTAATGAATTTGAAAGAAAATACAATTTGGAAAATGGGACAGTGTTCATATTAGTAACATGATTTTTTTTTTAAGAGAAGCTTTCATTACAGTCAGAGTGAACTGGCTTTCCTTACAATAGTGTTTAATTATTTTTAAATCTTCATCTTCTCTAATCCACTAAAGAGAAATCTTCGGAATCAAGTCTTTATATTCCCAGAATGAAAATGGCACATGGTTGGGGCTGTAGAGATGATGGGGTGGCTAAGAGTACATGCCGCTCTCACAGAAGACTCTGTGATATTCCCTGCTGGTCAACCAACCCTTGGTTCCCAGCACCCATGTCAACTAGCTTGCAACCTCTTGTCAATCCAGATGCAAGAGATCCATCAGTATCTGCACTTGAATGCCCCACATAATTAAAATAAAATCTATAAAAATCAAAGTTACATAGGGTGCCCTATAATCCCTCAAGAGCAAGACTGAATATATAGCTCAAGTGTGTGATTATCAGTGTACTGGACTTTGCTAAATCTTGTCATGTTGTCTTTGGACACCTTGAGTTCCTGACTAAGAGTTTGGAGCAGTCCTTTGGGTCTCTGAGACAGGAGCTGTGTCATATGAGTTGGTGGGTGCATGGGAACTTTTCAGAGCATTAACCACCACAACTAGAGTGCGACAAACTTAACAGTTAACACTAGTCACTGGGTAAATTAAAGCAGGATGCTTCTTGACTTTATAAACCAAGAGCAACATTACTGAAGTATTAAGGACATGCTTATTTTCATTAATTGATTATTTGACATACACTTTCTCCAATATAAAATGGCTGTATAATGCAGTTAAAGACCAAGAAAGAAATTAAAACAGATACTATTTACTATCCTTGCCTAATGCATCTCTTTTGAAAACTTAACTTTAGCACTTAAGTTTTAATATTTTTATTTCAAAAATAATTGTTTTAGATCTTAAGTGTTAAGATCCATTTTGTGGATTAGGATGGAGACTGGAGTATTTTGGGGTTCATAGTGGGCTGAAAGTAGAAAACTCATAAAAAGATAAAAGATTTTTAAAGCTAGCTCAGTCCGTTATCTCTACTAAGTGATGAATCAAAGGAATCATTTTCAATTCTTAGAGACCCTGCATAATACCTAGCAATGGATTAATTTAATATTACATGTATTTTGTCTACAGTTCATTTTCACAACTAAAATTTGAAAAATTTCCCAGAATCTTCAGGAATTGCTTTCAAATTACTGCACTAATTTTACCTGTTTTTCCTTCTTCTTAACATAATTCCTTGCACTGACTAACAAAACTGAAGTAAGTTTCCATGTATTGCAAGGGGAGGTGGAAATTACAATTATTGAAGATAGATTAAAGCCTAGTTGCCTTATGTTATATAATTAATATTAAACACAAACAAGCTCTATATCATACCTCTTTCTTACATTTGTTAATTTTATGAAACTAGGTCAAACTATGTAATGCAAATGCATTTAATATAGGCGTTTGCTGCACTTTGGTTTATTATACCCATCAGACATTTGCTACCCTCTTAACATTGTACTTATCTTGTAGCATATTGGTGAGTAGCACGGTTATGTTTTTTAATCTGTTTGCTATTAAATTTTATTTGCATGCATTTACTAGTTGATGAAATACTATTATGAAATACTGGGCAGTTACAGCACCTGCTTAGATCATATCTACCTGAAAATTGTAATTTAAAATTTTATCTACCTGTTGTTAAACCTTCAGGGTCCGTAAGCTGCATATTTTTTAGGAGTAACAATGTAATATTCTTTTATTGATTTCTTCAGGAAACATGCACACACGCACGTCCACACACACGCACGCACATGCACGTACGCACATGAGCACATTGATTCCTGGTTTCAAAGACCAGCAGTATGAGTGAGGGAGAGTCACCGTAAGAGATTACTGATGCTTGCTTTCACAATTAGTTTTGCTTCACTTGTTATTTTTTTGGTTTATTTTGAAATAGTCTTCACATATTTTAACTTTCTTTCTTTAAATGTATTTCTAAAATGGATGAAGTTTTCTCTTTCAACAAATATTTCTCCTATATTTAACAGCTTTTTAATTTTCTTCCCATCAAAATACTAAATTTTCACTTCTCTAGCACAAGATAGTAAGCCAAGTTTCTTCCTATTCTATAAAGATGTCCTGTTGAAACCTCATCTCCCCAAATGACCTTATTAACACCTACCTGCATAACCTCATTGTTAGTCTTGCCTACAGGTTTTTACACCTCAATGAATACTGTTTTACATAGGGCCCTGCCTGTTAGCGCTCGCTGCTAAGGCAATTATGCTGAATGCTTAGGGTCTTCACTTTGCCTTCTTGTTTCTAAAGCCTTCAGCACTGGATCAAATGAAACTTTTGATGAACAAAATATACTGCTTCTATAAACTAAAGATGAAATTTGGCCAGGAGTGGCCCGGTAGGGCTATTTCCCATTCTTACTAAGCTACATGGACTGAATTTGCTATTTACCCGCCTCTGGCTCTTTACTGAGCTGTGATTGCCTCCTGAATGATGCATTTTGATGAAAATTATGATTTTTTTTTAAAAAAGAATTTTTCTCTTCTTAAAGTTCAAATAATCCATTCTCTGGAATCCGCTGTCACTATTATCTTCTCAATTGTTTAGATTCAGCTTATAGCACAATGTTAGAAACTACGGTGCCAAGGCTAGATTATTCCGAACACTTTGGTCTTTAGTATGTGATAATTGTGTCAGAGCAACTGAAAGATGTTAGAATATTTTTAAGTAGTCTGCATTTAGTTTTATGTGCGACATAACCAGAGGAAATATTACAATGTGTTTTTCTAGAACAACCTTTTTTTTTTATATTTTATTCTTTTAATTTCTGAGTTTGATATTCTATCTCTTTTCCTTTCCCTCCTGAACCTTCTGCATCTCCTTTCCTGCTCTCTTTTAAAATCAGGGCCCCCTTCTTCATTGATTGTTGCTATATCTCCATTTACCATTGGCAAGACTGCAAATTGGTCAGTCATTATGAAAACCAGTGTGGAGAATTCACAAAAAGCTGAAAATGGATCCACCATCCGAGTTTCCTTCTTTTGAAACCATGACTTAACCCAGTGTAAAAGTATATTATAATTAAATTGATTATGAAGCTTTACAAGCAAGATTGATCTCTGCTTACTGTGTTGATGGTTTGATCGTATAGTTATTGATTAAGAAATAAACCTAATGATAATTTTTATACCCACTTCAACAGACTGTGTGATTTTGTGAATGACTTAACATATAACAATGTGAACACATTTAAAGCTATAATCAACCTTCCAGATGCTTCATCTAAAACAGAATAAAAGTTTCTGTTTTTAAAACGCTTAGCCCCTGTTCATGTGCAGTTTCTTAATGAATCTTTTACTCTCCTAGTGTAACTCAAGATTATTAGCAATTACTCTTGTGCTCTTCACTACTGAGTTGCAGGTCTCCAGGCTCAGTTCATCCTTGACACCTCTCCTAAGTGATCGCCTCTCACCTTCCATTTTATTGCAATGTTTGAGATTGCCATGGATTCACTTGATGTGTGCTCCAAGAAGAACCAGTAGCAGAGCTTTGGCAATGGAGAATCCTCTTTGAAATTTACAATGAATAATTCACTTCCCACGATGATTCACTTAAACATCAGTAAGGCAGAAGCCAGGAAATGATGAAAGGATTATTTATTTAGTTATCTGCTTTTCTTGCTGTAAATATATATTTTCATCAAATAAATTGATACATACACTAGAATATATATGTGGCAATAATGTGAATTTATGATGCCTATTAGGACACAGGGTATTTTTGTCTCTTGTATTTTAATATTATTTGTAAGAAACCATTAGTGATAGTTTCATATAAATATATGAAATATAGCTACCTTAACTTCTAACAATTCACCATCATATCCTTGAATGTTTGTGTCACTTAAATTAATGCATACTTTCTACCTTTCATTTCTATTTCTGTCCCTTGTATATTTTATATCTTTGTTCAGTACACTGATTAACCAAATTCACAGAAATAATTTATATCATTATATATAGGTCTTCATGGTGCACACACATGCACACACACACACATACACATGTCTAAATGATCACTTATGCAAAAGTATGTGCATGCATTTTTATTAAGCTGCATTTGCAATTCAGTTTCTTTATCTTATTAAAGTTACATTTTTATATTTGTGGTTTTCATTAGGTAAATGAATTGGTTGTTATTCAAACGAGTAACAAATTATAGCATGAAATTTTTATTGCTGGCACAGTCCACTTAGTAATATGTTTACCTCAAAAGTGGTAAATTATTGGTAAATAACTAGGCTTGACATATAATTTTGGTAGTGTCCTTTAAGCAACCCATGACTTCATATAATAACATTAACCTAAAAATATATGAAATAATTTTAAAATTTAGTCAGTGGAATTCACAAAGCTTATTGATCTCAAAATTTAGTTATATAACAATGATTTAATGTATAACTAGTAAGAAAAACATGTAGATTTTTAATTAATACTATTCTTTATAATAATGAAGATAGATTTTGTTCAAATGAAATATTAACGTGCTTTGTTTGATTTTGATTTCAAAATAAAACTTTATTCATACATGGCACCAAGGTGCTGTCAGAGGATTGCTTTTTATTTCTAGGTGACTAGACCTTCTCTTGTCCCTACATAAGAGAGATGTTGTGAAGTATTTGGCAGTATTTGGCAGAAATTTTCCCTTCAAATTTAGAGTATTGAATATGATGGCCAACTCCATACAAAGGGAGCTAAATTTTATTGTTTGAATAATAATATCACAATGACCTTTTTTTTTCTTTACAATCTTATTGATAAGTATTTAGGCTGGAAAAAATCCGACAGTACTTAATAATAATTTTAAAATTATCATATAAAAAGTCTTAGCAAAGAAAAACAATTCTTCATCTTGTTAAATAAAAAGAATCAAATTCACACACGTGGTTGTGTGATTGTGGAGGGAAAATGCATCAAATTTGGATAAACACGCCAAAAGTTTTAGAAATGTAATACTCTACAACAACATATAGATAGATTAGATAGATAGACGATAGATAGATAGATAGATAGATAGATAGATAGATAGATAGATAGATACATACATACATAGATACATAGATAGGTACATAGATACATAGATACATAGATAGATACATAGATAGATACATAGATAGATAGATAGATAGATAGATAGATAGATAGATAGATAGATACATAGATACATAGATGGATGAAGGATGGATGGATGGATGGATGGATGGGTAGAAAAGATAATAGTATCTGATATATAGATAAATGAAAGGATATAAGCTGAATATCAAACATACTACTATATTAACTTTATTTTTCCATAATTTCTTATTACTTTAAAGATCTGTGTTTCTTAGGCTATTTTATATACAGTTTAGCATATAAGTACTGGTTTTGTACCTTCCTGTATTGGAAGAGTCATTCTCTATTACTATATTTGACAAATAGAAAAGTGAATGTCTGTCTAGCATGAATTTTTTCCCAAACTAGTAATACTTTTTAAGCAAAAGTACCATTTGATTCATCTATCTCTATTACTTTATCTTTTTGAAAACAATATTGACAAATCAAAAGGCTTTCCTTAACCACTCACTATTATTTTTTGGATTTGATAAGAGATTATTGGAGACTGATCAATCCTTTTCATCTTGAAGAACAGGCTGTATGCATTGATTCTTTCAAGTTGTATATCTAGTTTTGATTCTATTTGTCACATAAGGAACTGAATTTATTCTTCACATGTTGCTAAATATATTTAAGTAAGGCAAGGTTTTAGAAGGAGATAGATTCTGATCCCTTTGAAATTACCACATATATTGATTGACTATATATGTGACTTATTTTGAAAAGATTTCTAAGGTCTTAATAATGTCTACATAGTGACTTTGTTTATAGGATAGGGTTTTGTAAGGGAAATTTAAGGATGTTTCCATGATAAACTCAGAAACATTTTAGAACGGATTATGAATTACTAGTTTACTTGACATAAAGTTCCATATGGTGGGGGAAGTGAGGAACCTAGGTGGAGTAGAGGGGGAACCCATAAATAGCAAAAATTATATGACAAAAGAAGATATTTTCAATAAAAGAGGAAAAAGAAGAATTCTAGCTAGATTAAAAAACCCTTATTCTAAAAGACATATAAAGAATTCCAAATGCAGTTTCTAATGTATAGAAGAATGAGCCTCGAGATAACCATTTTTACTCCCTCATAATCATATTACCTTTATTTAGAACACATATTCAAGAATGTTCAGTTG
Organism: Rhabdomys pumilio; assembly: GCA_030674055.1. Classification (NCBI taxonomy): domain Eukaryota; kingdom Metazoa; phylum Chordata; class Mammalia; order Rodentia; family Muridae; genus Rhabdomys; species Rhabdomys pumilio. Next base: position 24,360,796 of record JANHMN010000016.1, read on the forward strand.
TTTATGGAAAGAAAAAATACTGAGAACTTCCATGGCTTTACAGGTTGCTCTTCACTATCTGTCACATAAACATTATCTTTTATCGATTAAAGATAAGTGATTAGTGATTCTGTCGTTTTGTCCTGCTCTTGAAATACTCAGTAATCCTAATAAAACAATTACCTGTCTAACATTGAAATACGTGACATTAAATATGCAAATCCCAAAATACATAACTTAGATTGAGTAAATGAAACACTCTCATTCATCACATATAGCCTTTGTCCTATAAAATAAATTTATAACACTTGTAAATTGACCAAGTATTACTATGGAAGTGATCACAGACATGAGAACTCTGTTGAGAATCCATGGATCTAGATAAGCTCTGTTAAGTGTCTAGAATAAGCAGTTCCACTATTGTTAATTTTTTAATACTGATACCATTGTAAGGCAAATGATCGTTCCTATTGATCTTTCTCTGACTTGTACAGTCTTTCATGGCTGATTGGTGCTTTTTGCATGAAGCTTTAGCAGCTTATATGCAGTCTCCCAAACAGCAATAACTGTTATCTTTTTTAAATTTTCCAATGCTATCTATTATTATTTCACAAGCATTGGATGTGACCAAATGTACTCTATCTCCAAAATCTATATTCCTTTTCCATCTGTTGCTTATTTCTTTGTTTATCCTACTTATTATCCTATACACATTATAAAGGTACAACTCAGTTACCATCTCACAGGACCCTCTTTTCACTAACATAGTAATTAACCCTATTTTGATATTATGTGTTCATACTTACCTAAGTCACGCATTGGTAAGTATTCTTACTTCCACTTAACTCATGTTTGTCAAATGTGAATATCTTGAAAATTCTGATAAACTTTTTAATAAGATAAGAATCACTACCTGATGATAAATTTAGACTGTGAAGATGTAAAACATAATTTAGGACTTGGAAATATATACAGCTGTAAGAGGAATTCCACCATTTTACTGTGTGATGAGAAATAATTTGATGGAAGATATTTTATGAGGAAGTCGTTTTAAAAAGGTAAGACTTACCTTTCTTAAGGAAGTCTTTGAGGCCATGTTAACAAAATTTGAAATTTTGAATGCTAGTTTAAAAATTGAATTGAAAGTTTCTCTAAGCTTTTGAACAAAGAAGTAGATATACCATAACCAAACAATCCTGTTTAAAGATGTGCTTGGGGAAAATGGCAAGATATTATTATGGGAAAAACATATCAGAGTCTGTGTGTCCAAGGTAGATGATATTGTCAAACAAAAAATAAAATATAACTATTAAAAAGGTCAACAAAAGTATTTTCATAAAAAAAGACACGGTAAGAAAATAAGGTGCACTTACAGAAGAAGGTAATAAGGTGATTTCAAGTAGTTTTTGAGTATTTGGTAAATAAATGACATTGAGATTCCTAGAAGTCTGTACCTTAGGTTTGGCTAACTGTAAATTAGTGTGATCTAACATTCAGAAAGAATAGTAGGTTTGATAGTAGGCAGTAGAAATCTGGAAATGGTGAATTTTATTTGAAAGAGGAATATTTCTACTCAGCCAACTGATCTGAGTTGAAAAAATTCAGTGTTGGAAATCATGTAGTATATAAGAGATTAGAGATGTGTAATTTTAAAGGAATGTAGCAAGGCAGATGGCACAGAGAAACCATGAGACAAGACACTGAGAAAGATAAGAGCCTATAAAAAGTTTGAATCTAGGCCAAGTATATTTGTTCATGCCTGTCATCCTACCACATAGGTGGATTTCTGAAAGTTCATAACCAGCCTGGGCTACATAGTAATTACCAAACCAGCCAAGACAATATACTACATGACAGAGTATTAGAGATCTAGAAGCCAGTAGTCAAAGGTAACTAAGACACACAAATACACACACACACACACACACACACACACACACACACACACACACACACAATGTGTGAGAGAGAGAAAGAGAGAGAGAGAAAGAGAGAGAGGTAGCTGTTGGTTTTAAATTGATCCTTCCTTCATTTCTTTTTCTCTTTCCTTCTTTCTTTCTCTTCTAAAAAAAATTTCCAATTCACAGCCAAATCTAAATTTCTGAAAAGGAATTTTCATGTTTTCTGCTCTCACAGACTCCCATTACTAACATCCTCACCAGATTTGCTACCCATAATGAGGAACAATGGCACTTCATTCTCACAACAGTCCATTCTTTTACACGGGTTCACCCATAATAAGGTGCATTCTTTGGCTTTTGAGAATGATGTAATTATGTGTGTCTACCATTATAGCATCTTATGGAAGACTTCTCTACCGTAAGTTCATCTGTGTCCCACCTCTTTATCTTTTCCTGCTCTCTAACCAGAAGAAATTGAAAAAAACTGAAAGCAGACCACATTATTGTGGAATGAAGTTTGATTGTTACGACTATGGGATGGGAGAGGAAACAAGTTAGTGGATTTGACAAGAGTGTTTTCACCAGACGTTACAGTGACTGGAGTGGAGAATGAGAAGGATGGTGGAAGAAGTATAAATAGTATACACTCGTCTCAAAGCTTGCTTTAGAAAGAAAGAAGACAAGGTTATGACTTGGGCAGAAAGAAAAATGAGGAAGGTCTGAGAGCGGGGGTGGTACCAAAGGGAAAAGATTAAGGTGCAAAAGGTGAGCTGGGAGATAGCTCAAAGTGTTAGCCTCAAAAGTGTGAGACCTTATGTTCAGATACCCAACACCTAATGCCAGACATGGTCTATAATCTCAACACCGCTACAATGAGATGGGAGGAGGAGACAAGAGAATTCCCTGAAGTTTGCTAGCCACATGGCAATAGCAAGGAACAAAAGCACTATGTCACACAATATGAAAGTTGAAGAGCATTACACAGGAATGTCCTCTGACTTCTGCATGACAATCTTGACATGCACATGCCCATATTCATACATTCTCACAAATTTACACACACACACACACACACACACACACACACACACACACACACACGAGAGGGGACACAGAAAATAGAGGATGATGCAACATTTATAGGTGAAGTTCATTTAAAAGGAATAAAACTCCAGCCTCGTCTGTACTTGCCAGATCCCTGGTATAGGTTACCTCTGTTATTCATTTGCTAAATCTGAGTAAACCCGTGACTATGCCTTTTTCCCAGTGGAGGCAAATTTGTTATTGAACTACATATCAATTTTTAGGAATTCTTAACTGTGACAGACCACAGAAAGAAGGGGAAAGGTATTAACACAGTGGTTAGGCTGTTCCAACTGTGACAGCGTTCCCCAGTCATGTCATATTTGTTATATTTGATGCTATTATTATCTGAGAGAACGAGTTAAAACTTAGAAACTATATTCTCATAAATGACTGTAATAGCTCAGTCACTGTGAACATCCTTCCCTTTCCCTCCAACAGTCAAGGTGGATTAGTATAATTCCAAAGAACATTAATTATCCCATGAAACATTTAGATACATTAAGATTGAACTTCTTAAGTAATTGGTTAATTTTTGGTAATTAATAAAATGAAATTTTTGCTGTTCTGTGAAAACCCTTTAATGAAAACAGAAATTGTAACAGGAGTAAAATGTATGCAGAAATATTATGATAGTCTCTTTTCCACTGTATTGTCAGTTTGAATTGGGAGAGCAACCTAACCCATGATACTATCCTCATATGTATATTTAACTGCTTAAATCTGGCTAGTTGATACACAGTCTGTAATGAAAACAGAAGAAAAGGCTGACACCTTGACCCCACTGCCTTCTCTTCTATCCTTCCATGAAACATGAACAAAGGCTAAGAATAACAAAACCAAATAACAACAGACACAAATATGGTCTTTATCTCATAGTGCTGGGTTGAAACTCTGTTCTTTTCTTTTCCTTTTCTTTTTCCCTTTTTAAAAATGTTTTTTTATTTCTGCTTCTTCTTCCCTCACCCAAGTTTCCTTTGCACAGCATCCAATCCTGATTCTCGAGCTTCTGCTTAGTAAGTCTGCATTCGTCTTCCTTTCCCAACAAATGGCCTGAAAAATATCTTTACTGTTAAATTGATGGCTGATAACAATAAATTGTTCTTCTCGGAGGACCCCTGGCCTGCTCGTTGCAGATAATTCCTTATAAAGTGGACCTAAAATATTACAATTTCAAGAACTGGTGACTAGTGTTTGGGAGATGAAGCCTCCAAATATATCTCTTGTGAACAAATATTTCGTTGGACATCTTCACTTAGAGTAACTCATTTTGACCTCTTAGCTAAACTCCTTTTCCTCGCTCATCGCAGGATGTGCCTACGCCCTCCAAACGTAGTCACTAAGGTTTTGGTCAAAGGAACTCAAGAGGCTAAGAACACTGTGCCTTTGCTGAGAAGCTGACTTTGGCAACCAGGCATCTGTACCCATTTAAACCATTTTTTTTTTCTATTAAGAAAACAACAGGCCTGCATAATGAATTTATCTGCCCAGTGTCACAGGTCAGTAAATGACTGAGCCAAGATAAAACTCAGATGTCCAAACTCAAAGTACTTCTTTAGCATCATATCATCTGTGGTGTTCTCTGATTTTTTTTTTTTTTTGGACTCTTTTACACCTGTTGGTACAAATATCTGACCTTAGAGTTAGAGATCAGAGTTCTATGCTTTGGTATTACCAAAAATACATCAAATTATCTTGTTTTATTTTTAACTCTGTCCCTGGGGAATAAAACTAAAACCACTGAACTACATTTGCGCATTTGTATTCTTACTTAGCTTGTGCTTCCTCCTTCTGAAGTCCATGAGGTTTTTAGCCCCCCACCCTCTTCAAACAGATCACAGAAAGGATTTGGCAATGACTAGGCAGTGCTCCAATGCACAATTTCAATAATTTGATTATGTAAAACATCAAGTCTGGTCCACACTGCCTATACTATCTCTATTCATTTATGTTTCATCACTGTTCTTAAAGCAACACTTCACTCTTTTGCACACGCCCCTCCCTTGCCAGTTGAAGCATGTATGTAGTATCCCTGAGTCTTTGCTATTTGTACGTAATCACCTGCTTCTGCCATGTATCTTGTTAGTGACTATTTTTAACCAACTTACAAAAATAATACAACTCTAACCCTGCCCTAAATAGGTCCACTCTTTTTCAACTTCTGTGCCCTGGTCCACTTGCTCCCTGTATGGAATACTGTAATTCATAGAACTCCTGTTCCATTTTGGCTGATGCTCTTACTTGCAAGGCAGAGTAAACCTCCCCACCTTCTCCTGTTTGCTTTGTTGTATTTAAATTACTTAGGGCTTAATAGAGCATCTTCCAAGGATACATATTGAGAAATGGATATTGAGGTTTCTTAGATAAGTGACCAGCACTTAGTAGGTAGTCTCAACAGGACTCTTTTGTTCAGCTTCTATGCAAATTTTCTTTTGTGTTCTCTGTTATAGTATTTAATCTAATGATCTCATTCAGGAGGGAAGCGCACTTTTGAGGGACCATACAATAGTAAACAACAGTAACCCATAAAAAAGATTGTTTTCTGAAACTTTTAATTGTAGATTTCTGTCTTATGGAACTGAAAAATTTCTCAAATATGTAGTGAATTTTGTTTGTTTGTTTGTTTTCAGAATAATGAGGCATTTAAAGATAATAGTTTTGTTAACTTTGTCCTTAGATATGACTTTCCCAAAATCTATAGCTATCAAGGCTATATGTTTCTAAGTCTTACCTCAAGTTTTAATGTATTATTTAGAGAGTAGGTCATAAACTCTGTACTGCATCTATCTGGCCAAGATTCCTTGATTCAGGATTAGTCAAATCAGGAAACATTCATCCCAGAGACTTTCTTACAAAGTCTGTTCATGAAACTATCCTAAACCTGGGAATTGTTAGAAACGCAGATTTGTGCCTACCCTCTCTTCCATGGATCTGATGAATTATAAGTTGCATTTTAACAAGATATGCAGACAATTTAAGCTCTCCTTAATTTTACAAATGCATTTAAAATGCATATCTGCTAATATGTATTTGAATCAGTTGTTTGAAAATACATGTATATATAAGTATACACCTTGATTTGCTTAATAATAGTGTGAAAATACCTGAACAATTGAGAAAAGTACCTAGAAACATTATAGCTTGCCATAATGTTTATTGCAATAAGCAAAAGTCTCAGCAATAAGCAATTTCATGCTCTGCAAGAAGCCTCACTTAACATTATGAAGTTAAAAACGGTTTTCTATCACTTAGTCTCTGGTATGTACCATAAGTATTTCAGTAGTAAAGAGATTATTTGTGGGATATAAAAAGGATAAAAAGATTTACTGTAATGTGAGTTGTTGTACGTATTTTTAGTGGTGTTTACTCTTCTATTAAAATTCCATTTATAAATACCTTATTATCATTTGTGAAATTAAATGAAACGTTGTGGAATGCTTGATGACTGTAGCCTGTGCATTAAATATGCACATATATTTTAACACTATTTGCATCTTATAAGGCACTTAATATTGACTTGTCACAGTGTTACCGCTTAACCACTTCCTTAATTTTATTTAACTTTTAAACATTATTCATTTTAAACCAGATAAAGTGTTTCCAGATGCTGTGTGAATAGGACTAACTTCTGTTTTTGAAATCAGAAAGTTGATATGTACCAGCATTTGATTTAGCTCATTTCTTTTACGGGACACTGTCTCTAAAGATCTCAAACTGTAGTTCATATAATGGATTTCTCAGTAATTCTTAAGTTTATGTTTGACTTTTGTTTTAATTAATTGAGTGTGTTCTTTGACAATTCCATATATTTATTTACTTCATTCTCGTTACACTCTCCTCTTGTCCTGTCTGTGGTGGTTTGAGTAAGATAGGATAGGCTCATATATTTGAAAGTTTAGCCACTAAGGAGTGGTACTCTTTGATAGGATTAAAAGGATTAAGAGGTGTGGCCTTGTTGGAGGAAGTTTATTACTAGAGGAGGTTTCAAAAGCCCAAGGACAAGGAAATGGGCTGCTTGGCAGGAATATGACATTGACCAAGGAAAAGGAAGTGGGCATCAGGCAGGAAATTGGCATAAGGCTAGAACAAAGAAGTAATTTCAGGCAGGAATCTAAATGTTAAGCTAGGACAAAGAAGTAATTTCAGGCAAGAATCTAAATATTAGGCTAGAACAAAGAACTAATTTCAGGCAAGAATCTAAATATTAGGCTAGAACAAAGAACTAATTTCAGACTGAAATCTAAATTTTAGGCTAGAACAAGAAAGTAGGCTTCAGACATAAACATGACTTTGGGCTAGGACAGGGAAATAGGCTCAGATACTTTGGTCATCCTGATAAACCCTTAGCAACAGTGATCATGGGAGTGTTTACTGAACTTTGTTTATTGCCTTGCTTGTTCTTTGACTATTTGTGTTAATTGTCTTGTTTATTCTTTGACTATTTGAATCTATTGTATTGCTAGTTCCTCACACCAGAACTGACCTGAATACTTGCATGTAATTAAAACGGTATAAAAGCAAAAAGGAGGAGGGGGGATGGGATAGGGAGTTTCTAGGGAGGAGAAATGGGAAAAAGGGATGGCATCTGAAATGTAAATAAATAAAATATCCAATGAAAAAAAAAAGAAAAAACAAAAATACAAAAGCCCATGCCAGGCCAAGTCTTTCACTTTCTCCTTTCAGATCAGGATGCAGTTCTCAGCTCCTTTTTCTACACAGTGGCTGCCTTCATGTCACCGTGCTCCCTGCCATAATGATAATGTATTAAGCCTCTGAAATTGTAAACAAGGCTTCAATTACATATTTTCTTCCATAAGAGTTGTTTTAGCCATGCTGTCTGTTCTCAGCAATAGAACATCGAATAAGATACTGTCTTATTTCTCTCCCATCCCTATCAAGCCCTTCCTCTCAAGGCTCTCACCTCTGCTCCTCAGTAGCATTCATAGAGTTCATGACTTTTGCTTTTGCTTTATGACCCACTTTGTATAACCAGGGCCTCTTATGTGACTTGGGATTGAAACTTTCCATTGGAACCTGGCAGGTTTCTCAATAGATTTGCAACTGAAGGCAATGATTCCCACTCACACTGAATTTATCAGTAGCAAAAATTTCAACAGTGACAAGCAGAGAACCCTCAGCCCATCCATCCATACTTGGCTGTTGACAGGCCCATTCTTTTGCAGACCCAGTGCAGGTGTCCAGACAGCTGTACATTTGTATTGCAATGGTTAGATTATATCTTGCCCCAAAGATGACATTTTTAAGGACTTCCCTGTATCTTTTGGCTTTTAAAAGTATTTATTCTCTCTCTTCTGCAATATTCCCTGAGACTTGAAGATGAAGCTTTAATATATTTTTACTTTTACAACCTATTGTTTCCTGTAAATGTTTTTTCTTGAACCAAAATACACTTGCTTGCTAGTTAAATATTACTATAAAAGGAACTTCATATTAGTAAGAAACATGTTACTAACAAAGTACTACTTTCTAGTATCGGCAATATGTATTAAGGCATACTGCTACTACTTAAAGCTGAATTTGGGGGTACTCAATATTTAACTAATTTTGAAATATTACATATATAATCATGTTTACTAAGTTCCATCTTCAACTTTTGAAATAAATACAATACACATACACACACATACACACACACACAAGCAGTAACAATATCTCACTTGAATAAATGGAAACAGTCAATGGCCTCATCCGTATAACAGTGCCTCCCCCAAAAGTGGGGTTTTGGCCAGTTTTGTTTCTTCATTTGTTTGTTTGTTTGTTTGTTTTCCTATTCATCGACGTGATCTAGATACAAAACCAAGCTGGCAGACATAAGTACACAAAGAAATTAGTTTTAAATCATTGCAATACCTCAAGTCTCCATCAGCCAAAGCATACTTTTTTATATATAGTAGAAAATCAAGATACAAAAAATACATATAAAGGAATAATCCTAAGTGATGTTAAAGTACACTTGTTCAATTAAGTCCACAAATATTTGTTGAATATCTGCTATGCGTGAGAGAACTAAAAATGACAAATGATATCAAGAAGTTCTCTCTTCTCATGGAACTTAGATGAGAATTCGTGTAAAAAAGGAATGCCAAACAGTGATTTGAGTTCTAGAAGAAAATGAACATAATGAAAGATCAATTCAGCAGAGTAGAGACTATTGTTTTAACAACGTGATCAAGGAAGCAGGGAACTATTAGCTGGGACAAAGAGGAATAAGCATCAAGCCAAGGGACCAAATCATCAGACCCCTGGAAGGACCCTGGATGTTCTCAAGAAAACCGGGAACCTAATACAAAGTAAATTTAACGTTATAACAATGAAAACAGGCTAAAGAACAGATTATTTATTTTTGTTGAGTTGCTAACCACCTTTCCATCAATATGAGAAATACCTGAACTCACAAAGATGGAAAGTTTATTTTGGCTCATATGTTCAGAGATTTCAGTTTACAGTCATTTAGCCTTCTCTGGTATTTTTGGCCCCATGAGAGTACATCAGGGGAGTATTTGGCATAGAAAGCTATCTCATCACGTCATGGGGGAACTATGAAGAAAGGGGATGGGGGAGGCAGTCTGAGGTCTCAGTATCTCCATCAAGGTACACCCTGAGTGATTTTATTTCCTCCCAGTAAGCCCTGCAGTTGAACTACCTCCTCCCCAAAGGGGCAGACATGAGGAATCTCTAATGCATGCCCCTTTGTACAATATTCATATACTAAACTATAGCACCACATACGTATATAAAGTTTCTTCAGTTTGTTACACTAGTTTGCTAATTGCTTCAACAAGGCAAGTTCCAAAGAAATACAAACCTGCAGTTCAAAAGAAAAATAAATTAAAATTAACTAATTAAAGCAGTGAACAAGCCCCAATCTCAACTGACATTTATTTTCTTCATGTTTCTAATGAGGAATGTATTGCTTCTGATTCTTGACTTATCAGTTATGGATAAAATATGACTATTAGAAAAAGTTAAAAATTTGACATTTGCCATCATCACCAAATTTTGCTAGTTCTGTTTTTATTCCCAGTTAACCCATGTAACCATTTTATTACTAAAATAATAAACTTAAAATTTCCATTCTTCCAAAATACTGACTTGGTTATAAGGACAACTATTTAACAGCAACAAAAGAAAGGGATCTGCTTTCTTTTATAAATCCAGTAAAACCTTTTCTTTTTATTAGATTTTTTTTTATTTACATTTCAAGTTTATCCCCTTTCTCAGTTCCCCTCCCCAGAATCCCCCTATCCCATTCCTCTTCCCCCTGCTAAAACTTTTCAAGATACAAATCATACCATTTCTCTTCTCCCTCTGTAACTTGCATCTATGTCATCTATTCATATTTTAAATACTATCTGTTGATTTTCATCTGCCCAGTGTTCTGATTGATGGTTTGATGTATAAAGGATGACAAGGCTGATTAAAAGGACTTAAGGACAGAGTTAATAAGCTGCCACATTGAATAGGTTTTTTTTTTCTTCCATTGTCACTTCTCCCTTAAGTGAGAATTTGTTGGTAGACAGGCTTTGTCCTAGGTCATCACATCATAACTGAGCATAAAGCATCATTACCATTGCCAGACAGTGGCACTCCATGGTTGGAGGCTGACTGACTTCCCATGGAAATCTGTAGCTGCTCCTGTAGTCATTGTTGTGTGCTGCTTACCTCAAACATTCCTTCCATTATATTGAGTACTTTCCCTAGATGATTTTCTTACACTAATAAGTCAAATCTCAGGCTTGATCTTGGGGTAAAATCCAGTGCTGTGAGAAAGCACTCTATTTCACAAAGAAGACATGGGAAGATAGGATTTTGCTAACTTGTTCATTCTCAATGGTATAGTTAATTCTACTCAATGAGGGTCTCATGGCCCTCCCTTACCCTCCATATTCCCTGAGAAGTGATAAATTATCCTGTTGTTTAAGCTACATTTTTTCCATATCATTTTGTTTGTCTTCCCTCTTCTGTGACCATTTACTACCCAGTTTCTCAAATCTGGTTCACTTCTGGCACCTTTAGATTATTCTGTTTCTTTTTCTCCTGTACTGATACAAAGTTATTGTTTTCAAAGCAGAGGGGGAGAAAAGGGCTGTAGATGTGAATATCATTTTATCATTCTACACCAGAAGTTAATAAGTTATTTTGAAATAAAATGTTAACATAAGCAATAAGTATTTATGGGCCACGTACATCCATGCCAAAACATACAATTTAACAAGGCTCCAACACCCTACTCTACCTGAAAAGCCAAGTGTACAGGTACTTACAGAATGGCAAGATCTCAATTACAGTTGGATGCCCTGTACACTCAGCCCATGGGAGCTCAAGTACAAGATCAACCTGGCCTATAGAGTGAGACCATATTAGAAAGCAAAGCAAAACCAACATTCCATTTAGAGCACGAAGTTTGCTTGTTGTTTAACTCACTTAGTTCAGGAAGTTTTGATTCCTATTAATAACAACGCAAGTGCCTTTCCCCCCTTCCTAGTAGTAAAACAGTAACTCAACAAAATTTGTCCTACAATCGAGTCTATCAGAAAAATTGAAAGTCATGATGCTGGCTAAATATTAGAAAAGAAGAGCTTTGCCATTTTAACAAGCACTTCAGCAAACCCAATCGTCTACAGCTCCTTGAGCCCAAATCTCAAAATGATGGATCAAAGACCAATGGGTTCCTCACAGGATTATCTCCATAAAGACTTTACACAGGCTGCCTGCTGGGGCCCAGTCATCATTTTGCAAGGTTCTTCCTAGAGTAGGTTAATTGTAAATGAAATAGACCCTATTACAACATTTTTTACATGAACATATATGCAGAGAAAGATTCTCTCCATTTGTGGCCTCTGAGGGCCTTTCTCACACTGAAATTCATAGACAATAGAATATGAGATATGCTATATAGCAGAACTCTATTTGGCAATAGAATGTGGACATTGTGTAGAATGTGGAAAAGGCTGTTATTTCTGTTTGTCAGACAATTAATATCTATAGGAAAGTAGATAGAGGGTAAGCATGCATGTTTCTTCTTGATCGTGAAGGACATGTTCATTTGGGTTAATAACTAAGGGATAATTATTATTATGTTTTCACAAATGATAGTATGATTATACAGTATGCATTTAGGGAACTCAAAGATTTATAAACCTTAGTGACAAAATAATAGAGAATTCTTCCAGGTTCACTCTTGTTCTTACAAGTCGTTTTAGTATTAATACAAAACCTTTTTTTCAAAATGCTTTTGTCCTCAAAGTAGCCTGGTAATCATCTTCTTTCTGGCTGTATTAATGATCTATGAAAGTGCTAATTTGTACCTACTATTTTCCAGACTAAAATAAAGGAAGTAAAATTCTTCTGAGTAGAGAAGAATGCTTTTTGTATAGAAGCCAGGTATCAGGTAACCATCGCCTGGACTGCCATAACACAGGTACCCAATTTTTTTCTGGGTTGCCAATTTTTTTGCAGTTTCCCCATTACTCTGTATCGATAATCTAGGTAGCTCATAGGCATTTGTCTAAAAATAAATACCCGATATATTTAGAGGTCATTTATATCTAAACATCTTTAAGTAAAATTAAGTTAGGGAGAGTGCTCTGACTTTTAGTACTATGACTTTATTGAAAATAAGAAGAAAGTATACCACGAGTATTTGTGTGGAACTGCTGTGTGGCGTTTCAGCTCTGTTTGCACATTCAGCGTAAACCAAGTATATGCTTCTGTGCATAGATTTCTGTCGTACACAGCACAGGGGGAAAGTGCCCAGACATTCTGTAGAGGAATTTTGCTCAGTTACATACGTTATTTTGCCAAATGTTCTCTCTCATCCAATTTTTATTCCTGTTCACAGAGTGTGCTAAGATGATAGTATTATTTATCTCAACACGAGTCTCACAGAGAGTCACAAAGCTCATGTAGCTGTCAAACAGATGAAATGCAACTGACGTGACAAAGTGTCTCAGTGTACTTTTATTTTATGTTATAACTAGAAATTAAGTGTAGAAAGCTGTTCCTAGTTGTCGTATATGGGATAGGTTGAAAACACAGAGATGGCTGAGATGCTATTGTGAATTTTCTTAAATACATGTATAAAATTACTCTGTGATTGGATTCTGATAAGCCACTGATCCACTTTTTCTTTTTCTTTTTTTTTATTGGATGTTCTATTTATTTACATTTCAGATGTTATCTCCTTTCCCTATTCCCACCCACCAAGAACTCCCTATCCTACTCCCTCCCTCTTATTCCATCTTCTCTCCTATTTCTATGAGGGTGTGCCCCTACCCATCTACCCATTCCCCCTCCCTGCCTTCTAATTCCCCCAAACTGGGGTATCCCACCTTCACAGGACCAAGGACCTCCAATTTCACCAATGCCTGACAAGGCCATCCTCCACTGCATATAAAACTGGAGCCTGGGTCCCACTATGCCTGTTCTCAAGCTGGTGGTTTTGAACCTGGGAGCTCTGGTTGGTTGGTATTGTCACTCTTCCCATGGGGTCTCAAACCCTTTCATCTCCTTCAGTTGTCTCTCTCTACCTCCTCCATTGGGGACCCCATGATCAGTTCAATGGTTAGCTGCTAGTATCTGCCTCTGTATATGTCAACTCTGCCAGAATCTGATACACTTTATCTTAATACCCTACCTTCACTTAGCATTTCCCAATAACCTTTGCCAAGATCTCAATGTTTTGATAATTCATATCTTTTACATTTGGATATGGTTAACTTAAATGTTAATTTTACTCTTTCATGAAATTCTTATTTGAGAAACTATGTTGCCTTGGTGTGAAACAAAAATAAACATTACTCACATGCACTGCACATTTTAGTATATTCTTATTCTTTATTTTGAGACAATTTGAGCTTGTCTAGGTCACTAAGGTCACCTCTTATGTTCCTTAGATATGTGTTAAATGAAATGCATGCCACAAGAAATAAAACTTCCCCGCAACATAAAAGATTTTATTTAGGAAGTCTGCTCTTAAGCAGATCCAAATGGCCGCTCGTCATTCACATTCCCCTTGTCTCTCTAGGGTATCATCAGTGCCCAAATCTATTGAACCCATCACTTTCTATTTTCTTTGCTGATCTATTTTAATCCAAATCTGTAAATATTGCCCTCCTTCTTGATTAGCCTTTCTTCTCTACATTTACTTTCAAGTAATGTAATAGTCTGTAACTACTTTTAACCTGTCCCTTTAGACAATCGAGAATTCTACATTTAAGGATATATTGTTTTAGCACAATGGGCATTACAATAACACAATTACAAGAAGCATATCTAAGAAGATGAAAATAAGACAGCACTCTATTATGTCCAAAGTTGCCATTTTTGACACCAGCTTGATATTTCAGTGAATGTCCATTCACCTCAAGTGTTTTTTTTTTTTTCAAATAATGAGTTAGTTCTCATTTTTCGTTACAACAAATTGAGGCACTGAGTTCATGTCTTTGGGCTGAATAACAAAACAGCTGAGGGTCATCTGAACTCCCCTTAGTTTTTATTCTCTTTCTTTTGTTCTTGTGACTACAAATACCTACTTTAACCAGTTCTTTCAACACCATATCAGTACATTCTGTGAGGCCCAGTGTACTGACTCTTAAATAGGATGTGGTAAATGCTTTCCTTTGATTTTATTTGTAGTTGGAATAACTCTTTTACTTCCTGGGTTTGATGAGGCAGTTCTGGAATTTGAGCATTCAGGAGGCTGAGGCAGGAGACTTGTGAGTTCAAATCAGGTCTGGCATTTTCTTAAATAAAAGAGAGACAACAGAGGAGAAAGGGGGATGGGTGAAAGTGTTTGAGAATTTGCTGTGTATCTTTAGCTTAAATGATATCAATTTTTGGAGTATCCTCATAAAACTAAGTTCACATTAGCAGACTAAAAATGAAAACATCCTATCCCATTATACAGTTTTAGTATGCCCAGTAAAAATGTCCAAGTACATGAGGGCATGTGTATGAATGCATGCATGCATGCATGCATATGTGTTTATTAAAACAATGTGAATACTATACAAAGCATTTCACTGAATCACAAAACAACAGCAGGTCTTCTGCTGAAAATACTAAGGCTTTAGTTTAACAAAATGCCAGCTCTATTACAGACATACTATTCTCTAGTGAGGTTATAAGAACGTATAATGTGTTTATATTATAAAAAACTGTGTGTTCAGAGATGTGAATTTAACATACAAATAACAATATAGTTAAGTTCTTATTTGCCAAAATGTGGCTTGTTTTATCCGTATATGTTATTGCTTATTCCTTAATAATAGGTTGAATTATGTTTGTTAAATAACCTTTACATAATTTCTTTATGTAATGAAATACATAAAGTCTTTCTAAGGGAAATAAAAGAATCCTGGTCAACCTATCAAATTTGTGTGTCCCGGGGTTAATGATGGTTTCAGTTTAGGCAAATCTTCTCTCTACATTGGGCTACCCACCCAACACTTACCCCCAACCCAATTTAATTAGGCTGTCAATCACAGTTAGTGGCAGCATACATTTTCACAGCTGCCTGACCAGTGCTTTGTTTTAGCCAAGCTTAGTAAACAGAAGACTGAGTGACTTCACCCTTGCGAGAAGAAAGACACAATCTGTGCTAGTGATCTTACAGTCAACCTTTCCTCTGTTACATAGTGTGAGTGGACAGGAAATGAATATGGTAAGCTAAATGAAAAGAAGCTTTTCAAAAAAGAGAACGCAGCAAGTCAGAGACAGTTCTAGTCCTAGGAGTGTTTCAAACACAATCAAAAGTGAAAAGGAAAACTTGGGGCTCCAGAATCTGAAAGGTGGTAAGCATTTAGGTCAAGCCTATATTTGTAAGAGTACAAGCCACATATTTGGGCGCAACTCCTGAAATAACATTCTAAATTGAGGTTTCCCTGAATTTTTAAATGTCAATAGATAGAATTAAATCTTCAATATACAGAACTATGTTGAAGTGTTTATCGTCTATATTTATCACATTAAGATCATTTCCCAGGGTTTTAAACTCTCTGCATGGAAACTGAAAAATAAAAAGGGAGAAGAGAGAATAAGTTCTCTGGTTTGTATTAAAAACAGTTTGAGATGTGTCATCTTCATAAAAGGAATCTGCATATTACTTACAACATAATAGTCTAAATTATGTAAAAAACATACTAATAAGGAAAAGATACCGCTCTAATTCATAAAGCTAATTATATAATCCCTGATCAAATTGACCATTCCTGCTTAATAATTGAGAGAAATGTGAAAATTATGTTGTTCTAATTTCTCTATGTTGATTATTATCCTCTTTGCTTACAGATTTTACTATATTAACTTCCCATGTTATAATTAACTACCGCATAACTATATCAATTTTTCTGGTTTTTAGAACTCCAATCCATTCTCATTATTTTATCAGGCACCCAATAACATTAAACACTCACTCTTGACCACAGATCCAGTCTCCACTGAAACAATATTGATATAGAACTTTCCACTTGAAAACATTTAGTAATATATAATATAGGGTTTAAATATGTACTCTTATTCTTGTGGGTTCTTTCCAGGTATGATTTGTTTTCTGGGAAGTATTCTTAATATTGCCAAGGAAATATATGTATAAATTCATACATAGTAACAGTACTGATACTTGTGTTGTTATTTACGGAGGTGCATTGTTCTATAGAATTCTTTTATTCACCACTGTTTGAATATCAGATTAGGGTACTTTGCTTAGCATCACAGTAAAATTAACAATCAATGTGTTGATACCCCTAAAGCTATTCTGTGGAAAACCAAAAATGGCCTAACGATTAACAAGGAGAAGCATATGATGGAGTAAAGTGAACGGCACAGACCTGCCCAGCAGATAAGCAACCATAAGCAATCAGGGTGTTTAGAGTGAAGGGCATTCAGGGTAATTTTGCTTTACATGTGACAGTTGAAGTCAACTTAATACAAGAGCCACGAGGAATGAGAATAATGCCTAGACAGGGCATGGAGTGGAAATTATAGCTACTTTCTACAGACAAAGGGTGCTTAACTGATGGAAAGTATTTCCTCTTAATATTAAAGGCTTATTCCACAAATGAGCATGTTCTGTTGATGCTGGATGCAGGCAGTGGTCTTGCCATCCATGCACAGTGAAAGTCCAGCCACTCCATATGCTCATCAGAAGCATCTGACTTTCTTCACATTATCAAAGTGCAAGATCATCTTTCCCCTGAATATGTCCTTTTACGAATAGCCCCCTTTTCTCAAAGTAGTTTGCCATTGATCACTTTGCTTTGATTCAAGAAGCTTTGGAGTTGGTTGTAAGACTTTGTTAAATTTCCCCAGGTATCCCAACCCAAGAAAGCAAAGTCTGAAGTGAAAACAGGAAGCTGGGGTGACACTATTTTGGTTACCCATATCTGGTACCATTTCAGTATGTAAAAGCGCATGAAAAATATCTAGAAAGTCAGATGCCCCCAAGAGAGAATTTTTTGCAGCAAGTCCCTCTTGGGCTGATTATAAGACTAATCAGCCATTTATCAAGCAAGCCATTATGTATCTGACCATATGAATAAACATAATTCATGCAAATATAATTTATGTTAAATACATTCTTGAGTTATTATGCACAATATTTTCTTCATCAAAAAGCAGTGACCAAAAGTGCACATATATTTGCAGTAATTCTTTTCAGCATCTTGAATATTCCATTTTTCTCTTGCCTTTGATGAAAGACTGGCAGTTTCTCTGATTAAGTTCCTCTCCAAACATATCCCAGGCATTTGGAAAAAGGTTATTTATTTCCAAAGCTATACATTAGTATAGTATTGTCAGTCTGCTGCTTAGGGTTTTAACTCTAATTCAAATTTTATTCTTTTAACACAGCTTGGCATTCTACAAACACAGTCCTGTCCTGGGCTCATTAATAAACAAATTAGAAAGCTACAATCTCTGTCCTGACCTCAGAGGCACCCATTAGTGACTTTTCTCCATTGTACTGTGATGTAATCACAGACATTGAAGTAGCTGACCATTTTCTTTGTTAATCAGAAGTAATTCAGAATCATTACAGCTCAGACACAAAAGCCTGTGTGTGGTTTGTGTGTGTGTGTGTGTGTGTGTGTGTGTGTGTGTGTGTGTGTGTGTGTATGTGTATATATATATATATATATATATATATATATATATATATATATATGAAAAAATTGAGAGCTGTTCTCTTTGCTCATAACTTAAAGATGTATATTTTAGATCACAGTTGAAAACATAAAATGTTATTCTGTGTGCATACATTCAGGCAAATCTGAAAGTTATAATTACATACTTGGAGAAGAGAAAATACATGATACAGTAATAGGCATGAACAACCTAAGGTCCAACTAACACTGCCTGAAGTCTAGACGTGCTCTTCAAACAGATAGGAAGTTCACTGAAGGCAAATTCGCTGAAACATCCCATCATAATTCCATTGAGAACACTTTTAAACTTCTTTGCAAACATGATTTTACTCAAATAAGGGAGAGATGTATCTCAGTGTCACAAGAGCTCAATCAATTCTCAAGCTTCTTTTGCCTCATCAGTGCTCTATGTTTATCATTACACACTGAGATTCTCATGAAAGAATCTGGTGCCCAGATATTTACCATGAATGTGGGCAAAGATGACAACTGTATTGAATTGCTGAAACAAGGCATTTTTGAACTGTGTAACTAATTACAGTTATGAAAAAATGCAATGCACACAAGGACATAGGTCACATAGTATTTGGGGTTCAAACCCAGGCAGCATTCATTTCCAATGGTAGACACTTAAGAAGTTAAATCTGCCTAAAGAATACAAATACCTTTCAGGTTAGTGTAGGCATTTCATCAAAGCAGACATTGTTTCCTCAAACCCAATAATAGAGTCTTTGCAACTACCAAGCATACCCTAGTCAACCCTAAAGAAGGATCTTTTCCTTATGACAACATGTGTTTGTTCACCTACATTAGAATTATTCCATATAGTCCATCCAATATTGACTGATGATTGATGTTTCTATATTAAAGGGACATAGAAATAATATCCCTGAATATCTTAACTTAAGATTTAGTCCACGTAAGCATTAATTACTATCAGTAATGTGAGATAGCTCAGCATTTAAAGCACTTGGTATGCAAGGAAGAGGAACAGACCTGTGATTCCCCTACATAATGCTGAGTAGATGTGGCAGTCTACTCTAATTCTAGCCTTTAATGAGGAAATAGGATTCTTAGAGCAAGCTGGTTAGTGGCCAATTAACTGAATCTGTGTTTTAATACAAAATCCTTCCTCAGAAAGAATAAGATAGAAAAGTTATCTCTGACATTGAACTGGGGACCTACATGCACATAACAACAGGTTACAAATATGTGTGGGCTCACACACATACACCCATGATCATACACACACATGTGCAGGTATACACATACATACCCACTGCACTCATATACACACACACATGGAAAAGAAAGAACACAGTAATTCAACATACAAGTTAATCAGCACCAAAAGGAGACACTGGCCCCTGCCTGAAGACAACATACTTTGGGTTGTATTGTATGTTCATGATCAAAGTAAATAGATGGTTAGGTCTATCTCGAATCTGTTTCTCATACTAAGGGCATGCAAATCAGAGCAGGTTGCTCGACTGTGAGACATGTCATATTTTTCTCAACACCAAGGCACATGCGCTGTGGTGGTTTGAATGAGAATGACCCTCATAGTCTCATATAGTTGACTACTTGGTCCCATGTTGGTGGAACTGATTGGGAAGGATTAGGGGGTGTGGCCTTTTTCGAGGCGGTGTGTCACTTGTGGTGGTCTCTGGTGTTTCAAAAGGCCACACCATTCTTAGTTATTTCTCTTTGCCTCATGGCTGTTCTCAAGATGTAACCAATCAGCTACATCTCCAGCCCATGGGTGCCTACTTGTTCTCATGCTCCTCCAGTGACTATGGTTTCTAAACCTCTGAAACTGTAAGCCCCAAATAAACACTTTCTTTTATAAGTGGCATTGGTCATCATGCCTTATCACAGTAAAATACATACTTTATGTTTAGAGACGTAAAAAGTGAGGACACAGAATCGGTTCTTCCCACAGAGGCACTGTAATTACCCCAGCACTGTATCTTACAATGGACACAACCTCATCTCTGAGGAATTGTGATTTCCATCATGGCAGTAACACTGGTAATTTTGCTCAGCTGGGAGAGGAGAAAGTGGATGTTTTTATTCTTTTCTCATTTGTGCTTTTTCTTCATGTTGTTAAGATTCAACATATTTCTAGCATTTGTTTCTTAATGGCACTTGTTTATATTTAAATAAACCTTTATAATTTTAGCTCAATCATGTAAACAAACATATAAAGCAGAATTGAAAGTGCACAGCTCAATAAAGTTAGGTATAACTCCACTGTTGTACAATCAGTTTCTAGAATGCCTTCATGTTGGAATATCAAACTTCTGTGTCCTATAAGGAATGCCAAAGGTTTATGACCTAAAACATACACAAAATTGTATTGGTCACATTACTCATACATTTTCACAAAGTGGACACACTCCTGTAACAAGCATTGAGATTAGACCACAGCATTTTGTCCCTCCAGCAACTCTGTATTATAGTTTCTTATATACTAACCTTTTCTTGCAGCCTTAAGTTCAAGTTTCCTCCCACAGACTCAAGCTTTGTTTATATTTTCTACACTTGTAATCATGTTGATTTATGAAAAGTAATGGTTTTCTTCTTTTTCAATCCTCTTACTATTTTTTATAAAAAGATTTTAATTCATAAACCATTTACAATTAATCACAATTTTCCTTTAAATATAAAGTTTCAACTTGCTACTACCCACCAAACTATTTTTTTAAAGTCTTTATTGGATTTTGGTCATATTTGCCCTGCAATCTCATACCCTAAATTGTCCAGAATTTTCCACTATCGAGCCCAATTAATGCTGTTTATGTACATGAATATTGATAGCCTACCAGAAGCCACATTTAAAAGTTCTTGCCGTCTTTACCATTATCTTTGTCTCATTGTAGCATCTAGCACTTGCGATCCAGTGATAAATAGATGTCAGAATAGAAGTCATTCTTACCCATCTCACCCACTCTGGGGAACACTGCATATTCCTTAAATATGATGTTTGCTATGAGTTTCTATAGATGTTTTATCATATTGGAAAGAAGTCCCCATATATTTCTGATCTGCCAAGGGTTTTCATCCAGAACAAGTGTTGATTTTATATCAGTTTTACTGCATACACTGTGATAATCCTATAATCTTTCTCTTTATTAACTTACTGTAGTAATTCTTATTATTAATTTGGGATATTAAAGTAAGTGTGAAGAAGAATACGTAACACTGGTATTATTTGTTAAATTGAAGAATTCACTGCTCCAATCAGCTGGGCCTAAAGATCTTTTTATGAGAAACTTTCCAGTTCAATTTTGTTAATACACGTGGGATTCTTTTTGGATTTTCTTCAACTTTTGATAAAGTATTTTTTTCGGGATTTTGACCAACTTATCTAGTATTAAATTCACTGACATTAATTTTCATAATATCCTCATGTTTTAATATCTGTGCCATCACTGCTGGCATTTAAAAAAATAGTTCTAACACTAGTTATTTCATTTTTTATAAGGTCAGTATTGACAAAACTACAACAATTTTTTTTAAAAGTTTATCATTTTACTTATTTTTTCTACATTCTTTAAAATCATAGATAGGCCTTTAAAATAATTAGTATACACTTTTAACAAAATCATTTTAGGTATACAGGGAGAAAGTAAAACAGGCACAAAGTAGAGTTCTGTATATATAATCTACCTGGCTTCCTAATTTATTTTTGAGTTAACTTCCTGCTTTGATGTGATATATTTGTTACAGTTGATGAGCCAATATTAATACATTGTTATTAACTGAAGCCTGAAGGGTGTATTAGGATTTGTGCTTTTTTTTTTTTTTTTTACAGTTCTTTGCATCTTGACCAATTTTAATGTCGTGTATTCATTATAATACGAAATGCAGCAGAAACTGAAACATCTCCTGTTGCCCATATTTATCCACCCTCCTCTTTCCAATCCCGAGAAGCCACTGATCTTTTCAACATAGCAATTGCTCCATCTTCTCTAGAATGCCATGTGGTTAAAATCATACAGTGTGGCCTTTTCAGCATGACTTCTTTTCCTTAATAATATGCCTCTGGGGTTTCTCTATCTATTCATGGCATAACAGTTAATTCTTTTTACCTTTTCCTCCTGAAAAAAAAAAAAAAAACTCGTGTTGTATATATATCGCAGAGTTTATCTTGTCACTTATTGAAGAACATCTTGATTGCTTCCAAGTTAACTAATTATTAATAAAGCTGTTATAAACACAGCATGCAGTCTAGAATGTTGACATACACCTTTGACCTTTCTGAAAGAGTATGGGGATATGATTGATGATTTCTGTGGTATAAAAATGTTTAACTTTATTAGGAACTGCTAAACTGGCTTCATAGTGAACGTATCAATATGTGTTTCTGCCATCAATGAATGGCAGTGAGAAAGCTTGTTAACATTTGATGCATCCATGTTTGGGGTTTTGACCCTTATAACAGTGTGTACTGGAGTGTAATTTTAATTTTTAGCTCCTTAATGGCACATATTGTATGAATTTCTACATATCTTTTGCTACGTTTCCTCTCTTTACTCCAGTATCTGTCCATGTGTTTTTGTTGAATTTTTGATGCTATTATTTTCTATTCATTCTTTTTTTGAAAGTATTATCAGATATGTGGTATAGAGCCACTTTATTGTAGACTGTCTTGGCCAATCATTATTTTGAGAGCATTTGAAAAGGATGAAGTTTGTGTAGACCATCTACACTTGTCTCCTCTTCTTCTATAGAAGCTTTATTGCTTTCTGTTTTACATTATGCCTCAAACCCAGATTTTTTATTTTCAGCCTCACTACTTCCTACTCTCAAAATTATTTCTTGTCTTCTTTCTTTGACTTTGATTTGCATTTCTTTTTGTAACCTGTAAAAGAGGACTCTTACCTCACTTTTTTCCCTCTGATCCTAATATAGACGAGTAAGCATTAAGTACAGTGTTTGCGCTACCATCATGACCAGATCTATTTCAGTCCAATTATTCAGTTTAAACTGCCTTTTGAATTATATTATGACTTCTTTTTTAATTCATGTATTATTTTCTATTATTTTTTTCTATCCATGTCTTTGTCTTAATCTTGCTACATACCCGAGGCTGGCCCCAAATTCTTTATCCCCATACTTAGGTCTCCTGTATGCTGGGATTATGAGCCAATGCTTTTATGCCCAGCTTGGAATTTCTCAAATTAGTTTATTGTCAATTAGTTTTTTATTGAGTAGAAAACATCAGTAATTTTAAGACTTCAAAGGTTCTTGAAGCTTGTAAGATATGATGCATTATAATTGTTTTAGATAAAATAGAAAAATGTGAATATCTCCATTATTGTGTATAATATTATATATGTATGCATATGCATGTGCAATAACTAGATTGTTAAGTAATCTGCTTATATAATGCACTGAGTGATGTTTTAAAACCCCTCAGTTTGAATGCCTGTCTACTTCTCTGCCCAGTTCTCTGACTTTATACTTGTAATCATGAGCCGTTTAATGACATTTTGAACAATGTTGAACTACATGCATGATGGTTGATTTTATCAGATTATAGAAGCTAAAACTTCCTATTATCTAGCTGGATCATAGCATAACACAACATACTACTGACTTGTCTGTAGTGTTTCTATGTAAGTCAATATACTGTACCTTTGACTGCATAAGAGTACAGAGCATTCAGTTGTGTATGAGGCACACTTAGTGATAATAGTAGACCACTGTTGCTGATTTATGCATTTATTATAGTATACTTTTTCAGTGATTTTAGAATGACCCCTACTTAATAAAAATATTTTTTTAAGAAACTATAGGCTGTATTATGTCATCAGTCAATTCCTACATCTTGTTACCTCATCTCTTGGCTATATTGGTGTGTGTGTGTGTGTGTGTGTGTGTGTGTGTGTGTGTGTGTGTGTTCAATTTATGATCCTAAAAGTAGTTTTAAAACATTATAGGCCAATGTATAACCTGAAACCAAAACCCAGATCCTAGTTTCAATGTGCTATTTAGTTTAATCAGAGACCAGAGAATGTTCTGGAAGTTGTTCTTATAGAACTATATATTCTACTAGAGTACTAGCTCTTTAATACCAATCCAACTGCCATTGAGTTCATGGCTAGGAGGAGCCTGCAGCAGGACTCAGAGGCACAAGCCTCTGATCTCATCACTTGGAAGGCCAAAGCTTCCCAAACTGCTGTAAACTTGGGGTTATCCTGAACTACACATGAGATGTAAACCTGTGGGCATTACAAAATGAAAGATTTGTTTTTTAAAAAAATTATATCAAGGTATATAATATGAGATCACAATGGCAAAGTTGATGTACAAAGACAATACAGTAATATTTATTTTTTATGAGAATCTAAAGTTAACATTTATTTATATTTTTTATTGGATATTTTATTTATATTTCAGATTTTATCCCTTTTCTCCATTTTCCCGCCCACCCAGCATCCCTCTATTCCATTCCTTTTCTTCCTGCTTCTATGAAGATGTGCCTCCACCCACCCACCCATTCCCAATTCCCCGCCCTCAAATTACCCTACACTGGGGCATCCAGCCTTCATGGGACAAAGGACTTCCTCTCCCACCTATGCCCAACAAGGCCATCCTCCCCTACGTATACAGCTGGAGCCATGAGTCCCTCCCTATGTGCTCCCAGGCTGGTAGTTTAGACCCTGAGAGCTGTGGTTGGTTGGTATTGTTGCTCTCCTCATGGGGCCACAAACCCTTTCAGCTCCTTCAGTCTTCACTCTAACTTCTCCATTGGGAAACCCTTGATCAATTCATTTCTTAATTCATTTCAGAATTTTACTTGGTAGTATTATACTGTTAAAAATGTGTTTCTATAATTTTTGATTCTTTTTAAAGCTCTCAAGAGCTGGGGAGATGACTCTGTGGGTAAAACACCTATTTTACAGTCAGGAAGACCTGAGTTCCCATCCTCAGAAAACATGTAAAAGTCAGCAAAGGGCTTTGTGTCTGTAACCTAAGAGTTGCCAAGCTAAGGGCAAGGACATACTGGGGACAGTGGCATTTATAGCATAAATGGTGAACTTCAATGTGAGGCCTGTCTCAAAACTTAGAGAATGATAAAGGGACAAATCTGATGTTCATCTCTGGCCTCCACACCTGTCTGTACAAACAAATGAGTATTACATTGTCATAAGACACAGCATAGTTTCTACTGTGTGTCTTCTATGCATAAAGCCCTAGGTTTGAACTCAAGTACTCCATAAAGACAAGTGGTTGACAGCAGACTATAAATAAGCCATAGACGGTAGAGTCAGGAACAGAAATTTAAGGTCACTTTGGACCAGGTATGGAATTCCTGACTAGCTAGATCTACATGATAACCTGTTTTAATTATTACTATTTTTCTCTAATTTTTTTGCAGGCCAGTCATTATTCCCTTTCTGGTCTGCCCTCTCTGACTGTTCCTCATCCATTCATCCTCCCCCATCTCCAAGAGGATGTCCCTCCTTCACACCCCCACACCTATTCCCAAACTTCAACCCCCCATCCACCAGACCTCTTCACTCCTTGGGGCCTCAAGTCTCTTGGGGGTTAGGTGTGTCTTCTCTGACTGAGTCCAGACCAGATAGTTGAGACTGCTGATTTTTCTATGATATGCTTACAGACAGGACCCTAGCATGGTTGCACTAAGAGAGAGGCCCAAAAAAGCAGCTGAAAGAGTCAGATACATATACTTACACCAAGCCAGTGGACAGAAGCTGGGGACCACTGTGGTTGAATTAGGGAAAAACTGGAAGAAGCTGAAGAGGAGGGCAACCCCATGTGAAGAACAGCAGTTTCAGCTAACCTGGACCCCCGGGATCTCTCAGACACTGAGCCACCAACCATGCAGCATACCCCAGCTGATATGAGGCCCCCAACACATATACAGCAGAGGACTAGTGTCTGAAACCATCTGAGTTGTAAATCCCTTTGCATTCACTTCTCTGTAGAGAGCCAGAAACAGAAAGCTAATTAGGAAAAAGTACACAATGTGATAGACAGGTGCCTTTTAGTAGTGCATGAGATTATGTTCTGTGAAGGGCAGCTTCACAGACAGCCATGGAGGTTTGGGTTAGGTTTAGAGAATCTTGGCAATGGTATCCATATAGGAGTTGGTCTTTTGTTCTATAGTAACAATAAGAGGAAAGCTGACACCAAGTACTGGCAGAGTAATCTAAAGCAGAAAATGTATACAGGGTGGTTACATTAGCCTATTAGATTAGTGATTGAAACCAGGGAAGAGATGTATCACTGAAGAAGGAGAAGCTGGAAAAGATGTGGTCAAAACTCTTCCAACTGAAGAGAGGAATTCTTCCCACCCAACCCTGTATTCTATCATGCAACATAAATTTAAAATATGTGGCACCTACAAAACAGGAAAACAAAAGTTTTATAAAATAGTTCAGAATAATCAGAAGATACTGTGATTACAAGGAAAAAGGGTTAAGCTCATAAATGGATATAATATATCATTTTTATCTTCACGATTCATAGTTTAAAGGGAGATATATACATTTCTTTAAAAGATTTTTTTCATTGGGACAGTAAGAATGTTTTCATGTGCAACAGACATCAAGAATTAGTTGATAAAGACACTATATAATGTGAATGATGCATTGGAAAATGAAATTTTCTTAAATGAAACTAAGCCTTATCATATTGTTTTTTCTATACTGATATTGCTATTTCAATGCAAAATTTTTATGAAGATAAATTGTGACACAAGGGAGTATGAAATTCTCTGGTGAAGTCATGGGAATGTATGACTTTGGGACTTTATAGGGAGTCAGTTTGGACTCATCAAAGCAACTATGCAATGGCTGTAATCTAAACCAATGTTTGTGAGTTATGAGACTAGAGATGTGTATCTATAGGGACTTGGTCTTGTTGGTAACATAAAAACTTTGTTATTAACCTCCTTCTGGTTTGTCAATAGAGATTTCTATGAAGACACTTAGAATTCACTTAGTCTGATTGTAGCCCTGTTCCTTCCCATTCTGGGATGTAGGAGTGTGCCATGCTGACAAGCTTGTAATGAAAACAGTGCATTCAAGACTCTCAGAAGAAACTCTATCAAGATTTTCATTGTTTTTTATAGTCATCATCTCCTACACCAGCACTAAAAGGAAATAAAAATGATAATGTAAAGGACTTTCAATTATTGTGTTCTTCAAAAATAATTAATATTTGCTTTTGAATGCTTTTCAATATTTTTCTTCTCATTAAAAGGCCTTCAGGGTGATGTCTTTCCATGCATTCACTCCAGCCAACATTGACCTAGAACTTAGTGAGAAGTTGCATCTCTCTTTTCTTTTTCAAAAGAAAACACCTCTGGAGTTGCCTTTAGTGGTAACAGTATCACAACAGTTGTATCCATAGAAATTTTGTATTGCTGCACTAATAAAACCTAGCTACCATATAACCCAACTGCGAACAAGTATGGTTGCCACCTTGGTAAAATTAAGCAGATAAAATGAGTGGGAGAGAGTGGAAATGAGCTACAGAAAGATGGATGAGGGAGTGAACACTAGAACAAAAGTAGAGGGAAATGGAATAAGACTGACACGTTAATTAAATACATTATGCAAAATGCTTAAAACTATCCAGAGGATACATTGGAAGACCTTTATATGAACAAAACAGAATAGCAAAGATTTTGTTAATTCCTCTTGAAGGAGTCTGACATTATTGTTCCACCATGCTTGGTTCCTTTACATTTCACATGGAAGAATAATCTGGCTTCTTGGAGGAAAGACGATATTCTTTATCTGATTCCTAAGACTTAAGGGAAGGGGTCCAGAAGCATCTCATCTGTTGTCTAAAACTAAGTGTTTGGGAGAGCAGTGTAAGTTTAGGTCCATGCCTGACTCAGAAAGAACAGCCAATACTTCTACTCTTCCTGGATTCTTACTGATCTTGATATAGATATCAGGTTTAAGATGTAAAAGTTGTAGAGAGATAATTTGTAGGTTTTAATACTTCATAAGTTACAAGTTAGAAATAAATTCATTGTCTTCTCTACAGGAACATCTAATTAAACAAAGTGATGAATTCAGAAACAACTTCCAAAGAAAGTTGGAAATGTTGAAGTCCCCCCATCACCTTTGGGGGAACTGTAATATTGTTAGCTTGAGTAAAATACGGCTATAGTCAGGTGACAAAACATGGCTTAAATTTCACTTGAATATTTTTTTTAATACTTCTAAAACAATCGGCTAGTGACTGTCAACTACCTTCAGGTTTTGTCAGTTATATAAGATAAAACTGTTTATCATGCTTTTGATACCCAAAAAATAACAATTCACAACGGTATAAATTCTATTCCCATTCTGGCCAAGAAGATATCTGTTACATTCTGTCTAATTCTCACCTTATCTTTTTATTTCAAATTTGAGTCCCTGCTTATTAATATTCTATCCCCATATATTTCACTGAAAAATCTCACCAGCCTGACAAAAATCCTTTTAGATAATGCCATGTTACTAGGGTCACACCTAATTTACTTTTATATTATTATATTGGTGGTTTTGCTCAGGAAATTTTTATAAGAATTTATAACCGGAGAGAAGAATTAATATATGTCTGTGTGTGTGTTTGTATGTATGTGTATGTGTGTGTGTGTGTGTGTGTGTGTGTGTGTGTGTGTGTGTGCATGTATGTATGAGTAACTAACTCTAGATTATAATGTTTGGAAAACATTTTTGTATGTGAAATAGAATGAAACATACTAATAATGAAAGCAAACAAAAACATTAATATTCGTATTTGAAAACTGTGTTTGATGATATGATAGTTTCCCTTATGGTTCCTAGGTTTGTGTTTTCCTCTGGATCTTCCTTTTGATTCTATGATTGTAAAATAATTATTTGCTATTTCATCTCAAATTTTATTACTTTCATTTCTTACATTTAAGCCTTTAGTTTTACATTATAGTCTAAAGAACAAGTGGAGGTAACCAGAGATTTCATAAACTCATTCATCATTCAAAGAAAAGCAATAATGGAAGACAAGATTATCACCATTAGCAGCTACAAACAAAAGTAAAATACTTAAGAATAAATAATTGCTTCCATTCCTTCCATCCAACTAACATTTCACTCACTACCAATTTGTTTAGATCAAAAGAGAAATGTACAGGCAGAGACATGGCCTTGTTTTTTAGAAACTCTCTGGTCTCGTATGCCTCTAATTGAGCATCTACGCTGTACACTCTGATCATAACCTTCTTTATGAAAAGAGTAGTGTTTTCTCTATGACTGCAAGCTTCCTCTCTCATATGACTTGAGGTCTGGCCTGTCTTAGTAAGTTTTCTATTGCTGTGAAGACATACTATGACCATAGCAACTCGTACTAAAAAGAAACGCATGAATTTAATTGGGACCTGCGTATGGTTTCAGAGGTTAGTCCATTATCATCATGGCAGGAAACATGGTGGCACCTAGGAAGCATTGGTGCTGGAGGAGTAGCTGAGTTCTACATTCAGATATGAAAGGAGCAGGAAGAGAGAGCCCCTGGGACTGGCTTGTGTTTCTGAAAGTCCAAAGCCCACCCCCAGTAACATAGGTTCACCTACAAGGACACACAAACTCCAACAAGGTGCCACCTCCTAATCCTTTCAAATAGGGCCACTCCCTAAGCATTCAAACATATGAGCCTATAAGGGCTAGTATTATTCAAACCATCACTGTTTTACATTTTTAATTAAAATGGAATTATATCACTTTCTGCCTTACATTTCCTCCCTCCATCCCCACCCATTTTAAAAACTCACATCCCTGCCTCCAACCTGGATTTCGTGAGGCTCTTATTTCTTTTTGCAACCCACTTCTCATTTGAACCCAGACAGCTTTCTCTGGGCTTCATCCAACAGCTATCACTGTGGCTTGCTTTCTCTTTCTGAGTCCTTGTTTTTTGTTTTTGTTTTTCTATAGCTATTAAGTAGTTAGTTGCTTTTAATTGGGGTTTGCATACAATTTCAGAGGTCAGTCCCTTATCATCATGGCAGGAAACATGGGGGCACACAGAGGATCAGTCACTCGCCTATTAGAATGTAAATAGAAGCCCCGGTGAAGATCTATCTGTAGCTTCCTGTATCTGTATGCTGTGACCACAACCAAGGCAACTCTTATTAAAAGAAAAGCATTTAATTGGGGCTGGCTTACTGTTTTGGAGGTTAGTCCATTATCACCACGACAAGAAGCATGGTGGCATGCAAGCACGAATAGTGCTAGGTAGCTTCATCTCCTGTATGCCTCTGACCAAGGGACTTGGAGTGATACTTCCTGTAAGTTTTCACATTACTCCTGTTGCAGGCAGCCCCTCTGTGCTCTTCAGCTTGCTGCTGCCTGTCAGAGACCTTTCCAAGCCATTCTTTCCCGTGTATGTAGAGACTGGAGGTCAGCCTTGGGTGTTATTTCACAGGCATTGACCACATCTCACTGATCCAGAATCTACAAGTAAGCTATACTGATTAACCAATTAGCCCTGATGATTCACATATGGTGGTTTGAATAGGAATGACCCCCAGAGAGTCATGGGTCTGAGTGCTAGGCCCATAAAGAGGAGTACGATTAGGGGATGTGGCCTTGTTGGAGTAGGTGTGGCCTGCTAAAGGAAATATGTCACTGTAAGGACAGCCTTAAAGGTCTCATATGCTTAAGCTAAGTCCAGTTTGGCTCTCAGTTACTTCTGCTAAACTGCTGATGAAGATATACGACTCTCAGCTCCTTCTCTAGCACCATGTCTGCCAATGGATTTAAAAAAATATGGACTAAACCTCTGAAACTGTAACTCAGCCCCAATTAAATGCTTTCCTTTATAAGAGTTGCTGTGGTCATGATGTCTCTTCGCCATAGCAATAAAAACCCTAATTAAGACAGCACTTATTACTACTATAACCCCAGCATTAGGTGTTCAAACGTGCACTCACATGCTTGATGGTTTACATAAGTTCTGATATTTGAACTCAGGTCATTATGCTTGGAAGGCAACAGTTTATTGACTGAGTTGTCTCTTCAGACTTTGACATATATCTTATATCTGCTTTTTATACTGAATATTCCTTTTTCCTTTTAAATAAACAGCAGAATGTATAGCGGTACATTTGCTGAAGAGTGGCATCACCTCCCACCCCCAGTTTTTATTTTATCTTGTTGTCCTGTGTTTTACATTCTGATTGTCAGTCATTAATAAAAGATTCTCAAACATGGGGGTTTTGTTTGTTTTTTTGAAGATCTTCATCTAGAACAGATAGGGACTCAATATCTCATTTGTGTAAAATGACGCAATTTATAAGGTATTATCAGGTTTCTTGAAAGAGGAGTTTAGCAAGGTAGAGAGGAAAAGAGGGACAGACATGATCATATTTAATCTTTAGAGTAACCCAGTGGAAGAGACACCCTTACCATTCCCACTGTCAGCGGACTAGTTCCTTAGAGAAATTAAAACAGCTTGACCAAAATGACAAGCAAACAAGGAAGAGCCGGTGTTCAGCTTGAGTTTTCCGATTCCACGGCTTGACATTTCAGCCAGGTTTCTGCTGCTTTTCACATCTTCATTAATGCTGAATGCTGCTGTTACCAACGCACATGAGAAGGAATATTTTTATTTACCTTGTCTGCTTGGCCCTCTGGATCAGTTAATTATGTAAAACAGGAAATGACCACTTATCAACGAACCTGAATATGAGTTGTATCATCTTCAGTAACCACAAAAAATAGCTATCTATATAAATGAAAAACAGGGGCATCCGTTCAATCAGGAAGTCTGGCATTATCACTCTGATTCCATGTATAAAGAGCAATCATGTTTAATATGTCTTACGAGGGGAATCGTTAAATGTGTTTTCATGCTACTGCCACAGTTTATATTGGATTTGAAATATGTGTCCTGAATCTAAGAACTGAAATCTGTATTAGTATTGTACAAAAAGGAATAAAGAAAACAGTAATTTATAACAAATAAGTGTCAGTGCGAATTGAATATGGTTCTATTTCATAAAATGTTATTGGGCTTTTTTTTTATTGATGAGACTTTATTATACTATTGTGGTTTTGAAATTGCAGTAGTGGAATTTGTATATCCAATTTTTAAAAGAATCTGTATCATCCTCTGGGTCCTATTAGACTGTCTCAGTTTCTATTCACTTAGGCATAATGTCTGACAGTATGAGTAACCTGGCAATGAAGGCACTGGCCAGCACTATCAAATATGAGGTATTTTATTCTCTGCTTAATAATCTTTCCCTGAAGGATCTCTTCCAAATAACTGATGGTAGCTGGAAAAATGATATCACTGAATCAGAATGTTTTTCTTATTCCATCTCAGTCCTACATCCAGTCTAGCAAGAAATAGTTTTGCATGACAGTACACATGTAAATGTCATTGCATATGTCATTTATGCTGTATGGTGTTGTTATGCAAGATTCACAGTGATCATGTTAGAGAAAACTGTCTTTGATAACACTAAATAAAACATGCTTAGTAAAAATTGCCAGCCATTTTTTTTCTGAACCTACAATGACATAGTAAGAGCACAAAACAAAACTCCCAGAAAGAAACCATTTCTCTAGCTCTA
>JANHMN010000016.1:24396009-24402547 GCA_030674055.1 Rhabdomys pumilio
TTGTTGAAATTAATATTATTTGGGATAATTTTCTTAGCTCCATCAAAAATCACAATTGTTTTGTTTTTGTATCTGGTATATTAAAATTCTTTTTTTAAATGTTAAAAGGAAATATTTGTCAACGCAGGACAAATAAACAGGAGGAATTGTTAGCGCAGTTCCAGAAAACCAGTCTTACTAATTCTGAGGAAGATGCTGATCTCAGAAAACAGATCTAGCTTGCTGCTTCCGGGAACATCTGAGTTTGTAAACATAGTGAAGGAAAGCAGTTTTGTTTATGAAGATACCTCTTTGTAGGGTATATATCTCCCCTGAACTAGATGAACATTCGACTGTTGTGTGTAATTACTGATGATATTCTGGGTTTTACAACTTAAAATAAAACTGGGCACTTCAGTTGAAAAGTGTTATTGATTTTGTTTGTACTCTGCTCTTATCTGTCTAAGCTTTACCATTGTGTAGGTTAAGTTTGAAAAGAATAAAGAGAGCGAGTGAGATCTGCAGTAACTTCTTCCCGATGATTCGAGGGCTCTAATGAACAATGGCGCAGATTTGTTTGAATATGAATGTGCAGTGGGATGGAGTTTGACCTTCAGCTGTGATTTCAGTTCGTCAGGATTAGTCAAGCTAGGCGATCAAGACTGCTAATGCATAATGATTTATAAAATGAAAAATGTGTAGTGACCATGCAAATGTTTCAGCTAATCAAAGAGAGGAACTTTAGCTTTGAGAAGAAAGGAAAACAAGGGCATGTCAAGGCCTAAACCAAAGAAGTATGTAAAATAATCTGAGCAGCTTGATTAGCCAGAGTGAGATTAGAAGTTGCTTTTTCTGGCCTTTAAACATGTGGTATAGCATATTATATATCAGTCGTCTGTAGTCTCTGCGAATGGCCTGTATAAACAGCCTGATTCCCTCCAATGTTAAAGAAAAGGCTGAAACCTCTGTGGGATGTTTGCTTGAAACTATGAAAAGGGTAAAGTTGGATGAACTCTGCCTCCTGAAGCAAAGTAGCTACATGGCTAAATATTAAAATTAGTGTCTTAGGAATATTGTTGAAAATAAGCGGTGGTAGATTGTGCTCACAGCCATCCCTGCACTCTGCTGGTCCTTCTGCTGTCCCTGTCACAATTATCCTGCGCTAACAGACTGCATTAAAGAGCAATGTGCACTGTCCACCCCAGATCTCTCTAAATACTCTGCTCAGTACTTGATAAAAGCCTGCAAATGCCACTCGGTTCATTGTCAGTTCTTTTGAATACGACAAAACCAGGAAGCCTTCAGAAAGCTATGATTATGATAGACATTATAGGCAACCAAGCCCGGAATTTGGACCAAACCTGCCAATTGAGTATGATCATTTCCTACATGACTGTAAACTGCAGGTGTAGAGCTGAGGAGAGCACAAAGCATTGATCAAGGGGAATCGGACGTTTCCTACCCTTGTGTGTCATGATGGGAACAAAACTGTAATGAGAATCTCCGTTTTGCATTGATTACACAAGGAGTCACTTTTTTTTTTAAAGTGCTGAGGTCAAGACTCTCTTTGTCTGAACATCTGAAGCGAACAATACGGTGGTGGACACCACATCCTAGAAATGATGATTTCCACTGTGAAGTTAGTTCATCTACAGGTCCTGACTACATTTTCCATCTCATATTTACTAAAGGACTGGGCTGACATCATGCTGAAAACCTTTTCAGTCACCCACACATAGTAGGGATGTTTCATCACACAGAGTACTTAATTAAACACACAGTGATGTTTAATTCAGTGATGTACCTAGTGTGGAAACCCAACACTTCCAGAAAGGCTGCCATGATGCTCAGCTGTAATAAGGCACCATGATTCTGTCAAAAACATTTTTTTTCCTTTTTATGATTTCTATATTCACATTTTAGATTGACTTGAGACATGGTCTTGGCAATGTGTCTGTCCTAACAACGTTCTGACCCCTTAAATGAGAAGCAGGAAGAATTCACAAATACCTTTATTATATATGGACTTTAAAGTAACCTGAAGTTGTCACCTACCCTTTGGAGAATAATGCCTCTATTTTTACTTTCAGCATCTAACTCATCACAAGAAAATCTCAGACTTTTTCTACTATCCTTTTAGTTTACATAACTATACCTTTATTTTCTGTTATCTGGTACTTGTTGGAAGACCAAAGCTTTAAAATATTACTTAATATACCTGGTGACAAAATAAAGATAAATGACATTCCATGTTTGGCAGGATCACTGTAAGGTTAAATATGCCAATATAGTAAATACAAGGTGAGAGAAAAAGAGAAATTTCCCCCAGAAATATAGGCTGTTTCTTTTCCTTTATTCTTAAGGAGCTCGACTAGTATCAGTATTTACTAGCATTTACTAGTACACCCACTAAGGTAAGCCCATCAGACCTTCTTCTACCCTGTACAGAAAGTGTCCCAGGTCTCTCTCCCTTACCTCTGCCACACATTTTGTGAACTAGATGTCATTAAATGAACTAGGTAGTCACTGGGATGTTTGCCTGCATCAGATTTTATAGCCAGGAGTAATTATATTGGCCAGTTAACACTAGGCTTAAAATTCTCTTTGAATTCCTCTAGAGAAATCCACAGCTGTGCATGAATTCAGAACTTTTAAAGCGTGATACTTGTTTTCTGAATATTGATAAATAACGTAGTACCAAGATTTTTACACACACTCTTCTTTTTGATCAGTGGATTCCTATGTAACTCCTGGTAGCAAAAAGCAAATAATTTTAGAGTATCCTAAATGTAAAAAAAATTTAGTTGTTTAAAATTGATCACAGAAATGGAGACATTTTGAATTTTGAAAATTGTACATATTATCACATAAGGCTACTGAGAAATCTGAACATGAAGCATAATTAGTGACAGATTTTGGTGGGTTGGTTTGGTTGGTTTTATTTAGTATATGTTTGTATATGTGTGTGTTTGTGTGTGTGTTAGTGTGTACACACACACACACGTGTCTCCCGTGCAAACATTTATTTGTGGATTTAGATGATATTATCAGTTTTCATTAAATATTTGAGATCCTTCAGACATTTTTCTACCTCTTTTATGAACTTTAAGATGTGATTTGGTAGATATTTAGGAAAACAGATAATGTAATTTGATGTGTGTTACATGGCTTATCTTTTAGATGGCAGCTTTACAGAGAAGGCCAGAATCTAATTAAAATATGAATGCATCCCATACATCCAATCTGTGCATGTATAACTTCCTCATGGCCCTGATGTGGGAATATAAGTTTGTGTCATAGCAGTCTGTAAGAAATTTACAAGTAATTAGAAGCTTAAAAATTAAATTATTCTGCACAGTCAGAGGACTGACTACTAATCTGTGAAGTTGTAAAGACAGCAGACAGTTTACTTTGGCCAAATACCGATCCAGTCACAGTAGCATAGAAAGAATTACAAGTCCTGTCCTGTACATCAGCTGGAATATGACTGTGAGTTTGGGAACACTATGGTATGCTTCCATTCATAGAACTGTCCTAGAAGGTTCACTCATGAGCTTTTAGCACAGAGCACTTTTACATGGAGAAATGCAGAGACTTAAGTGACTACAGAACAAGCAATGAGGGGCTGTTAGAAAAGAAAGGCAGTAAGATTCTCAAGAAAAGATCACCTTCATGAATGGTGCATATTTATAGCTATGTGTAGACATGCATGTTCCATACCAATCTGCCCCCCCCCTCCCTCCCTCCACCCCTCCCTCCCTCCCTCCCTTCCTCCCTCCCCATCCCTTCTTTCCTTCCTCCCTCCCTCTTTTCCTCTCTCCCTCTCTCCCACTTTCCCTCCTTCCTACTCTCCCTACTTCCATCCATTCTTCCATCCACCCTTTCCTCCATCCACCCATTCTTCCATCTACCCATTCCTCCATCCACCCATTTTTCCATCTACCCATTTCTGCATCCTTCCTGCTTGTTTTTTCTTCTGACTTTTTAATATCATTCATCTAATCTACATACACTGGCACTCATGAAATGAAATGGTACTATGTCATTCTCTGTCCCTAAGTTGCTGTCTGACTGCCAACTCCTTGAGGAGACTGTAAGGTCAATGATTGTTAGAAAATGACATATTTTTGTAGCAAGAAACTCCACCCCCCCAAATTTATTTTAATCAATCTATTGGCTTATCAAAGAACAAGTGATTAAACTAACAACTTTTGAACATTTTAAATAACATCCAGAAACACATGAGGGCAACTCTTTTCTCTTATTTAGAAAGGTAGGTCTAAAGTCTTTGGTTCCTGATCTTACTTTCTGAATCTCCAACTGACTAACTTTAGACCACTCATTCAGAGTGCTGTGTACTGTGATAAAGTGAAATATAACAACCTATATTCTTTTATTCAGAAATAATTTTGAAAATGACTGAACTATTTTTGGCAGATTGTTTTTTTTTCCCCATGATATAAAAATGAGTCAAATTAATCTGTATTTTAACTTATCAAAATGGAAATATACAGAAAATACAGTGTTTAAAATGAAAGTATTTTTATTTCTGTTTGTTTGAAACAGAAGAAATTCACTCTGGAATTCTTTTCTTTTTCTTTATTTCCACTTAGGAACACTTTTTCATTAATAATTTCTCATTTTTTTATTGTCAAATGTCAGATTAGAAAAGCATGAACTAAATTACTATTAAATTGTAAATTTTGCTAGTTAATCATTTTTGGTTTTCAAAGAAGCATTGTCCTGTAAATATGTTCTAAATCAGTTATTTATATAAATATTAGCTTTTATTTATAATAAAAGTGATTTCCCCCCCAGGAGACAAAATGAATATTTTCTGAAACGTTGCAGCTTGGCTGTCTGACACACTGTGTGCTGTTTGGTACAGAGCAATGCCCATAGCAGAGTAACCCGCAGTGCTCTGAGCATGTGCCTCTGAGGTCTAAGCCCTTCTTGGGGTTCTCTGCTGTCCTACTCCTGTTTCATTGTGTCTTTTGTTTCTCTAGAGTGTTCTCCCTGGTGCTTTTTCTTATCATCTATTTTCTTCTCTTCCTTCTTTCCTCTGTATCTTTCTCTGTCATATTTCCTTTCCTCTCTTTCATCCTAGAAACATTTAGAAAATAGAAGTGAGAATAAAGTTAAGAAAAAATGTTTTGATGTTATTGTTACAAGTCTAATGGAGAATCTTTGAGTATGGCTATAGTAAGAATATGTTTGTCTTAAAAAAAAACCTTCTATTTTGTTTACTACATGGTATTATAGTATATAATATAGTATTATTCATATCTATCACTGTGTACAATTTTTATCTTTTTAATTTACATTTATCTATAGAGTGTGTGTGTGTGTGTGTGTGTCATGGCACTCATGGAGAATCAAGGACAGCTTTTGGGAGTTGATTCTTTCTTTCTATCACGTGGGTTCTAGAACAAACTCCCAGAATTCATCTGTGAAGCCAGCAACTTTACTCACTCAGCCTTTTAACTACTATAAATATTTATGTAATTTCTAATGGTGGTTAGGTTATATAATTATATTTCATATATACTTTGTTCAAATACAAATACCAGTTATTCACATGCATATTTTAGTTGTCTAACATTTTATTTTGATGATAAATTGTAAGCATTTCCAGAGGCTTCTATTTACCGCGATGAGACATTGAAAAGATACCCAGTGATAGCTTCTGGAACTATTGCCATGAGATTAGTTATTTCCATCTATATTACCTGAAGTTCCAACACCTTTGTACAAGTCTAATTGAAACATGAGTTTGAAGTGGGAGCCTGATGAACTCTGTTGCCTCTGGAAAACTATTGTCCGAGTAATAGAAAGTTATGCAGCAGGACATATATGCCATGTGGAGCCATTGTTGGTGTATAACTTGAAAACAATGTTATACGTTTGTGCAAAAATCAGCAGATCCTGATGTATGAAAGCTCTTTCCCTCTCTTTCCATGCAAGGTGCCCGTGTCGGTGGCCATGATGACTCCCCAAGTGATCACCCCTCAGCAGATGCAGCAGATTCTGCAGCAGCAGGTCCTGTCTCCTCAGCAGCTCCAGGCTCTCCTCCAGCAGCAACAGGCCGTGATGCTGCAGCAGGTAATGTGGGTTACCTGCTTTGGTGATCTGGTCCAGCTCAAGGGGTGCACATTCTGCTGGCAGTGCAGTGGGCTTATTGGCTAGTGTGGTCTCCACTTACAGAAGCAACCAATCAGCATGTTACAACAGAAGTGCCATGCTGTCCTTGCAGAGGTACACATGAGCATTTAAGCTACTCAGTCTCTTTGAATGTACTCAAGTCTAGAACAAGAGCAGAAGGATGGAGCTGAAAGCTGAAGAATCAGTACTGAAATACTCAGATTCTTAGGGACACTTGCTTTTAGGTTTGCCAAGCATTATACCAAAATACGACATAATTACTGTTTTTAAAATCCATAACACGTTAGCAATCCCTTTAGTTCCAATAAATAGAAAAAGGCCACTTTGCAGACAGTATCTGCTGAAAGCATCACACACACACACACACACACACACACACACACACACACACACACAC
>JANHMN010000016.1:24402557-24427557 GCA_030674055.1 Rhabdomys pumilio
CACACACACACACACACACACACACACACACACACACACACACACACCCAAAAGTATAGTCTTTATTTAAGAACAGAAGAATCTGCTATTAGAATAAAATTAGGCAGATAAATAGAAAGCTCACAGTGTTTTTGTGGTAATACATACAATGAGCCTACTGTTCAGCTTATTGAAGGCTTGAGTATCTATGAGTAGATCCCAAATGTGATACTTGCTTTTTATGATGAAAATAATCTGTTTCAACAGAAGTCATAATGGCTTATTTACTATGGCCTCTACTTGTGCCTACAAGCTGCATAGATTTTAGCATCCCTTGTGCTAAAACTATGAGAGATTAAGTTGTTTTCTGATAAGAATATAACATCCCACCTTGGTGGAACTTAACATTTGATCCTTCTAAGGGGTAAGGCATAGCCTGTTCTTAGGTTGGAATAGGACTTCTGATGTAGTCATTCAGAGTGTTTACTTCTGGCCTTTAGAGTACAGATTTTCTAGACCCTTTTGTTTACGATTATTTGAATTCTGGATTGGAAAATTTCAGAGCTGCTTTGAGGGGGTAGGGGGAGTATGTAAAGCTGTCTCTTTAAACCCAATGCGTTTTTTTTTTCCCATGAGGTGAATCTTAATGGCTACCCTACCATGTGTCAGTCTAGAAGAGTTTAGGACATTTATAATACATGAAACTTTTGCCTTTATTTATTAAAGTCAAAATGGTTTATTCAGCAACAACTACAAGAGTTTTACAAGAAACAGCAAGAGCAGTTACATCTTCAGCTTTTGCAGCAGCAGCAACAGCAGCAGCAGCAACAGCAGCAGCAACAACAGCAGCAGCAGCAGCAGCAACAGCAACAACAGCAGCAGCAACAGCAGCAGCAGCAGCAGCCGCAGCATCCTGGAAAGCAAGCAAAAGAGGTAGGCTCTAGTTATTTCATTGATATATAATAGCATGGGGTTGAGAAGGCGCTTTGAGAGGCAAGGATAGTCTCAGATCTTCCTATAACAAGGCTCTTTCTGTCAAAGATGCAGTGTTCTATATTTTTACTGAGCTTAATAACAGTGACAGTGAGACTCTCATGCTCTCCTTTTTTGTAGCATGGGACTTGAGAGTCACAATCCATTGCTGGCTGTCGTCTAATGTTCACTAATGAATCACAGTGTACAAAGAGCAAGCTGTGTGCTGGACAAAGTACTGATTATCCTGTATTCACTGAGAATCCAAGTTGGTGAGGGAACCTTATTTTTCTCAGTCGTACAGCTCAGAGAACACGCATGCAAATTGAGCCCATTGTTGGGGGCAGGGAGACTAAGAGAAAAACTGGTTGAGCACAGATTTCAAAGTCACAGGCCCCTGATTAATGAACTGCTAGGGTAGGTTTGGAGTGGCGAGTAGAAAGTTACCGTTTGATATGCTCATAAATCAAACTGACAAGCTGGCTTCTCAGGCCTAGCTTGCGCTTGTCAGCAAACTGCATCACATATAAACATAATACAAACAAAACATGTTGAAGTAGTTAAATTGATCACCAGGTATCAGGGTTGCTGTCTTCAAGCTGCCCATTATGCAAACGTACAGGAAACGGTTTTGACCTCCTGAGGTTTTGTTTCTGTTTGGATTTGTGAATAGAATTTCAGACAGCCATCAACTACAGAATAGAAATTGCTCCCTTATTTCTCAGAGGCTTTGGGCAATCCACATGACTTGCTCCATTATGCAGTCTTTTCCAGTGAGCGCATCAGAAGTTTCTCTTTTCCCCAAACTAAAAAGGAAAGGTCTTCCACACAGCTTGTCTTCCTCTGAAGTGTGCCTGCCGTCTCCTACCCTCCTGAGTCCAAAGAACTCTGGTTTGTCTTGTAATGCCTCACAAAACTGGAAGTTAGACTTTTCTTTATAATGAGGGCACCCTTTTTTTTCTTTTGGACATGCATATAATTTCGCCTTTAGTGTGTTCAAAAAAAGGAAACAGAGGAAGAGCCTGAGAGTTGATGCGCCTGTCCTGGGAGCTCCAGCCAAGTTTACTCTGATAGATCACTAGCGTTCATATCTATGACCTCCACACATAAAACTTACCCAGTTGGAAAAAAGTGAGAGTATTCCGGAAGTTGATCACTTCTATGATGCTTTAATCCTATTGTCTAAATAAAACTTACAGTCACTGGTGATGAACTAGTTTCTAGAAAGCTGAACTTTTGTTAGATTGTCTTTAAACTTTGCCTGCTACCATTAGTGAGAGTTCCTGGGTTCTTTGATGCTGTTTCCCTCCCAAGAAGCAGGCAGAGGAATCTCTAGAGACTGTTCTTG
Source organism: Rhabdomys pumilio (assembly GCA_030674055.1). Lineage (NCBI taxonomy): Eukaryota > Metazoa > Chordata > Mammalia > Rodentia > Muridae > Rhabdomys > Rhabdomys pumilio. The sequence continues at coordinate 24,404,857 of JANHMN010000016.1, forward strand.
TTCTGCTTCTGGACTTTGACCATGGAATGACCAAGAGCATATCTGGGCAGGGCAAGGAGCATGCCTTTCTGTGTGTGACAGTGGTTTGTGTGCACCGTGTTCTCTGTTGTTGACGGGATCGGGTTTTCTGACACCCACAGCAGCAGCAGCAGCAGCAGTTGGCCGCCCAGCAGCTTGTCTTCCAGCAGCAGCTTCTCCAAATGCAGCAACTACAGCAGCAGCAGCATCTGCTCAGCCTTCAGCGCCAGGGCCTCATCTCCATCCCACCCGGCCAAGCAGCCCTTCCTGTCCAGTCGCTGCCTCAAGGTAGAGAGGATGTGCTACAAATACTTCATTTCTGCTCTTGCTCTTTGTACCGTCTCATGCTCTTGTGGATATGTCTAATACCTTGAGGTGTTTTCGTTAATGACCTTCCAGATGATAGGAAAGCATTAGGTGCTACCGTTGGTCACCTGGCCCACTGTCTATAGTTTCAGAAACTCTACTACACATTATTTTCAAATTTATAGTAAAACTATCTTAAGTATTTTGTTAAATATTAAATGTAGGCCAATTAGTCTTCTAGGCATGAATAATGTATGAGGCAATATAATTTGAGCACCACTGAATATACAGGAGAAGGGCTTAGCAAGAGCAACAACGTGAGCTGATAATGAGTTTTGGTGGACAACTGATGAAAACACAGATTTCTAACCTAGGAACTAAAATCACAAATAATAGACAAGTTCTGTGCATCTGCAGATCAACTGTAAGCTCTGTGACTGGGAAGCCCACCTTTTGTCATGAGATTACAGTACTAACCTTTCCCCAAATTTCCTGTACATACAATGTAAACTAGAGTTTTAAATGCTATTGACCATATTATATGTATGATCTTAGTGTGTTCTAACACACACACACACACACACACACACACACACACATATGAATGAAAGGTCTGAGTGTATTCTAATATAAGTATACAGTTATATTTATACATTGTTATCAATTATGGGGAAAAGAAGTTTAAGGAAGATAGAATAAAGGTGGCTCAAGTTGTCAATTAAGGTAAAAGTCAAGTATCATTAATCTTTATGAATGGATGCTCTAATCTGCATTTGGATGCGAGGTGACGAAGTTCATTTATACAAGTGGACTTTAACTCAAGTTCATTGTCTCTGTCCCAGGAGTGTATCATACACTAGTGTTTGCCACACAGTTTACAGACTCTGTAAGACACGCTCATGGAAAGCAAGAACAATTTAACATAGAAAGTGAAGTTAGATCAACAATAGCCAATATTTACCTTGCACATGACCATTGTTTGATGGCCAGTAAAATTACTAATATTATAGTTCACCTTTTCTTTTATTTATGAGGTTGCTTCTCCTTTGTCATAGCTTCCCCCAGGTTTTCCTCTTTCATTTAACTGAGGTCTTCTAATTCACTTATCTGGAACATTTCTCAGAAAGCCAGAAAAGCAAAGTTTGCTTATTGAAAGCAAGCCTGGACATAGACCTACTTTTCATACGTATTTTAGAAAGAAATGGAATGTTCTTCAATATTGCCTTAGAAATGAACTTTCCATCCATTAATTGTGATACTTTAGAAAAGTAAATATGCTTAGAAGAAAAATGAAGAAGTAAGATGCACAAAGGACATTTATAAATTAATTCAATGCAGGTGTGGACATTCTTGATAAAAAAAAAAAAAAACTGCTGTTAGAAACACAAAGAGAAAAAAATAAGTATACCTCACTGGTATTTTTTAGTACAAGTTAAACAAATCTCCATTCAGAATCTTCTCAAATGTATATCATGATTTAGCATAATTTTATTGTAGTAATGTCTTTCAAATTATTTTTAGAAAGCTTAAATCTCTTATTTAAAATAATTCTTCAACTGCATCTTTCAACTCAAGCAAAAGTCTCATCAAGTAAGATACCTTATTATTATGTAACAATTTCAGTCATTTTTAAATGAAAATTTCTCTTATTTCTGAGCTGGTTTTGGATAGAATTATATTTCACTACTTTTCCTACTTCAATTGTCCCAGGACATATAAAAACAAGAATGCTCATAATAAAGAAATTTTTGGAAAATAAAGACTCTAAATGCAAAGCTTAGTTTGTACAGATTTATTTATAAATTTTTTTATGAGACAGGGTCTCACTGTATACCACATGGTGGCCTGAAATTCACTATATAACACTTAACTGGCCTCATAAGAAATTCTTTTGGCTCAGCCCTGAAATGCTGGAGTAACAAGCCTAAGCAACAACATCTGCCTAGAAAATTTATACTAGGGAAAAAAATCATAGTATCAAAACAGTATCTTTCCATTAATAAAAAAGAAATAATAAAATTGAACAGTAGTAAGCTCAAACCTCAATGGTCGCTGTGGCTACAGCTCTTTATGCTACCGCATCATGAGCAGAAACTGCAACCCTCATCATACATTTCTCAATTATTAAATCTGCAATGTATCACTTCTGAGATTCATAGTTCAAACACAGGCTGAATTTGTTTAATATCAACCATCCATGAACATGAACACTCCACTTTCCCAGACTCTAGGTCCCATAACCTAGCATTCTACATCCATGGATTGAACCAACAATGAATCAAATGTATTGGGATAGAAATGGTTTGTGCTGAGAATGGACTTCTTTCTCGCCATTTGCTCCCGGAAATACAGTTTAACAACTATTTGTATAGCATTAACATGACATTAAGTATTACACTCAAGGATGTGTTTCATATATTTTCTATCTATATAATATGTACATATAGATCCATATATCACTTATAGATATATCTATACATAGACACATAGATACATATATACCACAATTTGTCACGTTGGAGTTACAGTTCTAGAGATAGAGATGAAGATGAAGAGATAGAAGTAGTCATAAAGAGAGATAGACAGAGAGAGGCATAGACATAAACATATGGAGAGAACTATAACTTCATCATGACAGATTTTGGAGTTTTCAGGGCATATATTCTGAGAGACCAACTATAATATCATATCACTATGATGAAACCTAAAATCAGAGTGAGAAATAGTAAAGATGCAATTATTGAATAATACAGGTCCCAAACCATCTATCTTAGTTGCTTTTTATTTGAGGTAAAATAATTTTGAATTTTTCCATTATCAATTTTTCAGTTCACCTTGCACTGAGCTTTTGATTTATTGATTGATTGGCCATGAATAATAATCACATGAAAATCAAATGGGATTACCATACATTGATGTATGATGTTCTCATTATGTCTTCAAAAATATGACATAATTTATTTATCTCTATGATTTAACACAACTTCAACCAACCACTTCAAATTATAATTTCTGAAACTATTTAAATGTATATAAATATCAAAAAAAAAACACTTTATAACTTTGACAGAGTAGATTTGTAGAACTTTTTCTCTAAAGTTGCACAATATATTTCATCAGTTTAACATGAACTCTTTTAAATTTTAATTAATCATTTAAGTCATAAATACTATCATACTCCTGGATTTATAAAATAGATACTAAATGAATATGTATTTATTATATAATATATTTAATTATTAATATGTAATATATTTAATTATTAAATATTAATATGTTATGTATAATATATAATGATGCCATGGCCTACCCATTACCAAGATGAAATTATTCAGTGTGTAGTTACTTGCTTGTTGTTGTTGTCTTGTTGTTGTATTTGTTTTTTGAGGCACAATTTCTCTTTGTAAGAGTGGTCCTGTCTATCCTGGAACTCACTATGTTAACCAGGCTGACCTCAAACTCAGAGATCTGCCTGCCTTTGGCCTCTTATGTGCTGGGATTAAGGTGTGTACCACCAGCACCTGGATTACTTTATATTTTTATAGTTTTTTAATATCAGATAAATTTTACTTTCAGAATATAATCATGACTTTATTGAAAATTTAGTTTTCCTTGCTTTTAGTTACTTGAAATTAACGGTATCCCCTCCTCCTTCCAATATACTAGAGAACTCCAGAAAGAATGAATAGATTTAAAAGTGTTTGGCGTCTGAAAATGTATGATAAAGTTTCAGCATACCCTTTCACCCTACTGCGATGTGAACCATATCTCTGTCAAGCGTGTACCTACATAGTGTCCATACTGTATACACACTCCATTTCCCGTCCACTTAAGCCTCTTCAGTATTAGACCTGTTATTGTGGGATCCTAGGACTTGTGTTTCCTACACCCTTATTTTAATTATTGATGACACTGGTGATTCAGATATGGCAAGGGGAAGTTGCAAATCATCTCCTATAAGTAAAAACGCTGAAACTTAATCTTGCATCATGACACCTACCTTTAATCCCAGTCAGTACTCAAGAGGCAGAAACAGGGAGAGTCTGAGACCAGCCTGGTCTAGAAAGCATATTCCAAGACAGCCAGGGCAGTTTCATAAACAAACAAACAAACAAACAAACAAAACCCAGCCAGCCAGCCAAACAAACAAGCAAAATCAAAGCTGAAGCTTTTCCTAATAAGTGATCAATATTGTAACGTTGCTGAGATTTACTATGAAAATGAATTTTCTATTCGTGAAACTCTGGTAGGTAATTTTCCTATCACAGTTCTCAGTGCAAAACACATAGCAGTCATGAGTGATAAGTGCACAGTTAGGGTGGGAAAATCATTAACTCTAGGTTTTGTTACTATCCATAGTTTCAAATGTGCAGGGGTCTTGAAACATATTACAGTTTATGGACAGGAATGTGGTGTGAAAGTTTTGTCTCACTACATTTCACATATTTTGTAAATATCTGAGTTATTTAATATGTAAGATTTCAATTAACAACCAATAAATGCTGGGTTGTAGACAGCTCTGTTTTGATTTCGTACCTGCTAGAACTAGGTGAGCTGGAAATATGTGAGCTGTCAGATAACAAAGAATATGGAATCTTTAATAAAGACTTTATGCTGAGTTAGGAATGTGCTCAAGATAGTACTTGGTTCAGTTGTCACCCAAAGTCAGCCATTTGACCTGCATACCTCCCCACTCTTCATATCCTGGATCTTGTGCTTAGTCAGTGTTCATGCATTTTTCAGGTCACGATCAGATCAAACCAAGGTTTAAAAATAACAGCAATAGAAAAAAATATAAGCAATACACATCATGCAGAATTATTATTCAAATACCAGGGTAGTGTTTATTTGGAGCTTACTATGCAGATATTCTTTCAATTAATTCAAATAAACTTTGACATGATCACCTTTATTCCAAGCACTCGTGGAACAGAGAAGGTGAATCATTGTGAGTTCAAAGTCAGCCTAATACATAGTGAGTTCTAAACTAGAGCTATAATGTTTGAGCCTGTCTCCAAAAAGATGAAGGAAGGAAGAAAGGGAGGAAGGGAGGAAGGGAGGAAGGGAGGAAGGGAGGAAGGGAGGAAGGAAGGAAGGAAGGAAGGAAGGAAGGAAGGAAGGAAGGAAGGAAGGAAGGAAGGAAAAAGAAGAGACACAAAGAAAAAAGAAAAGGAAAAAGGTTGCTTGCAATTTTTTTTTACTTCATTCATAGCAAAATATCTTCTAAATGATGAAACGAATAGAGAATTACTAGGGATATTTAATTTCGACAATGCAAATAGGAAAGATTGAGATTAAATTATATAACATTTAAAATTGTTGTAGAATTGTTTAGGAAACTAATATGTGCTACATTAAAACAGATTTGTTTGTTTGGTTTGTAGGTTCTGTTGTTGAGGTCCAATATCACACATGTTCAAGAAGTGAAAACTTAGCCTTTCATGAATTTGATTCCATTTAATTCATAAATCTTAGGAATACTCTATTTAACAAATTTTGAATCTCAACTGAAATACTTAAACATAGTTTGAGACTTCAAAACAGTTTAGACTATAAAAGAAAAGTAGGAAAATTATCAATTCTAATTTTCTCTTTCTTTTTCTCTCTAACATAGAAGGGGGTACCTATATCCTTTGGTAGAGATATATTTCTTTGGGTCTTTGGGTCTTAAGTAAATATCTGTATTTTTGTTTGTGAGGTTTGACATTTAGACAATGTGGAGAATTGATGGGCCCTGATTCCACACACATACACATGAAAGATGAGTGTTACATTAGTTGGTGGTTTTTAATAAACATAACAATATATTTTGTTTAGCTGAATTTAAGTAAATATATAGATATCTGAAAGATGCTGTAGATATTTAATCTATTATCTGGGGAAAAGTACTGCTAGAGAATTGATTCTTCTAGAATAATTTCTTCTCTTCAACACAGTTACTATGTGCGTGTATGTATGACACTTTAAAAAATGTAAATATTAAGATTAAAATGTGGAAAGTACAGCTGGATGTGGTGGCACACAACTTTAATCCCAGCACTAGGGAGGCAGAGGCAGGTAGATCTCTGAGTCTGAAGCAGATCTGATCTACAGAGCCAGAAAAACCTTGTCTTTTAAAAAAAAGTGTACAGAACATAAAAAATATCTGAATTCAAAATGCTGATGTCAACTTTTCTTTTTGGTTTCTTTGGTTTGCTGGTTGGTTGGTTGGTTGGTTGGTTGGTTGGTTGGTTGGTTGGTTGGTTGGTTTTGATTTTGGTTTTTTGAGACAAGGTTTCTCTGTGTAGTTCTGGCTGTCCTATAACCCTCTTTATAGACCAGGCTGGCCTTAAACCAACAGAAATCTGCTTGCCTATGTCTCTTGTGTGCTAGGATTAAAGGTATGCACTACCACGATTCCGTGTCATCTTGTCTTAATACATTATGAATGATACAAATATTTCTACTAAACTTTGCTTTTATTACTTTTGTGTAACCCTAGAAATTCGCAAAGTACTATTAAATTGAATTTCATTAATTAGATATTCGCAGTAGACTTACACTGTATCATAATGTATACAAGTTATTTTTGTATGTATGTACATATATATGCTGTATGATTTTGTATACAAATTTATGTACAGGTATGAGTGTAAACGTTTGTGTGTGTGTGCACATGTTTATACATACATACACATAGAGGTCAAATGGCTATTGATAGTGTCTTTATTACCTTCTGTCTTCCTTCCTTTTTAAAGAGAGTATATCTCTTGGATACCTTCCATATACACACTTGGAAACCAGAGGTGAATATCTAATACTCTGCACTATCAATCTCTCAGATATTCTCTCGATTAAAATCTTTTACTGCACCAGGAGAAATGCTAGTGACCAGGAAGCTCTAGTCATTCCCATCGTTATCTCCCACAATGCTGAGGTTGAAGACATGTGTATCCACACTGGGCTTTTGATGATGCTGGAGATTTGAAATTAGGTCCTTATGCTTACACAGCAAGCACTCATGTGTTATCCACTAAGCCATCACCTTAGCCTATAACTTGGCTTTTTACATGGGAGTTAAGAATCAAAACTCAAGTTCTCTGTTCATATGGCATGCACTTTATCAACTGAGATGTCTCCTCAGACCTTAAAATATTAGCTAACATTAAAAAAAATAATTTCTGAAAATAGAAGGAAAGATATTAAAAAGTCACTTATTTTAATGTAAAAAGTATAAGCATAGCATTTAGTTATAAGGACAACCACTGAAAATTTTATGTTTACTTCAAGGTTGTAAAATATATAGATGAATTTTAGATTGTAATTAACATCTAGCACAATTCTTGGCACACTATATTTACTCCATAAACTCAGAATAAAGTATCAAAAGATTATGATTAACTTGCCTTTTCTGCTACATGACCTGCTGCTCACTTAGTGATTCATCTCTTTATTCACTTGAATCTTGAGGAAAAATTTCCCAATGTTTCTTTCTAAGTCTAGCAGTGAATAGCAACCAGGTTCAAGTCATCATTTTAAAAGGAGAAGAATACTGCCCAGTGTTCTGTTGCCATGGACTTTTAAAGTCACATATTTAATAGAGGGTTTAGGAACTTATCTGTGTCTTTGACATAGGTCCAGAGAAATTGAATCATCTTCATTGAAGATAAAAGTTGATTATTATTCTTTAATATTTTAGCCCATTGCTCCCTAGAATACGTTTGCCTGTACACTAATGTTTTAGTTAATTGAAAATCTCTTCTGAGTGAAGAGAACAGACAAAACAGTAGACCATTTAAACAGGACCAGAGAAGAAGTTTGCTAAGAAGCAACCATGTAGGAAATGACCTGAGAGTAAGAAACAACCCAGCCCCTTGTACCAGGTTTGCAGTCATGTAAGAAATCTATGCCATAGTGTCCAACAATGGCAACTATGGGGGTCCAATGCCTCACACCAGGAGTATTATTTTTAACCATTCCAAAATCTAGTAGACATGGTTTGAGAAAGTTTGTACTAATTTCCTTTAGGTGTTCTTAGACCAGTAGGTGCATAGAAGAGTGGCCACTTGTAGTGTCTACTACAGTAGATGGAAAAAGCTTCTGGGGGCATATTTTAGCAGAAGACAAGTATAAAGAAGGAAGCTAGGTTTAGAACATGCAAGTTTTGAGAGACCTCATAAGCTCACATGGTAAGATCAAATTAAAAACAAAACAAAACCAAAGAACTGTGTTTGGGGACATAGGGTACAGATCAATTACAGCTCTAAAGTCCTTACCTAGTATTAAATGCTAATATAAATTAATATAATTTCAGCATGGGTTTATCTTTTTTTCAAATATGTATTGAAATATTGAGATAAAAATTGAGTCAAGATTTTTTCTTTGTTTCTTGACGTTTCAAAATTTTTTTCACTCAGATCATATTACAGAGCTCTAGAATCCTCAAAATATCTAACTTGGAAGACTATAAATCTAACAGAACTTTATGTTACAGTTGAAAAAATAACCTTTAGACTTTCAAACTCTTAACACATTCTCTACTGTACAAATTGACTAGACTGTGGTTTGATAATTTTAGATTGTTTGTGCCTATTAGGAAGGATTTAATCAATTGATTGCTGTAAAATTTTATCTCAAAGGCGAGGTGATAGTTTCTATGTTGAAATTCACCCTTAGTCTTTGGACTAGAATCACTGTGAAACTTAATCCTGCCTCCAGAACTATGGCTCTGCTCTGAGCTGTGATCAGCATGTGTGTGGGACTATTTCAGTATCCTGAGATGATGGCAATGCACCAGTTCATTGGGTAGCTACCATTTCTTACGTGTATTATCCTCTACCACTTTTAATAATTGAAAGCTATAGTTTTTCTTATATTTAACTAAGGAACAATGCCTTAATGGTAAGCTGGTTAGTCATCGAATCTTTTTGAAGTCCTACTAAGGACCTAGCCCTTGACGCAGTTTTTTAGCATGAAGCTATCACTAAGTTCTATCCATAGAATAGAATATAAAAACAACTATGAAAATCATTCAGAAGGCAAGTGAGTACTTAAATTAACCAAATAATTAACAAAGCACATAAACTCAGTAGCAACAACATCACTATTATAGTCTTTCAAAGTACTTTCATAGTGAGTATATCAAGTATCATTAGTACGATCTGTAACTCTCTAGACATTGATCTTACAGGTAGCAATGTCTGTACGTAAGGTTTTCATTAAAGGTACCAAACTTTGATGTTGCGATCAATAGGTTTTCAAGAACTGTATACTCTTTTGAAAACAAAAAGATCCACTGTATTTACTGAAAGCATCCAGGCACTGTTCAAGGCACTGGGACATGACAGTAAAAGAAATACCTGATCTTGCTTGTCAGACAAACTTTTGAAGAGTGACACTTTCGTAATGAGAGCGGGTAAGAGTATAGAAAGATTGAGAGGAAGAGAGAGATAGTAAGAACCATCGCTCCATTAACAGACCAGTCTTTGCATAATTGTAGAAGCTAAGCTAATATTCTTTAAGTAAAAGTACTCTCTACAGTCAAGAAATGATGGGAAAAAAAGGTGGAGGAGGACATCGTTGGCAGCTATGGCCAACGATCTCTCAGGGAAAGAGGGAGGGTGATTTTCAAGCTGTCTAAGTAAAAGAAAGGAGAAAAACTTGGACATCTCCCCAGAGAGAGTAGCCATGGCTGTAAGAATAGCCAGAGAAGAGGTCAGAACATGCATGAATTTTTACAGCAGAACAGAAGCACCAGATAGCTACAACAAAAAGAAAAGTGGAGAAGATGATAGCTGAGACCAGGCAAGAAATGGAAGAAATGCCGTACTGTGGGGCCACAGTACACGTACAGTAAGGGCTGGGCTTTTGATTGATTTTGCATTGTATCTAAGTGTTGGAAAACACTCCCAGGGGTTTTGCCTGAGAATGGACATAACTTAATTTACCTTGAAATAGATCATTTGTGTCTTCTGTAGGAAGAGCAAATCATATAATTCAAGTCAGGGGGAAGGGGGAAGAGACCATGAAGCACTTGTAGCTGTCTAGGCTACAACTTGAGAGATAGGAGAGGGAGGCAGCAGTATGGGATACTGAAGATATGTAGATGCTGAGAAGGAAAGAGCTTTGCTTCTGGGGATCAGAACACCCTACTGACTCAGACAGGTCTTAAAAAGTTATGGTCAGAAAAGATTCATGACTCTGAGTCAATGCTACCTTTAAAGGCACAGTTAATAAATTTTGTATGAAATAGCATTCTCTACAACAAAGATGATATATGCCATTAGAAAACCACATTTCTTAACAGAAAAAAAAGAAATAAAGTTATTCTGAAATAGCTTTAGAAAGCCATTTATCCTGTCATTTTTATTATCTCAGATTGTTCCTTAAAATTTTAAGGATCCAAAATAACCAAAATGATAACTTTGTATAAAGTAACAATATCTGAAATTGTCATATGCATGGCAATTTAGTGTTACCACCACGGAGTACAATTGGGAAAAAAGAGTTACAACTGGACCAGTGGGAATGCTGGCCACTGGTTGCTTATTACTCTCTATAGAGAAGAATGCTTACTCCCTTTCCCTACATCCTCTGCTGTCTAGCTCTAGTGTTCCTTGCTGGTCCAGAAAATCATTTCCCTGCACATCATTTGATAGATGTCCATCACCATAGCCACTGATGTTGCTGCACTTTGGTTGTGCCGCTGGTTGATCCCTGTACCTGTATATTATTTTAGAGGTAGCACCACACAGAATTACAGAGCACAGTGTTTGGAGCCAACGATCATTAAAAGGTGGACCTTGTGTGTACCTGTACATTATGAGTCCTGACTTCCAGTGAAGGTCACTGGATTCAGGAATGTAAACCATTTGCTAAAGCTTCGGAATATTTTATGCATTCAATAAATGATAGTAATTAAAATTACAGCTTCATTTCTTTTATTTTATTTAGTTATTTATTTATTCTTTAGAATTTTATATAGTCACTTTGAAATTTTGGTAATAAAGCATTTTAAGAGCAAATTCATTCAAGTCAGTCTTCTTTGATTTTTTTATTTATTTTTCATAATTTTACCTAAAGTATTTTATACAATATATTTCATTATTATCCCTCTCTCCAGCTCCCCCTAGCTCCTTCTATATACATATCCAACCTTCCTATTTCTGATTAGAAAACAAACAGGCATCTAAGAATTAACATGAAAAGTAAACAAAGTAAAATAAAATAAAACAAAAATATCAGACTGGAATTAAGCAAACAAATAGACGACAAGGAACTGAAGACAAAGTACAAGAAATACATACAGTTGGAGACATACATTCACACACAGGAATCCCATAAAAACACAAAACTAGAATTCAATATATATATGCCCTGACACATCTTTATGAGAAAAAGAACCCCCAACGACGTGTCTGAGCTTATTTAGCCATCTACAACCAGGCATATGGTCTGCCCTTAAGACTGGTTTGTTTCTCCTGTGAAAGTCCCTTTCAGAAAATGAAATTTTCATTTGCAAGAGGTTTTATCAATTAGAGATGGCATTTGTATTAGGAATGGGTAGCCTAAATTTAAATTGCGATTTTAATGTGTTTTATCTTTGTGAGCACAGGCAATGCATGCAAGCATTTAAAAAAAAAGTCATTTAAGATACTTCAAAATATATCTTCAAAATAATAGTCAAAATCAAAAGACCATACCAAGCTTGCTGGTCCCACTTTTGTTTGCCATGTAAACACAAAGAATCTGAACCAGAGTTTAAAATAAGAAGTAGAATATTTTTTATCAACCAGTAGTACCTAGTAATCTCCTCCCTCTCTCCTTCCTCTTCTCTTTCCCTCTCTTTCTCTCCCTCTCCTCATTTAGTTCATAAATAAAAGATAAGTAGATTTTTTTCATCAACCATATATTTCCCAAACCTGTTCTCCTCAGTACTGTTTTCAAATTGTTGTTTTAAAATAAATAATGTGTTGTTTGGGATTTATAAAAACAAAAATAAACCCAAAAAAAACCAAACAACAACAACAACAAAAACCCTTTGGTATTGGTGGTACAAGAGTATTTTTATCTTGCATTAGTGCTGGTTATAATCCTTTCTGAAGCCCATGAGTATGTTGCTGTGTTATATCAGTGGGACTTTCTTTCATTTTGTAGCTGGTTTAAGTCCTGCTGAGATTCAGCAACTATGGAAAGAAGTGACTGGAGTCCACAGTATGGAAGACAACGGCATTAAGCATGGAGGGCTAGACCTCACAACTAACAATTCCTCCTCGACTACCTCCTCCACCACCTCCAAAGCATCACCACCAATAACCCATCATTCCATAGTGAATGGACAGTCTTCAGTTCTGAATGCAAGGCGGGACAGGTAAGTCTGCTGCACTGTGTTCTCACCAGTCTTTCATCACTACTGTTGGCAAAACTAAAAATGAACAGGCACAAAAACTGTATTTAGAGCATGTGAAGGAGAAATCATCATTGTTGACCTTGTTTATTCCTTTAAACTGTAAAACGGCTGCAAACGCTACCAGTGTACTAGATATAAATGGCGAGCAGACCTAAAGAAATTAAGTTTTCCATGAATGTACAAAGAATGATTATATTGAAGTATTTGGATAAATAATATATTATGAATTAATTCTAGTTATGAGAACATTGCCACAACAATACAAAGGCAACTTTGGTTGTCTATATTGTTGATTACATAATGTTCAATTACTTTCTAATTTCTAAGGACACACTTGAAATGTGAATTAAGGAAAAACGTGCATGATGCACACATTTTTAATTATTTGAAATTTAAAAGTGTTTTTGCTTGAGGTGAATTAATGAATATAGTGAAGTGAATACACTTTGATGATTTATAAAATAAATTTAACTGGGAATGTATACAGGAAAGTCATTGAGCTTTTGTTACCGATATTACATTGTGGGAGATAACTTCCCATCTTAGTGTTTTAGCCTAGCGTTCTATTTTTTTTAAACTGAGCTTCCATAAGAAATATCTAGCTATATTGTTTTGTTTTGTTTTGTTTTGTGTTTTTGAGACACGGTTTCTCGGTATAGCCCTGGCTGTCCTGGAAGTCACTCTGTAGACCAGGCTAGCCTTGAACTCAGAAATCCGCCTGCCCCCCCGCCCCCCAAGTGCTGGGATTAAAAGCGTGTGTCACCACTGCCCGGCTCAGCTATATTTTCTAACTTAATTCCACCTGCTTAGGCACAACAATTTCAAGTCATATCTTGTCAAATAACTTACATAAATTGTATAATCTAAGAATTTCTAAAAGAAAAGTTGTTTTTAAAATCTGAAGATTAGGTACAGAATTTTATAATGAAGTGGCTTACACACAGAACTGCTCTGTTCCCAAAAGAATATGGAGTAGATAGGTGGTATTGTCATGGAATAACATATTTGCCTAGCTAGGGCAAATTCGTTGCCATATATATATATATATTTTTATCAAAGAAACATGAAAGTAATTACAGCAGTGTTTAAAATAGAAGACCAAAGTGTGGCAATGTTCCTCCCCTTATCTGAGCACTTGTGGATTTTCATCTTAGTTTTCATTACAGAACGCTATGCTTCTGGATGCTTTCATGCTGTTGTTTTGAGATTAATTTGATGCTTATATACTTCAGAAATTTGCTAGTTTTCGTAGGATCTCTCTATCTTATATCGTGCCCACTTATTAAAGGCCTACCATGATTATGAAAGGGTATTGCTAATAAACACTGTTCCAGAGCAGGATTTTTCAAATCAACTGTGTCTACTAGAAATGTCTCTACTAGAAATATATATATGTATATACATATATATACATACATATATATGGTTTGCACATGAATATTGGCTTAAGTGATCCTATTGTTCATACTACATTTTAAAGAAGTATGAAAAATATTGAAAAAATATTATGATGAATTTCATATGCTTTCATTAAAATATATTTTCCCACTCCACAACGTAAGGCTACATATACATATTTTTTTTTATTTAGAGGTAAAATGTTACAGTCAGGTCATGTGGCAGGATTAGCATATGATATTATAGAGTCCTCTTAGTCTTTCATCCTTTATTAACAGTCATCTTTGGCTCTATTTCTCCTCTAATTGGAACATCATCTAGCCTTGGCAGTTGAACTATTCAATAGAACGATTAAATTTTTCTGACTGCACTGAGCTGAATTGACCTGTTTTGACCTGTTTGTCACTGATCGTAACCTGACAGGCGCTAGCAGCCTGCAACGATTATGGCTTTCTGAGATGAATCTGACGTTGTGTTCTCTTGCTGCAGCTCGTCACATGAGGAGACTGGGGCCTCCCACACTCTCTATGGCCATGGAGTCTGCAAGTGGCCAGGCTGTGAAAGCATATGTGAAGATTTTGGACAGTTTTTGAAGTAGGTTTTAACTATTCTTGGGGAAGGGGAGACAGATTACATGGGAATTTTGGCACACTTGCTGTAAGATAAACAGTAACTGAAGGACGAATGAAAAGATGATTGAAAAGATGATCCCTCCTCGAGCAGACTGAGTTTTCACTTTGTGTCAACAAGTGGATTGGAAAAATCAGGCTACAAATGTCCATAGGTCATATTCACTTTTTATGAAAGCATTTTGCAAATTATTTTCAATGGAAATATGAGCCTGCCTGCCATGATGGTGGTTTTAATCGCTATGAAACAGGTTTGCAAAAGAAAATTGAAATTTTTGGAAATTGAAATTTTTATTTTGAAATTGAAATTTTTAATAAAAAAATTTATGTAATATTTGAATAAGCATACCATTTCTCTAAATGAAATAAAATAGACATAGTCTGTAGGTCTGTTTAAAGGAGCAGATTCTGTATATCCACTTCCAATAAAGTCATTTAATAACAAGGATCAAGAATGAAGGTCGGTGATGCCGAACATTTGTCGCAGCAGCCACATTTCCTTCCTGTTGTTGCCTTTGCCATTCATGGTGGTGTATTTGGAAAGCAGATTATACCATTTCTCCAGCGCAAAATCAAACCCTGTGCATCCTTTATATCTCCCTACAATATTTTAGTTTTCAAGGCTCCTTGAAGGGTTCTCCTGCAGATGAGAGTGTCCTCTTTTCATGGATGATTTTCTGCTCCCTGTATTGGTCTAGGGAAGATCTGAACAGGGAGCTGCAGATAGGTTTATGAAGATGAGTGTCTTTGCAGGCTCAGCCTCTTGTGTTGTCATGGTGCAGCTAACAGGGTGAATGAACTGTTTCATGCTTCATCAACAATTAAGTTAATTAGCTCATTTGAAATTGCATTGCTTTGTTGCCAGGATGTTGGCAGAAACATCAAAAAGATGTGTTTACAAATGGCAGACCGACTGCAGAGTACAGAGCCGAGGTACCCTAACAACGAGCAAGCACTTGGTATCATAATACCTTTATAAATGATAACAGGAAGACTTCCACAAAGATTTTTTAATATAGTTTCAAACCAATTAAGAGAAAATTTGCTTCACAGATCACAATGGCTCTTTAGAAATGGACTTAACTGAAAATTTACATGTCTGTTATACCAAACCAACTGTTAGCTGCCAGATTTCTGGGTGTGAAATTTGTTATACTATTCCCAGCAAAAGGGGTATTTAAAAGATTTTAGTTATCTTTGCTGAAGTTTCTACCACCAAGAAAAGGCAAAAAAAAAAAAAACCGTAAAAACGTAAATTATTTTAGCAATAATTCCATAATTTTTACCTCCAGCATTATGGTACATTTGCTTTTAGTGAGTTTCTTTCTAGGGTGACTGATATTATGCCCTAGTAATGATAGCTGGAATTTTAAAACTTCCTGCTTAGTAGGTATTTACTTGCTCTAAATATTTCGTAAGTAAAATCTGGCTCATTTTCTGAGGGGAAGTGCATTTCTCTTCTTTAGTATGGCTTCCTTTACAACACATGAAGACCATTTCTCACGCATCTCAGGTATTTAATTTGTATCACTAACTAGCGAATGAATACGAACTCTCTCATTTCATTCTCCATAGTCTTTTCTCATATCACCCCGTATTTGTTTTGTTTGTTTGTTTGTTTGTTTTTAACTGGAGAAATTATAATTTTAAAAGCATTTTCTTTCAATTATATATCAACCCTGGTCTCAAAGACATTTCTATCCATTTGCTTTATGCTGATGACAAAGTACTGACAGTAGACTGTACAGTCTTCCTTGTACCCCATTTTCAGTAGCATATGCTTTAAATTTTCTAATTAAAAGACCTGTGATAAATTCTGTTACTACTTAATGCCAATACACTACATTAAAGTGAAACATTAACTTGATGTATTTCCTGAATTGGTATTATCTTTTTCTTAAACATATGTGAGAAATTTGAAAAAAAATAAAATATTTTATTAACAAAATACTTCATTTATTCAAGAAAAAGTTGACTCAGCATCATATATATCTTTCCATTCCCAGGTATCAGGTTATCATTCTCAGAAATTTAATTTTTATCTACACATTAATTAACAAGTAAGATAAATTAAAATGAAAATTAATACAGAAATTGTGACAGTAATAGATGGAAACAAAGATACAAGACAAAATCTAATCTAAAAATCTTCAGGAGAAAATTTCCAACTTTACAGGAAAGTGAAAATTGACAGAATTTAACCAGTTTTTTTCTGACCAGTAATTGAGGCTCTCAGAAGATCACTAAAAGCATTTAGTGCTACTTCTTCATTACTGTCTTTTAAATGTCAAAGTGTAATCACATCTGACAAAACTTTAGTGTAGTTTGACTGCAGAATTAATTACCATTCCATTGCACCAAAGTCAGCTTGAATATAGATGTATTGACTTTCAGAGCTTAAGCCAAAAGGTTTAGAGTGTAGCATTCCAGTTAGCAGACAAGTGTTCTTGAACTTGCCCACACAGGTGCCAAAATGCAGAGTCACAGCACCAGAAGTACTGTCCTTTGCGAAAGTCACAATGGGTAGTGTTCTTTATAATTTCTATACACCTATGAGCATTCTAAAGATTAATTAAACAATGAAAATGAATGAATGTAGCCTGCTAGTGATTGGTTCTTTAAGGCTTGATACTGCAGAAAGAGCAGCAGAAAAAGCAGTGGAAACCTATTCATTTATTTAGTGGAAATTTGTTTTTCTTTCTCTTGGAGCTGACTACTCTACAATTTATGTTCTTACTTTAGCGTGTATTGTCTATTTCTTTGTCTTTCACTAGGCAGCATGGCTACAAAATTATGACCTCAAGGAGGCATTCTTTGAACTTGTCAGACTGTTGTTTCTTTTGGTGACAGTGCCCATATCTTTCAAAACTAAGGCATCTCACGTAATCAGCTAAATGAATAGTGACAGCTAACATTTTGTATTTAAACTCCTGTCAGTGCTTAAACATAAAAAGCTTGATGCAAAATAAATCAACTCCCAGTGATGTGCAAGTGAAACATTTTGTTCAAACCGTCTCTGAGACAATTGGATTTAAGCACATTCCTTTTTTTTTTTTTTTTTTAGCTTATAAATACTATAACTTTAAATGAATTTGAAAAAAATCTAGAGGTTAAAAATTGAATTGCTAATCTGCAGTGTGTATAATTGAAGTATCCACATGCATCCATAACCATAAAAGCTTCGTGGAAGGGAATTTTGCGTTAAACAAATAAATTGTAAAGATCCCCCTTTGATACTTTCTGTGTTCTGGAAATATTTGTTTAATTGTTTTTTAGAAAGACCTTGGCTGACCGTTTATGGCTTGTTGGTTTACTTCCTTGGTTTTTTTTTTTTTCTTTTTTTTTCTGTAGTTCATACTACCTACCTAGCACAGAGATTCAATGCAGTCCTGAAAGAACGTCAGCCGGCCACATCATTTATTCCATTTTGAAAACAAAAATCAATATAGCTATAAAGTGACCCATAAATTAGAAGTGTCTCCCACGATGTTTGCTCTGCGCTGCCTTTCTGAAGGCCCCCTTTGCATTTTTTCTTCACCTCTCTGTTTGAACTGCAGTCTCCGTAAGAGGCTCATTAGGGGACATTAGGGACTGGAGCTAACCAGAATTCCAGAGCTTGCTTTGCTCTTATTAATGCATAGTAGAGTAGAATGCATTTAAATATTTCATAGGCATTCAGTAATTTGTGTGTAATCGCCTTGTTAGCAGACCAGTAGACGTAGAACAGGCCTGTGAAATGGTGTTAGTGATTGCATGGGTAATTTACAGACCTTTGCCACTAGAAAGCATTATTGGTGGCTAGTATGAAGCTGTGAAATAGAACTAGCAATAAGTAAAACAAGAAAGTTAATAAAGGATTTCTAACAAGCATCTTCTGGGATAACAATCCCACTTGGTTCTTTGTAAGGACCCATAATTTATGACATAGGCAATATATCAAATGCATAAGATGGTATCATGGAGAATTCATATAAAAAAAGGGTATTGGCAACATTAGTTCCAACTTCCTGCGAGGGACATGATTAAATGATTAATGAAATGTCCCTTTGCATATGCATTTTGAAACAGCAATTAGGCACTGACTGCAAAAATCTACCAATCCTCTCATTTTTCAGCATTATCTCATTCTTGATTTATAAATCATAAAGAATTTTTGAACAGCAATATGTAGTACCTGAGATGGTTAGAAAAACATAAAAGAGAATAATTTGAGCACAAAATAGTCATAAATACATAAATTCATAATTTAATGTTAATACTTAGCCTATTTATTTGGTCTTATTGATTTGTATTTATATCCGACTCTATTTCTGTACTTTGATTGGCATAATTAAGTAGGGGGAATGAATAGGCACCATTATTTTACATATCACTGGTAAACAATAGCAGAAAAAGGATAAGGGAGATGTGGCAGAGGTATGTATGTGTTTTTCAAGTTCTCAGTAATCCACTGGAGGCTGTTCTATAAATGATCATTGAAGGGCTGCAAGCTAGCCTATAATTACAGGAAAGAAAGTGGCAGCCGTGGCATTTCATAACTATGTGTCCTCGAAAAGTGCTTTGTGAGTTTGTCACCAATGATAATTTAGATAGAGGCTCATTACTGAACATCACAACACTTTAAAAACCTTTCGCCTTCATACAGGAGAATAAAGGACTATTTTAATGGCAAGGTTCTTTTGTGTTCCACTGAAAAATTCAATCAAGACAAAACCTCATTGACTATTATTGTAGTCTCCAGTCTCTATTCTAATAAAAGCTGCAGAGATAAAATGAATAGGTCTCTAAGACCCTAGAATATAATGCAAACATATTGTACTTTTTTTAAAAGTTGTTTTAATATAAGATAATTATCACTAAGAAGTAAACAAGTATAATTTTTTTAAAAAAAAAAAGTGGTTTCATACAAAAACATGTGTTAAACCGAATATACTTTTTCAGGTAAAACTGCATCATCTGTTTATCTCCTGGACTCTATTTATATCCTAATCTTTATGTATAGCCTTTTAAAAATATGCATCTTTTAGGCTGATTGCAGGATAAATTATGTGTATTTTCCCTAAGAGTTGCTGGTTGAAAAAAAATTCTCACAAAAATACAATACAAAACCATAGGGATGCATGAAAATATTGTTAATGTCACGAGGACATTGCTTTGCTCTTCATTAAAATTTGGAGAACAAAATCTTGAAGAATAATTTTTAATGCTGTCTTGTTTATTAGAAATTAGTGATATTTTACACACTCACTGACCCTGGCTTACTCTGGCATTCTATGCATTCTTCTCAGAGACCTTGAATGATCCTACTCCTCATTACAGCCAGATTTCTAGCAGATCCTGCTGGAGCTGAGCCAGGACAGACAGGAGTGGGAAGGACCTCTCATGTGCTCTGGTCACACAACTCTAGCTTGACCTGATCCACCTCACTGTTTTGGTTCCCAGTTTATCTTCAGCCAAGCCTGGCAATTATAGCAAAATGCATGAAGGTTTTGTTGCTATAATCAATGCGAAGGTGTTAAAACAAACTGGCCTAGTTTATCAAAGTTGGAGTAGAAAGGAACAAAGGTTTCTGATGGCTGAACCTACATCTACTAACAGATAATCCACTTGTTTACAAGTTAGCTTTGAGTCATTGATACCTTAAGTCTTCATACTGTATTGCAAGTGTATCTATCTATGCATTATTTTCTGCTCTGAGACACATAGGTAAACAGGGAACACAATTTTTAATTCAGCATTCTCAGAATTACAGAAAAGGCTTTAGAGATATTTTAAATGATATTGAAATATATATAGGTAAATATGTAATTTCCTAATTATGTGTTATGTTCAATAAGCCTTTCCACTTTCTGTGTCTCTTAAATTGCTGTCTTCATTTACCCATACCAAATGGGTTAAGTAGACATACCAAATGGAACTGAATTACCTGAAAATTATTAATTTAGGCAGTCATAAAATAAATAATGTATTATAAATTACAAAGCAAAAATTATTGGATATTATCATGCTTATTGAAGGTGCTGTTGCATTAGTTTTCTTTTGGTACAGTAAGATATCATGTATTAGAGACATCTTCAGCCCTTGTGTATAATAATAAGCACGCATGTTAAGATTAGAGTAACAACTTTAAATTGTCTTCTTTCACTGTGTTTATGTATGTTATGCATACATCCCAATTAGGACTATTTACAAGAAACATCAATCTTATTTCTCTGAATCTTCAATATATTTTATGCATAGTAAGAGTACTACCATTAATTGTGGGTATGGATACTTCTATGGAAAACTCTACCACCCTTGCATAATTCACACCACATCCAGGCATAAAGTATTTCTCACTAAAAATCAACATACAAACAATCTTTTTAATACAAATGAAGTAGAAAGTTGCTATAGTCCTCTCTTCTCTCTCTCTGTCTCTCTCTGTCTCTCTCTGTCTCTCTCTGTCTCTCTCTCTCTCTCTCTCTCTCTCTCACACACACACACACACACACACACACACACACACACACACTAGTCTTGACAAAGAAGATGCTGAAAGCATGGGAAATAATACATCATGACTTCTACTTGTACTCTGTAAAAGGATGGAGAAATGTTCTTGTAACAACAGCTTAGAGACAATGATATTTTCTGCTACTTGAAGAGCCTCTTTGTATCACACAAATAATTTTCACTAAACATTGAAGCACATTTGCCTTCTTTCTCCAGGGCTTCCAGGCATTCAGCTTTCTCACTGCAGAGAAATCTACAAGTACCCTGTAAGGGTCGTGCCTGCTCAGTCGGGCACATATTGCTGAACCAACATTACTTCTCATTCTGTCTCATGTCTTATGTTTTATAGGCACCTTAACAATGAGCATGCGTTGGATGACCGAAGCACTGCCCAGTGTCGAGTGCAAATGCAGGTGGTACAGCAATTAGAAATACAGGTTGGTCACACGCTCCCTTGATGTGCATCCTTTTCAGAGTTCTGGTGTGCTAACCTGAGTACTGAGCAAGTGGCTGGGTCTTCCTGACTACATCATTATTGTCTTGATAACACAATACCTGTTCGAATATGTGGAAGTTAAGTTATTTTTATTAACAGCAATTGATAACAGGGTAGAGTCCTATACTTTCTATATCAGTTGAACCTAAGTAAACTTCAGGTCCTGTTGTATATATTCAGATATCCTCAAACTTTCAATCTATATTCTTCCTATTGTAGCTCCAGTACAGTAGACTTAAACTCCCATAAGTTATGGCATTGTTGCACACATTTTATACAAGCTAATCCGGACTCTCCTTGTCAGAGGATTGTACGATGTAACAAAGGTGACTTTTTATAATAGTGTGAGTGAGTTGAAAAATAGCTTGATATCTGTGTATACTGTATTTAGAATTTAACACCTACAACACTTAATTTGTCTTTGGCTCACATAGTGACAGTGTATATACCATGTTATACATAGTGTAAAAATGCTATCAAAGTTGTATTTTTTTCAAACCTAAAAGTAAAACAATTTTGCTAGAAAATAAACAGAAATTTTAAGACCTCAGAAATCAGTAACACCCCAGATTTTAGTTTTGTTTGGGTTTGGCACTCCTTTAAGACTTCCTCTCTTATGTCATCCTTAAGATATTTCCCAAAATAACTTTTTGGTTTGTTTCATTAAACATTTAACTTGGTTTTTATTCTCTTTACTACACCTTACACTGTTTCCAATCCATCATGCTTTTCCTTTCTCCAGAGAAGGGAAAACATTTAAGTTGCAAAATAACAGGGGAAATGTAATAATGTATCACTGTCATAGTAGCACAGAAAGCTTTGGCTACATAGATCTGTTTACCATTGCTAAAATGTAGACTAAAACATAAGAGGTCAGCTGATGATTCGGTCTGCAGTGTGACCAATTCTCTCTCTCTCTCTCTCTCTCTCTCTCTCTCTCTCTCTCTCTCTCTCTCTGTCCTGTGTCTGAC
>JANHMN010000016.1:24430057-24432557 GCA_030674055.1 Rhabdomys pumilio
CACAAGGTGCAACCGCACTGTCTATTATACGACCCCATTTACTCCCTGAATGGTACTTCATTAAATGGTACCTTTTGGCCATGCTATGGATGGATGAAAATCAAAGTTATCAAGGCTGCGAGTCCTGAATAATGAGTTTCACCCAACCTTGACTATATTCAGATGAGCCGAGCTACCTAAGTGCTCATCCTGGCTTTTTACATGCTTCCCTTTAGTTAATAATAAATTCTATTTTATCAGTTTCTAAGTGCACGCCTACAAACACGGTATGCTCATTATTATAGGATGCAGAGTAAGTTACTGGAACATTGTAAACATGAATGGTTTGAATAGAAAAAAGATGTACTTCTCCTGTTTTGATAACTTTTGATATGTTCAGTAAATGCAGAATCTTGTTGAGTATTCATTGGGAGAGATACCCCATTGGTCTAACGATTTGACATTTTTCTGGCTTTTACTTCTTCTGCCTTATGCTGGCTTACAATTTTTAAAGTAATGCTTGTGGCTTGGTTTCTATTGTATGAGGAAGTTGTTCTGTTTTCTTTTTTAAAAATGTGCAGATATGCAGCACAGATGATATAGGCTGAATATAATGTTAAGCATGCATTCTGTGTTGTTGCTGTAAAAAACAAAACAAAACATACACACCCAGATGCACCTGGACTTTTCTCCAGTTCTTCAACTACACATGCAGACTCTGGCATATCACAGGGAAGCTTACACCAGTGGCTTTGTAAATGTATTAAGTGCAGCATTTAGTAGCATTATCTCGGCTTTTATTTATGTACGTAACAAAGAATTCCCAGCCCAGTCTGCTGGCTTAGAGTAGGAACAGAATAACAGTTTGTGGTTTATTGAGAACAGATGCACTTGGGGATGCCTTCAGGGTGCCAGTCGTTATTATTAGACTGCTAATGTGCTTCTTCTGGCTGCTGCCCAAGAACGAAGAACAATTAGCTGGCATATGTTAATTTTTGTTTCCCTAACAAATCTCTCTACTGACTAAATGTGTAAAACAAATCCACAAAGAAAGATCAATCAATGGTGTACACATCATTTTCTCCCCATTAAAAAAAAAGAGGTTTATCTTAAGAAGTGTATTTGGGATTTTTAAAAGGCAGGTGTTACAAAATTATATACAAAAGCTGGATATTCGCCATTTAGCCACTCAACAGCAGCTTCATGGAGAATCAAGGCAGAAAAAAATGAGTTTTCTTCCTTGATTGTACAGATTAGTATGTAAAATGAAGAGGTCCGTAGCTTAGGTCTGATGAATGCCATTTCAACATATAGGAGGAACCCTATGGGTTGGCCTGCATAACAATTTTGCTAATTGGATACTATTTATGACAAAAGATGTGTGGTAAATATGGCAGAGGTGATATGAGTTTTTGATAATGATGAGCAGGGCCTTTCTAAGGGAATAAGGAAGGGCACACTGTTAAACAGCTTGCATACATTCTCACCTTTTCTCCTTTTTTTCTACCCTGACACCCACTTTCCAGGGTACATCAGCATTAAGTGACACTGTAATCATAAATTGAAAATGATACTTCCAGAGGAATTGGCAAACTTGACATTTCATTATATTTGTTAACACATGCCACCAATGATTGTTAGTGAGGAAATTCCATTTCCCTCTCTCCATCTCCAATCAGATTTAATTTGAAAATTTTCAGCCTCCTCCGGCTAATTTGCAATTAAGACAATTTTGTTTGAATATGTAGTAATGTCATTACCATTCCACCAAATTAGCAAGGAGACTAAAGGTCAGCGTAAAATTTTCCAGCTGGCTGGAGCCTCTCAGCTGAGATTTGGGACCATGGGAAAAAAAAAAAATTCTGGCGGCAACAGAATAGCAAATTCCTCTTAAGTCCTATTGGTTCAAATCACTGCGTTCTTCCTTGTTGCTGCTGTTGTTGCTTCACTGGGAGGGATAGAACTGTTTAACAACAGGGGCAGTCAATAATCAGCAACAGGCTTTTATTTAAGGAAATACACTTTGACGAAAGTCTGGTAGGAGAAGAAGGAGTTAGGTAGTCCTGAGTAACACTGCAGTAGATTATTAGATAACCTCTAACAGCATTCTCTAATTAGAGTTCTTATGATACAATTTCATCCTGTAATTAGTTGAGATTGGCTGCTTCCTTTTGCGGCTTATTAGTGGCAACACAGCTGTAGAAGTGAATCCACTCTCATTTGTCAAACCTTTTTAAGTCTTTTTCTCTTGTCTCTACCTTTTTCCTGCCCTTCTCTCGGGCCTCTGCAGCTTAATCTGGTGTCTAGTGTCACCATGTCGAAGAACATGTTGGAGACATCCCCACAGAGCTTACCTCAAACCCCTACCACACCAACGGCCCCAGTCACCCCGATTACCCAGGGACCCTCAGTAATCACCCCAGCCAGTGTGCCCAATGTGGGAGCCATACGAAGGCGACATTCAGACAAATACAACATCCCCATGTCATCAGGTAGGATATGAATACTCAGTGGAGATCTT
>JANHMN010000016.1:24437557-24457557 GCA_030674055.1 Rhabdomys pumilio
TAAAGCGTGTAGACATTTTTATATTTTATATGCACATGTTTCAAATTTTAATTTATAAGTCTCCTGTAATTTTGTTTTCTTCCAGAAGTCCAACTTTAGTAAAAAATATACCTACAAGTTTGGGCTATGGAGCAGCTCTTAATGCCAGTCTGCAGGTAAAATCATTAAATGCACGTTTCTATTCTTGTCCTGTTTGGATGTTTGGTCACCTTACTGTTTGGCATGATTTTTATTTAGGCGAGATTATGATTGTTCTTAATAGTTGGTTTCTCATCCAAGAAAGTTGTAGTACCTAGTACTATGGAAAGCACTGATTCTCATTCAAGCTACTTTTGATGTGGAGAAGCAAGAAGGACACCCTGTGGCAAAATCTGGAACACTCAGTTTTCCCGCAAATGCTGGATTGATAGAAGCGTTTGCAAATGCATGTGGTTATGCATTAATATTTATCCAGGCTGTCATAAATGATTTCACATCATAGTGTTGGGGAACATGGTGCTTGTGGCAAAAACTTTAAAGTTTAATTATAATATATAATTTTTATGCAGAGGAGGCAAATGTCAGGACTTCTTTATTTTGAGTTAAGTTCTGGTCATTTTTTTTAAAAAAGCAGAGCAACTGCTTATATTATCCTGGAGTATTTCTGAACATGTGGAGGATTCAACATTTCATTATGCGAAAGGTTAACACGACGGGGAAAGTTTGCTGTGGGAGCGATTGTTTGTATGCTCACATCACGCTAATGCCCTTGCTCTCTCACCTGCAAGTGACCAGTTAGGAATCTCTGTCTTCCGGTACATTTTATTTAAAATAGCTACGATGCAATATGCATCCTGTAAAAGGAGATAGGTGCGGTTGCAATGACTTTAAAGGGCGGGCGTGTTAAAAGCTGTCTTGCTCCTTGTCCATTCCACTAGGCTGCCTTGGCAGAGAGCAGTTTGCCTTTACTAAGTAACCCTGGACTGATCAATAACGCCTCCAGTGGCCTCCTGCAGGCCGTCCATGAAGACCTCAATGGTTCCCTGGACCACATCGACAGCAATGGGAACAACAGTCCGGGCTGCTCACCTCAGCCACACATGTAAGTGTGGTTAACACATTCCCGAAAGGGATGAAAATCTATCCTTATGCTTCTGATTTTGATTTCTTGCCCTTGGAGTTTATCATGTATTATTAAGTAAAATAATACAAGTTTAAGTGGAACTGCATTATACTGTGTCCATAATATGTAAAGTATATCAAAATTGTTGTTAATACATGTTAGAAATTATCCCAAGTGCCTTATAGCTAGTATTGGTAGCATTCTTCTACAAATTCTTAATACTACTAAAATCCTGTTGGGCATGAAGTACTGTCTCCAGTGAATCTCCGTCTGATGTAACATTATCACAGTTTGGTTTGTATGGTGTAATAAGAATATTCATGATAGGGTAAGTTGTCATAATTTTTACTACTGTTACAGGACTCTAAACCATTTATGAACTGTAGTCAAGACATTGCCCATTTTTATAAACCGTAAAATGCAAAGTTTAACTGTTACCCACAGTTTACATAGAAGCTGGTAAAGTGTAACTTTTTGCCTGTCTTATAAATCAGTGTAATTACATATTCAAGTTTAATTACTGGTGCGTCTGTATTGGCAAGGTTTATATGTTATATTTTATGCAAGACTACGGTTCCTATTAATATTTAGCAGCTAACTATATCATTAATTACTCTAAAATCTTTCCCCTACCATCTTTTTAATGGAGCTGAGAGAGTAGGAGTATTAAAAATTGATGTATTGTGGATTTCAGAAAAGTGTATGACACTTCAAAAATGCCAGGTCTTATTCAGTTGTGTCAGGCATATCAGTTTCTTGTTTACTGAAAAGTACTGACCCTGGGAGAAATGAGAATGCTTGGAGAGATAATTGTGTTTGAGTGATGAAGTACACATGCTTCTTAGCAGTTACGATGACGTTGGGATGCTACAGCTATTCTTCTCTGACTCAGTCTGCAAACTGCTTGACTTCACATATCCACATATTGATACAAGATTACTTGTCTTCATTTTTGTACTTTTTTCTTTGTGATCCTATTTCACCTTTTGTGTGTGAGACAGTGTCTCATATTGCAACACAGACTCAGACTCTCATAAGTTCTCCTGCCTCAGCCTCCTAAGTCCTTCTGGAGTTATAGGCATATACTACCACCCAGGACTCTTCCTCTCCCTCGCTAAGAGTTTACTCAAAGGCCTGAGAGAGATAGATAACCCTGATATCTGCCCATTTTCATTTGACCTTTCACAAGTTGTTATTTTGTTGATTTTTAAAATACCTCCCACTGTTTGACATATGTCTATCTTTGAAATCGTATGCCTCATCAATGTACGGTACTTTCAATCTATCGTCTTTGAAAACACACTGCAGTCATTAATGTGTTTCTTCAGAATCTAAGCCATTACTTTTCCAGAATGGAGAAATCTGTCTTTTCGAAGTGTCTTTAGTTGTATTAAATAATACAAAAGAAGTGATAAAACTCCAAGTAAAACGAACATAAATATAAGCTCTCGAGACTAACCGCACTCTAAGCAAGGAAAAAGAACAATCGGACAGAAGGTTTTACATGCACACCATCACCCTGTCAGCCATAGAGAGGTAGCTGGAGGCTTTTCCTTTCAGTTGCTCTCCTGACTGTACTAATGCTCCCTCCCTATGCAAATGCTAAGAGAATTCACCTTTAAACAACCAACAGGAGTTAGATCTTGGTTTTCTCCATTTAAAAAAGGGAGCCATATGAAAGGCATTTGTAAAGGCAGTATGTGAACTGTGGATTCTTCTTTTCTGGCTCCTATGCACTATATAAGAGACCAGTGCAAACCATGTGCAAGAAGATGCAGAAGAAAGTAATTTTCACAAGTTTAATTGTCCAGTGCTAAAACTATTAAAATAAAAAGTTAATGACTTAATAAAATAGGTTATTAAACATTGTATTTTGGAACCTGAAAAAACAGTTGGACTAAATAATGGCTTTGTTAGGTTCATGGTATTTTTCACTTGATGGTTGGTAGTTCTTATCACTCAGTTTATTGTCAATTTAAAGTTTGTTAATGAAATATCTAAAAGAAATAATAATATGTTAAAAACAACATTAAAATATATTTAGTGTCTGATGTAGTATCATTACCAATTTATATAAAAATAATTTAGTTAATGCATTATTTGTGTTATACTGACATGAAGCAACACACACACACACACACAAAGTATGTGTATTTATTTTTTCATAAATAAAGAAAAAAATGCCTCTCTTTCTTTGTAGGGAATATATTTCAGAAAAAATAAGAATTAGAAGAACTCCATGTCTGGTCTTTTCCTGAGTAATATAAATGAAAATCAAGTTTGTAATTATCCTGCAAAACATTGAGTCAACACTGACACTTCTCATCTCTCTGTGCTGCTCCATTACCATCTTATAGATTCTTCAGATATTAGTAGATCTCACCCAGCATTCTGCATCCTCAGCTTTAGACTTCTGGGATGCTCATTTGTAAGGAATTGTAAGCCTCTGTGTTTATTATGAAAAAAAGTGAAATTATTGGGGTGGATCTATCAATTAAAATTTATTTGCCCCCTAACTGAATATAGTTCAGAAAATTTAGGGGTTGGATAGAAATAAAATTTTTATCTTATGAAACATATATGTAGTATTTTTTTGTGTTTTTGTGTGAATTCATGCTACATGTTGTTCTGAATGGGTTAATTATGTTGATATTAATATAAAAGAGAGACAGCGTGTCAGATGGTTAGTGGTCCAGCACCAGATTCAGCATTCAGTACCCAATGGAAGTGGACAAGTTTTCTTATCTTGACTTCTTTTTCTTCCTATTTTTTCAATAGTACCTACTACATTAGATTTATGCAAAAAAAAAAAAAAACCTGAGTGCCTAGGACAGAACGATGCTTCTTGTCCTATATACTCACCTGGGTACTGATTGATAGGAGCTCAAATTAAGATTGAACTATCTCATTGCAATCTTAAGAGAGAATAATAATCAATACAAAACACGTACTTCAGTTTTAGTTCTTTCTGTTCACTTCAAAAAAAATTATATAGTTTGGCAAAACTATCTTTTTATCCTTTTACTCCTTTCTTATAATCCAGGAAGTAAGCATCCCAATAAAAATGAGGCAGTTTAACAGAGGAATTTATTGTATGGAGCTCATTACGCAGACTCAGTGCTATAAGGATTAGAAGTATAAGAAAATATTAACTGACGTTGTTGGCAGTGAACAGAGAGAATAATACCAACCTAGAATTAGTAACTCACATGCCTTAAAACAGGGAGAATTTGGTTAGACTGGTAATCCGAACACATAAGTAAATACACAGTTTAAAACAGATGAAGATGAAACTAGACCCCTAAGTGAGTAAGTAGCAAGCCGTGGAGCTTGTTCAGGGTTATGGGTTTGGGTTTGGTACTGCTTTAAGAAGCAAACTCCCCGAAATCACACCACATGTACTATGTCTTAACAGCAAAAAAGTCAGGATGTTTTTTAGTTAAGAGACCTGGATGAAGAAGAGTATGAGGGAGGGGGGTGTCTAGGATCTATGGTATCTGTTTTAAAGGAATGGAAAACAATGAATCCAATAAGTGTTTTAAAATAAAGATGGGAAAAGGCCCCAGACTGTATTCTAAGAAGAAACCAAGAAAAATTCATGGCTACAGTAAAAGTCAGTGCCAAGGAGAAGGCAGGGTAGAAAGGGGAAATGAAGACTTCATCATTTTGGCTGTGGAGTCTAAAAAATTAAATGTCCTCAGATTCTGGGAGTGATAAAAAAAACTAGACGTGCTCAGTTTGTTTAGATTTTTATTCAGTTCTGTAATAGCGATGTGGTTGAATGTGTACTTGAGGATGGTAGAGATACACATCAAAAGAATAAAGGGACAGCTGTGGGCTGGTCGAAGATGCAACGTTTCCCCGTATATTCTGCTGGGTACTGCTAAAACTCTCCTGCCACACCAGGAATACTCATAGAGTCGCCATTGGCCACTCAAAACTGAGAACTCACATTGAATTTATCTGTTGTAACTACTCGGCCTTTTTTCCCTACTCTCCCCATTCTGCCTATGTCCTCCCTGATAACCCCAAGTGTCCCGCCCCATCCTCAGTCATTGGTCGCTGGTGTCTTTATTGATAGATAAATAACCAATTGGGGAACAAGACCTTAACAGAACCACCCCTTGCCTTCTAACTGTCCTTTCCATTACAAAATTTTATTTTTGTAAAGCAAAGCTTTTTCTCCGAAAAAAATTCATTTAGTTTATTTGAAACTTTGTTTGCCCTTTCTTTACCTTGTGCCAGGTTTCTCTTACATAAATCTACCTCTCCTTATCATAAGGATCCTATTGCCCAAGAGGCTTTCCCAATTACGTTTTCTGTCAGAGTCTAACTTCAGCTTCTTGCTTCCAAAAGCCTGGTTCCTAATACCATTCCTTGAATTAATACTGTGGCATCTGGGTACACTGGGACATGCATGTTCATTCTGCAGATATCTCCAAGTTAACAGCAACTTTCTTAAGAATGTACAGCATATTTGGACATATGGCCCGTTCATTGGAAACAGCTTCACTTTACAAAGTAATACCTATAGTAATAGCGTCCATGATTTGGCTAGTTCACTGCAAAAGGAAAACTAAACACTTAGGCCAATAAGTAGCTCTAATATTCGTCATATATGTACTAAGCAGTTGGAGATCTAAACTCAGGTCACGTTAGATCTAATCAGTCATGCTTGTGCACCCAACAGCTTCACCAACTGAACTGTCTCCTCAGCCCTTCAGTCAGGTTGATGCTGTGTTTACGCGGATATAATTTCAACCTACTGTCTTCTCATATTTTCTAGACATAAAAGATAAGAAAATGTCTGGATCAGAACTGAAAGGTGTACCCATACCAATAAAAATAGCCCCAAATCTTTCTTTTTCCAGTCTATGGTAAACACTGGTGTTTAACGATGAAATCACAGTAATTAGCACAACTCCAGTGTTTCTTCTCTTTTAAGCCATTATCGCTCCCCATTCCCAGTGAGTTGGCTCAGATTCACATTCTCGTGTGCAATCTTAAATGAGATTCTCATTCTTATATTTTCAATCCTATACCAAAAGATCAAAGGGAATGTTCTTCCTAAAAGCTGGCTTGGTATTGAGGCACACGTTGCCCATTTTCATGGACTTCTTTTTCAGATTAGTGTTTCCTAATGGTGAATTTCTTACATGTTCTTTCGGAAGACCCCGACTTTCCTGCCATTTAAAAGTTTCTTCTTGCTAAATACTTGACCGTGGTTGCAAATGATCATTGTTTTCCTCCTCTTATGGGAGAAAATGTCTGAAGTCAGAGAGGTAATCAGATACAATAAAGAACACTGATATGCTGCATTATAAAACATATTGGTTGTATTTTTAGAAGGCAAACTTTGGGGATAAAGAAACATATGTTGTATAAAAGGAGTGTGTGTTGGTAGAAGTTTGCAATGAGGTTATTATATTAACCTCTGTGACAGTGAGCATTCTATGTACCTCCAAAGTTCCTGAATCACACATATCTTTCCCATCTTGGCAGCATCTTTGGCTCCTGGAGAGCATCAAGAAGTTATAAACACACATCAATGTATTATACATTAGCCTCATGTATGGGTAACAGTTTGTCACAAAGATAGCTAAAAGGGTTCACCCAGCCCCCATTTTCTAATATGGTGTCGAGTCTCTATACCATGAGTCACCACAAAGCCTGATATTGGAATCTGTAACATTTCCTTTGTTCTCTCCCCATTCTTATTCCTTTCTTTAAACTTTAAATTACCATCTGGAGGCATATATTGGCTTTGCAGATTCTGTTCCTTTCATTGGTGATATTTGATATGAAATTCCCACAGGTGTTAGATCTCTCTCTCTGGACAAAAGCATTTGAAAGTAGCGTGGTTCTTCATTTGAGGAAAACAGTTAAAAGTGACTGATAATCTGAGCCAGTAGCATGTTCTCTCATTGTTTTCACTCCTGTGGAAGTAGTATTATTTTCTGCTGTCTGGGGCCATTGTTCTACGTTACGATATTCTGCACTAAAAGGTCCTTCTTGGCTCCCCTTGTGTTGTCACAGATGTTCTCATTAGCACTGTTCCCAGCATCTTTAATTTTTAGCCCTTCACCTTTCATGGCCTCTTGTAATTTTTGTTCTGATTTAATTCCATCTTTATTTAATGTCTAAACTTTTTTTTCATTAACTTTGCTAGTTAGCTTTGAGATTTCCTTCCAAAATGATTGTGCGGCGCACATGATGATGCCATCTCTTTATCATCTCATTTCCTTTGTCAAGGGCTGCAAGTATGGATCAGTAGCTCCTGTTCTTTTTGACATTATTCCAGGCCCTGTATGGGGTACTTACAACTCATTCTAGTTCCTCTTAATAAAAAGATCCTACCAGAGGTACAGTATCTTCTGCTAAAATGTGTGATATCCCCAGCGTGCCAATTGTGGAAATTTGTGGGTTCCTATAGGGTTTTGAAGGTTTTTATAGAACTTTACAGATGCTATCTGACATCCATGGTGTGAAATCCCACAATTTAGGCAAAGTGTGTCAGACAACTTTAGCTGACAGTACTGTAGCTTACTGATTCTGTTTCATATCTAAAGAAGATATTTGTTAGAAGATATATCTCCTTTTTCTCTGTTTGGAGAGCCATAGAAATTTTCTGTCTCTAAGGGTCAAAGGATCCTTCTCTAAATGGTTAAAGAACAAATGTTGCTCAGATATTATCTTTTTCATACTTCTAGACAACAGAAAAGAGTAAAGAATCTACCTATCCATACCCCCCCTCAAAAAAATTTTAAATTTAGTTTTGACAAAAGAATTAGGAAGTGGAAATATTTGACTCTTTGAAACATTCAAATTAACCATTTCTGTAAATTATTAATAAGATTTCAATGTGAATAAAACCAGTTGAAAGCACAGGGATGCCACATAAACAGTAGCTATCATTAGGATAGAATTAACTATTAGGT
The DNA here is from genome assembly GCA_030674055.1 of Rhabdomys pumilio. Lineage (NCBI taxonomy): Eukaryota > Metazoa > Chordata > Mammalia > Rodentia > Muridae > Rhabdomys > Rhabdomys pumilio. Next base: position 24,445,598 of record JANHMN010000016.1, read on the forward strand.
AGATGACAGAGATAGATAGATAGATAGATAGATAGATAGATAGATAGATAGATAGCATTAATATAATGTATAAGATGTATAAGCAACAGTTAATCAAGTAGTTTAACATCACTAGTGAAGACAAATGATTCTTAGATTGATCTTCAACTTTGGAGTAAGAGCTAAACATAAAAGACAAAAAGAATAGGCCATTAAGGATTACCCTGTATTTATCTTTTTATTGCTCATAAGTTTATATTGCAACGTAAAAGCCATAATCCTTTTGTTAATTAACGAATCAGATAAATAGATGATTTACTAGGTTCACAACAAAAGATCAATGTTGTTTTTCTTTTCTATTTCAGTCTCATGTTTTGTATATAGTATGGTGATGCATGGTTAGGAGATAAAATTTGAGTCAATTCAGTGATTTAGTCTAAGTAAAGGTTTAGGTTACCAAAGCAGCCAATCTCAAAGAATAGATAGACCTAGTAACACGAACCATGTAAAGTCCAGGTGAAAATCAGTGGAAGAACATTTTTGGTCAGACAGACTGGCAGTGGGAAAAATACAAAACAGGGCAAACAGAAGATCTACCCACCAATGTGACAGTCAGAGCCCTGTGTCCAACTGTAAGACTGTGAGACTGAGATCTTTAAGAAGTCAGAATCTAAAATATCCAGTTAAATTAAACAGAAACATGTACATATGTCCCATAAACTCATGTGTCCTGCTGTTGCAGACTAAAGCTTGGTCCTAGGAATAAGACCAAACAGATTTGGAAGAAGTGGCTCCAACACAGTTGAAACAGCAGTAAGTCAGCACTAGATGCTAATGAGAACTGGAAGTCCTTAGACCTATGGCTGAATGTCTGTAAAAACTATACATGTAAGGGACACAGAATGTGTAATTATGTGTATATATCCATGGGCATTAGCTTAATTCAGAGATTGAGGGCAATTATTTGTAATTATCAATGGTCAAAATAATTTCATATATATTTGACATCTGTAGACAAAATCATATTCATTATTGTCACTAAGTTTAATGAATTCAAATATCTAGTAAATCTCGAGTCTGGTGAGTACATTTTCTTAATAGATGTCACAGAAAAACTATATAAAATTACTTGGCAGTAAACCGCAAAATAATACAAAATCCAATTTCTTTAAACAGCCTTCCATAAATTTGAATATATTTCAACATGGTGCTTCAGGTAAAATCAGGACATTTTAGAGACATTTTGAGATGTATACTTGTGATTACAAGTTTCTGTTTTATATCTTTAAGCCAGCTTTGTTGTTGTTGTTTTTGTTTTATTTTTTAGAATGTCTGTTGACTGTAATGGAATTTGTAGGCATATCTTGAGGTCAGGTCTATTTGACATGTAGACTAGAATTATAAACTACATTATTAATAATTAAAATATGTCTTAGAGAAGAAACAATAATTATTTGAAAAATAACAGTACTTTGCAATCAAATAATACAATGCCTACACTGTTAAAAGAGGTAAAATGGTTTACTAAACATGCTAGTATTAAAATTAGATGCAAGATTTAAACTTAAAAATACAGTTTACTTATTTATGTTTAGCATATGTTGAGAGTTAGTAGGGTATTTCTACTTATATCCTGGCAAGGGTGACATCTGTATGGTATATATGAGATAGAGAAAAACTGTTTCACTCCAACTTTAGTCACTTCTTGGTCAAACATTTCTTTCAAGAAGGAATATTTTCATCTTCATCAAGAGGAAAGAAGAAGGAATTTTATTTCTGTAAGACTGGTATGTTTCAGGCCTAGAGGAAATAGTTATATGCAATTTAGTCATATCTTAATAATGATTAATCTAATCAACACTAAAAATTTTAATATTGGGGAGTATTTTAATCTATAAAAATAATAAGCAGCATAATAAGAAAATAAGTTGCAAAAACATATTAATAAATATATTAATAAAATATATTAATAAAAATTTGAGAACTTTATTTTTGATTGTTTTAATAATATTGTTATTCATCCATCTGCATTGAAAAATTAAGCGTATGCTATAAGAGCTTACTTGTTTCCCAACAAGATCTGAATTATCCTTTAAAAGGATAAAATCTTACGTAGAATGCTGTAAATTTTCTATGGCTAGAAATGTAAGTTTACTGATATTAGCCTGAGCAGTTTTCATTTCATAAGAATTAATCAAGTGGTTTCCTCTCTTTTATAAAAGAGTAAATATTTTGTTTGAATTTTTAATTGTATTTAATCAGTTTATTTTCATAATATAGTAGATAAGTTCCATTTCCTCAACAAGAATGCAACAAGTTTTCTAAAAAGGCAGTTTCATTTCCAACAGAATATGTAAACGGAGATAACTAAACTTGCAATTTTTACACATTTACAATCAATTCAATAGAAATTATCTATTGAAAAAGAAGCAATATAAACAACTGGTCTCATGAAATTAGATCTATCTTAAAGAAGTCTCTATTTGTATTTTAGAATGTTATATATTCAAAACATTTACATTGAAAGCAAGAGGATTTTGACATTGGCAAATAGAGCTAGCTGAAACAAAAAGTGTTTAAGCAAATATGAAATAGACAGATTGCAAATTGTATACATTGTTTATCTTAGTAGCCTAGATATCAATGGTTATTCTTATTCATCTGACAGCCTGTACTATACTGAGGAATAAATGTGGTTATTTAAGAGAAACTCCCATCTTGTTCTTGAGTTTTCTGTTAACTAGAAAGTTTGTGGTATGATTTTATGAAATAAGCAGAACCTATGGAATTGATGTATATCATGTGTCTGTAGTGAACCTATTCTCACATCATTAAAAATTATTCACCAGTTAGGACACAACTGTAAAGAAAGGGCAGGGATGAGTTGTATGCCAGTAAACTTTTCTTTTGGAGTTTTGCATCCCACTTGTGGGAAAGGTATTCGAGTTACATTTGGTACAAATAAAAGATCTAATGTTGCTTCAGAGCATACTTTCAAATATTATCTGAGTTGTAATGTTTGATAATAGCACTACACAATTATGGGACCAGAGCATGTTATATCTTTCTTTTAGCAGATATATCTCAAGTTTATTTAAACTGTTCTCAAATAACTAGAGCATATGAGTAGAGATTATAAAGAAATAACCTACAATGAGCATATACATATGAGCACATAAACATTTGCAGTCTTTTCAACATTTAGCCTTATCCATCATTGTTCTAATTTTTATTGAAATCATCTGTATTATAGCTATGGATCATAAATTGTATTTTTCTTCACAATATTTTTCTTCACAGTTATCATTGATATATATCATACATTTTAAGATTTCACATTTCATCACCAACTTCATATGGTACATATACACATACATTCACATTACATACAAAGAACTAGACAGACTGACTGACTGTCAATGATTGGTTCATTGGTTGGTTGATTGATTGACTGATTGATTGACTGTAGTGATTGTATGTGGTACTGGGGATTGACCTCAGAGATTACACATTCAGGAGGAGGCCACTGAGTTCTCATGTCAGGCTTCATGGTTTAATCAGGTTTACATTGTATCACTGAGTCTCTCACACACCATGACGACATATAACTACTTTAATTATGGTAATATCAACTCATCTAAGTCATACTGAATACTTGATAATACTGCTATCATCCGAATGTGAAAGCACCTCTAAGATTCTAGTCTGTCCTCCAATTACTTAAATGTTATTTAAATATTTCAGCTTAAGAAACTTTACTCATAGGCCTTTCTCATACAAAAGAAAACCAGGAAGAGTTTATAGGACCATTAAGTTAGTCTTGAACAAGGGTATAGTGAATAAAATTTACATTTCTCTAGGGATTAGGCTGTGTGACCACAATCTAAAAAGATAAACTTCCCTCTTGTAATGTGACTCTGCTTTAGGGTGCAGGCAAATATTAACATTTCTTCCGCCTTCACTGATGCCTTAGGTCCTGATAATTTTCACAACAAAAGAAGTAACACGTTCCTTTAGGCAACAAGTCAGTGTGCTAATGTAACTTGTCCTCTGTGGTTTGGAAATACACACTTATGGAGGGTGACTGCAAAAGTGAGCAGTTAACTAGAATTCAAAAATCAACTGCTCTTTTGCAGATTCCTCAAATAAGATGAGCCGATTGGTTTTTTGTTGTTGGTTTTTTTTTTTATTATTTTTTTAATTTTTTTATTTTTTTTTATGTACCAATGAGCACTTACTACTGAAACACAGTGTATATGACATGGTCTGAGTGTGAGTGTATCCATCCCCCGCATAGATAGGCCATTAAAGACGTCAAAACAAAGGGATGAAGAAAGCATTTGCGTGCACAGAGTTAAGATTTTAGGTTAGCATAAAATCAGCTTTTAGATTGAATTTTCGAGAATTTATTGATATATGACTGTTATTTGCCTACATAAATCCCAATTTTAAGTACTCAGTTCAGTTTTAGGCTGATGAATGGAAAGAATGGAGCAGTAGCTCAGTTGTGGCTCATTCTGAGCCCTCTGACCAGCATTGGCCAGTCCACCTGGAGGGGCACGGGTACAGAAGATTGGAAAGAAGTATGGGCACTAAGACTTATAGTTGGTTATCTCCAAAAATCATGATAAAGATTCAGGTATTTTTTTTAAATATGGAGAGAAAACGCTCAAGAATACAGGCCACATACTTCTTAAAAGGCATCTTTTAAGAACTTAAGTTCTAAACAAAGACTGTCAATGACAATAATGGACTAGAATTGATTTGGAAAATCTGTGGCCATAAAAAGTGATAACTATTTGAATAGAGAGTTCTAGTTAAAGTGATTTGAATATTTCACAATGTATATATGTATATATTATCATTTCATAAACATGCAATTTTATTTTTACTGTATCTCTTACGTAGTAAATGAACTTAAAATTTAATATTTGAAATGCAAACATTGGTTTCCCTTTTTTTGCTACTCTGATATAGAAACATGATTGTTTTTTCCTTGAGAGAGCAAACTTAGATGCACTTTTTTTAAAGCATTCATTTGAAAATATTTTTCCTTAAGATGGCATAAGAACACAGACTGAAAATGAGATATAAGTAATGTTTCTAGAAAGCACGAGTCAATATTATTTTGGGCATTGCTGTCACTAGCACTGGAGTCACTGAGACTTGTGGTAAATTTCAGCTTCATTATCTGCCATCTTCTCTAGTAAAACCGAAGCTTTCTGAGATCATACGTACAGCTTCTTGAGCATTGAAAACTCTGTGTGTGTGTGAGTGTGTGTGTGTGTGTGTGTGTGTGTGTGTTTATGTGTGTATGCATATTATATGTGTGTACATATGCATATATATGTAATTCATATATATATATATATATATATATATATATATATATATATATACACACACATATATATATGTAATTTATCAGCATCACGTGTTTGGTTATGAGTTTTCCCTGTGTCCATGATAGAGCGTAGAAGGAAGGCTTTCACATACATACAAATATAAGAGCTAAGCAATGCAAAACTCTCCACTACACAACCTACAGCCTAAGTTGCTTCTTTCCCACCATTTTCAGTGTGCTATTTGCCCTGGCTTTCTGCACTTTATCACAGTGTTCTTGAAAACTCTGAGCTGGCAGTCCTCCTTGCACTGTTCTCCACTCTGTTTGTACAGTGCAAAACAATTCTAAAACTTCAACCTTTTTATTTCTCTACTCCCTAGTCATCAGCAGCCTTTCCCCGAAAGCACAGAAACATACATATTCTATGACACAGCTAAAGGCTTGTCACCATCTGGTCTTGTTCTAATTTTTTAGATTTTTAATTATTATATTATCAGATCTCCATATAATGTTGACAGTTTACGTAAGACACCCCTCACTATTTTTTCATTTCCACTCTGTCCTTTCTCTTTTCGCTGTGTAACAAATTTCCAATACTTCAGAGCCTATCCAAAAAGATCTCATGAAGTAGTCATAGTTTATATTATATTCTCAGAATCTCTTCTTTGCTTCTCTAGTACTTTCTCTCCTGTGGAATCCATCACTGTGGTTTGTTTGGGTTTTTTTGTTTGTTTGTTTGTTTGTTTGTTTGTATCATATTGAATAGTGCATGTTTTATTTACTCTATGTAATGGACAATTATAAAAACTGAGCATGGAAAGATGGCTCAGAACTCAAGAACACATGTTATTTCTGTAGACTTGGGTTCAATTCTCAGCACTCAAATGGTGGCCCATGACCATCCATTATGCCAATTCCTGATTGATTCTGATTCTGATTCCCTCTACTGAAATCTGTGAGCACCAGACACACATGTGGTGTACATAAATACATTCAGGCAGAATACTCATACACCTAAAATAAAATAAATACATCTAAAAATACATAATGTTTTAAATGAACCTATGAGGACAAAAAATCACTATTCCTGTTTCTCATCTACACCATGTTTATGCATTATCAAATGCCTTATTTTTTTTCCAACTTATAACAAGGGATAACTTTTACTTGCCTACAAGTACTGGACTGTTTTATTTTCTGATGTTTTTCTGAAATAATAGAAGGCATTATACCTTTCCAACATAAATTGAGTCTCTCCACAAAATTATTTAAAGAAGTTTCAAATATTTGTAATCCTTCAAATACAAATTATCATGCTTTCTTCAAGCAGAAAAATTAAATCGATTTTTTTTATAGTAACTGCTGAGTAGTGAACTAAAACAGAATAGTCGAACTCAAAGTCCCTCTGTCATGAACAGAATAATTTTAAAACGTTCATAATAAAGGACTATGTTCTAGTTTGAAAAAATATTTATTATTAACTGAATAAATAATTGACTTTAAAAATCAAAGTAGAATTGCTATTATATCCACTTACAAGTACATGCTGTATTTTCAATGGTTTGGACGGACTATGAAATCTGTTACAAAAGATAGAGCTTATTACACATCTAACGTTCTAACACAAGACTTGTGCTCGTCTCACTAATATTCAGATAATTGATAAACACTAGGCTATAACAGGCAAAGGGAAGACCATGAGGTGTATTTAATCTAAACACCCATGATTCTACTTATATATATTACAAATAAGTCCCTAAAAATGTCTTTGAGGTCTCATAAATGAAACAATAAAGACCAGTAAACCCAAGCAGTATTTTGTGTGTGTTTATAAATTTCAGTAAAGTATATCTTCAGTGTTTCAAAAGTTATCTATTTTGTTGCTATAAACTTTTATAATTTATACATTTGAAGTATCATTGACTTTATTATTATGAGGTTTTGCAAAGACTGAAGTTTAGTATACAGGACCACTGAAATCCTGAAGCAGAGGATACATTTCATATCACTAGGGGGATGTGTTATGACAAATGCCTAAATCTCAAGTCCAGGATGACTTTTGTAAGCAAGGGGGCTAGCAATTGCAATCATGTATGTCTTAACATGTCCTTGCTTTTTCTCTTTAATAAATTCCACCAGGTGTGTGTGTGTGTGTTTGTGTTTGTGTTTGTGTGTGTGAGTGTGTGTGTGTGTGTGTGTGTGTGTGTGTGTGTAGTATGTGTGCATGTATGTATGTATTTTAATTTATTAAATAATTCTCAGAGGAAAATAATCTCTCCCACCTATGAACTCTGGTAACTGTTAATTACTTCTTTTCTTAGTACATTTATTTCTGGCAAACTGGGATTTTTGATTACGTATCTCTCCGACCCTAGATTACTGGCTTTTAGACATACAGTAAAAATCATATAGTAAAAACAGAGCTTTGTTAACTTTGGCAAAAGGAAATATTGGGAATGTTGCCTGGCTTCCAAAACCAAGTTAAATTGAAACTTTTAAAACTAATTTTTATACAACATATTTTAACCATGTTTTTCCTTCCCCAGCCCCTCCCAGCTACCTGCCTCCCCATCTCTATGCCTCCTCAGCCTTATGTTCTTTCTCTCTCATCCCTCCAGTCTCTCACAAAACTACAAAAACAAACAAAAAAGTGAGAAGAAATAAGAAAAAAGTAAAAACCCCACAAACATCTGATTCCAAAGACCAATAAGATAAAAAAAAAATGCCAAAACACCAACAAAGCAAACTGTGGTTGAAGATTTGACATCTTTACAAATTTAGGGCATTTGATTTGATCAGTAGCATAAAGGAAATTCTGGCAGAAAACAATAGGCATATGTATGATATATATGTATATATATGTATATATAAAATTGCTGTATTTCTTAAACTATGCATTGTAATCTATTTTAGGATTCCTTAGCTCAGTGTGTATTATCAGAACTGAGTAAGCCCCAATGTGCACAGCAAACATAATGCAATCCTGGTCCACTCGATGCATGTATGTTAATGATTTTAATGACAAGCTAATGATGGCCCCTGTGATGGATGACTGGGGAGAAAAAAACGTAGAAGCTCTCTGAGCAGTGCACGTTGATGTTGGCTCTTCTTTTGAACTTAGCTTTCCACGTGATGTAAAATGATCTAAGGCAAGACCTCAGCTTTTGGGCTTTGCACTGTGATGCTCAGGAATCTGTTCCTTAATCACTCTTTTGAATGATTATAATAACAAATTGTGTTACTTATTGTATTTATTTATTCTTTTAAGAAAAGGTAGGTCATCATTATGGGTTTTGTAACTGGCCTCTCAAATGTGTGCCCCAAGTATTTTTTTGCTTCTTTTTGTGTTATGGCGTTTCTAAGATACTCACAATATTTTACTTTAAGAGAAGGAAATATATATATATATCAGAAAAAATCCGTGTTAACCATCAATTTCTGTTTTTAATAACATACCTTCTTTCATAAAAAGAAGGTTTTAAATATGTTATGACTATATCTAATATTTATTCATTATTTGTGACATGGAATCACATTATTCATGTTTTACACATACACACATGTATGTAATATGCATATTTTATATATATGTAATTTATATGTTTATAATATATGTAATAGCATTTTTAAAAGGTAGATATTTTTGTGTCTCTTGTCTATGATTAAAAACCAATATGGGTAGAGTCAGATCACAGTATCTTCAATGACTTATTAGGAAAAGAACCCAGCTTCAAATCCAAGTATTCTGTCCCCAGAGCCCACTATATTCTTAACTACTTAGCCATTGCTGCATGACTGAAGATTACGAATGAGGTGACTAAACTGTCCAGTATTCCTTATGCTACACTGCCAAATTAATCAAAATACTAAATACATAGAAATCTATTGTGTTGAATGACTCCTTTGTAATTAAAATCTTTCAGATGATACCACCTAAAAGTAAGATCTGTAATGAGGTACCAGGTAGCAGAAGACAAGGTATTTTTTACTTAAGTTGTTATGGGGTTTTCTAAGATGGAAGGGAGATTTTTTTCCCAAAAAAACAATATTAATTATTCTACACATGACATATTGAAACATGTGGAAAATGGATGCTACAAAAATATTCAAAGGATTTTTAATCATAAACAAATTTAGTATCCCTGGACTGGAAGCAAGCAGAGAAAAATATAACAGTCACAAGAATAAACTAATTCTCTATAAACTCTAACACACAAAAAAGGTGTGTGTGTGTGTATGTGTGTGTGTCAGAGAGATAGAGAGAGACAGAGATGGAGAGAAAGAATTCTATTTCTTCTATACTGAGAGGCAACAGACAAGTAAACATATGGATCATTTTCAGTACTAAATGAGGAAACGAGCAATTAGTTCCCCAATCCAGTCTAGCATTCAGAACATATTAGTGAATAGCAGGCCCTAGTCACTGAGGATAATTAGAGTAAACTCTTAAGGTTAATATAATACCTATCTTTTTTCTGATTGTGCCTCATAAATGTTCTGTGTATATTCAAATCTTTTAAGTTTAAATAGGTATTTCTAGACATTGTGTAACTATCAAAATAGATAAAATAGCTATCAAGATGCATTCCTGAAATCTCAGCACCCAGAAGACTAAGCCAGAAAGATAGTGAATTTGATGCTAGCCTGGACTACATAGTGAGATTCTGACTCAGCATACTGAAGAACATTCACCTTAAATCCATTTCTCTTATTTGCTTATGCTGACACACAAAAACACAGTCCTCGAATCACAAACTGCATTAAACATGAGGATACTTTTCATTTCACCTGAGAAATGAAAAGTTTAAATAAAGCATCACCATGTTTGAAGGAATTTATGATTCAAAGACTTTATGGTTTAGAGTATCAGCATAAACAATTTTTAAAATACTTTAGTGGGTAAGGAGAAAACTGGGATAATTTAAATGGGTCAGAAACTGTATAGGAAGTTAACTCTATGTGCATTAGCCCTTAAATAATGGGGAGGGTGTTCCTAGGTAGGCTATCGTATGGGAGAATTCTAGACTTTGTGTGTATACTGAAGCACAGCTGAGCGAGCAGAAGCACATCTGGGTGGAATGAGCATTAAGAGCACTGTTTTGAGGAGGATGTGAGTTCTCAACGTAACTTTTTACTTAGAAACACTGTTGCATATAGGTAAATTAGATAATCGGTTGCTAGAAGTACTGCAGTATTCTATTTTATTTTATTTTTGCCAAAACTCATGTCTAAATTCAGTTATAAACTTTACATAAAGCAATGAGACAATGAAAACCATCCAGGCATATTAAGTTTTTCTTAAGATGCAAAGGGAATATAACTTTGTAGTTATCCTTTTACAAAATTTATTGCTTATGTTTTGATAATGCGTTCCCCCTTGTTATTCCTCTTTATTGAGAACTGGCGAATTTTCTATGATGTTCTTTCTTTAAATAAAATCCTCCAAAGTAAACACAAATAAACTAGACGGTGGAAGTGGAGAAACAGGAAGGTGCAAGTGAGGGGACTTTCTAGGTCTACCCAGGTCCCTAGCTAAGAGTATGGGAAGCTCCAAATAAGACAAATGGATTTAAGGACAATACCATCCAGGATGCTGAGTCAGAATCTCACTATGTACTCCAGGCTAGCATTAAATTGACTATTATTCTGCCTTAGCTTCCTGGGTGCTGAGATTCCACACATGCTTCTTGATGCCTGGTTTATATATTTTGATAGTTACATAATGTCTGGAAATACCTATTTAAACTTAAAAGTTTTGAATATACACAGGTCATTTATCAGAACTAATTTGGAAAAGGGTAGGTATTATATTAACCTTAAGAGTTTATTCTAATTATCCTCAGTGCTTAGGGCTTGCTACTCACTAAAATGTTCTGAATCCTAGATTGAATTGGGAAACTCTAAAATTATAAATACAACTTATAACTATTATTAAATCAAAATGTCATTTTTATAAAAGTCATTAAATGAATATGAACTTTGACAAGTAATCTCATTAGATCATTTCATTTGTATATTTTAGAGAGTACTTGGGGAATATTAACATTGGATTTAATAAATCCTTAAAGTTCTAGACACGAGGGCATGGTACCATAATAACTAGTTGGCTCACCCATTTTTTTTTAATTCAAACTGACAGTTCAATAGACAAAACCAGTTGAATTCATTTGGTAAATTTTCTTAGATATAACAATCATATATGTATTTAAAGTGATCCTTGCAGTACATTTCTATGGTTTCAGGCTTTGACTGTTCTGCCATCAACTTGAGGAACAGCACACAGCACACTCATGTATAAATAGAGCTTCCATTGTCTCCAGTGATGCACATTTTCCTAATCACACACATTTCTAATTTACAGATCAGACTGGCTATCATTTTTTTTAGGTCAAAAGTTTATTTGCTATGCAAATATTATTAAGTTGATTCTATGTATATGTTACAAATTTTACATTTATAATATGTTCTGTTGACAGTAATTATACCAGGGAGAAGTTCCACTTTGTATGTTGTTGTAAAGAATATCGATAGAAACTTGAAGATTTAAAAGTGCATTCAATAAAACTTTATATCAATAGAGCCATGCCTCAGAGTTAATACAGCTTCTCATATGATAGTACAAGCATAGTAACTCCAG
>JANHMN010000016.1:24462557-24555708 GCA_030674055.1 Rhabdomys pumilio
ATCTTTTCATTTAGCCCTAAACAAAGAAACGAATATGACAAAACAAAAACAAAACAAACAAAAAAACCACAACTAAAAGAGTTCATTCAGTCACAGAGTAATCTTCTGAGGCCAAAAGTCCATCTAAATGCAATGAAGATTTGCTTTCATTAAAGACAGAGGTGAGGACAAAAATCTGCAGTGGAAGTTATGACATGCTAGAAAGCAACAAATGTGGATCACTGACCAAAACAATTATGTACTTGATGCAAATGCAGATTGCGTATTGTTATATATATATAGTACATTGCGTTTTTGTTCCCCCCCCATCTTTTTGGTGGTGAGTACATGTTGTTAGAAGTACATGTCTTGTATGGTCTTAATCTCTCTGTTGTGTACTATTTTTTTATAGTCTTAAGTTATAATAATAATTAAAAAAAAAACAAAAAACAAAAAGTAGGAACCAAACATAAAAGGTCTAGTAAAGCCAAAAATTAATTTCCTATTGATTTTAAAGTGATCTAGCTGAGTTTTTACACTGAAAGCGAAGATTATAGCAAGTGTAGCCCATGGTATTTATTTTCAGTCAAACCAAAGTTACATATAATTCTGCCTCTGCTTATACGGGATATGAACACTAACACACTCCCTTCAAAGACTTGTGCAGGCCAAATTGTTGGAATGCTGATTTTTTTTTCTTGACAACTCTATACCCCAAAACTATGATAATACATTATGGTGTAGTTGAAGGTAGCATAGTCAGATGTTTGCTTAAAACCTAGAGACTTTACATGTTGCTTTTCATGTGCTGTGCCAAGTCTTGATAATACTTTTTCCCCCAACCAAGGGACCTCATAACCTAATTATGGTTATTGCTTTACAAACAGTTTTGACAGAAGGTGGCTGCTAGGGCTTAACACATGTCCCGGCTCCATGTGATGGAGCTGGTTCTTGCAAACTAAGCTCAATGTTTATCCTTTGCTGAAGTCAGCAAATAGAGTTAGAGAGATACCCAGTCATCTATCACACCAAATAAAAGGACATAACGGCTTTCAAAGGGTTTTCCCACTTACCCAAAAGGCTTTCTGAAAGCTTCTACCTCTGCAAAAAAAGAAAAAAGGAAAAAAAAGGAAAAAAAAGAAAAAAAAAGAAAAATAGTGAAAAAAAGTTAGAACAATTATGGCAGATTGCATGAAACATGAGAACGTCACAGTACCTGCTACTTTTCATTATGTTTGTCTTTGGGTCATGATCAACGAACCGGAAGTTATTGATGTGGTATCAAAGGAGAGATTGGTATTCTGAAGGATGGTTCTCTGATGCCTAGGATACTGCTGTAGGGATAATCTGAAAGGGAAACGCTTTCGGGTGCATGTTCAAAAAGCTTTGATGGACTGGAAGTAACGTGGAGAGTTGTTCCATCGGGAGGGTGGCCTAAGACTACAATGCTAAAGTATGCATACCTCAGTTTCAAAACTTTTGAAAGGAAGTCTCAGCCACAGAATGCATATACCTGTAGAGTTTTGCATGGGTTTTATATGAATACAATTTTAAAAAAAAAATAGCTGCTTGCACATACCAGAAAAACCTCCAAAACTGCAATTGCTTTGAAAAATAGATTTTAGGTTTTTTGGAGTTTTCTGAAATGCTTGGTCTGTATTTTGATAATTGTGCATATTATGTAAAAATGTTGGTGGACCCATAAATGACCAGACTTTTTCTAAGAAAAATGTTGCTTTAATGCATTTCATGGATTTTTACTCTTCTATCATTGCTTGCTAGTAATAGCAAACCTGCTTTTCTGCATCTGCTTTGCGTAGCTATTGTAAGGCTTTGAACTAATGTATGTATTTATTGCTTGAACTTCTGTGCATACCTTATAAAGCATAATGTCTGACAATTTAAATGGCTCATGTATTCTTGCTTCTACCATAAGCTGATTATGGGGACTATGATCTTTTGTATACAGCAAATTTTAACTGTAGCACAAACATCTGTTTATGTATTGGTGGGATATACCTGTTTTATTTATCTTCTTTGAGGTAAACTAATTTTTGATACTTTTCATTACTGTGTACTATGTTCATACTTTGGATTCTCTGACGTTAGAAGTCATGGTTGAGAATTGTAACAGCTGTTATTTGTTCTGTATTCATGGCTTTCACTGCTGAATAAAATAAAGGACCAAACCTAGGATTTGAAAGAAAACTGCCTACCTCTAACACCAGGGAGTTACCAGATTCTATTTTACATAGTTTTAATCTACAAAGACACAATTGCTTAAACCTAGTGGGCTTAAGACTTATATTCTATGTATTGGATTCATGGCACCGTTGTATTGTTTGAAAATCAATTAAAATTTTATGTGACTGTTAAAGTATTTGGTAGAATTACCACTAACTGGGTTTTCTTTAGATGAGTCAGATAAAGAGAAACGTCATCAGCATTCTGTGTCTACAGCTGATTGCAGACTTCATAGGAATGCATTTCTCTGTGATTTGGGGAATAGAAGAACAGCCAGCTAGGAATGGAGCTACAGAAGTTCACTTAAAATAAATGGTCCTGGACTTTAATGTCCCTGTGCAGATTCAATTGCAAGATCCAATAGACTATTTTGTAAAGTTTTGAAATTGGGAGTTTACATTTTTTGAGAATTTGTAAGACCTCCTATTACTCATGTTAATATATTAACACACGCCTGGACAGTAACTTCACTGACATATTAGCTATTGAAAGAAACTTACTCTTGTTGTTTCATTCATTCAGGTTGCAATGAAAGGGACTTTTTCCCTCTCGGTCCAAGAACACTTGACAAATCTTACGTAACAGAAAAGAGGGATGTACATTATTCTTTAGAATTAATGTATGAACAGTGTGTCACTTCTGCTGGATGTAAAAAAAAAATGTATATGAAACCATTTCATTCAGTTGGTTACATTTCTGAAGTACAAATAAAAAAAGATCTAAGTCTTTTTGACCCATTTATAACCACTAGGATTTTATTCTTTCTGAGAGATCATTCTTCCATACTAGAGACAAGTCCTAAAGTTGTATGCCCACGTCCTGCAATGTGTTTAAAAATAAACTCCGAGGAACAGAGGACCCCTGAAGTAGATCATACCCAAAGGCAGTCAATAAAGGCTTTAGCTGCTTGTCAGATGCACCTAATGAGAACTATCCTTGGGTTCAAATGTGTTCTCTAATAGGCTTTGCTTTTTATTTTTCTGGGTTTTTTTTTTCAAATAGACCTCAGCATTGTAAATGTCAAACTTTAAAACATGAAGACATGAGCATTTCTTTTTATTTCATAAACCCTGTGTACATACATTTCTTCACACACACACACACACACACACACACACAGAGAGAGAGAGAGAGAGAGAGAGAGAGAGAGAGAGAGAGAGATTAATCATCCTCATGACATACTAGCACTGTTTAGAGAATGCACAGGAATAGTCAACACTTAAAATAGTTTTGTAAGATAAATACAAGACCTTTTTGAGGCAAATCCCAGAAACATAGGTACTCAGCAAAGAAAAGTTTGGAAAAGTAAAATGGAACATAAATGTGTTGAGTATATTTTTGGTTTATGTACAACAATTTTAACACTTTCTGTCATCCCAGTGAAAGGGCAACTGAACTAATATGCTGTCCACAGGATAAGAATTGTTTCAAAAGAAATATGAATGTGAGATACATTCTCTTGAACCTTAAAACTCATTTTTTCCATATTGATTAGTTGGAAGTAAATGAATATTAACTTTCCCTGTCCTGTGTATTTTGTTAAATTAATAGTGATGACATAATAAGAAAAAAGTGCTGGGGCCTTCTATATTTTAATACATAGAACATTACTGAGGGGTTAAAACTAACAGTATAAGAAAGAAGAAAGGCTGATGTGTCAAACACTTTGTATTCAGCTCTATATTCAAACTCATGCTATCTTATAGATACAAACACTATGCTGCAGAGATATATTTTGTGTGGTCAGACAGGATTAAGATGCTCTTAAAGTGTTGGTCACAAGATACTTTCAAAATTTTTTTAAGTTAAGAATAATATAGAATATAACTAAATAAACTCCAGTTACACACAATTTCCTGAGACAGAAATAGAAAAGCTTAGGCAGCCATTATTGTCATCTGTTCACATGGTCAGATATCTTGTAGAATGTTATATTTAGGCAAATCCTAATATTGGAAGGCTGAAGAAAAAAATCTCAGCTGTGTTTTCAAACTATTATTTAGTTTTTAAACTTTAAAGAAAACTATGAAGATTTACAAAATTACCACAAAAGAATATATAATCCAAGAAAGTAAAATATGGCTTCACTGGGAATCTGATACAGTCTTTGGTCCAGAAAAAAACAAAAACACTTTATAGATGGACAGAACAGTGGAAACCAGAGCTGATTTTAGGATTTTGTCTTATGGGAAGTTTTCAACTTACAGGTGACTCTGATATACTAAGTCAATACACACATGGTCACACAGTCATACATAATAAACCAAAGCATGGCTTTAAGCCAAGGTATGCATTTTGATGTGAAAATTTGCTGTGAACATTCACTCCAATCTTTTGAGTAAGTATTTCCCCTTCTCTTTCTTAATGTCGATTTTGCAAGTGTGTGTTTGCCTGGATATCTGTGCATCACCATGTACACACCTAACACCCTCAGGACCCAGAAGAGAATCAGATGTACTGGAACTGGAGTCATATATAGTTGAGAAACACTATGCAGGTGCTAGGAACACAGCCCAGATCCTCTAGGAGAGCATCCAGTGCTCTTTAACCACTGAACCACCTCTCCAGTCTTTAGTCTGTTACTTGAAATAACTCTTATTTCCCAAATCCACAAACCATTAGCTTCCATTGTTCTTATCAAGCATTTTGGAAAATGTCTACACAACATATTGGTCCCCTCTTTATATTTGACACGACAGTAAAGAAATGACCATGATCAGGCACACAGGCAGAAGTGAAGGTGAACAGGAGGATATAAAAATGTAGAGATGAGTTTAAGAAAATGTTCCTGTTAGGATCACAATGTGATTTTCAAGTCTTCATGTCACCGTTGCAGTGCTGAAGACATCATTTTTTTGTGACTTTACTACCCTGCTTAGATGTTTGTAGATGAGCTTGTATTCATTATATGAAAGTTGTATGACACGCCCCATGGAAGCTGTGATGAGGAAAGAGCATTTTATTATGCTAACACTCCAGTTTGGACAAATGCCTCGGTATCATTCTCTTCTTTCCTAGAACAGCAGCAACCTAGAGTCTTCACACATGTGACACTAGAAAGAGTGTCTGATCTGACTGCCCTTCCTGGTTCTCCCTCAAATATATTAAAGTACTGGACAAAATGCACAAAAATTTAAAAGTACTAGTCCTTTTGATCAAACGTATTGGACAAAAACTAAAAGATCTCAGAGGAAAGTTACAAAATTTAAAACTTTTTTTTCACATGATATGAAGTTATCATAATACTATATTAATATTGTTCTCTAAGATAAAAATTTAAGCTATTCAAAATAGAAAATTCCACAAAAACTACATGAGCACTGAGCTGAGAGTCTTGAAATTCAGTGATACACCAACATTTAGTGCCATCTGCCCAAGGACTACGCTGGTTAGCTAATCTACAAAAATAAATAAATAAATAAATAAATAAATAAATAAATAAATAATAAACCAACAAAGCCTTAACAGAAAGAAATATGTTTGCAGAAAATATGGGACACACCTTTCCTGTGAGAATTTCTAAAGCATTCTTCACAATATTCCTTGGGAAGTTGATAATAGAAATTACTTTAACATTATCTGAAAACTAAAGATTGCCAAGTATTAGACAAATTATTTTTGCCTCACACCTATACAGAGCTACATAAGCTTCATGAAATATTCACCACGTTTGACTCTAACATGGCTCCTTGTCTTCCTGCCGAAGGATCATTCGATATTCATTCCTGTCTATAATCAGTTGTCTGTGTTATATTACATTATGTATCTCACCTTTCATTTCCTCGCTGTTATAGGAATATTCTCATAGCAGTCTCTACTATAAAATGGAAATAACTCATTAATAATCTCCTCTGTAGAAATGTAAAGACATTATTGGATGAGTGTGCATCAGTGGTTATCATTTTCCTGAACTAGTATTGGGCAAAGAACCTTAACTATCCTAGTTGTCTAAGTGAGCATGGCACATTTGATACTATAGCTGCTATTTTGACACATTGAAAAATTATTAGATGACTTAAACATAAATTTATGTAACAGTCTTACTAATATCATACATCAAAGCAGGCTTCAAGCACCTTGGAGGAAACTGAATGATATATCCAGAAAAATTTCTAAGAATTCTAAATAAGTTTTTTAAGGGGAAGGAGTATATCACATGCCCAGGAACTCACAAATTATGGCTTAAAGAGTTCATTCTCTCTGATGCTTGTCTCATAAACAGTTATTTTGTAAACCATTAGAAGGTTAGTAGGTAACAACATTTTGTTTAATGATTAGTGCCAGTTAAATTTAAGCCAAAAAGCTTTATTTTTCCCACTGAGGTAACACAAATATCTGCTCATTTAATATTTTGTGGGAGACATGTGGGGTGATTCTTACTGTGTAGCTCTGGCTGGGGTAGAACTTGCTTTGTAGATCAAACTGATAGAGATCCACCTTTATCTTCCTCATGAGTCCTGGAATTAAACTCATGTGTTACCCAGTTCAGCCTCCATTTCCCTTTGGCTTTCAGGAAAGCTCTCACAGTACTGAATAAATCAACACTTTTGTGACGAAGCTATATAATATTACCCAGTCAGGAAAATATGTGAGATTCCTACTCCAGCCTAGTGAAAGAAGACATTAAAAGACAGATAACCATCAAGGCTGGCTATGGTTCCAGACAAGTCAGAGTAATCCCATGCAACCCTGTATCAACAACAGCAAAACACGGAGATGCATAAAATTGAATGTGAAACTTGGACCTGAACTAGAAAATGGCTTTCATTCATCTTCAATTCGATTCAACTCACTGATGATTACAGAAAGAGGCTTATTAATGTTGTGTTAGATTCTGAGGCTAGAGCCTTTCATTTTGCAAGAAGGTAAGTCATTGTCCATAATAATACCTACAGTAAAGACAAGCCAGGGAATCTGATGTGAAGTCAATGATTGTTCTACCTATGTTGCATCCCCCACTGGCAATGGGTTGAGAGAAATATTTACACTATGAACCCAGACCTTGAGGATTATTAACATTAGATACAATCCATGAACTGACAATAATTTCATTTTGGGATACTGGGGCACTAAAACAGAGTGATTGGAGAATATAACTCATAAATGTATTACATTTTAATGAATTCCTACCAGATAAAAACACCAAATGTCTGTTGTTACTACTCAGGATGTACCACAACTCCTTCTTCTTCTTCTTCTTCTTCTTCTTCTTCTTCTTCTTCTTCTTCTTCTTCTTCTTCTTCTTCTTCTTCTTTTTTTTTTTTTTATAACTGGAATCCATTCTCAGTGGCTCTTTCAGGGACAGCAAAATTTCCACTTTTTGTGCTTGAGGACAGCTTTCTCTTCTCTCATTTGCAGCCAAACTTTTAGAACATTATGATTTATGTTTGTTCTATAGACATAAATTTTGGAGCAAATCTATCTCTTTCTCAAGAGTATCAATATACTTACAGTGGTCCCAACAACTTCTCCTATAGAATCACAGGTAAGTATTTGGGATAAAAATCTCTGATGTCTTACAGCTGGAATCCAGCCATGTGTACTCATGTTTATAAACAAACCTTCCCCTCCCTTCTTTAGCTAGAGTAGTAGATGATATCTCTCTCTTGCAGTAGCCTCCAGGTGCAATTCCCACTATGTATTGACCAGAGTCTAGTGACTCGTAGCTTTCTGAGAGCTCACTGGACTCAGTTTATCAGCAATCTCCTTGTACTCTGCCTGTATTATCTGATAATTCTTTTTTAACTATGCTGTCAATGCTTAATCATCGCTGAATTCTCTGAGATGTGACTACCATCCTGCAGCTACCGATCTTGAAAATATTTACTTTTGTTTCAGTTGATATTTTTAAATTTTCACTAGAGAGAGAGGGGGGGAGAGTGTGTGTGAGAGAGACAGGGTGGCAGGGAATTAAGCAGGTGCCATGGCACACACATGGAGGGGGTCAAAGAACAACTTGTGTTAGTCACTTTTCTCCTTCCATCATGTGAGTTCCAGGGACTGAACTTGGGTCTTCACAGTTAGTATAAAGCAATTTTACTCACTGTGCTATCTCACTAGTACTGCCCTTTGGACATTTTGTGGCCTAAAGTTCCAAAACAGATTTAAAATTATGTGAATTATCATAGAGTTTTCTTGTTTGACTATAACTCTCAAATATTTCTTTACACTTAATAACCCAGCTTCTGTTCTTTCAGTGGCCAGCCTGGGTCAAAAGACAACGTCAAAATTCCCAAGCCTAACAAAAACCCATCACTTGTAATAAATAGTGCTACCACACCAAGATGATGTCCCTTTCACTTCCAAACTTTATAAAAAGGTGAAACTCACTTCCTACTTTGGATCATGTTCCAGATGTTGGATGATTCTGCAAAATAACCTCTCCTACCTCATCTTTTTTTAAACCTTAAGAGGTTATCAAGAAACCATTAACAAAAGCAACAGGTATGCTCAAATCTCACAGGAGAGTAAAGTCCCTTGAATTCTACCCTATACTGTTCCATGGAAGAACTTGACATTACAACCAGATCTCAAGTTGCTGCTAAAGCTCCTCAGTCCATTCATCTTTTCTTCTTTGTGTTCTTCTTCCATGATATACGGTCTTCTCATGTCAGACAAACAGTGTTGACTTGTGAAGCACTGACAAAACTTTGTTCATTTGAGGTTGGGTTAGGATTTGGACTTCATGATAGCCAAAACATGCCATTGATATACCCAGGAATCATACTTCAGAGTTGATTGTTTTGTGAGCAATTCATGGAATTCTCTATCTTTGTTATGGGAAATTAACTTTCTAATGCTTATTTGAGGGTGTGAACGGTGGGGTAGAATCTGCTCCAAGACTCAGGAATTACATATGACCTTAGTAGAAATGAAAACACTTCTAAAATCCTAGGAGACTGATGTGGCAGCACATGCCTTTAATCTCATTATTCTAGAGGCAGAGGCAGACTAATATCTGTGAGTATGTGACCAGACTGGTCTACATGGTGAGTTGAGTTTCAGGACATACATGGCTATACAGATAGAGAGGCCCTGCCTCAAAACAATAAACAAAACAAAACAAAAACTCAGAGCCTGAGTACATAGAGCTATATATTAAAGTATATATGGTGAGTCCTATTTTTATTTCTGTTCCTGTAATAAAATACCCTGACCAAAATCCCTATAGTCTGTTCTTTCTGGGAAATCATAGCAGAATCTCAAAGCATATTGCCATATCACATCTAGTAGCAAAGAAAGAAAGAAATGCATACATGTCTATGTGTTCTCAGGGCCTTCTATATACTTACAGAGTCCAGGATACCCTGCCTAGAGAATGGTGCTTAACTGCAGTGGTCTGGGACTACCTACATCAGTTAAAAACTAAAATGAATACAATCCACAGACATGTCCACAGGCCAACTTGATCAGACAAATTCTCACTAAGACTCTTTTTTGGTGCAATTCTAGGTTGTGCCATGTTGACAATTAAAATTAATGATCAAACAAGGAAACAAAAGAACCAGAGCTCAAATCCTTACTAATAGATACATATTTGTTGGATGTGGCAAGTTACTTATAATTCTAATCATGAAGGCAGAAACAGAAGTTCTTAGGAGAGGTTGGCTAGCAAGATTAACTCTATCAGCAAACTTTGAGTTTGATTTAGAGACCCTGCCTGTCTTAGTCAGGGTTTCTATTCCTGCACAAAACATCATGACCAAGAAGCAAGTTGTAGAGGAAAGGGTTTATTCAGCTTACACTTCCACATTGCTGTTCCTCACCAAAGGAAGTCAGGACTGGAACTCAAGCAGGTCAGGAAGTAGGAGCTGATGCAGAGGCCATGGAGGGATGTTACTTACTGGCTTGCTTCCCCTGGCTTGCTCAGCTTGCTCTCTTATAAAACCCAAGACTATCGGCCCAGGGATGGCACCACCCACAATGGACCCTCCCCTCTTGATCACTAATTGAGAAAACACCTTACAGCTTGATCTCATGGAGGCATTTCCTCAACTGAAGCTCCTCTCTCTGTAATAACTCCAACTTGTGTCAAGTTGACGTGGAAAACCAGCCAGTACACTGCATTAAAATTAAGGAGGAAGAGCAATAGAGAAAGATTTTCAGTATCAACCTTGAGCCTTCATGGGCACAAGCACACATGTGCATGAGCCCTCACACATATGTGTGTCTATGAAAATGTCAACATGTGTTTACACACAAGTAAATGTTCACACACACACACACACACACACACACACACACACACACAAATGCACACAAACTGGAGGCAGGAGAGGAAACCCAAGTACCAATGCAAATTAATGTGCCAGAGAAACCTAGAGGATTTTCCAGGCCTATCAGGTATGGTACTTCGCTCTTTGTAATTTTTGAAAACACGTACTAGATGGGTGTGTGAGACCTTAATCTGGGTCCCTGGAGACTTAGTTTCAAACCTGACTTGTTTCCTAATTCAGTGGCATTGCCTCAAAAAGATTGCTTTACTCTCTGTATGGCAGTATGTTCATAAGTACAAAGAAAAATAACAAAGTATTTGAGCAAATGCCCTTGAAGGTCATTTTCAGCTTTTAAAATCTTTTGATTCACTCAAATCTAAATTCAATGACTAAATTTAGTAATCATGATCTAAGAAATTGTTTTTCCAAAGGTAAAAAGAAAGCAAGTGTGTGCAGCTTTTGAGAGCTGATCAATATCTAACTTCAATAAATGATGAGTTATTTGTTCAGATTGAGGGAAGCTGGTTTGAAATGAGGAGACTGGATGATTCAGAAATCTTGGTCTTTGAGCTACTTCACCACTAATTGGCTGCACAGATAACAGCTGTGGGTCACAGAAACTGTCTGGTCCTTTTGTACCAAGTGCTTTGAGAGAGATAACACATTTTTTATCTGGTGGGAAAGAAAAGGAAATCTGATACCAGTAGATTCTAACTCCATATGTAGAAGCCTGAGTCCCTAAGCCCTACAGTGTTATAGCAGAGATTTTAATGTAAAAGGCTAGGTCCAGCAACCCCGACAAGGGAGACTCATTAGTGTGTCTGAAGAAGACAAATGAAGCAGGAAACAATGGTGAAGAGCAAGAGATTTATTCAGTGAATCCAAATTGTAAAGTTGAATTGGGTCCAGGGACCCCCAAGTCCATCTTCAGGGAAAAAAATGAGCTATAAGAAGAGTCGGGGCAAGGAGCAATGGATATATATAATTAAGCAATTGTTATTTATGTGATATCATTTATTGTTGCCTCAGTTTCTGATCTTAGTGTTTTATGCCTGAGAATCTACATCTAGTTTCTAGGAGATGGCTGTTTCTCCTCTATGGTGCATCCTCCCTTTATTTGGTCTGTCCTGTGTAACTTGTTCTTCCTAGACTCTACAGTGATAGGTGTTTAGGACAATGACTTAGCTCTGTGCCTTTAGCCAAAGTAAAAGAGACAAATGCTTAAGGAAGGTAGAGATGTCAAAATTTTATCCTGCTTTCAGGTAGGTCTAAGTAAGAAATCAAAGCTTTGTAATCAAAGCTGTAAAAATAACTTTTATTTGTTCTTGTCTCTGAGGTTTATTGCCTCTGTCTGCTGACCTAGTCCTAATCCTGAAAGCATCTAGCCTCTGTACAATCAAACCTAAGCCTAGAATATTTTCAGCCTCTAAGACTTACTGCTGAACAAGCTCACCCCTTTTAGTTCTTTCTTAACTCTGGCTGACTGGTTCAACTCAGATGGTCGGCCTTAAAGTCCTTTCAAGCTGACTGATTCAATCTGGCTTCTCTCAGATTCTGACTGAGTTGTTCTGTTTGGCCTCAAACTAACTCTGGTAATTCATTCTAATCTTCTGGCTCCTTATTATTCTCTGTCTTCAACAACCTCTGCTGACCACTGAACTACATGAACTCATGAAGGAACTCAACTCCACTGCAGTGCACTCACTGCACTGGTGCCCAACTAAGTCCCAGATGAATCAAATCACTGAACATCTGATTGAACTCCACTTACCCAACTCCCTCCTAGTACACATCACTCTCAAACATGGCTACTTCCTTCTACAAGCTAACCTTACCTACATTGTTAGGGATTAAAGGTGTGTGCTAAGGGCATATCTGTATTTCCAGCCTGTTCACACAAACATCTTTGGATGTGATACCTTGCCAGAGCAGCCGCGTTGCTGGATTAGAATTCCTCTACAAAAAGCAGCTCTAAAATACTTCTGTTCCAGTTTGGGTTTCATAATTGCAGGGTGGGATGATGACTATGGCCATTTCCCAGGGCTTCTTAAACAGAGAGGAAGTGGGCCCATTCACTTGGTTATTTATTTGGTATCAGTGGCAGATCAGACAGTGATCTAGTCCCAGACAAAGTTATTAATAAAGCCTAGAAAAGAGCCTTTTCTCCTTGTGAGCTTACAAGCTAGTAACCCTAACATGTTCAGGAGGACAAAGCTACTTGAGTAAAGTCCTTGGCACACAAGAACTGCTCAGGATGAGTTGGACCTTTCTTGTTACATTGTGGTGTGTGTGTGTGTGTGTATGTGTGTGTGTGTGTGTGTATGCATGCGTGCTTAACATTTTTAAAATGTCCTTAGAAATGTCTTTGGGTCAAACCTAGTAATTTTTCTTTTTTGAAACAATTTGGTTTTCTTTTTAACAATATAGTATAATTACATTTTTCCCTTTCTCCTTCCCTCCCTCCAGACAATTCCTCTCTTTCAAACATGGTCTCTCTTTTTTTTATCTTGATTGCTATCAAACCCATATATGCACATGTGTTTACAAATATGTCAATAAATATAGCTTGTTCAGTTTGTATAGTGTTATTTGTATGTATGTTCTCAGGGCTTGGTATTTGATAATCACTTGGTATGCTCTTTCCTGGGGAAATAACCTAATTTTTCAACATCAATAGATCATTGATCTCCTCCACTAATGTCATTTCCCCCTTTTTTTCATTCTTCATGATTTGGTTTTATTAAATATATGCAGTTCCTGTGTGCACTGTGAACTGAAAAGAAAACTGTAGATTTACCAATGAGTTAAGAAGGATACAAATATAAAGAAAATGGGCACACATGGAAGTCAGGTTAAATAGAATGTATTACCTCAGGTGATGGGCATATGTCATTCTATCCAAATCTATCACTATGGCCTTCATCTTTTCAAGATACCAAGAGGGAAACCATGAGGATACACTGACTTTCTTTCTGTTTGGAATTGTGGCCATGGCAATCCCGATGCAGTTGTAGGCAGAATTGGTATCTCTGGTTGAGGAGCCCAAGAGAAATCTGAGCAGCTCACTGATCACTATATTTAAAAGATAAATCTTCTCTAATATGGGTAGCATAGCATGTGCTGTGTAAATTAAATTTGTAACATTTTATAAATATCGGGTAATAGTTTAAGTTCACAGCACTTAATAGGCCACTGCAAACCAACAACAAAAACAAAACAAAAAAACAGCCAAGGAGCTTAGGAAAGAAAGTAAGCAAGCAAGAGTCTTCTCTCCATAGGCTGTTGGATAAACAGAATAAACCGAGTCCTTCAGATCTATTTGAGGGGCAGGACTGAGAATTTGACCATCCTCTAGTGAGTATACAGACAGCCCAAACTGAACTTGTGATGGGGTAGGGCATGGGAGGATTGGGAAGTGAGTTTGATTGAGGTATACAATATGAAATTCCCAAAGAATCAATCAAAATATTATGTTGGAAAAAAAAAAAAACCAAACAAACCTAGGATAAATGAGATGGTTCACTGGGTAAAGGTGTCTGCTGAGGAGCTGACAGCCTGAGTTTAATTCTGGAACCCACATGGTGGGGGAAAATAAAACAACTCCAAAAGTTGTCATTGAATCAAAACAAACAAACAGACAAACAAGCAAACAAACAAAACCAGAAAACCATAGCTCTTACCTCAAAGGGAATACGAGCCAAAGTTGAGTGGCCATGGCCTATGATACAAGGAGCTAAGTTAGCCCAGGTAGCACATTCCCACACAGAAGCAATTTCTTGGAGTTTTGTAACCATAGAACAAAGAAAATCATGAATCAAAGAAGTTTTAAAATGCAATGGTGGAAACACAAGAGGCAGTTACCCTGAGATGGTTCAGATGCTGTTGACATTGTTAGTCTTCCACTGCAGAGAATAGTGCTTCCTGAAGTTAATGTATTCCTTTTTATCTGTTTTTCAGGGTCTGATAGGAGCTTGGAAGGGATGCTCTTAAGTAGCTTAAAGATAGTCCAGAAGAAATTTTAATTATGCTGTGGGATAAGAAATGTCTTAAACTCTCCTTTGTGGTTGATGGTTTTTAATCAGTTGCTCAGCCTGTATGGATAACTTCTTAACAGGAACTCTTGTTCATATTGTCCTCACGAACCCCCAAACCCCAACCCCAAACACACAGTTTATAAATTTAGGCTAATATGTAAAGGACAAAAGCTTTAAGGTGCACTGTTAAGGTTGGCAAATGAATGTACTCAATGGCTGTGGTGTTTGTCTTTTTATATGACTCTTCTGAGATGCTCAATTTGGAATCATGAGAATAACCAACATATTTTCATCTTTTAATAATCGGTGTTCCAATGTTCTTATTTTTCTAAAGCCACAGCACCTGTTTTAATACAGACTGAGCATATATATATATATATATGCTCATAAAATATATATATATATATATATATATATATATATATATATATTTTGTGTGTGTGTGTGTGTGTGTGTGTGTGTGTGTGTGTGTGTATGATGAGACACTGTGGGCAAGCTTGCATGTCATCTCATTGGAAGCTCATTGCTATTATGTGCTATGTGAAATCTCTTTTATCAGATAGGACAATGAAAGCTGGAAAGACTATGGTGACATGAATGTAGTCAGATCTGTGGTAAAAAGCTAGGACTGAAGTACACTTCCCACTGCTTATGTAGAAACTCTCAGCTTGATTTGGCATAGGCAGATATGACAAATCCACATGAAAAGTTAAATATATAAAGACATAGGTCACCAAGACTAGAGAAATGTTACATGCAATAAATATCCTTAGGTAGAAATTACGAGCACATATGTTTTGAGAGGCATCAAATCCTATAGTTTATGACAAATATCATTGTTTTTCAACTTGTCCACTTAGTTTAAAAAGGAATTCAGGCAACAACATGAATGTTGTTGCCTTTAGTTTTCAATTAATCAGTGTGGAATAGTTTTGAAATCAAACATGACATGTTAGATCGGCTCTAACCATCTTAGTGAAGTCCTATCTGACTAGCTATATTTGGCCTTCTTTTGGTGTTTCCTGGAGCTTCCGGTGACTTGGGTATCAAACCAATATTAAGAGACATTTCTTAAAGTCAAGAATCATACGCATTCTCCAGTCAGTTAACACTGTACCGGGTTCCAAGGGGTTCTCAGAAAAAGTGATTCCCCCAGAAGTGGCATGATGTAGTACAAAATGTAGGTCTTTTCTCAGAAGCTTTTTCATTATTACTAATATTATTACTACTCTCAATATCATCTAAGCTTCCAGTTTACTAGCCTTTTGTTTCAGTGTTTGTAGGTATAATAAATACTGGAGCAGTTGGTCAGCTTAATTGGAAAATACGTTGAAAAGAAAAGTTAAAAAGCATAACAGGGTGTTTTCAATACTGATTTCTACCCTCTGCTAGGTCACTTGTAAGAAAAGGAGAACAAAAGCATTGCCCAACAAGGATTTTAGTGAGGACATAATCGCTTACACAGCCAAATACATCAGGCAAGTTTGCAACACATGATTAGGCAGCCAATTGTGTTGAAAATATGCTTGCTCACTCACAGAAGACCACACCTCAGGCTCATGCTCTCCTGAGTCTTCAGTTCTCAAGTTCAGTTTGCACCAAGCCAGCCCCATTGTGTGTGTGTGTGTGTGTGTGTGTGTGTGTGTGTGTGTGTGTACACAAAATTAGGTCACCAGTAGTAAGAGTCACAGGGATTTGTGAAAAACAATATAATCAGTAATCCACTGTAGCCCAGGAATCCTTGTCTCCAGGCTGTTTCCACCTTTCTGGTCATGACCCTCTATCAAAGCACATTGATGAGCAACAGCTAAATGCCAGGAACTATGCTGAGTGAACCATTTTTGAAAATACCGACATCGTAAAACCGGATTGTTTTTCTTCTATATATGTCTCATGGAAACTGAGGCCCCACTGTATATTTAATATCAGGTGCATTTCCTCATTTTAATCTCTTGGACAATGTTAATGTTTGCTGTTTGGGGAACCCATTTTCTACATCTTAGAATTCTTTTCATGATTAACACTCACTTTTGAATGAGCTTAAGTACAGTAGAGCAAATCAAAGAACAAGACTCAGGAATATTTTATTTATACCTTTGTTAGGATTGGTTGGTTTGGTACATAAAGAGAAGTCTTTTACAAAGAATGGACTTGAGGTCTGCAGAAAACGTCGTGTCACATGACAGTTCACCCCTTTGCCAATCTCTTGCTTCAGCTGCTTTTAGCAAGATGGCTGACCAGTCATTCCTTAGGATCTGTTCTTTAGGTTTGGGCTCGATTATGTGCTGAGGGCTAGGTCTTCTAAGTGCTAAACATTGTTCCCATTCCCAACAGGTTACCACATAAAATGTAAGAGCTGAAATCCCAATGCTAGCTGGCTGACCATGCAGAAAGAATAACCCGACTTCCACTTAAGCAACAAATTTCTTCCTCCCAGGTGCTTGTTGATTTCCTGAAGTGCTTGTTGATTCCCTGTCCATCATTACCCAAGGCAAGTCCTAATGCACGAACTACACAATTTCACATGGTACTCTTTAGTCTTTGTTAGCCTTACGCATATCCTGGAGACAGCTTCAGTTGAGAAACTGCCTCTACCGGATTGGCCTTTGACCATTTCGGTGAGGAATTTTTATAACTTGCCAGCCACAGAACCAAGCTGTTGTGTGAAGTAAAACCATGCCAGGAAGTTTCGTAAGGTAGCGCAGGTTGAGACTCAGAGACTCGGTGGGCACACACCTGATGCTTAAGTGACTCCCAGCTCCCTGCCTGGCTCCTGACTTGGAACACATGCCATGCTTCTCACATAGAAGAGGTGTGACCACAGGTCATATAGGCCCAAAACAGAGCTCTCCATGCTAATGAGGTACCTAGAGGCCAGAAAAGCTTAGCCAATCAGCTAACCCTTCCCAGACATTCCTCCATTCAAAATCTCAGGCCCACCCTGAGAAAGGGGGTATGGTTTTACAAATTCACTTTCTGCAGTGACAATAAACTGTTTAGAACCATGGACTGTCTCCTTTCATAAAAATCTGCCATGGAGAGCCATAGAGAAGGCCTTACCCCATAGAGCCACAGCCTAAGTTCCCCTAGAAGGCCTCACTGTGTTCCTAGCCAAAACGGCTGATGCCATGCCAAAGACAATCATCTCCGATGAGACAAGCCAGAATTCCATTAGTCCCCCAGCCCCAGGCTAGACACTGTCCCCACTCCTCAGGCCCCTGACTTCATTCTCTGATGTGCTCTTCTAAGACTCCCAGCAGCACCTTGGATGTCCAAGAGTCTGAGAACCCCACTGTTCTGGCCTCATCGCAGACCTGGGAACCCCCAAACCAACTCCAACTTTCTCACATCTCAGACTGCTTTCCCAGCCCTGGAGTGGTGTCTTGGAGGGTGCTTCCCTAGAGTCCAGCACCAGTACTGGCAGAGGCATGGAGTAAGTGGAGTCAAACTCCCCTTGTTCCACCTCCCCAAGCAGCAGAGCCCAGTGGAAGAGCAGACGAGGGCCTACAATCCTGTAAGCCTTTTGTAGGTGGGGACATCCCAATCAGATGAGTGGAGGCTATATAAAAGAAAGTTAGCTGATCAAGCCCTGGGAAGCAAACCAGTAAGTAGAATTCTTCCATGGATTCTGCTTCTGTAATTGTCTTGGCTATCTCCAATAATGGGCTATAACCTATAAGCCGAACAACTCTTTCCTTTTTATCAGTGTCTTAGGGTTTTACTGCTGTGAACAGACACCATGACCATGCCAAATTTTATAAAGGGCATTTAATTGGAGCTGTCTTACAGGTTCAGAGGTTCAGTCCATAATCATCAAGGCAATAGCATGGCAACATCCAAGCAGGCATGGGGCTGGAGCAGCTGAGAGTTCCACCTCTTGTTCCGAAGGCTGCTAGCAGTAGACTCACTTCTAGGAAGCTAGGACTAGGGTATTAAAGCCCACACCCCCACAGTGACACACCTACTCCAACAAGGCCACACCTTCTAATAGTGCCACTCCCTGGCCCAAGCATATACAAATCATCACAGTCAGAATATTTTACTTAGTATAATAGTGAAGGGGGATTATTCATTCCATTTTGTCTCCACTCAGAAATTAAGCAATACGTCATCCATGCCAGGAGCAGATTATGAAAGTAGGCCATAAGCCATCTGTTCTAGTAGGAGACCTCAGAGCCTAGGAAGAAGACAATACAACCCCCGCCCAAGGAATAGCTTGAAGACAGACACATGAATGGAAAACACCATATTTCAGGATACACCAAATGTGCAGGGCAGCCCATCCAGTAGTTAATCATTCACGAATGCAGTCCATCTGGGACATCCCAGCACCCACCAATGTGGTTTTATATTACCTAATCCTAACATAGTAAGCCAATCAAAACTGTACTAATGTCTCTACCAATCTCATTAGAGATTACTTAATCCTTCTAGAGAGTTCCTCCAGTTCCCTATAATAAGGCCGGTGTGCCTTTGTCTGGGGTCACCATTTTGATGCTGCGCTGACCCCTGAATACTGATTTTTTTTTTTTTTGTAGAATAAACCATCTTTGGTCTTGCATACTCTTTGAGGCTGGGGTCTTTCTTTAGTGATTCCAAACCCGAACAATAGGAAGCAAACTAGGACATGCACCACACAGACCACCAGGTTCTTTGTTAACCATCAGTTGCAGCTTTAACACAGAACTACTGTCTCAGCTCAGAAAACAGCACAGATTTGCTGCTGCGGTTTGAATATATAACGTCTCCATGGGTTAGCCTGTTTGAACATGTGATCCTCAAGAGGTGACACTGGGAAAACTGGAACCTAGGAGGTTGTTATGGGAAGCGAGTCACCGGGGACAGGCCTTGAGGTTTATAGCTGACCTTACCTCCTGTTCTCTCTCTGCTTCCTGAGTAGGGAAACAAGGTGAACCCCGAGTCTCTTTCTCTTGCTGTCCACCTTCCCTCTGGTAATGGGACTGTATCAGCCATGCTACAAGCTGCCTTTTGTTAGGTTTCAATCACAGCAGTAAGAAAAGACACTTATCCTCTTACCATTCAGCTTTTGTTCCAAAGTCTCAGTGAACTAAACTCAAGGTGTCAAACAGACTGTTGTTTATTTCTTGGAGACCAGCACTTTTAACGTCTGCTTCTAGACGCCTCTCAATCGGAAGTGCTAGGATGCTGTTCGTTTGCCCTTCTTTAAAACAGCACCCAGGGCATTGAATCTCTGTGACCTACGTGATAATGCTGATAACTGTGTGGATAATCAAAATTAACCCCTCTATATTAGGCTTAGGTGAACAACAAACCAAACTTCCTCTTCTTTCTCCCCTTTAATTCTCTTTTGTCATTCACTGATTCCTGGAATTTAGGTGTGCATATCCCAGTGAAGGGCTTATTATTTTGCCTATGTGGGTTTATTTTCATTTTTACTGGTAACGATAAAAGCTAATTCCCACCAACATCCCCACAAAACAAAAGTTACCTGACCATTGTACACAGACAAGTACATCTCACAGCCTCGTCTCTTCATTGCCCTTTGCTCTCCCCCACTGTTTTAAATGGCTTCGCATATAGCCATCAGATTTTAAGATTCAACGATCTTTGCTTCCATATTGTCTGTGTTCTAACTTCAGTGAGCCCCTTGCCTTCCCACCTGCCTTTGTGTGGGCAGTGCGGCTCTGCTCTCAGTAACGAGCCCCTCTGCCACAGAGCAGACCTTTTGAAGAGTACCTACTTTTCATCATGCCAAAGTATGAGCTCACACACGTCCACACTTGCCTTTGTTCCCTCCAGGCTTCCATACCTCATGAGTTGTCTCTTTGCTTTCACGGGGAATCAAGGTAGCAGACCTCAACAGCATTCTGTTTCAGGGTTGAGGGAAAGGCAGTGGAGAGGGGATTTAGGTTATATCCAATGGCCACCTCTTTCCTGGGTTTGCCCTCGCAGCAGCTGGAGAGCTTGCAGGTGCTAAGCCCTCTGATTTAGAACTACACAGGTCTGAAGGCTGAGCGTTTTCTCTGAAGAGCCTTCATCTCTGGAATTCCCTCTCCACGGCCATTGACCTAGATGGCCTGAAGTAAAATCTATCTCACTAGTAAAGTGCATTTTAGAGTTAATATGGCCAAGTTATTTATTTTGAATGTTAGCCGCAGTCATGCACTTTCAGAAGAATGCAGAATCTTCAGGAATCTCAGGAGCAAATAACCCTGCCAAGGGCAGAAGAGCTTTTGGTATCATTGTCTAATGTGGGGTACTGGGAAGACACATGTTTATTTTTTCTGTTTTTGTTTGGTCACACTCTCTGACCCGTTTCCCACATTTTATTGCTTAGACTATCTTCATGGTGAATTTCGGGTGAAGACAAATGTAAATAAAGAATTTGTCACACCTGCACGTGGAGTCAGTTGCACTAGTCTGTATGGGGCTACTGGAGTAAGGTGAACGTGAAGGAAGTTATTAGCTCTCCAGCAGGGGCAAAGAGAAAAGCCAGTTCTGTCAAAAGTGAATGTTGAAACAAAAGAAAATAACCCCATCCCAAATGTTCTGGGCTGAGTCAGCCTTCCTGGGGTCTTCTTCTGGTTCAGAGGTAGCGCTGTCCTTGAAGTCCTCTCTGTTGGGTGACATGAGTCCATGGTATCAAGTAGTGTTTAAAATACCTAGATTAAAAGCCTTGTGCATTTAAAGTCTCAGCTCCAACAGGTATATAAATCAAAATGAACTTGCAAATTTCATTGAAGTTTCATCCTCTAGCCCAGGCTAGTCCCTAATGTCACAATTTCCACCTACATGACAAAGAATCTTTTACTCTAACCAAGTTCCTGTTCACAGTTGGAAGCTGGCCCATCCTGCAGGGGAAGGTGACTTTCGTAGTGTCCTCACTCTTGTGGAGGTTCAGGTTAACATCCTCCTTGGGCAATGAGGGGACTAATATTCTGTTCTTTGTTCAAAGCTGCGGAAGATCAATGTACGTGATGTGCTGCTCGAATTGATGCTATTCCCGTCCTGAACCTATTAACTCCGGTTCTCTTCTCAGTGGAAGAGGGAAGTGAGTATTAGCTCAGCACTGTTCAAGTCAATACAGTTTTTAAAATCAAATTTCACCCTGAAAAGCATTAACGTTTCAATTAAATCAATAGACAACAGAGATTCTTAGTCGGTTTTTACCAATTCAAAGTGAGCCATGGATTTCAAATACATCCAGAGCTTCTGTAATACAGCTCTATGCATACAGGGATTTGACCACACATAGCTGAAAGCAATTCCCTTTTAGCTCATTCCCAAATAAGCTGTTCTTGGAAGTGTCCCCAACACATTCTACATCTCTAACATAATTTCTCCATTTAATGCATGACC
This sequence comes from Rhabdomys pumilio, assembly GCA_030674055.1. Lineage (NCBI taxonomy): Eukaryota > Metazoa > Chordata > Mammalia > Rodentia > Muridae > Rhabdomys > Rhabdomys pumilio. The sequence goes on from JANHMN010000016.1 coordinate 24,484,372, forward strand.
TATGTGTACATCTGAAAACTCAACTGTCACTAATACGGAAATGGTATTAAAATTTGATTTCTTACATTTTTGACAACAGGAAGGAAAGCATCACTTTGGGTTAACGTTCAGGTTCCCTTCTCTGAGTTTACGCCCTGGAAAGGGGAGGTTGTCATGAAAGAGGTCAGAAGTGGCTAAAACCAGAAATAGGGTCAACTGGACCTGACAAAGTGGTACACAATCAGTACTGAGTACAGACGTAGAGCTCAACAACCACAATATTTTATTCTTTTAATGTTTTATTCTTTATAACAGGAAGAGGGGTATCTGTGCGGGCCATTTGGGTGGCAACTTTGGGTCATATGGATAGGGTTCGAGTGGGCCATCTATGTCAACACATTATGCCAATTTTGAAGCGATCAGGCAATAGATATGATATGTAAAAGAGACTGATCACCAGCTCTAGTATGTGGACAACATGATTTCCCGACCCTTTCACACTATCTGCTTATTCTGCCTCCTAGTGGTGCCCTTTCTGTCTTCTACCGTTCCACCCTCATGTATGGCTCATCAAGCCACGTAGAACTAAATAGTTATGACGTAGAGAAGATGTTGAGTATCTATTTATTTCCTGTGAGTAAATGGGAAACTTCAAAGGGTATTCATGCTCCCCATGAGACTTAAGGAAGCAGCTTGGAGCAACCATCACCTTTGTGCTTGTGATTAAAACCATTTTCTAACAACTAGGAAAACATCTTAGTTTCAAACTTTCTCCCTCCTCTTTAATTCTATTTAGTGAATAGCCACTGTGAATAGCTCATATAAGGAGACATTTTCTCTGTGCAAAGGAAGTTAGAGAGCCATTCTAAATGGCTCTGTGGAAATCCAGAATCTTTGTTGGAGACATGTCCTGTTCACCCTCTGACAGATAAAACCTTTACTTTTCACCTTGTCAGGTCTTAGCATCCCCTCATGTGATAGTCTTCAAAAGAAGTCTAGCTTTTAACTTAACTGTGCCTACATGCTCCTTTCATTTGAATCACATTGTGGTTCAAAATTTACCTCTTCATTTTATTTTATTTTATTTTATTTTATTTTATTTTATTTTATTTTATTTTATTTTATTTTTAGCTTCCTTTCTGTTAACAAGAATTCCAGCAGCTCAGTTGTATTCTCCTTGTGGTCTCATTACTGTCTGATTCTGAACTGGACATTTTTTTCTCTGATTGTTCATTCACTACAGGTGTTTCCACATTCTGGAATATTTTATTGCATTCTCTTATCGTAATTAGATATTGGGTTAAAGGTTCTACATTTTCTCCTCCTAATTTTTGGACCTTGGTGACTTTGTCAAATTACCATTGAGAATGTCGTCACAGGAAGGGACTCTGGTCCTCAGCATCCCCCACCTTTAAGTTCTATTTATATCTTGTCTCTCTGTGTGTTTCTGCTGACCAAGTCATACTTGATTTAATTGCCCATCTTACATTGAAATTAGCTGCAACTCCTCCAGACTCTCCACTCACCTCTCAACCCCTCAAGCTCTGTTCCTGTTGTCTGATTATGCAGTGGCTCACAGGAAATGAATCAGAAACGAATCAGGTCATTTAGGTTGTATCTGTACAAATAAACACTGGGGTGGAGATTAAACTGCAGAACTAGGTTCTGAACCACAGGTTGTAATCTGAAAATAGACATTATCTCTTTCTCTAAGGATGCTGATGTGGGAGGCAAACATTGAATGGATCCTGATTTTAACCACATGAGAGTCTGACCATCCTGCCTCAAGTTGGCAACCTTGATCACTTCAAGAGTTCTTTTGGATGATTCTTTAAGTAGTTGGGTAGAATCTTTGTTTTTTCAGAGTACTCCTTAATTACTCTTTCATTTAGAATATTTAAAAGTGAACTTCAACTCTCATCTTTAGTGGAAGACACACTGAATTCAGCAGTGAACTGATTTTTATAGCCTTTCAGTTGCATATGACATAATTATTATTTAGCTATTTGGGAGTTTTTTCCTATGAGGAAATGGGACTTCAGCTGAAAGAAACTCTTTGGTATAATTCTGTTGATAATGTCTCCAAATTAGGAAGGAAGACTCATGAAGGGATGAGTCCTTCCAGCCCTTTTGTCATGTGCATCCTTGTAGCTCCAATTTCAGAGTCTCTTTTACAGGCTGTATTCATGCCCATTGTCTCCAATGTCTGAGAATATGCCTCAGGAGGGCGCTACACACAACTAAGATGCTTCATTCTATCCCAATATCTTGAAACACAAGATAGTAATGTAGAATGTAATAAATTCAGAAACATACTAAAGTGTAGAGCTAAGATTGGGTAATGACCTGAAGGTAGACCATGGCCAGGAGCAAATATGACCAAAGGAAGAGGGAGAGCTTAATAATGGTTGCCAAATCAGAACAATGAAAGCCATGGAGAAAAACCAAAAAAAGAACAAAACCTCCCTTCCCTTTTTTCATACCTTTCCTCCCAAGTGTGAAGATAAGGATTTTGGTGTAGTGAGAAGAAATAGAATCTAAGTAGATAAAATGAAAACTCGCCTACAGAATATCTAGATATAGCTCACATTGCTGATGCCCTGGTCTTTTTTCACCACACTGTTGCTGGCTTCTAGGTTGAAGTCTTAAAGATGCCACTCAAGAAAATAAACACCCTACCAACTACCACATGTTAGTTGGCTTGCAATTACTGAAGCTATTCCTAAAATAACCTACCTACAACAAGTAAAATTTATTTTGGCTCAGAGTTCCCTTTTCCACCATATAGTCAGTTGATCCTATTATTTTTATGACCAAAATATAGCAACACATGAGAGAAACACACAGTAAAGTAAAACCACTCCTCACATGGTCAGGGAGAGATAGAGAGAAAAGGGGGCAATCCTCTAGTGGTCTAAAGTCCTTAAACTGGTCCTTATTTCCCTTTGACATCTATCCTTTAACACATGGACTTTACGAACACTTACTTAAATCTCAGCATATTCTTTTGATCATAAAATTTGAAGAAAACAAAGTAGAAAAAAAAAAACAGTTTTCCAGACTGGTTCCAAGATGTATCTTTACTTTTCAAAATTATAATCTGTATGCTGTACATTAATTTAATGCATCATCAGTATTTTAAAACCTAAAATAGAGATATTATAAGAATAAGAAATTCCAAATAGAATATGTAGTACGAGCCTCTCTCAATTGGCTTAAAAGGTATTTCTGAAAGATTAGGTGTTCCACATGAAAATAGTAATCATGAGCATTTTCTTCTTATATAACGAAAATAAATGTAATGTGTCAATGGAAAAGTCCAAATCAGTTTCCTAAACATAGCTAAAATAGTAAACCAACTAAACTTAAGGTTAAGTTAAAGTTTAAGTTAAGTTTAAGACAAAACTATGAATTAATGATCACTTGAGAACAAAAGGAAGCATAAAGAGAAAAATAGAGATGGACATATGAAAGCAACAGGGCTAGAGAATGAAACATTTAAAAAATCATTGATGTTTTGTTTAAAGCCATTTCTGTCTTACAGTGATTGAAAAGTATAATATTATGTAAAAAAAAAAAATAGGCTATTAAGTGAAAGGATAGATCAGAACAAGAAAGTTGATGAAATCTTAAAATTCAGTTGCAGAAAGAAATTAGCAAAATGGTAAAATGTTGAGAAAACCACACAGAACTGAGAGGGGTCAATATAAAAAGAGAGAGAATCCAAGGATATTGGGAGCTAAAACAAAACAAAGAAACAAACAAAAAACTCACAGAAAACAAAAGAGAAAAAAAGAAAATAGGTTAAATGTTTTACATGTTACTTCATTGATAGTAAATTAACATAAAATTAACCTCTAAATAGATATAAATATATTTTAGTTGCTTGGGGATTTTTGGTTACTGATGAGGATGGAGTCACGTTTGGTATACATTAAGCTATACCACATAACCACGTTTGTGATTTGTTGTAAAAGGAAATATGGGAAAGTATTTCTTTTGCTTTAAACTTTAAATATCACAGGGAAGAAGCTTAAGTGTCTGCCTAATTGACATTGAGGTATCAGAGGAGAAATGAATAAAAATAATAAAAATAGCCCTGGAGTGGCTGCTGAAGACAAACTTACTAGTTGCTAAAAAAGTCACTCCCTGTGTCATAAGAAATAAGGATTTACTGATGCAGGTCAAAGCCCGAGGTATTTCATGGGAAAAAATATTTAATCAGAAATGTTCTTACTAATGTTTCAGGTACCCATTCAGCTCTATGCATGGGCACTTTACCATCTCAGTGTCAAACCACTATTATGCAGGCAGGATGATTTAGATATCTGCTATGGCGGCAAATGGTGTGTGTGGGAGAGTAGAAGGTGTCAGTTTCACAGACGCTGCAGGGAGCATTCTACAAAATACCATGGTTCCTGTTATTATCTGTTCCCAGAGTGGTAGATGATGGAAGAAAGTCCAGAAAGTAGAACTGAAAGACATTTAGGAGTCCCTAGGTTTTCGAGAGGAGCTCCAGGCAGACCATATATATCCTGTGATTCACCAGGAGTGACAACTGTCACTACCGAGGTCAGAAGGGGTGTAGAACATACCCAGAGGTCTATACCATCCTGAAACCTCCGAGAGATGTTGATAGTCATTGTAAATGACAATGACAAGTTCTCAGAGTTAAAGTACCTTATGAATTTTTCCTCCCACCCAAAGGGCCACGACTAACTAAATTTTCAATGCATAACAACAACAACAACAAACCAAAAATCAGAAACACATGAAACAAACAAAAAAGAAACTATGGCAATATTTATTTGAAACTAGGTATTATCGTATCTTCCAAACTTTAGTTTTTCAGTATCTGTTACCCAAGAGTGATGCGATTGTCCAGTTCTCACAGTCCCTCAGGAAACAAGATGTGCAATCAATAATTTTGTTCACATTTGTTATATGATACACTTTATTACATCATTTCTAAGAATATTCTGCTTTGTTTATTATTCATTAATTATTGCCCTATTTATACTGGTGCTGGAGTACATAAATTATAATACAAATTTATTAAATGCTATTATTTTTCACATAAAATAGCCTAATTTATGATGCCTTTGTTTTATCATACATTTTGCTAAAATAAACCTATCTGACCAGCTATTACAGTTAAAATATTTAACAGTTTAAATGAACAATAATCACACTTGAAAATAGCTTTGGAATTTAAATCAACAAGTTTTAAACAAAGTATCATCTAACTTTGTAGTCCAATTGGTCTATAGTAATAAATTTGATGCTGACAGAATATCTATATTACCAGAACATTTCCTGACCACACAAAGATGAAAAAACACATAGAAATAGCATGAGAAAGATTGAACTGAGAAAAAAATGTTATTCTAAACACTTTTTAATTAAAGGAAATTTATAGCAGATTAGCTTTGCCATTACTTTCAGTAATTTTCAAAAACACAACAAAACCGCATTATTACTTGGTGCTTTCTATTATCTTATCTTCATATGTATTAATTTGTTAATTACACGTTATACAAATCAATGAAAAACAGCTTAATTTATCTGAGCATGGTAAAATTTCTCAGCCTGCTAATAATCACTGCCTAGTTTTACTTAATTTTTCTGTTGCTTGAAAAGCAGTGTCTTAAAGTAAAATGATGCAGCAAACACAGTGTTTGTTTAATCACAACATATCCAAATAAAAGTTTGCAGGTATGAAGCATGTTTGTATAGTCAACTAATGTATCTACAGCAAATGTTTCTCCCATATCTGAGTTACAATTTCCCAAAGTCATTTCACTATCTTGTTAACTGTGTCCATTCTTAAAGCAAGATAGTATCTGAGAACCTTAAAATACACATTAGTAGTTTATCTGTACAAGAAAATGATTTGGGGGATGTTTTATTTTGGGTAAGAGTCTAAGCTTATTCTGAAGTCTGAGAAGTTTCTAGAATGAAATGAGTGAAGGACACAACTCCACCTACCCCTGCCTCACAGATTCCCTTGAATATGACCCTGTTTAAAATTACGTTGATACACATCGAATTAATAATGAAAAAATCTTGTTGGTCTAAGCTGGCCACTGAGCAGTGTTCTTACCGTTCAATAATAAATAGAGTTGCACATCTGGTCTTTTCAACAAAAGGATTATACAGAGAACAGACAGTCTTACATATGGTCTGTCCTGAACATATAATTTTATTTTGCTAGCCTTGTTATCTGTTTTGTTTTTTTACTTTGTTTAGTTCCCCTCTGTACAACAGTCATTTCCTCTTTTCCAACAAAGCATCCTTGTTTTTATTTGAGGAATATTCTCATTATTCTCATTATTCAGCTAGAAAGCTGAATTCCTGAAGAAGACATGCCCTGGCTTAAGCTACAGGTCCCCATGAGATGGTGTCTTTGGTCTTTATTCTCATCTCTTCACTTTTTTTCTCCCCAGAAACAAGTCATGTGATTTTTGTCTTCGCGTGCAATAAAAAGAGGGAAAATCCTTGCAACAAAGACCCAAGTGTCCAGAGAAACCTCAGAACAAATAAGCCTTGCTCAATTCCTCAGTTCAATGTCTTTTGCTCATATCCTCTCTTCAAGTCACAGTTCCCAGGATTTCTTTATTAAACATAAATCCAGAATGCACAAAGTATCCCTGCCTCCCTTGGTCTTCATGCCCAAAGATCCCCACCTCACACAAAATTGATGGAGACAGTTTTGTAAAATGTGTATCTGGGTCATCATGTTTTTTTTTCTTTACAAGGACTTTAGTCACAAACCAAAGATGAAGAACTACAATATTTCTTATTTTCTACATATTCTGAACCCCAAGTCAACTTCAAAACAATGATGTAAGAAAAAAAGAGAGAGCAGAATAGAAGCAATTAATGCTAAATTTGACACCTGGAATTTCTTTTTCTTTCTGAGCTTTCAGAGATTTTTTTTTTATTTTTTTCCCTCCATTTCCAAGGTTAGGTCTGACATCCAACCATCTGTCAGCAATCCTAGACCCTTCAAATAAATTACTTGGCCCAAAAGAATGATAATTGATGTATCTTCAAAGTCTAGCTAATTGTTCTGCATGATGAAGTTCTTATTCGGAGTGATGGTTAGTGTTCATGGAATTCATGCTAGCCAGTTTAAATGTAAAGACTTTCAGAGTCCTTATAGCACTTTTGGAAGGCCAAACAGTCTCAGTTCTCTGATATAAAACTAGCACAATAAGTGCGCCACTATTTATACAGTAAAATGGTAAGTTTTATAAATGTATATATTTGCAGTAGATACTAGCATAGCCTCCTCTTGACTTCTTGTTGAAACCCTTTGCTGTTGCTGCCATTCGTGTTTTTTAGGTTACCACAACCAACAAAATGGAAGCCTCAAACCGCAGTCAGAAGCTTTGTTTCTTTCATTCTTTCTTTCTCTCTTTCTTTCTCCTGTCTATTCTTCCTTCTTTCCTTCTTTCTATCTTCCCTTCTACCTTCTCCCTCTTTCTTTCTTTCTTTCTTTCTTTCTTTCTTTCTTTCTTTCTTTCTTTCTTTCTTGCTTGTTTGCTTGCTTGCTTTCCTTTTTTCCTCTTTGCATAAAATGGGGCTGGGAAATTGAACACTAACCTGGACGCTGAGCAGGCAGGACTCTCTTACATTATGGAAATTTCCCTGACTTGTAGGAAGCCTACTTTTAAAATGATTACTCAAAAGCAATCAACTAGCAAAGTCCTGAAAACAACATTGGTGTAGTAAATGAGAATTGTGCTCGTATCTCTTTACTCTTGTACCTATTCTTTTTTCTGCATAATGGTAAAGCTTCCTCCACTATAGCAGAAGTGCACACATCCTTGCAAATAGATTCTTTAAATAGCTATGTGCTCTGGTCTGCAAATTAGTATCTCCCTCAAAATCCATGTAGTAACTTACTCTGGTTTAGCACTGTTAAGATGCATGGCCTTGGATAAATGACCTAAGAATAAAGGCTATGTCCTCATTGATGAGGTATATAGCCTTATCAAAGGACTCAATGTTGGGAGAATACTCTCTTGTCCTTTGTCCTTCTCTTGTGTAATGACAAAGAATGCCGCTTGTACTTCCCTGGGAAGTAAAAAGCAGGCCATCCTCAGGAACCATACCTACAACTAATTGATCTTTCAATATTTCAGAACAGAAAAAAAAATGTGCTGTTTATGAGTTTTCTAGATTCTATAGTTTCGTAGTATTAACACAAACACACTGAGGTAATATTTGACCTCCTTTTCCAAGTGGTATTAGCAGACACAAGACTAGCAAAGGCATAAAAACACAGGTCTCTACTGGAGTTATGGTCTATCACTTTGTCTCTGCCCTGAGAGTAGAAATAAGCAGCTATAGAAAAGTACAAAATGCCTGGGCATCAGCAAGGTTGGTCAGGTAAGTCAACCACATTCAATTATCCTTCTGTAGAACCTGATGTGTGAACTGAATAAATACTTATTGGTATAGAATAATGAAATGTTCTTGTGTTTTTAATTTCATTTTTTGTTGCATAGCATGGTTAACTGATACAGAGAGGGAAAAAATAAAAAATAAGTGCCAAGATTTGTATTTACTGCTCTATGACCCCTTTGAGAAGACAAATTTACAAAGAGAAACACATAATAAATGCATAATTCATAGAAAGCAACTAATAACTTGCATTTAAAATCTAATAATCCATTACCAATTCTATTCATACATCATAAATTATGCACCTATATTTTATGTCAATGTGAAGAATATTCTATTGAACCATTTTTCACACAGGAGGATCTTTCCATGAAACCATCTCCACAGTTTTACTAATTGTCTCTTTCTTGATGTTCTATTGTGATCTGTGGCAAGTTATGCCTTGGTTTGAACATGATACTGAATTTTCACATATCATAAGCCACACAAACACACTTGAGTATACCATTCAAAGTGAGGGTCAGAATAATCCAGTTCCACTTTATTGTCCCATAAAATACAACGACATAATCCTGGACATATTTAGCTATTGTTTTCTTTGACTCACTGAGATATGCTGAATTATTTTATTTGTAGAAATGCAATGATAGTCTTTCTCCAATACAGCTTTATCAAGTGGCACTAGAGTAGGTCCTAATTAGGAAGATTTGGAAGTTTTTAATGTAAGACATCAGGATCATTTTCCACATTGTTTGTGGAGGATCTTATTTTCATCCTCTGGGGAATGTCTAAAGTAGAAAGAGGTCAGGTAACAGCCTTTTGGTTATGAATTTCTTCCATCCTCTTTTGGAATTAGAAACTAACCATTCACAGATTTCAAAGTCTCTGTGACTGTTCATCAATGTTAAAGTGCTGATAGCTGCTGCTGATACAGCTGTTAAAGGACAAATAACACTCTGTCCTCCTTCTGATTTTCTGAGATTTAATTAAGTACAGACTGTGATAGTGTCTGTAGAACACCTCTTAATTACTTATCAATCAATATTTGGGGAAAAACATTATCAGATACTATAGTAGCAACAGAAAATGCACGGTCAGGGTTCTTATGCTAAAGTTCCACATGGAAATATAATTCCATGTGGAAAACACAAATTTTAGCATAAGTAAATGTAAGTTGGAGTTTAAAAAAGTTTTGAATTGTCCAGACTCACTTACGATTAGGAAAAACCCTTTAGGGTATGGATTACTTCTTGACCATTTATAGCAAAAAAGAAAGCAATGAAAATATGGGTAAGCTGAGAAGAATTCCTGAATGAGGAGGGCATTATACTGAACTTCCTATGTTGGACTGAGTCAATTATCTAAACAGTGAGCAACAGACAAGGTGGCAGGTTAGAAATGGCCTGAGCTTCTTTAAACACTCTTAAACATCTTTAGCGAGATCAGTTAGAATGTGACAAATCACACCCTAATCCATATATTATATATTTAATAAGATTTCAAATGTTTATTAACCTTATTTAAAATATTACATGTTTGAGTTTCTTATAACAATATACAAATACCATGAACCATGTGGTTGAAACAGACGTTTTGATAGTGTTGGAAACTGAAAATGGATGCATAAGGCAATGGGAAGGGAGGTTTCTTATGAGGCTCTGCCATTGCTTCCAGATGTCCACCCTCTGCTGCCTCTTCTTCAGGCTTTTCTCTCTGCCTGTGAATTCTTGCCTCTCTGTCTGAATGGCTTCTTTTAGGATTAGATTGGAAAGCATCCCAGAGACATCATTAAGTTAGCTACATCTATAGGTTACTCCCAAATACAGTCACATTTTGAGATACTTGGGAAGAAAATTGTATGGTGTGAATATGGGGGTGCCATTATTCTGCCAACAGAAGTTTCTAAATATTATTGCTTGTCAATCTCATGGCAATCCTGAGTCAGAGAGAGAATAATCTCCCCACATGGCTTAGAGTCATGGTATTTTATAGCAGCCATAGATAGCAGGGCTAAAACAAACTGTAAGTGCTCCTAACCCAGGAGTCATCTCTTCAGCTCCAGAGTTAAGATTTTTAGAGCAGAAGCTCGTTGTGTTGTTTATTGATACAACAATCTCCTTGCACTCAGGAGGACGAGTTAAAAAAAAAAAACTTAAACATTAAAGCAGAAATAGGAAGCCACTGTTTAGTATGTTTAGCATTTTGTTTGTTTGACCCCCAAATTATACCATTCCAAATGAAAGGGGGTTTGATGAAGTTAGCTCCTAGACATCCTATCATAATGAAGAGTGATATAAAATACATAAATTTGGAGAAGCTAAGATAGTCCATTAGAATTCTCTTCTGCAAAGTTTTCAACAGACCCTTACAACTACAGTCACTGGCCCATCCATCACATTCAGTAGGTATACTTTCCATAACCCTGGGCTCCACAGCTTAAACTGGTGGAAAGAGATACAACACTTAGGGAATTAGGTTCTTGATTCTTCATGGACAGAGACTTAATCTTTGGAAAGTGGGGTTCAGACAGCCAGTGAAAAAGTCTATCCTTTGAGAAGAACATAGCTAGTTAATTCATCTTGCAATACCAAGATCATTTTCCCAAACCCAGGCATGTATTTTCACATTTATGTTCAGATTAATGAAATACACAATGATACAGGACAAAAAAATTAGACAAATTGTATTTCAAATTCCGATAGCAGTGATACTTAACAAAAGCTCAAAGGATTCTTATTAAGTGCACCTTTTCCAAGGGAATTCATGGATTTCAAGATGCTCAATTTTGATGTCAATAACAAAGGACAAATATCAAGACAGTAAAAGGAACAGACCTGTTGTCAAGACTATTTCCCAGTCCTAGGAATGGTACATGTACGCTTAATCAGGACAAACAACTAAAATCAATTTGAGAATCTCTGTGTAATAAAAAGTAAATTGAGGATATATTTTAATATTTGAACTTCTCTTGGTTTACAAAGCTGTTCAATTTCATGATCCTTTATACAGCAATTTTTTTTAACTTCTGAAGAGAAGACAGATTATGTAGGTTCTGGTAATTCAAAAGCCTGAAGGAAGTCCAGCCCGTATTAGGAGAAATACAGTCACTGAGTTATATAGAGGTGACATGAGAAGACCAGACAAGATCATGATGGAATACACAGATCAATGGCTAACTTGACATTCCCTGTGACCTAAGGTGGTAGGCCACACTGGTACTGATAAGAAATAGACTCTCCAATTTTGTCTTTTTCATAATTTTTGGAGGTATCTTGAACACTTTTTTTTTTCAAATAGAAATATATGTCAGTAACAGGGTCATCCAATGCTCTAATGTTAAAAATCTCTGAATTCAAAGTTATAACCAAGGGAGAACTATGAAGTCTGCTTAATGCCTTTAAGTCATTTATTGGTGATAACATACCTGACTGGTCTATATTTTTTTTCAGGGAAATAATATTTCACTCATCTTGCTGCTGTGAACTAGCTACATTTTTTGTTTTCCTCATCAGTGATGTATGCCTCAAACCCAGAGAGCCACTGTTCATTTCTGCAATGGGTTCATACACCTGTGCTATCCTAGCCACAAACTGAGCTCTTTAAAGATTTTCTACTGCTCAGAATTTTCTTGTTTATTATCCTTATTATCTTATAACTCCATGTGTTCATACACTAGACCTTAGTGACTGGTTGTCATTTATCCGTCTATGATAAGAACTTTAACATCTTGTCTATTTCCTTCTATTGGGGGTTTTCTGCATTTGTGCCAAACTCTCAGCATCTTCTTTTTATTATAAGTCAAAGTCCCTTTCTTGAAGAGCAGTACACTGCAAAAAACCATCCTCTGTGTCAGTCCACTGTTGAAGGTAGTTCTTTCAAGTGCATCTCGACTTTGACTGAAGATGTCATCAAGTCATTCTTAAGTAAGAACATTATAGAAATAGAAGCCCGTCTCCTTCCATATTTGTTCTAATTTGCTCTGTCTTTTGAAATCCCAACATAATTCTAAGTGAGCAATGACACCTTAAGTGACATTGTTCACACTTAAGCTCTCCAGCAGCACACACTCGCAATTGCTCTGCTCATATGTGTTATGGTATTTCTACATTTTTAAATATTATTATAATTTCCCATTGTTATTTTATCTGACAATGAGAGTCGGAAAGATTATTTAACACAAGTGAATGTCTAGATCTCAGGGTTCCAAACATGGCAAGATTCTTTTGCCTCAGCAAGATCTGAGAAGATGACTTTTAATACATGGCTTAGAGATTGTTCTTGTGATATATTGGCAGGGAATGCGGCTGCTTTTATGCTTGTCTAAAAAGTCTACCTGAGACCAAATTCAAGAGTTCTTGGATTAATTACAATGGCAAGGAAATCTCATAATAGCCTAGTATTGACTCTGTTATGTGATTATTATTGTTCACTCTTTTGACAAGATCTATAATGAGAAAGAGAAAGCTGAGCAAGAAAAAATACAAAATATACAGTTCAAGGAGAAAAGGGACATCAGAAAGGGGAATAGATCTACAGCCTATGTTCGAGGAGATAAACAGATTAAAGGAAGTCATAATATTAAATGGAATAAAGGGAGTGGTGACCTTAGGAAAGACCCCACCTGAAGACCCAAAGATATTGGAGATGCTGGAGCCCTGGGACACACGCCAAGGAATGTTGCTAACAGGAAGTAAAACCAGCCCAAGAGAAAGTACTGTTCTGCAGTCAACAAAACTAAAAGAACTTGGAGATCTGAAAAATGCTTTGACATCAGACATTGAGATGCAGAGTTTGAAGTTTGCTCAGCTGTTTTTCTGTCTTGTTTCCTCACGAGGTTTCCTTCCCTATCTCTATTAATGATAATGTATATCCTGTGCCATTCATTACATGTTTGCTTTTGTATTTTGATTTTACAAGGGATTACAATTAAGAGATCACATGAATCTCAGAAGAGACTTCAAACTTTGAACTTTCAATAAGTTTGAGAATGTTATAGACTGTGGGGACTTTTGAAACTAAACTGAATGCTTTTCTGTTATCGTATGGCTACAAGCCTGTGAAAGCCAATTAGTGAAATGTGGTTTGGATAGGAATGACCCCTGTAGACCCATGTTTTGTCCATAGGGAGTGGCACTATTAGGAAGTATGGTCTTGTTGGAGGAAGTGTGTCACTGTGAGGAAAAACTTGGAGGTCTCATATGCTCAAGCTATGTCAAATGTGTCAGATACACAGTTGCTTCTTCTGCCTATGATTTAGGATGTAGAACTCTCAGCTCTTTCTACAGCAGCCTGCATTCTACCATGAGGATAATGGACCAAACCTCTGAAACTGTAAACCATCCTCAATTAAATGTTTTCCTTTATCAGAGTCACCACAATCATGCTGTCTCTTCATAGGAATAGAAGCCCTAACTAAGATACTATGCTTGAAAAACACCGGCTTTTGCCTCATTTAAATCTTAATCTATTTCTCTCCTTCTGCTTCCTTCTGAGTTTTATTTCAGGAGATAACACCCCTCACATTGGTTCTTTACCAATGCTAACCTCATCTTTGTGCCACTATACAGCAAAGACATGGTAACTTCTACCTGCAAACTTCAGTTAGCCAGACAGAAAGAATCAACGGAGAGTCAAGTAAAGCAAAGTTTTCATTTTGTACAACACAAGACACTCCTGGTGATAGTTCTTTCATAAATTAAGTACAAGGGGTTTATGTATATTTCTACACTGTAAAAGTGTAAGTAACATGAAAACTGCTATGTATTTTTAATATTAAAATGTCTGATCATTCCTCGATCTTGCAGGCAACAATTTTGAAGCTCAATGGCAAGGCAACCAGCATTTTTCATTGCATCATGTTGTTGTTTGATTTTTATTTCTAATAATCGACTCCATTAGTCTTTTGGGATTTGTTATCTATTCACCGCTGCCTGTCCTTATGTTGTCTACCTTTCCTAAATGACCAGTGCTCAGAAGGAACCTTGTTAAAGGCAGCTAATGGGCAGATAGGAGAATGTTAGTGGCTGTGCGCATGTGTAAGCCTGTCCCATGAGGAACTCTTAATATCCCTCTTTCTATATAAAAATGTTTCCAGTTTGGACACATGTGCTACATTCACTGGTTTGGAATTTGGCTGATTTCAGGTATAGGTTTCTTTGTTTTTCCTCTCTCCCTCTCTCTCTCTCTCTCTCTCTCTCTCTCTTTTCTTTCTTTTCTCTTTCTCTCTCATTCTCACTTTCTCTCTTTCTTTCTCCCTTTCTTTCTTTCTTTCTTTCTTTCTTTCTTTCTTTCTTTCTTTCTTTCTTTCTTTCTCTCTTTCTCTCTTTCTTTCTTTCTTTCTTTCTTTCTTTCTTTCTTTCTTATATAAAAGGCTATATGCGGGGCTTAATTAGTAAAGCATTTATTTTGCAGGCATGTGAACAGGAGTTCAAATTCCAAGCACTGATATAAAACACCGGGCATGGTAGTCTGTACCTATAGTTGTGCTGGGGAGGTGGGGAGAGAAAAATCTACTAAGTTCACTGTCCAGACGCTGCTGCTGAATTGCTGAGCTCTAGCATCACTGAAGAACCCTGTCTCAAAGACAAGGTGAGAGTACACATGCCCCCACATATCACTATACATATGTACACACACACACACACACACACACACACACACACACACGGGGAGAGAGAGAGAGAGAAGAGAGAGAGAGAGAGAGAGAGAGAGAAGGGAGAGAGAGAGAGAGAGAGAGAGAGAGAGAGAGAGAGAGAGAGAGAGAGGCCATAGGTTAAAATATAGTCCAGGGAATCAAGGAAACTGAAGCAGTGTGGGAAGTTGAATGAATAACCATTATGTGAGCCATGACAACTACGTAGTCCTCAACATGCTCCTTTGATATTATGTGGAAAAGCATTGTCTAATTTTCAGGTGAGTCACCAAATATCAGAAACTAAATATGATAAAGCTGACAAAATGACCCAAGATGCATAGCTATTCAAATAGAGATCAAAGCAGGATAGTGAGCCTCTTGTTTATTAACCTAAAGGCTACCACCCCATGTTTCCCCTAGGCTTAACACCTTCTGATTGCTAACCCATCAATTACAGAACAGAGTTGAGGTTGATGACTATAATAGATACGTTCCTCCAATCACTGAATATTACACTGCTTCTTACTTTGTCCTTTACCCAAAAGGCAGTAGACTACTTTCTCTCAGTTTCCTGTCCTACCCATTACTATGTCCTTGGAGGACACAGTTTTCAGATCTTTGTTAAGTTTTAGTTCTACTCTTTTTGTCCCTTCCAACTTACCATCCACTTCAGCCCTTCCCACCTCACACTGCAATCCCCAGGAATCTTCTTAATCCAACACCTTACATCCAATTCTGCACCAAGGGTATATTTCTACTGCAGAGTTGGAAATATCATAGTAAATCATTACTATGGACTGGGCCAGTGTGGTGCACTAAAGTTGGAGGGAAAGATTTGCCAAATGAAGCTTGCTATGTATGAAAGCTCAGCATTCCTTAATGAGTGTGCCAGAAAGTCTTGTGTTTCCCTTGTGAAGCCCATGAGCTGCTATGTGTGATTCATTTACAGTGTACTTGAAAGTCATGTTTCCCACATACATATAGTAAAGATGTTCATGAAGTGATACAATGAAGAGATTTCGTTTATAAGAATCAAATTTTATGAAGGCAAATAGGCTAGGCCTGTGTTGTTAATCTTTCCTACAAAAGGTAAATAATAAGAATTTTTCTGCTCCAACTTTAGAAATGGAAGCTCACAGTTGGAAAATACTGTTTACCTTTCTCATAATTATCCAGCCAGGACCTGCTTCTCCCAGAATGAGACACTGAACAAATTGCACATAATACATACAAACATTCTGAAAAATGCTACATATTTGGAATAGAAACACATTTATGTCTCAGAGTGATGCCAACTAGTTCTATGCTGTTTTTGTTAAGCATAATTGCAGTTCTTCACAAAGAGCCCGGAGAAGGGGAACAAATACTTGGCATATTTCTTTTGGTTGTTCAGCATGTGCGTAATTTATTTGTTTGCCACTGAGAAGCACTCTGTTTTTCCTGCTGAGCGCCAGTGGCTTTGTGATAGCTACTATGGTTTCCATTGCGTGTTCTTATACTCTCAGGCTCCTAAATGTACAAAGCAGAAGTAACAGTTCGAAGCACATTTTCTGTTGTCCAGAGTTGTCCCTGTTTCATCTTCCCTGTGTCTTCTTCAAACGGTGCCCAGTGGCCAGTTGACATGAAGAAGTCTTCCTCTCACAGAGGTCAGGGGGTTGGTGATTCACACAAGGGCAGGGCCCTAGGGCAAGCTGCTGAGTACATCTGGTCATGAAGGTGAGGGTAGTACATCTTTTCCAAAAAGGGAGGGTAGTAAAGCTTTGAGGGTTGTCTTGATTCATATATTATAAACTAAATTCTATGAATATGCATTAGTTACCTCTTTTGAACCTCCTTGAAACAAATTCTCATAAATAAACAAGGACGGCACATACTTACTGACAGAGTCATTTAGGCGAGATGTACTGTGCTAATGGAGTGAAAAGAATAAAAATTTTCAAGGACTTCAACCCTCAATTTTAATAAATTTCATGGAAATCAGATCAAGTCCTAATTGCTAATTCATCTGAAATTATTAAAAAGAGATTTCAATTACATACTACCATTGAATTTTGATGTAGCAAATTAAATTAAGATACGAGATTGTTTCTTTTCTTAAATCCAGACCCATCTTAAAAAAAAAAAATAAAGAAGAGAAGAAGAAGAAAAGAAAAAATCTTCCCCTGTAAATTCTGAAAAGAAACTTTGTGTTTGGCTATGGTGCTACAAAAAGAAAGAAAGAAAGAAAGAAAGAAAGAAAGAAAGAAAGAAAAGAAAAAGGAAAGAAAAAATCCAGCACTAATACGAAAGAGTAGGTTAAATCTCTTAGTGAAGATTTTTAATGACATTTCAGTGTTCCTCTTATAATTACTCTTCATCTAAGATATCCCATAATGATGTTGGACACTCCTGGTTCGGGCTCACTGGCTTGCTTCATTAGCATGTCATTCCCATTCCACATCACAAGATTTAATTGTAATGCCGGATATGCACAGCTCTCCACAGAAGTCTAATCAAAGTGGATTCACTTGTATTATTAATATCAAAAATCAGTCCACTTGCTATTTTTATAAATAAAAGAATCCAGATACATAAATCAGCTGTCATTTATTAGCATGTTACTGGCATATCTGCCAGACATGTGAGCAGCCCTATCAGAGCTCCTTAGGATTGTTTTTATCAAGATTAAAACCCTTCTACATTAAATATACATACTAATTCCTCCATAAAGTAATCAGATTACAGAGCAGGTGACATTGTGTGCTGGAATTCAAATGATTTGCAGTAATGAGCTCGAAAGGTGTGCTTGGAGTCGGGCAGAGAAAAGGGAAGAGGAAAGACAAGAGGAGAAGGAGGGCTTTCGTTTAAATTCAGGCTTGCACATGTGTTGTTTCATTGTGTTGGCTAACTTCTGGAGATTTATTTATTTATTTTAATATGTAAAGGACTTAGACAAACATGTGCAATCTTTAACAACATACAGTGTCAATCACTTACACCATCAAATGCTTCTGGCCAACTAGGTCCTCACGCTTTCTTTGTCCACATTCAACCTGAACTTGGTCAGGTAGAAGTCACCCATGCATGCTGGGGAATATTTTCACTGTCAATCAGAGTATTTTAGTGTCTTGCAGAGCAGACATCTACTTTTCTGTTTTAGATTTTTTTTTTTTTTTTACTTCTAATGAGAATTTAGCAAAATGTGAAAGATATATAGTACATAACGTAGATACTCTCAGACCCATAAAGTAAATTGTAGCATAATACTTTGGAGCTGAAACAAAATGACTGTAGGCAGACCAAAACCATAACTCTATGCCTAAGAGTGCTGGTAAAGTGTCTGGTTGAGACCCTAGAAGGTAACTGATAAAAATGCAATGCTGTGAAGGAAAAAATAGTTTTTCCACTTCATTTCAAGACATGTTTGTTTCTTTTACAAAAAGGAATCTCAATATAAACTTTACACAGACATACTCATACGTCTCATTCGCACCCCCAACAAATGCCGAATTATTTGGAAATAAACTCAGCACTTGGTGCTAGAGTACCTTGGATTTTTGAAACATACTCAGTCTCCTCAAAATCTGGGGTTATATGTGTTACAATTTTAGATTTCTAATCATGAACAACGCTATTTCATAGCAACAGAAGACATGGACCTATGATTATCATGTTCAAATGCTTTTTAATATTTCTTCTCTATTACCTATAAAATGTTTCTTTTTTGATTATGATGGTTGGGTAAACTTTGATGCAAAACTTACTTGTGAGCATGTACTGTACCCCCCTGAAACTTGTGTGATGTGAAGTGACTGAATACATGAAGGAAAATGTGAGGTGTAAAGATTTTCGAGTGCTAATTATGGTCAGCAGACTAGCCGCCTGTTCTCCATTGCATGTGAATATCCATTCTGACCACCGAAACACAGTCTTTTGCAGAGTTGTGATATTAAATTGGACATCTTTCAAATGATCCAGCTAAATATCTAGCCAATTAAAATACGTACTACATTGCTAACAAGGATCATATATACTAATATGCCACTGCACGAGGCATTTGGAGCTTCAATTTATTATTCAATAAGAATTCATTTGACCCCTGCATGTTGATGATTTTTTTCCCAGAAACTGTATTCTACAGCCAGGCTAATCTTAACTGTGTACAGTTCATTTGGACTAATTTCTCATCTAATTCCTTTAACTGTTTGGAGATAGAAAGAGGGCTGGTCTTTTGTAGAATAAGAAGCAAACAGCAGTTACACTGTATGATAAGCAAATAAAACAGCTAACTGCCGATGTGCTGATTCAATAACCATCTCTATACTATCATTTTAACTTACATACATTCTGAGCATGTTTTTAACAGTTGCGTCTGGGATTCTGATGAAGCTCAGCAAAGCAATGGGAAGAGAAAATCCAGTAACAATTTCAGTATTATTTTTAAAAGTATTTTTTTCTTATTGTTTGTAAAGGATACAGGGTTTAAGAGTTTTTGTTGTTGTTGTTGTTTTTGTTAATGATGATTATGTGATTATGGGAACATTATAAGAAGTTTCATAACTTAACACGAGAAGGACGGTCATTAAAGAAGAAACTTTAGGACCAGTACTTTGTAAGTCCATCCTACATTTAGTCTGCAAGCAAAATAGTCCTACTAAAGAACAGCAACCTATCCACCACAGAATAGGTACATGCCTCATAGTCCTCCATTCCCATGCTTATCTCAGTGTAATTCACCATTTGCAATGGTGACTAGAAAGAATATTATCATCTGTATGGCCACTTTCAAAGCCCCCTTTATTGTATTTAAAATATTAACCAACAATACATGTCTATCTTAATATGCCAGACATGAACTGAGTTTGGGGCTTATGTGAAGAGATACCTGTAGCATACTATGCATGTAAAACTGGCATATTTTTTGAAGGAAAAAATGAAGACAAAAGGTGAGCAGCATATTGGGAAGTAAGAGCTGCAGTGTTTTGTCCTGTAGCCTGACAGGGAGAATGTACCAGAAGTGCTAGTTTCCCAAGTACTACCATTTTACAGTTTAATTTACCCTCCTTTATACATTATCCAAACAACTGATAAGGGATTAATTTCTGAGCCACCTGAACCCAGAAACATTGATGAGTCCTGAGCCTGCTCCCTGACTCTGCATTGGTGAGCATTTATTTCCAAGGTGGCCCAACCTATACATGTAGGCAAGACTTGGTGTGTACCGCTTTGACCAATTGTGAAGTTGAACAAGTGGTAAAGGCATTTGCAAGCCCCATTGGATATGGATCTGGGAAATGAACTCACTTCTGAAAATTCCTGACAGAGACTTTAGTGTACTGTCAATGGCAGCAGGCCATGGGCACTCTGGAGAATTGTAGAGGTTACTACATTATGCTGTGGAAGTTTAGGGGCTTCAGAGAACACCAGGTTTTGGCAGATTCATTCATACCATGGAATGTGCCACAGAAGATTATACAGAAGAAACTAAAGCAATCATAACATAATAATGGGAAAATTAAATCTCTCGTGACATTCACACCTAATGTCTCAGTTCATCTTCTGCAATGTTAAAATAGCAAATTTTTGTTTTCTGCAAGATGCACCTCTCTGAATACATTTTTTTTCTTTCAGTATACTATTTTTGTTGAAATCTTATTTGGAGTGTAGGGTTGTGTAATGTGTTGATTCAGCATAGATAAGAAGAAGTTCACATCTCCTTTCCATGCTATGTGTAGAATAGGAGCCTCAAGATTTCTTTAGCTCTTAAACGAATCACCTTTAGTGATTCTAGGCTTTTAAAAAAAAAGAAAAGAAAAAATGCTCTTTTAAAATTAGCATCTTATAAATCACTTAAGATTGACTATGTGCTTGCATCTGAAGTACCCATGTGTGCTTTGTATAGATTCCATCATGATGCTTTTATTGTGCTGGCAGAAATTCACCCATATAATTCCTGATGGAACCTTTCTATGTTCCACTGATATATACTTTTTCATAAGGTAATTCCCATACAGAATAAGATCATGTGTCTGGTTGTTGACCTATGCTTCTGTGGAATATTACTCATCTCTCATTGTATTTACTTAATTTAAGCAAATGTCCATCCACATTTTGCATACTCTATTTAAATATTTTCAACATAGGCTATGTCCTATGAGTAATGTATGATTTAATTTGGGGTATCTAGTAAATTAGTTGAGAAGGATGCTCTTAAAAATACCTATTTTTTATATCACCATTCTAATAAAGCTATGCTCAGAACAATCTCTAGATATGTTAGTACCATATAATTCTTTAATTGCATAGATCTTTATTTCATTAGGATAATGATAATTTTCAAAAGTTGCTTAAATCGTTATGAGGAAGTTTTCTGAGCTTTCTTTCCACACACTCTGCTATCAGGTTTAAGAGAATAATATAGCACTTCATCAAGAAATTCTCCAGGTTTCCAGACTAGAGTCCATTCCTTACCAGCTAATACTCTTCCCCAGGAGAACAAAGCTTATTGGATCTTCAGGGATCTAAGACAAAAATGGATACAGGTTCCAGGTTCCTTCATGCCCTTTCCCTTCCTAGCTAAGTCAAGCAATACTGAGCCCGTGTTTCTAACACTTGCATGTGGTGCCGGCCCCGAGCTTTACCCAGGACTTTCAAGCAGAGTATTTGTATCTCTGTGTGATAGTAGTGAAGAGATTTTTTTTTTTGTCTCATTGATGATGTTAAGAAATGATCAAACTGGGAAGGAGGGTAGTGGTTGTAGGTACTGTTTGAAATTCTGTAGGAATGAATAAAGATGCAGTTTTAGAAAAAGAAGTGGTCAAAACTTGTTTACAAACATGATGAAAAATAATCACCTCCTACCAGAGAGATTTTTATCCTCTAACTAGATTTAATTTCTAAATTTGAAAGGTTGTATTTCTTGCAAGTTTTGCTAAATTGACACATTTCAAAATATTCATTCCAAGTAAGAGCAATAATTTAGGGTAACAGGTGAGTGATTTTTATAGGAAGTGATTCATATTCTCAAAGTATCTGTGACTACATGCATTATTGTATCAGTTGCCTGCACTGGAAGGTAACAGGTCATTGGCTTGTTATGCTGTCTTTTCCTATTTTCCTAGAGCTGTGTCCTTCCTGGGTAAGCAGAGGACAGTTTTCCCTGGGAACTACTAAACTAGCTTTGTTTGTGACAAGTCTTTTCTACATATCTGCCATGAATAAACTTCACAGCAGCCTTTTCAGTGCCATGAGAAAGGGATTTTCTCACCAACATCCTCATGACTACTCTGCCCCTTGGATTTTCAGATAACTGTAGTGTTTGTGTAGATTCTGTGCAGAGCAGAGGTAAGTGGATTCTCATCCTGACCCCCATTGTCATCAGGACCCAAGAAGCAGCAACCCACACCCACACACTAACAGCTAGATCCTTTTCAAGAGTTTCATCTACTTTTGATGCGGAAACTTTTCTCAAGAAGCAGAAATATCTGCTCCAACATGTTTGCAGGTGGAATACCTGTACATCTCCCTCTTAGCATATGGCATTCAAGACACAGAAAATCATATCCTTTGCTAGGGCAACTAAAATGGCCCTTTCCATGAAAATAGAATGTTCAGTCCAGAAGTAGTCGTGATAATGATGAGATGTTTTATATCTTAGCGATGAAATACTGTTTTAGGTATACTATTCCTATGATGTCCAAGATCTTCCCATGCCATGAAGGGTCCTTAATCTAGACAAAAGACAGATTATGCCCATCTATACTATTTACAGTAAGAGTGCAGTTTTATAAAATGTGTTAAAATATTTCTAATGGCCCATGTCCTAAGTAACAAATGTAAGCTGTTAGAGCCAAGGAATGTAGGGAAAACAGCAATCCACTTTTAGTCTTCCTCTTAAAATTATTTTATCTTGTTCCTAATGTATTTTAACAAGTAATTTTTCCATTTAATTGTTTTTTTCATATGTTCTCATTTTTCACCTTTAATTCTCTATTCTGAGAGTTCTGACAGAGGAAAAAAAATGTACAAATTTAGGATATGATAAGGTAGCCTTTCAAAGCATCATGGAAAAGATGGATTATTCAATAAAGGGTATTGAGACAACTGGCTGATCATTTGGAAAAAGATTTGAGTGGAGCTTTATTTCATTTCTTATTCAAAATGAATCTTAGTTGGTTCCAAAATTTGAGCATAAGAATGAAATCATTAAAGGCCTGAAATAAGCTTGGAGATTATTATATACAAAATGGCTAAGGTGTATAGGCAAGATAAAACTAAGAAGCTATAGAAAACATATTGATAGATAAAACCAAATGAAAGATTTAAAGTATCTTCTTAAACAGAAACATTATTCAAAAGTTTTTATAAAGAGAACAAAAGAATAAGAAAATATGTGTAATTTAGAAAGTAATGAAGGTAACATGTGTATGTATAGATGGATATAAATATAGATAAATTGTGTGTGTGTGTGTGTGTGTGTGTGTGTGTATGTTTGTGTCTGTCTGTCTGTCTGTCTGTCTGTCTGTCTGTCTTAACCAACATTCTATTCTGTAAAGAGACACCATAGAAATTCTGATAATGGAAAATATTTAATTGGGGCTGGCTTATAGTTTCAGAGTCTATGTTCATAATGAAGAAAGTGTGATGGCATGTAGGTAGAACTGATGCTGGAGAAGTAACTGAGAGTTCTTCATATAGACCCAAAGGCAGCAAAAAGAGAATAAGACATTGGACCTCGATTGAGCATCTGAAGCCCCTAACCTCTCCTCCAGTGACACTTTTCCTCCAACAAGGTCTTACCTCTTGATTCCTGCCAACTAGCACCACCCCCTAATTATCAAACATTCAAATATATGAGCCTAGTGGGGCTGCTATTATATAAACCAAAATACTGTGTGTCTGTGTGTGTGTGTGTGTGTGTGTGTGTGTGTGTGTGTGTGTTTGATTTTTAAAGGAGCAACAACCTATAAGTTAATGAATATCAAATAATGGGTCAAAACAAAGCAAAACAAAAAATCAAACAACAATAAAACAAATGAAAAAGCATGGCTTTTCTTTTGGAAACTAAGAATAGCCAAGAAAATCAAATTAATATTATATGAAAGACTATTTTCTTTAATAAGTTAGATCAAGCCTCAAACAGGTATGTTAAAGGACAGAGGCTTTGGACTATACAACAAAGCAGTAAGACGTATCCATCTTTTTAGCAAGATAACTTACAAACAGTCTTACTTCAAGAATTCATCATAAAGATACTCTTGGAAAATAATTCTGTCATATGTGTCCATGTGTTTCTGTAGGCTGTTGCAGTGAATAAAACATTTGGAAAATTCTTTATGAACTTGAATGGGAAAATCATAGAAAGTCAATGATGTAGGATATTACTCAGAATACACAAAAGCATTATTAGTGTGTCTGCATGCCACCATGCGTGTCTCTGTCAGAGTCTTGCCTTGTTACATCTGCTCTTTGGCTTTTCTGTCATGATATTATAAAGGAGTTGGAGGGAGACACTAACGATGGAAGCCAGGAACCTGCAGATAAACGCAAATGAGAAGAATATACCCTACTATGAGTCTTTTTATCAATGAACAGACTGAGGTAATAAATAAAGCTTGAGTTAGTTAGAAACTGCTACTGTTCACTCAATACTGATACTGGGATAACTTTAGACTGAACTATTTGGTGACTTCTTCATTACAAGAAATTAAAATTTTCTGAGGAAGTGAAAAGTTGTGAATGTGCTTTTATTATAAATGAGGATCTTCAGACCCTATATACTTGAGGCATGTGATCAAGTAGAGTTTGACCAAGAAGTCAAATACTGGCACCTCCTTACAAGATGACTCTCACTGTCTTCCCAATGACCAAGTGAGAACATGAGACAAAGCACTGCGGCATAGGAGATCTTCAGATGGATGATTTCAGTTGAACATATGAGGACATTTGCTGTTAAAGCATTAAAATCAAGGTTAAATCACTCATCCGTTTTCCTATCAACCAGAATACAGTGGGCTTTTGCCTAGAAAGAGACTGTATTTAAAATGGAATATATTAGAATACCCTAGTAGAGGAGTATAATTCACATTGATAATCAAAGATAAAATAAGTTTAAAAAATGAACAAGGAGGAAAAAAAGGGAAAGGTATATTTCAAACACTGTTTCCCTTCAATATATTGTTTAATGTGGCAAAGCCGTGAGTGTTAAACTTCTAGAATTTAAGCTTCATTAGAATCTGAAAGATGTAAGGACTTCAGTTCACTTTCTTATGTGGGTTTTTTTTTTCAATCTAATAGCACTTAACATATAATAATTCAGAAGCAAAACTATTTAAAACATTTGTGATTCAAGTTCTCTCAAATAGTTCTCATATTTTATTTTATTGGTGAATATTTATCTTTGGAACATGTTCTAACTGTGTGTACCAAGCTAAACTTGATCTACCTATCAATCTTACTGCCTCAGCATTCTGAGTGGTAGGTTTACAAGCATTTACCATCAGCCAAGCATTATGAACATTATTTTAATAAAAAAATATTTTCCAAAAAGCGAGAATTGTGTCATTTTTATTTTAAAAACTCATACTTTAATTGGAACATAACAGTTACTCATATTTATGGGGTAGATATGCATATAATACAGTTTTAATTACCTTATAAATCATTTATTCAAGTCAAGTATTTCTCAAAATCCTTTATTATATTTTTTTGGAAAAGGTATTTTCTACTGATACTTTGTTTTTCAGACATAGTTTCACACATTCCAGGCTGGCCATGAGCTCACTACAAAACTCACTATGTAGTATTATATGTGTTAATAACACTAGTCTCTTTTGAAGAACCATTAAACACTTGAAATCTATTCCAAGTCATTTGGAATAAATGAAGATTTTTCTGAATTTTTTTAATTGAACTTGATCATTGACAAAAGTATTCTTTACTGGTTCCCTGAAATGGTTGGCACATTTAGGGAACTTTTGATGAAACCTCACTAAACATCATATCTGAATAACATTTCTTGATCTAGAAAATGTTCCTCGAAGTACCAATGATGTTCCCTAAGAAGGCAGCTGGTTTGACCTTCAACATTAACACAAACAGCCTTTCTTCAAGGTCACTACCATATTGCAATACATAGCAATAGAACATTTTGCATATCTCCCATGCTGTCACATGGAGGGTTAAAAAGCAATCCACTCAAGAATTAATTTTTATAGAACTTAAAACTTAATTGGACAAGGTAAGTGGTTGTTACTCTTCCTTCAAGGTCATTGTGAAACGAAGGTGGCTTTTGCTTTTATATAGTGAATATGCTTTAGGGTAAAAATACAGATGTTGGTGTCCTGACCTGAATGTGGGTTAAGGCACCAAGAGTATTGCCCATCATCACAGATGCTGTGCCTCGAGCACAAACGTGATTGTAGCATAAAGGCAAAGAGAAGGTTGTACAGTGATGAATGACACAGTTGGTCAACCAACAGGTTGAATCACTTAGGAAGCAAACCTCTGGGGATGTATGTGAGGGAGTTTGTAAATTGTGTTAATTGAGATGGGAAGAGCCATTCTAAATGTGGGGGCAACACTTGTTTTGTTTGGGGTCTCTGAGTAATGAGATGAAAGGAAATTTTGCACTCCCATTTACCTTGTACTTCCTGAACTACAGATGGGAGGAGCAGAGCCCACTACTTCTGTACCTGCCACAGTGGCTTCCTTGTCAAGATGGACACATTCTCAAACATGTATTAAATTAAATGCTTCCTCTTTTATGTTGCTTTTGTCATGGAGAAAAATAAAGTAACAAAATTATAAGATGTCTCAAAATCCTTAAAAGGGTTAAAAGGGCCTTAAAAGGAATCCAAGACTACATGGATCATGAGTAATTTATAATAATAGATACTAAGGATGAGTGATCGGAAATCCTGTTCAGTAATTTGCTAATCTGAAAATAAAGGTCTGTCCTAAAATCTAGAAGGAATCAGAACCTGCATTTGTTCAACTGTACTCTTATCTCAGTTCTTTAGAATCAGTGCTGCTGTCTTGTTTTTAGTTTCTTCTTCCTACAAATTTAATTTTGTTTCCAATATCCACTCAATATATGACTATTGTTATATAATACAAACACTTGCACATGTGTGCACATGTACTCACACTGGTAGCTATTGGCATTTATGAGCCTTGCCCATGCCAATCATCTCTGTCCCCCATGCAATGAAGCATGGGATTCTACGAAATCCCACTGTTTCCCTTCTTGGTTTTTTTTTTTTTTTTTTTTGTCTGGAATTGTTTCATATTATGGTTTCAGTCTCCATGTACCAGACCATTCACACATTTTCATCACAGAAAACTTCTCTTCCATCTCTGTATTTAAAAATAGATAGATAGATAGATAGATAGATAGATAGATAGATAGATAGATAGATAAAAATAAATCGGGGCATTGCATGCTACTCACTGGCAGACTGTTTAATGGGTACATGTGAGTTCCTGGGCTTTATCTCTAAATCTACACAAAACAAAAAGATAAAACAATTAAGTATATAATACAATAAAGACAATAAAGAAAGAAGAGAAAGAGAAAGAAGAAAAGATACTAAAGCCAAGAAAAATTTTAACTTTATCATTTTCCTGCCATTTTGTATTCAATGACAGTCTCTTATTCTGGAGCAGATAGAGGCTAGTCTGAAGTGTCTCTCTCATCATCCTGTGTAGACTGAGTCAAAGCATTGCATCCTCACTCTTCCTGAGCTGCCAGAGCCACACAAGAGTGTGGAAAGTCTTAAGTGACCTATTTACAACTATGCTCTCTTGTGGGATTCTTGCTTGCTGACTGGTGACATCTTACACTGTCCTTCACTGCTTTACTTATCTCCCAAGCTTCACATTGAAGGAACCTTAAGGTTCTGGATTCTCTTCTTTCTCTATCTTATCTCTAGGTGGCTTTTGACACCGCCATGTTGATGAGTCCCAGTGTGATGCTTTGAATATGCTAGGCCTAGGAAGTGACACTATTAGGAAATGTGTCCTTGTTGGAGAAGGTATAGCCTTGTTCAAGGAAGTGTGTCATTGTGGGGGTGGGCTTTGAGACCCTCTTTCTAGCCCAGAGGGAGACAATCTTTTCCTGTTGGCATTTGGGACAAGATGTAGAACTCTGAGCTCCTCCACCACCATGTCTGCCTGGACACTGCCATGCTCCCACATTGATGATAATGGACTGAAACTCTGAACATGTATGCTATCCTCAATTAAATGTTGTCCTTTATAAGATTTGCCTTGGTCATGGTGTCTCTTCATGGCAATGGAAACCGTAATAAGATGCTCCTCCTTTTCATTTCTACCCCAGAATTTCCTATGACCACTATTCATATATTTTCAATAGCCTTTGTGACAATACTATTTACTCGAATCAGGGTTACTTAGGATGCTCAATATATAATTTCCAAAATGTCAAATTTTATTTCTTCTCTCTAGTACCTCTTCTCCATCTGTGAATCACAGGAAAAGATGCTGTCTTTCACAGGTTTACTTCAACCAAGCACTAAATACTTGCCCCAGAGGTCCAGGTCTGCAATGTTGCTAAAATTTTGAGCATTCAGACAGTCCCTGTCTCTCACTGAATGAGACCTGTACTGTAAGGTATTATACGTATCCATACTGTGTCTTTTAGAAGCTTGATAAATCATGTGTGAATTAGAAGATGCAGCATGGTTGTTCCTCAGTCTCTTTTGTTTATAATTCAAGGGATTGGTTGTGCTGGAATTGGGTAGACGTTACAAATGAGCTGCCTTGAAGACTCTTGCTCTCTAAAATTAGCTTATTGGGCTATCATATTTTTTTATCCATAAGAAATAAAACAATACCATACAAAGTTTGCAAAATTTCTGGCAATGTTTTCCCTCTCTCACATACATAAGTGTACTATTACGCAGGAATGTTCAGAGCCATTGCCTCAATGCTCCTACTTATCCCAGGCAAAGTACTCTCATAAAAATGGCTTCACTCTCTATTAAGCACAGTGAAAGCACCGAGAAGCCCTGCCGTCTTCTAGAACTAATAATTGACACATGTATGCCTCTGTTCTCTCTTCAGCACTACACTACTGTTGGTCTCTCAACAACTGGAAAGTCTCTTTTCATAATATCTAATGATTCCCCTCCAAAGTGTTGTTCCACCATTGATGTCTCCACATTTTGTCTTGAACGCTTTAAGCTTCAGATGATATAAGTAACCCCACATAGATTTTTTTTTGGTGGGGGGGGTTTCAGATCAATCTTTAAAAAAATCTTTCCAATGTGTTAAAGTGCTGACTTGTTTCTTTGTTCTTTCAGTACTAGTAGATGAAGGATAAATCTATTTCAAAGTACCGTTTGGTTTTCATATATCCCCACTGATATGGATAGGTTTTAAGTTATGTGTATAATGGACGCAGAAAACCAGAGAAGGCTAGGTATCTGAAAGCACTGTCTACTTCCCCATGTATAACACATGGGATCGAAATACTTGCTTTTCATGAAATGGCTTTGGCTAAGTCTGAACCGCTTGTTTAGCCTCCCCTTGCAAAGCTTGAGAGACTTTTAGTGCTGTTGCTCCTGAAAGAACAAACAATTTGAATTTTGGTGAGACTTGAACACACTGATAAGTTTTTTTTCCTTTTTGAGTAACAAACTGATTTTTTTTTCCTTCAAAATCCAGCTGTCATGAGAATGCTATCCTGTAGTTTATGGGATGTGTGACTTTTAAAACATCAGAATCAAATATATCTTGGTTTTTTGTTTTGTTTTTGGTTTTGTTTTAAATGCGCTTTTCAAGGTACCTTACACAAAGTACCTTCAAAACAAACTTGTACTTGCCGATGATTCTTGAGAATTGTGCTGCAGTACCTGTGCGAGAAGTTTGAATGGCAACCATGAAAGAAAAAACAAATTTTCCTAATCCTTGCAATGTGCCAAGTGAGTAAATGCTCTTATCATGTCTCAGTCTACTCACAAACAGGGGTAGTTAAAATCAAGTCACCAGAACAACACAAAGGGCTTTCCTTCATCACTAGAGACGTCTTCCACAGTAGGAAGGTCACTGAGTCTGCCCTGACACGGACCTTTTAATTGCACCATACATTCCAAACCTAGCGACAGCAAGTACAGAAGGGATGTTTCAAGATGCCAAAGGTGCAGCCCACTGTGCCATAAATGAAATCAAGATAGAGATACCACATATGAGATTAAGTACCATGCTGAGGGGCTTATACAATGCTTCAGTGTATATATTTATATATGGGAGCAAACTGGGCAGAGAGTTATTTGATCATTTTAAAAACAAAATGCTTCTAACTGATATGCCCCTCCACCCTCTGAAATGCAGTCTGTAACCATGATGGAATCCAGCAGCAAGGTCTCATGTGTTCATTTTTATACAGAGGCCCCTAAAGCAAGGCTCCATCAGACTACATATTGCCTGTTTATTTTGTGACATAGAGATCTCTGACTCTATGAGGGATACCCCTAGAGTGGTGTTAAAAAGGCAGCAAATGTGCCAAGGCCAAGCTGATTCTAGCATTAATAAAAACAAAATAGAATCCCTTAAAAAATTCTTCTTTGTGTTAAGTCAATATGACTTTGCTATTTATGTGGGTTATAGTTTTCTGAGTACAGTGAAAACTAACTCTGCAAACCCACACTCAGTATCTGAGAGAATTTCCAGGCCAACAAAAATAAAGAATTCCCTCTCCCCTTTGCTCCTTTTTAATTGTATGGAAGATATGCATAGACTGTTGAGAATGACTGAGAGGAGAGATGTGTGCAAAGCAAATCCCTGTCAAGTGCTCTGTGCATTTCTATTGCCCATGGCGATGGACAGTCCAGAGATAAAGGTGAGGGGAAGCCTAAAACCCATCAATCCCAGAAATCTCTTGGTCAGCAGTACCCAAGGGCAAAATAACACGCAGCTCCTATGGATACAATGTGAGGCTATCTTACAAATTTAGGGTCCGATTCTCTTGGCCTCTCTCTAGTTAAAAACTAAACATTTTTTTCCAATATATCTTCCAATTGCAAAGCCTGTTGAAAACTCATTATCTTCAAATAGGATTACATTCAGTTAATATGAGAACATGCATATTACAATATCTGGTAAAAATCAAGAGTTCCAATTTGCTCACTACATGTAAATCCAATTCAAAATATTTCCATAACATCTATCTGCTGGATGTTACCCTATTTGTGTGTCACTCTGGAATGGATTAACTCCATGACAGGATAGGCTCAGTTTTTCTGCATTTGGTGTTTTTAAACAGTTTATATTTGTTATCATATCAAAGACAGGCTTGCAGTTTTCAAAAGGAAGAAGAGAACACAGCGCCCAAGGCTCCGCCAGCATTACATTTCTTATTCCATTTTATCTTTCTTGGTTTTGACTAATGTCAGTAACAGCTACTGGTAATAAACTGCTTGTTACAGCCCGCTGTTGCCTTGAAGCCTGGCTTTGATACATTGTCAGCCAATCGGAAGCATTTCCTGATTACATTTCCAAATTGCTTGTTTATTGATCTAGAGTTAATAAAGCAAAAGACAACTTTACGGCTTAAATTAAATGAAAGTTTCCTTTGATGTTCAAATTATCCAATCAACCAACAGGCAGCGAAATGTAAGCATTTGAAAGTTTTATCTGTAAAGGGGGAAAAAATGAAGGAGATAAATGAATGTTGTTAGTACCGACACGGTAGCTAAGAGCTAATGAAAAATACGTGCAACTTAGCATATCATGATTTCATTTAATTCCTAGGCAAAGGAAAGGATGTTCTGTTCTATCTACCCTATTCCTCATGTGTGAGCAAGGAAGAATCTTTCTAGGATGTTGCTGATTTGGAAGATCCTGATTTCTTAACAGTAGATTTATAAATTCAGGGAGATACCTATACTTTCCTTGTCAAAATGATTCTGCTATTAATAAATTAGGAGTAGTTCTAATTTTATTTCATTTATTTTTACATTTAGTTAATATGTGTGTGTGTGTGTGTGTGTGTGTGTGTGTGAGGGGGGGAGGGAATGGGCAATGGAGGTGCACCTGTCCTGGCTTTCCAGTTTAAGTCAGGAGACTTGTAGGAACTGGTTCTCTCCTTCCTCCCTGCGGTTCCTAGGATCAAACTCAGGTCATCAGGCTTGGCAGCTAGCACCTTTACCCCTTTACCCACGGAGCTATCCACATAGCCTTGCATTTCTTAACTTTAAAAATAATGAGCATACATTGTACTTAAAATGCGAAAATATATTGTTTTAGAATTGAATTTACAGAGAAAAAGAAGAGAGAGAGAGAGAGAGAGAGAGAGAGAGAGAGAGAGAGAGAAGAAGAAGAAGAAGAAGAAGAAGAAGAAGAAGAAGAAGAAGAAGAAACAGAAAGAAATCTTAGCCCTTTGCTGATAGTAAGATTTTAATGTTATGCTGGGGCCAGGTTATACTAGCGATCCCCATATCTTATCTAGATGTCTGAATTTATATGCCACATACTTGAACATTCACATACTCTTTGTTCTATTTTGTCATTGCTGCTGTCGTTTTCCACCTTTGTTTCTGCTATTGAAGTGAAATTTTTCAAAGAGAATCCTTCAAATTGTATTATGTCTCTAGACTGGTTTAAAAAAAATGGGACTGCAAACCTCTTGTGTATAGGCATCCTTCTTGGTCTAGCTGCTGACCCCCAGCAGCCAAGGTGTAGCTTGATCATGTCCCCACTATGGTCACCTCTGGTCAAGGTTTACAGAGCTGCTTCCCGCAACCTTTCAGATGCATCCCACCACAGGATGGGCATCTTTCCTTGGGCCACTCTGTCTTCTTTTCAGATTTGTTATACAAACTTAAAATTGATGTATTGCTGCCCTTAGCATTTTTCTTTATCATTTCATTCTCTCAGCACTCAGGAGACAGAGGCAAAGTGATCCAGAATTTGAGGCCAGCAAAGACTTCATGCGTAACTTACACATGTGCTGAGCATCCTGAGGGGCATAAGCCAAGAACTAAACAGATATGTGTTTAGGGAGCAAATAAAAAGAGTAAATGAAACACCAGATAGGTTGGTTGTCTGGTAATCAAAGTTATTCTTTATTCTTTTGGACACTTTTCTGGAACATCTAAGACAATTCATTAGTTCGTCGCTATTTTCTTGCACCTTTGCAGTGTTTATGGCACATTCAAGCATCACAGGAGATGAAACGATGAAGTTGACAGTGACTTTGTTCTAAGAGTTAGTGCTCTTAATCTGCATTTCCCTTTGTCAACGTTATCCCCTTTGATCAAGGCATGAATGGGCACTTAAAAGTGTGTTGTGCTTACATTTCAGTAATTGCATGTCTATTACCACATGCTGGATTTTAGACCCTGTTCAGGAATTATTCATTTCTCTCTACTACTTACTCCCTACCTCCTCACTCCCAGGTGACTTTTCTCCAGCCCTGTGACGTTAGTTCTGAATATACTTAACTCCACTGAATCAGATCCATCTTCTCTGCCACCACTTGGTCTAATCAACTTCCATCACTTGAGGCATTATCAGTCTTGCAATTCTTTTTTCTCCCCTGGATTGCCATAACAGACTGATAGTTTTAATACTTTAGGTTCGTTGATGCTGTTCTATTAGCTTGTATATGGTTGAGATAGCCAGCCACTGTAGTTGTGAACTCCCTCCACATCACAATGGCATACCTTAATTGTCTTCTTTTCCATTGCTGCCAGCCACAAACCTTACCCCTATCCCAAAACCTTAACCATGATTTTTTTCATGTCTGAAATGCTTCAGCACTTCATTTCTGAGTGGCTGTTTACATGCAAACCAGAGAAACTGAAGGGTACAGAGGGTAGGAGAAATAGTCATCTCCAGGAAAGAATATACCAGTTAGTTATCTAACATCAAATGCTCAACACAGAAAACATACCTACAAGTAACATTATGCAGATTGAAGAGGTTGTATTCAGGAATGTATGTATGTATGTATGTATGTATGTATGTATGTATGTATGTTCATATAACAACAACTATTGGGAAAAGAGCTATGAATTTGAAAAAGTAAATGGAGGGAATATGTGGAAATGTTTGGAGGAAGGAAAGAGAAAGGAGAAATGATGCAATTATATTTAAACCTTAAAAAGAAAAGCAGAGCTTGTGTTTAATTTTCTGAGAATACTGCCACCTCCACCATCCTCTTCTGGTTGATCATCATAGATGCTACAGACATCAGCATCTATGTTCCTCTATCCCTGTATCCCTGTACACTACAACAGTTTCAAGGGCCTTCCTCATTCAAAGAGGGAAAGCTGCCTTGGGCTGCTACATTCTCATACTTTGATTTGAGATTGGATATTATGATGGCTTTGTTTGACTACGCTGGGTCTTTATTGGTTTTGCATGAGTATTATGGTTTTGTTTTTTCCATCTTTATAAAGAAAGTCATTGTATTTTAATGAGCAATGAATAGAATCTGTAAAATACTTCCGGTGATTATAGACATTGTAAAAATATGAGTTCTCTAATTCTTGAATATGAGCTATGTTTCCTTTTTCCAGTCCCCCTTCTATATTTTTGTTGATATATTTTTTGACAATTGGCATTGTAAAATTTACTTCTGGGTGCTAAATTTATTCCTATTTTACTTTATTATGGTTAATAAGACTAAGCTTGCCTTCTTGCTCTTTCGTGATTCTGAAATGGATTTATTACTGTATCCTCTTTGTCTCTCCTTAGGACTTCAGTATATTCTGTGAGAGCAACTCTCCTGTTTCTTCTTTACTGCTATTGTTTATTGTGTTTGAGACAAGGTCTGAAACTCATCACAAGAATATCAAATATCAGGCTACCTTCAACTCAGAATCTTGCTGCTTCGACTAAAAGTGAAAATATCTTTGAAATCCTCTTCATACTTTCAAAAAAAAGTATCAGGAAACATGACATAATGAATCCCAGCTTCTAGGCTTGCTTCTCTGTGCTCAGCTTCTTTGTGTCTTTCAACTGCTCCTATTGTTTTTGGAATCAGTGCAATGCCTGTTCACACACAACTTTCTCACAGCTTGTAGAGTAAGTGGATGGATGGATGGAAGAGTTTATCTGTATAGTAACAAGAGGAAAAGATATCTGCATGGTTGTTACAGACTGTTTCAGGTAGCAAAGTATTATCTTTGAATACAGTAGTTCAGTCTTTAGATCAATTCATTTAGCTCAACCACAGTGGCTCTAGTCAGTGGACCTAGTATACACATACCAGATCTTTTCATTGAGTGAAAAGAGTTCATTTATTATTTTTAATTGTGAATAGAATGTCATAGCTGCTATGTGAGTTGATACACACAAGTGTCTGTGATCAGTGTGTGTATGAGACTTTGAAACTTAGTTACTAACAGTGAAAGTAAGACCCTTGATAATACTTTCAAAAACCAAAATATCAGTAAAGAGAAATCAATGGGTTATAATATATTTAATATACTTTTCTTCTGAGGAGTTTGAACCCTATTAAAACATTTTCTAATAGGAGAATCATTCTGGTTATTAGATGGTCTATAATTTTAATTCCTTTCTATGTTTAAATAATGAATCAGAAAAACTGATATTTGGTTTAGTAAAAATCAGGCAGACCCAAAGTAAATGTCATATTCTTCAGTCTGTAGAGTTAATATAATAACAACAATAATTATAATTACTGCTATGAGAGATAATGGCTTCAGAGCACTCAGATATATGTCAGAGACTTTTTGAATTGTTTTACCTCCTTTGATTATTTCAAGCCAAAACCAACCACATGAGGTAAGTAATGTTATTATCAGCAGACAAGGGTACCAAATTAAAGAGAAATTAAATAACGTCTCTGAGATAGACTGTAAAAGTAGAATTATTATCCAGGCACCCTCTATTCAGAATCCATATTGGGTCTTCATAGTGCTGCAGAATGTACACATTGTACATTGTTCTTGGGAATAACCTTGTGTGCATCTTCTTCAGTTTGTATATACATTTCTCCTTATCAAAGCATTCAGTAAAGAGAGAAAAGAAAGATGATTTTTGTTTTATAAAATAGGCACTTTAGTATTCTGCTGTACAGTTTAAGGCTCACGACAGTCTATAAACATATGAAAAACCTTGCATCGAAAATTTTCAAGAGTCCTGGTGTGCATCTACCTGTGATGAGACTTGTTCACACTGGAATGTGAAGAAGCGTTTACTAAATGAACTGTGATTGTAGCTGAGCGTGGGGTTTAGGGAAACAGGGTAAGATGGGGGTTGGAGTTCAGGAGAAGAAGTGAGTAAGTCTGGTTATTGTGCTGAGAGCATGAAGACCATTTCAAGAGGGGCAGGTATCTGGGTGAAATGGACAGAATTGTAAAAGCTGTAGCCGAATCAAAGAAGAGCTGGCGAGCAGGGCTCTGTGGAGCCCACTGCTGCTTGTGGCCACAGGCAAGAGCACATGGACTCACACTTACCTCTTGTATAATGTAGGGCACCTGAAAGTTGGTATGGCCTCTCTGAGTAGCAGCATGTCAAAGCACATCTTCCACTTTCCATGATGCGTTGTATATCAGAGCCACACTAAAAACAAAAAAACAACAACAACAAAAAAAAAAAACAGAATTGTAGCTGAAACGATTCTTGATTTCATTCTCTAATCCAATGCATCTTTCAGGGTAAATATTGGTAAGCCACTGCTCACATAGAAAATGTCCTGTCTATTTTTATCATTTATTACACTTCTGACTTTAAGAATTGACTCTCCTTCCTATACTTTGGATCCCTTTGTTATCTTTCACAGAATAACATAGAGAAAAGCTTGGCATCACTAAAATGATTGCAAATATTTGAACCTCCATAAAATTCCTCTGCATTTGGATGTGACTGTGAGATCTACCCTCTTACCACCAAAAGACATATTTCTGGGCTTGAAGAAGAGAAGATCAAAGAGGAAACTTAACAGGTGACATTGGCAGAAAACTTTGGGGTTTACATGTTAGTTCAAAATGAAGAAATCTGCGTAAAGAAATGAAAGAGCAATTCTTTCCTCAATGGTTAAATAATGAGTATTAACTTGACAGGATCTGGGATCACCTAGGAGACAAGCCTTTGAACATATCTCAGAGGGTTCCACTAGGTTGTAACAGAAAGACCCAATATAAAGTGGGCATTATCATCCATTGGGCTTTAGCCCTGTATGCATAAGAAGAAAGCCAGCTCAGCCTTGCTGCTGCCTGAAGGTGGAAAATGACTAGGTGGGAGGATGCTCCATGATCAGCTCCCACAAACTCCTGTTATCCCAGGCATGATGGGTGGTACCATGAGCCAAAGCAAATACTTTTCCTCCCTTTACTTTGTAAGGACATTCCTCATGGCAAAGGAAATTTCACTGATGAACCCTCTTACTCCTTGGTTCCTGTTTTCTAAGTTGTGGCAATAATTTGAGCTAATCAGACAGCTAAAGGGCCTGCATGGTCACTTGGCATTCTGTTAGCATGTTTAATTCATGATATAGTCAATAAATTAAATGTAGCCTTTATAGGCGGATTTCTGAGTTCGAGGCCAGCCTGGTCTACAGGTGAGTTCCAGGACAGCCAGGACTACACAGAGAAGCCCTGTCTCGAAAAAACAAAAAACAAAACAAAAAAATGTAGCCTTTAAAAAACACTAAAAAGTTTCTAAATCTTTTAAAATAGCAACAGTTTATTGTTAAAAAAAAATTAATCTACAGTCTTCTCTTGTTCCTAATGGAGTTCCATGATTTTTGAAAGTATAAAGGTAATGTGAAAAATAGACCCTTTGAACTTAGAAATGATATTCATAAAAGAAAGTAAAGAATTATGCAAATGTTATATATTAAAGGATGACTTACAAGCAGTGATATACAGGAGTACATGAACTGACTGAAATCAGCTAAAACTTCCCTCAGTCTCACCCCTTTCTAGGTAAAATGGGAACCATCTAACACTCAATTTCCATCCTCTGTGTCCCCATCATACCAACCCACTACCAGCAGGAAGCTTCTAACATCACCAGCAAGTTACCAGGCCTGAAATTTATCTAAATATAAATGAATCAAGATGTACTTTTCATGTACTGTTGACTCAATATGTCTGTGACGTTCAACCATGATGTACACATAATCAGCTTATTTCTATTTCTTTTTTGTAGATTATAAAATGTAGTTACTCAATTTCTTACGATGGATATTCATAGCAACAGTAATGAAAAAGCTGTGGAACATTCTTGACTAGTCTTTTTTTTTTTTTTTGATTTGGAGATAAAAAGAATTGTTTCATCTTTACCATTAAACAGATCAAAGAGAGAGGGAGAGTTGTACACATCTTTATTCCCAGCACTCAGGAAGCAGAGGCAGGTGGATCCCTGTGAGTTTGAGATTAGTCTGATCTACATAGTAAGTTCAGATCAGCCAGAGATTCACAGTGAGGAACATTCTCTATAAACAATCAAGCAATCAAACAGGCATTAATTCTTGTGGTGATCAGAAGAATTGTTTCAATTCTTAAATATCAAAAATGAAATAAGAATAGAGTCGGTAACTGGTGAATAATGAGAGAGTACAGCTGGATCCACTGCTAGCACTCTGTTAAAGATAGGATGCTCAGAAATACAATGACATGTAAAAAAGGTTACTAAAAACAGTAAGATATCAAACAAAAATGTATCCAATATAAAAATGATGCAAAAAAATGCTCATAGCTAGTTGACCCAGTACAGCTCCAAAATTAAAAACTAAAACAACCTATAAAATCTTGTCCATCTCATTTATTTGGTAGAACAGGTAAGGACTTAGCTATCCTGAGAGTAACCAGTATTCTTAGTCTCTCATGCCTGGCATTAATATACAAGTTCACATTTACAAATTCCCCACAAATCATGTAGCTAGTAAGTGGCAGACTTGCAGCGCTAACTTCTGTGTGTCCCTATCACATCCTGATTACACCTCATCAGGAAAAGCTACACTCAACATGATTACTTCTGACCAGGGGTGTTTAATTTTTAATATTTTTAAAGCTGTGTCTCATACTTCGGAGGTTTCTTCTAATTAGAAATAATTACCTGCATGTGCATCTGCTCTACCCTTGTCAGTGGGTTTTAAACTTTCCTCTTCCATACTTGTCAGTCAATTTAGCAAAGAGACTGCACCTTGTGTGGGGCAGGCCTGCTTCTGCATCAGTGATGATGTTTACTCGTGACAAACTTGTAAATACACACGCTGCTCTTTTGGTCTTCATTCATGGGAAGTGCAGCAAAATGAAAACAAAGTGAGGTTTTTTTTTTCTCCCGTTAATCTTATATTGTAACTTTAAACCTGTCAAAGCATTTAAAATGACGATGTATTTGGTTACTTTATAATGATCAAGCTGAAATAGGCATGCCTATAATACCAGGATTAGTGAGAGAGACCCAGATAGGAAGATGAAGAGTTCAGGGGTAAATAGTGAGATTGTGGGCAATTTGGACTACATGAAATTCTGTCTCTAAACAGACAAAGACTGAGAAGATAGTGATGTGGGTAAAATGTTTGCTTCTGGGTATGCATGAAGACCTCATTTGGATCCCCAAACCTATATAAAGAACAATTGTATGATGATGCCTATAAACCCAATGGTAATGAAGTAGAAATAAGAGGACCCCTGAATTTGCTGGAGAGACAGCTTAGCAGCAACAGTAATCCCTGGGTTTGATAAGAGAGACACTGAAAAACACTGTGAAGAGTGAGAGAGTAAGACACACTATCTGAGCCTTTGAGTTCTTTAAGAGCACACACAGGAACACCAACACACAAAAATCAAAAAGGTTTCCATGGCAACAACACTTCTGTGCCAGAATCTTATAATGCTTGGTTTCAGGAAGTGGAGGCAAGATCTGTGAGCCCAAAAGCAGCCTCAGCTCAACAGCAAGTTCAAGTTCAGTATGGGCTACAATAAGACCTTCACTCACAAAATAAATAAAATTAAATTAAAACCAGACAAATAAATAATGAAAATTAAAGTAAAAATAAGCCAATATCATCTAAAGGAATCACATTCATAACATTTAAATCATTTCTAGAATGCAATCTGAGGAAACTCCTCTCTATTCTTTTCCCCCTCACTATCCTTAGGAAGTCATTCCACTGTCTCTCAGAAATCACATAAATGCATAGTGCCATCAGATACTAGTGGTTCCGTATATTTTACTCTGTCCAAACAAGAGAATCCACCCCTACAAAAAATTAATAGGATTGAATGTAAAGTGGATCTTCTACATAAAGTACATGGTGTTAGAAGGAAAAGCAAATTACACACCATGTAATAGTGGAAACAGAAGCCAAGCCAGAGCTAAGTTACCTGGGAGTAGCGAAGCTTGGGATCTTTTTAGTCCAAGTTCTCAAGCTTGATGAGAACAACAGAGACAAAGAATTAGACTCATTAAGGCTATCACTGTTGAGTTGTCATCTGAAGGGCAGCATACACCGCTTACCCTCCATCTGCTTCAGCTACTGTCACATCACGATCTGTCTCTTGATGGTCATACCCAGAAAAGAAAGGTATTCTCTACTCAGCATGTCTGTGCAAAAATCTTTTACCACTTTGGCTTTCAGACAGGATGGCTGGCCTGACAGAATACATTTGCAAACAGTTTTGTTTTTCTCTGCTATGAAAAAAAAAATCACACTCTGTTCTGTCTGAAGTTGGAAACTTGGAACCATGCCCATAACAGCAAAGCCATGTTCTATTGAGCTCTATTGGTCTGTCATCTCTTCATACGTGCAATGGTTCATTGTACCTATGCCTGTCAAGCTGAGCTGGTTCTCCCCCTTCTGTATGCCTAAATTTGTTACCCTCATTCCTTATCAGTGAATGTTTTAATTTGGCATGGTACTGCCTTCTTATTTACACTTAAAACAATTTCTTATTTCAAACATTTTAATCTTGATAGAGTGAAAAAAGGAAGTCATCCACTCATTAAAATTAAACAGTCATTTTATTTTAAAAGACATAGTAAATTTCAATACGCTGGTTATTGGTAAATAAAGCGGTTTTACATATTTAAAATTTGCCTTTGCATTCTGATTGATATAAAAAGAAGAGTGCCTTGCTGGAGAGGAGTTTTAGGACAGCAATAGGGCCACTCTGTCAAGGGACCACATTCAAAGACATACCTCTGTGCAATCTGGCTAAAACACAGACTCTGCACACCTTTAATCCCTCTGGCTGGAATAGACTGCCCTTAGCACACACCTTTATTTCCTCCAACTAGAATACAGACATGCCCTTAGTACATACCTTTTATCCCCATAAAATTTACTTTAAACTGAAGGACAGACAAAGTAAAGAATCAGGAAAGACTCGACAGAATAAATCAGAGATAGGATAGGTTGAGATTTCAAGAGAACAGACAGGAAAGAGAGCCTATTTTAGAGGGACAGAGTAAGCCAGAGAGAATACAGTTCAGGCAATGCAGTAGAGTTCGGCTCATCTGGGTTTAGTTCAGTTCATTGCAATTCAGTTGAATATATTTGAATTAAGTTGAGTTCCTATAGTTCTGTTTGGTTCATAGAGTCAGTATAATCAGTGCAGTTCAGTTTGTAGCATTGAGAGGCAGCTTTTCCAAGCAGAGCAATTCAGTAAGAAGTGAAGTGTGTCCAGTCTGAATCAGTCAGCTAGGAGAGGAGTTTTGAACCAGAATAACTGGGTAAAACTAGCCAGCAAGAGTTCAGGAAGAACTAGAAAAAGTGAGCTCATTCAACAGTAAGCCTCTGAGACTAGAATTACATCTGGCAAATAAAAGTTACTTTTACATGTTGTAAACAGAAAAGTATACAATACATTTGTATTCATTTGTCCATTTATCCTACACATATAGGTTTTGGTTTCAAAAAGCAAAAAAATACAGGGAATGACTGAGTACTGTGTTTGAATCATATGAGCTTGAGGTCAATTCAGTCTTCCTATTCTAATATTCTTTTAACTACTGCCTTTGGTAGTGACAGTATATGTGTTATGTTGCAGTCATCATTATTGCTATAAGCAGCAGTAGCTCCACCAGCAGCATGCAAGATGCAGTAGAAAACTGAGTCCAGTTATGTGAACAATAAACAGACAAAAATCCAAAGGAATGATCTATAAAAATGTTGATCTCTATTAGTAATAATCAGCAGATACAAAATTAAATAAAAATACCATATGTCACATGTTCAGTTGGTGAAACTTTATGCCTGTCATTATTAGGATGGTTTTGTCGAGTTCTACTATTGTGACAAAATACATGATTTAGAAAACTTAGAATGAGCAGTGGTTTATTTTGATTCATGTTTCCATAAATTTCATTTTACATTCAGTTGGTTTTATTGCTGTGAGGACCATGGTAAGGCAGCACATCCTGTTAAAGATTAAAAATACCAATTGGGAAGAAAGAGAAAATACATTTCCATTATAAATTAACAAAAGACATAAATATATTCTACTATGTGAGCTCTTTAAATTCAAAATCATACTTTCTACGCTGGATACAATTGTGTGCAGCTCTAATCCAAACATTTGAAAGACAGACAGAAAGAGTGTAAGGTTGAAGCCAACTTGTAAATTCAGGCAAGCTGGGACTAGGCAGAAACCAAACCAAACCAAGTAAAATGTCAACAAAACATGCTATGCTTTATTTTTCATTATTTTTTTCAGTTCTCAGTTCTGTGCTCAGTATATGAAAAGTATTCAAATCTACACCAAAATATCCTGAAATATAGTTTTTATATGATATAGACAATTAATTTTATAAATAATAAAGTAAATAAACAAGATCATCATAACATAAAGAAGAAAACATCATTCTTTAAATGTGAACAAAAATTAAAATTAACAGTACTCAACATTGATAGAGATACAATAAAACAACTAAACTAAAAATCTTTATTAGTAATTTAAAATTCACAGCGTTTGGCAAAAAAAATGGAAATAGTCTATTTTTCAAAGCTTATTTTAAACAAATTATCTAACAATGCCAACAGGAAAACATATATGTGTATGTGTATAGGTATATGTACATATGTGTACATATACATATATATGTATGTGTATATATCTTAATATTTTATATACAATAATAAATATATTAAATGTGCTTTCTACAGCTTGTGGTATAAAGCAGAAACAGTAAATGTTTACTAATTACAAAATCACTAATCACAATAATGTATGTATCAGAATTACGTGTAGCTATTAAGACAGTAGTTATATACAGTCTGGATTAAACATCCACTTCTCAGCTTTATAGCACTTAGATTATATAGTAATTATGAATACACAGAGTGTTTTAGCCACTTTTCAATTGCTATGATCATATACTTATAAAAAACTAACTTATAAAAGGACGTATTTAATTTAGGTATATACGTTCAGAGGACTAGAGTCTGTGATAGCTGAGCAAAAGCATGGAATAGCCAAGGACTTACATCTTGGTCTGCAAATAAAAAACAGAGAAAGGGAAATACATACACAGGTAATAATGCAAATCTTTTGAAACTTCAAAGAACACGTGCAATGAAACACCTCCTCCAACAAAGCTATACCTCTGATCCGTCTCAAACAGTTACACCAACTAGAAGCACATTTCTAAATATGAGAGCCAATTGGGAGTCATTCTCATTCAAATTATCATATGGTGCAGAAAATATGAAATCATTCTAGATGAAAAAGTTAAAGAACTAAAATTTTATTTGTTCCGGATACAGCAACATAAAGTTCTGTATGTGTTTACAACTGTTTTTGCCTAAAAATGAGTGCTGTTTATAATTATTTTGAAAAATGCAGTTACCTACAAAAGAGTGCATATAACTCAACAACATGGTGCATGAGTACCCTTATTATTTTTAAGACCTCAATTTATTATTAATTAAATACAAAATGAAAAAATTTTTTGTCTTTCAGTACAAATGGCCTCACTTTCATAAATCAATATCTAAACTTATTTAGAGATCTTACAAATTATCTTATACCAGAAATACAACTACTAACTATAGTTCAATGTGTTTATTGGGCTCTACAGGATATAAATACTCATGTCAACAAGCATTTTAATAGAATACCACAAATTATTGATATATTAAGCAATAATGCCAGGTAAAATTGTAATATACATCTATATTATGTGTGCATCTATGTGTGCTTGAATAAAATATATATGATTTTTAATGTGTTTACAATAAGCATGGAAATAAAGTTAATAGTATAAAAT
This sequence comes from Rhabdomys pumilio, assembly GCA_030674055.1. Taxonomy (NCBI): domain Eukaryota; kingdom Metazoa; phylum Chordata; class Mammalia; order Rodentia; family Muridae; genus Rhabdomys; species Rhabdomys pumilio. Next base: position 24,528,587 of record JANHMN010000016.1, read on the forward strand.
ATTCTCATTAATATATTACGTGAGGAGAAAAAAAAACATTTTCTGGCATTAACTAAAGCAGAACAAGAAAGAAATGCATGATTTCTACTTTAAATCGGAGATGTGAAGAGACCAATTGATATTTTTCAGAGGATGCTATCCCTCGATGCTGTGTCTCATTTACACATTACCTAGGAGAGCACCGTGCGGCTGCATATTCTCAGCTCTTGAATGTGCTTTGCTCATTTTCAGGAGGAGGACAGGTTTAATGCTTTCTTGGCAGTGTGTACTTTTTCACTTTGGCTGTTTCTATTTACCTGTCTGCTTACTTATTTATTGTTTGCATTTAGCTTGCCCTGCGAGTGCTTCTGAGAATTGTAGAGCAGACAATACCTACAAATAAATCTCCTTGTCTCTCCACCTATGTTATCCTAGGTTTGTTTGACAATTCATTTCTTTATCTCCTTTCTTGAACTTAAAATTATCTAAAGAACCAAGTAATATTTTAACAAAACATGAAGGATGTAGCTTTCTTTTTCAAATTTATGAAACCTGCCCTTAGACTTCAAAATTCTTCCAAAATAAGTTAAATTTTAATGAATAACTTTGTCCTTCACATAGAAGAATGTTTTTACCCTTATGTAAAAGATAATGCTTGCTCCAGTGTCCACTGCTAAAATGATTCTCAAACTCATAAGCAAAAATTAAAGTTGGACAACTTAAATCCTATGATTCTATTACAGTTCTACAATTTCCCAAATCTTTTAGTTCAGGAAATTTCCAGAGAGGAGGTTGCATGGGTAGATTCAACTCTGAAGGATGGGCTGAGCTGAATAAATACGTGGCAAACAGTTGGAAGGCAGACATGGGAAACATTCCCAGCCCTGGCTATGTCAATAACCATAGACCATGTTAATGATTTTGGAGGGAAGCTCAGCAAAATGCTAATTTATTTAATAAATATTTAATAGTGTATTATTTCAATAAATAAATTAGTGTTTACACAGTAAAGAATACAAATGTTTTGTGCATACATTCGTGACCTTCTTTCATAGTCCTCTTTGGATATTTCCCTAAGAATTATTTTAAAAAGAGATGAACATCAAAATATGTATGTTTATACCAGCTTATGATTGGTGGTTAAATCTATAAAATAATCCAATGGGTTTATCCTTCTTATCTTGAGAATGCTTAATCAACTTTGGTATTTGCTTTACATTAGCGCTGTCAAATGTACATTTGTATAAAATCTCTCAAATCATGAAAGATTTATCATTTGAAATGTATTTGGATTATTCTCCAGTTAATCAGCTTGATAAAAATTAGGAAAGCTGTAACTAGAACAATTATTTGAGCATATTGCTGTAAAAACAAAAATGTAAAAATAGTGTGGTGTTCTGGAGCTATACAAATGAAATTAAAAGCCCATTTGCTACCCCAAATTAGAACTAGTATTAGGAGAAACATGTTCTTTACAGGAACCTGGATTAATCATGAAGGCACATATCAGAACAGAAGGTTCTGGAAGAAACATGTTAATATTAGGACTATGGTTAGCAGACACGTGTGTTAATTAACTCTAGAGTGACTGGGTTTATGAATCAAGCAGTGTTGAGACCACTAAGGATACATCCAAAGTGAATCATAGGAGGAATGTTCTAAAATTGAGAAATTCCGCTCACTTACCCATCACTTCTCTCAGAGGCATGTTTCTGTTCCAGGTTCCTATGCTTTTTCCTTGCCTTTATTCATCTATGACTTCTTGTTTCTCTCTTTATATGAAGAATTCAAAAGGCTAAAAGTCAAGAGACGTGTAATTTCTACAACTTGCTATTTTAAAAGGAGTATATACAGACATCATTCTGCTTGACTTCTCTTCAACATGGGGATTTTGCGGTTTTTTTTTTTTATTGGTTATTATATTTATTTACATCTCAAATGTTATCCCCCTTCCCAGTTTCCCCTCTCCAAACCTGCTATACTAAGGCTCTTCCTCCTGCTTCTATAAAGGTGCTCACACACCCACCCACTCCTGCCTCACTGCCCTAGCATTCCCCTACATTAGAGCATCGAGCCTCCACAGGACCAAGAGCCTCCTTCCATTGATGTCAGACAAGGCTATCCTCTGCTACATTTGTGGCTGGAGCTGTGAGTCCCTCCATATGTACTCTTTGGCTGGTTATTTAATCCCTGGGAGTTCTGGGGTCAGAACAGGGCGGGGGTTTGGTGGTTGGTTGTCATTGTTGTTCTTCCTAAGGGGTTGCAAAACCCTTCAGCTCCTTCAGTCCTTCCCCCAATTCTTCATTGGGGTCCCTGTGTTCAGTCAAATGATTGACTGAGAACATCAACATTAAACTCAACATTTCCATTGGTCAAGCTCTGGCAGAGCCTCTTAGGGGACAGTTATATCAGGCTCCCTCAGTCTCTGCTCTACTCTTTGTCTCTGCAATTCCTTTAGACAGGAACAATTCTGGGTTAATATTTTGAGATGAGTGGGAGATCCCACCTCTCAACAGGAGGTTGTGCCTAACCTCTGGGTATGGTCTCTATAGTTTCTTTCTCTCCCTTTTTGGGTATTTCATCTAAGCATGCTATACTATGCTCATAGCAACCTTATTTATAATAGCCAGAAGCTGGAAACATCCCAGATGTCCTTCAACAGAGGAATAGATACAGAAAACTTGGTACATTTACACAATGGAGTACTACTCTGCTGTTAAAAACAAGGACTTTATGAAATTTGCAGGCAAATTGATGGAACTAGCAAATATCCTGAGTGAGGTAAGCCAGTCACAAAAGAACACACATGGTATGCACTCACTGATAAGTGGATATTAGGAATAAAAGCTCAGAATACCCATGATACAATTCACAGACCATATGAAGCTCAAGGAAAAGGAAGACCAAAGTGTGGATGCTTCAGTCCTTCTTAGAAGGGGGAACAAAATAATCGCAGAAGGCAGAATGATGGTGGGATCTGGAAAGGAGAGAGGAGGAAGGAAAAGGGGGAAGGATCAGGAGTGTGAGGAGACATGGGGTAGAGAGAAGCACAGGGTCAGGAAACTGAAAGAAGGTGTGTAAAAGTAGAAGATGGAGAACTGGGGGTAGCCACTAGAAAGTCCTAGATGCCAGGAAAGTGAGAGACTCCCAGGACCCAATGGGGATTGCATTAGCTGAATTACTCAACACAGAGTTTTTTTTTTTCTTTCACTTGCTCCTTGCTTTTTATTCAGCCCACAACAACAGCTTATGGAATGGATTCATCTGCATTCAGAGGGTTTACATTGCAGATTCGCTATAATTTTCTTCCTTTTTATGCTGGCCTAACTTTTGATTGCTGTTTGGTTCTGTTATTCTTAAAGTTTCATATCCTTTGTGTCACTACTACAATTGTTTTTCATTATGATAATCATGTGACTTAATATAACGTATTTTAGAGTTATGTAATCCTATTTTAAGATGATAACAACTTAACTTCATTCATATACAAACACCTTTTGGGCTTTCCTATCCTCAGTTTGTGTCATTGATGTTGTAATATACTTTATTTTTATATTACCTGTCTAATAAGAATTCATTGCAGTTAAAGTTATTTACAATGATAGCCATTCAAATTTCTCCTTCTCGCTCCCCCCATGCAGTGCTAGGATTGAATCAAGAGAATTCTACATGCTGAGAAAGCACTCTACCATGGGCTATACGTTCCCTTTTCCCTTTATAGAGCTCAGCCTGGCCTTGAACTTATGATTCATTTTGCCTCAGACTCCCTAGTTCTGATATTAAAGGTATATAGTACCATGGTTTACTTCTGTTTAAATTTTTAATTTGAAAAAATATGGACTTGTAGAAATTGTCAAATATAATATAGGTTAGTGTGTATATTTTCTTCCTTCATTTCTTACTGTGGTGATATCTTAATTGTAGCACACGATAAAGACTAGGAAACTGACTTTAGTATACTTGTATATGCAACACAGAGTTTTTAAAACTTCCTTTTATTAGACTAGAAAGGGAGAAAATTGCTTCTTACATATGCAAAAAGAACTTGATATTTACATATTCCAAATAATTTTATTTTCTTCTCTATTCAAGTATGGAATGCACACTGTAGCAAACAGTGATGTATAAAATTACAATGAAAGTTAATATTAAAAATAAGTCTCAATAAAAGGAACCAGAGTTAACTAAAGTGTTTGATAAGTGAACCTGGTGCAGCGGCTCAGTGGTGTAAGAACTCTTGCTGTGCATCAAGAGCATAAATTTGTTTCCTAGCATCCACATTACACAGCCTACAACCAACCACCTTTAATGCAAGGACCAGGAGATCTAACACTGTTTCTTTCATCCATGGGCACACTCACATACATAAATAAAAATAAAATAAAGAGTTAAAAAATATGTTGGTACCCATTCAACAGCAGATATCTGGCTTCGATGATTTAAATACCTGAAAGACATAAAACATGTAATTATTTTAAAATGGAATTAAACATTTGAATAAATTAGATAGTCCCCAAAAAGAAATGCTAAGTATTATTAACCACGTAAGGCACCACCAAGATAATTTAGTCTCATACACACACCTACAGACGTATTTAGATAAAATGCAGAAACCTATTGATTGTTAAATCAGTCATTCTCTTTTTTAATACTGCAGCCATTCATTTTAATTACCATATATTTTATACATCATTTCATATAAAATAAAAAATGAATATATACTTCTGATGACTATTTGGAGATTGAGTGTGCAAAATTTTTTTTTATTTATTTATTTTTGTGATAGGATCACTCTTATTGTGTAGCCTTGGCTGGATGGAAATTTTATATGTGGACTAATCTGGTAGAGAAGTCATAGAGATACTTCTGCTTTGTTTTCTGTTTGATACTGGCATTAAAGGCACGTGACACAAGGTCTGGCTGATGGTACAGTTTTTTTTTATTATTATTTTTTATTGAATATTATGTTTACGTTTCAGATTTTATCCCCTCACCCCATTCCCCCCACTACCCAGGAACCCCCTATCCCATCCCCCCTCCTGCCTCTACAAGGGTGTGCCCCCACCTACCCCCTACCCCCTCCCCACCCTCGAATTCCTCCCCGCTTACAGTTTTACGTAGGATTTGCCAATGCTAACGGATTTGCCAATCACTGCTTCACTCTTTCACAATAACACAAAAAAGTTCCCTTTATTATTTATTAAGTGATCATTTATGACATAGAACATATAGTTTTTTCTGCTTTGTGACCTCCGTTGATCTTCTAATAGTCCATTCTGATAAATGGCCATTGCTTGTTTTCTATTATTTAGCTTACCAAATTTCTACTTTATACCTTAATGCTTTTGTATGTGAATTGTGTACAAATTGCAAACCAAGCTCCAAAAGCTAAAATCTAAATGTTAAGTTTAATGGATGCCATAATTTTATATATATATAAAGCTAAAATGCATGATATATATATATATATATATATATATATATAAAATCTTATATTATATATATAAAAAAAAGCTAAAATGCATTCATAACATATTTGGGGACTTAAATGGTTTGTGTGAAGAAGGTGAGATTCATATTTTTCTCCATGTGGATACACAAATAATCTGAGCTGAGATTCGTGTTTTTCTCCATATGGTTACACAAATGATCTGGTACGCTTGATTGACAAGAGCTTCCCACTGTGTGCGACCGTAAGAGAGATAGTCAGCATATTCTAACAGGTCTATGCAGAGAGCAGGCATTCTGTTCCACAGCTTGCACTCCTATCTTGCTGCTATTATTCTAAATTATGATTTAGAAGTCATAATTGTTTGAAGTACAAGTTCTCCAACTCCATTTTATTTTTGCTGTTATTCAATATCGTGTTCATATACTTGTCCCTTTCTGATTCCATAAAACTGCAAAAACTTACTTTTGTAATATAAAATCTATGTCAAGATTTATATTGGTGTTAAGTTGAACCTATGCATGAGCTTAGAAACTGGTAAAAATATTTTTGTCTTTCTAACATGAACCTTCATATCATACAGTTCTGTTAATTTCTCTTTTCTTTATTCTTGCTCAACAACGTTTTGTGGTTTTTCTCTGTAGATGTCCAGACGTTTCTTGTTTGAGTTGTCTCAGTAATTAGGTGGTTTTTTATCACTAGTTTAAATGGCATTATTTCTAAAATTCATAATATATTTTCTGGTGCATACAATTTTAAAGGTGTTTCTTAAACACCGACATTCTGGCAATGCATGCTGGTATAGATGCCATTTGTCAGTGGAAGGAATTATTCCCCCTGGGAAGGTTTTTTCTTCCCAGCTTTTTAGATTTTTGAATTTTATTTTATACCACGAGTGAGTACTTAGTATTTTTTAAAAGCACAATTTGGAAAAATTTTTTATTTATATCTACGGTGATTCCACTGTGTCAGAAAATATACTCTGAGGAATTGAATTCTTTGAAATATGTTCACTTCTTATTATCCAACATATTACTAGTTTCGGCATGGGACATTTATATCTGAGAAGGATACCAAGCTTGTCATTGTTCAATGTGGGGCTCCGTATATTTCTATTGGGTCGGTTTGTCCATTATTGGCTGTTTTATTTACATCTTACATGTTTAGTGTTCTTTTCTTTTCTCTTTGTTTTAGTTTTCATTATTTGTTCAACTTGTTTTGAAAATTAGTAAGTGAGCCAAAAATATCTGCCACATATTATGCTGGTAAAAGGTAACACAGGAATAAAAAACCAGACAAGCAAGCTTCCTTTAAGTTTCCTGGTTGAATTCTGGGCCACATCTTCATTGTTATGGAACTTACCACTTGCGTCATGTCTGGTCAGTGTTTTCTGATTACAAACTCCATAAACTCATAAGAGGGGAGAAAGATTAGTGGGAAGATTTACTTCTCTCGCATCTTCTCCCTCCAGTCAATCCCAGGCATTATACTTATGGGAGAAGTTTTCACTGTTTTCAAAATATGTTTTACCTGATTATAATTTACATAATAGATTTCTTATTAAATAACCTTAAAATTGTCAATTCATTTATAAACTCTTCTAACTGCTTCTGAGCTCTGCAGACCTTGAGTAGGTCTTAGTTGATAAAAGTGTTTGGTTGCCTTGCAAAGCATGGCAGATTGAGTTTGATTCTCATCCCTCTACATTAAAGAGCCAGGAGTTATTATTATCTGCACACGCAGATAATCCCAGCACTCAGCACCAGGGAAGCAGAGACAAGTGGTCCCTGGGGCTCACTGGCAAGTATCTAACTACACTGTGAACTCAAGGCCAATGAGACACACCTGTCTCCTAAAACAAGGTAGAAGACGTCTGAGAGATAACACTTGAGGTTTGGATTTGTGCATGCAGTCACATCACTGTGCATTCTGTAGCACATACCTATGTGTGTGAACAAAAATTAGCCATAGGATTTGGACATACAAATGCTTTCAATATTTTCATTATGTTTAGCATAAAAAAAATAAATCTTTGAAAATCTTGTGTACTAAGAAGAGTTAGTGTAAGGATTAACAGGTTAATAATATGTCAGTCCAAGCTCATCCTTTCACCAAGATATTTGCATTGTTCTCAGAGGCTTAATGGGAGAAAAATGTTGTGTAAGCATAAAATGGTATCACTTCAAAGAAGTGGCATTTTGGGGTGTTTTTCACCCATTCATCACTTTTCTCTCCTAGACTTAAAAGAACTCCTAAAAGAGTTCTCAGCAAGTGTTTCGTATCGTAAGCTCACAGTGGTGCTTGCAAATAAATCTGTAGAAAACAGCATCATGACAACCTTCAATATTCCAGATGGTAGTTCATGGGAACATCTTTGGGGACTTTATCCATGCAAGAAGTTTCCAGAAGAGAGCACACCACAAGGTGCTGGGGCAGCCTGGGATAGATGTCACAGTAGATGATGTATGTAGAGGGGCAGTGACTGCACATCCAAACTGAAATCTGTCAGCAGTTCACAAAAGGCATCGTCAGCATAACCTGACACAGGAGGCTGCATACCAAAATAAATAAATAAATAAATACAAATGGAAATATTCAAGTTTAATAAATTTGCACATTGAATTAAAAATAAAATGAAAGAAAGGAAAGGAAGAAAGAAAGAAAAGAAAGATAGAAAGAAAGAAAGAAAGAAAGAAAGAAAGAAAGAAAGAAAGAAACAGGATAAAAACACAAAGAAAAAAGGGCTGCAGTGGGTGTTTCTGGGACTACAAAGAAAGTCAAGGCATTTCTTGAAGTTCCCATTATGTAAACACCTTGGTAACCCAAATGTTATCCTGTGGCAGAAGTTAGCTTTCATTTTATTGCTCTTTCTCATAAACATTTTGAGGGCTGTTTTCTCTTACTCACAACGAAAGCTGAAAAATGCTCCAACTTACAGAGCAAATGAATTCAATGCCATTCCCAGAGGAAAGCACAGTTAATAGTTTGTAAAACATATGCTCCTTCTTTCCCACATAAATATATATGAGTTTAAGAAGCCAATTTAATCACACGATGGACACATTTCATAAATACAAGGCAATTCGTTTCTCTTAACTGCTTCGAACCCTGTTTCCAGCCCTTCTTTAGGTCTTGCCTCCACCCCGGGTACCAAGAAAAAAAAAAAGACAAAATAACAGAAACATCTATTCTTTTATTTTCATTCTATTACCCTGAACATCATCCAAAAATTATGCAACTTCCCTACTCCCTCCCTTTTCATTGTCCTTCTCCTCCTCCTCCTCCTCCTCCTCCTCCTCCTCCTCCTCCTCCTCCTTCTTCTTCTTCTTCTTCTTCTTCCCCTCCTCCTCCTCCTCCTCCTCCTCCTCCTCCTCCTCCTCCTCCTCCTTCTCCTCCTCCTCCTTCTCCTCTTTCTTCCTATTATATTATTTATGCTAAGTGTATTTGCAACAACGTTTCAACGTTTTACTCGACCAGAAATTTCCATCAGAGAAAGGATGTCTCTTTACTTCCTTATCATAGTCATTTCCCTAATACCAAGAGCAATGTCTTTTACAGAGATCTTTAGTTCATATTTTTTTTAAATAAAAAAATTGATGAAATGGTTGTATAAGAGAGGTTTGACCCTCTGAGAGCTCATCTTACTCTTTTTCTCTTAGTTACTGTTAAGCTCTCAACACAATAACATTTGGATCATAGAATAAAACTAAAGCATATTTATTTATTTATTTATTTATTTATTTATTTATTTATTTAATTTAGGTGGTATGTTCCCTGATTATTGTTCTATAGTCTAAATCTGTACTGTCTTAATAGTTTGGACAGTGTAATTTGAACACTGGACCTCTGTGTGTATTAGCTATTAGAAATGTAGCAAGTCTTTATTGCTTTATTATAAACATAGTATGCTTTTCAAATTATTATGAAGAAAATATTTTTTATTACTTTTATTTTTTTTACAGTACAGCCATTGCCCCCTCCTTTGCCTTCCTCCCACAGTTCCTTATCTCATTTCTCCTCCCTCTTGTCTCCAAGAAAATGTGCCCCCCAAGTCAGGTGTCCCCACTCTGTGGGGGTTCAAGTTTCTCAAGGGTTAGGCAGGTCTTCCCACTGGCCAGATCAAGTAATCCTCTGCTGTATATGTGTTGGGTTTCTGACCAGCTCATGTGTGCTGCCTGATTGTTGGCTCAATGTCTGAGAGATCTCAGGGGTCCAGGTTAATTGAAACTGCTTGTCTTCCTATGTGATCATAGGAAGCTTTTTTCAGCCTTCTCATAATTCAACCACAGGGGTCCTGAACTTCAGTCAAATGGTTGGGTGTAAGTGTCTGTGTCTATCTCACCCAGCTGCTTGTTGGTGTCTCAATTGTAAAATAGGTTACTAGTAAATCGGTTAATACATGTTGAAATATGATTCTGGTTATACTAGATTAAATAAGATTAATAATTAGTATAGGCCGGGCGGTGGTGGCACACGCCTTTAATGCCAGCACTTGGGAGGCAGAGGCAGGCGAATTTCTGAGTTTGAGGCCAGCCTGGTCTACAGAGTGAGTTCCAGGACAGCCCGGGCCACACAGAGAAACCCTGTCTAAAACAATACATGAATACAAGCTGCTCAGTCTACATACATTTTCAGGAATGACCACTTAGTATTGGGAATCTAATCTAATTGGTGTGTTCTTCCATGAGTAACACTATTCTTACCCATGGTAAGTCTTCCATGGATAAGACTATTTCTTCTGTTTTCAGCATTTCTTAGTTACCTACAGTTCTTTGTGTAGGGTTAAGGCTCCATGGGCTTTCCCTCATCCATGTTAGCATGATGAATTGTTTTGTCCTTGTTCAGCTCATGTTTAGACAGTCATGTTTGTGAGACTTCACTGGTGTAGCTGAGATTTGTAGGCATCCTAATTTTGTTGATTGTTTCCTCTGTAGTCTTCTGAAGAGAGAAGCTTAGAAACAGCAGTCACAAGACAGGCCAATGGTTGAGTTACACTGTGTCTTGGTCTGTACTTGGGGTGTTTTCAGGTCCTGGAAGTCAGTTCATTTACACAGGAAAACCGATTATTATTTCTCAATATCAAGTAAATAAACAAAAAGATTTTGCAAAGGAAAGAGAATGAAGATTTACAGAGTCTTAAGGGAAAGAATGTGGACTGAAATTGAATGAGTGTGGAAGAGATGTGGGGTTTTGTTGTTTCTTTGTTTTGAGACAAGATCTCAAGATATAGTATCTGTCTTGATTACTTTTCTGTGGCTGCAAAAGGATACCATGACCAAGGCAACATACAGAAAAAATAGTCTATTTGGCTTATAGGTTCAGAGGAGGAATTCATGACTACCATATTGGTAAGCATTGTAGGAGGAAGGCAGCCATGATGTTGGAACAATTGTTGAGAGCATACATCGATCTGTAAGCAGAAAGCCTAGAGTTAGAGAGAAAGAACTAATGGGAGTGGCTCAGGATTTTGAAACTCAAGGCTCATCCCAAGTGGCATACCTCTTCCAATAAGACCACAGATCCCGAACCTTTCCAAAAAGTTCCACCAAATGGGAATCAATTACTCAAAAATATGAGCCTTTGGGGGCATTTTCCTTTAAACAATCACAGTGTCTGTAGAATGATGAGAAAATTATGAAAATAGTCATTGCACAGCATTGTGGGTATACTTAATGCAACAGAGCTAGACACTTGGGAGGAATTTTATGTCCTATATGCATATTTTACTGTATTAAAGCTATGCACAAAACAAATTTCCTTCTGTTAAAAACAGTAAAAACAAAAGTAGATAAGACTTGTAGATGCATACATGACCGGCATACATGATGGTCAAAAAACTGACACACCGTAGTCGGAAGAACGAGGATAACCTAGGTGAATCTCATAACACAGAACTTGTTTACAGGAACTAAATACAGAGGAATCCACAGAGCAAGTGGCTGGTATTTGCATTTAATAAGGGTCCAAAGTGAAATACCCAAAGGAATTCCTTCCAATATGACTTATTTAATACAATTACTTGGAAATAATTGAACACAGTTTGAGAAAAAAAAACCTGATGTGTCTTACTAATAGGTGGCTCCTGGAATACTCTAGTGTGTAACCTTTCCTTTTGCAATGCTACAGTAAGACTGCTTAATGACAGGAGTGCTAGCTTTCTCTGTAATTTCAAAACATAGTTTTGAAATCAGCTTCGCTTTAAATAACAAACTCATAAATTTTCTTTGGTATTTCATCTACACATATCATCAGGGGTTGAAACGGCATTGTCTCATGTTGGAATGTTGATGTTTTAGGCATGACTTGTTTTTCTTTTATTGAAAATGGAGGGTTTTTTCCATGTACTATGTTCTGATTATGGTTTTCCTCCCCCTAATCCTGCCTGTCTTCAGCCACCTCCCCTTCCATCTATAACCACACCCTTTCTGTCTCTCAGAAAACAGACATCTGAGGAATAATAATGACATGAAATGAAAGATAAGTCAAAATCCAACATATTGGAATAGGAAACAAACAAACAAACAAGGAAGAGTGGAAACGAAAACAAGAAATGTTTATAGACATAGATTCACACAGAATCTGACAGTAACTCGGAAGGTGTTGCTTCTGTTTCAATAATAACTTCATCACACCTTGGCCTCAATAGTTTAGTTGCGATATATGCATCTAATATGGTTCGATCAGTGCAAAATGGAGGTGCTGTGTGAGCAAACAAATAGCAGACAACAGGAGAACCTGAAGGAAATATTGACTATGATGGCTAGTACCTCTGGCACAAAACCATACGGCTCCAGCTCTAGCCGATAACTCTTACTAAGTTTAGGAGACATGTGTCAAAGAAAGTATGAGTTTTTTCCTCTGTGGCTTTATCATGGAGTTAATATCACTGTTAGCCAGAGGCTGCCCAGGGCTAATAAACACAGAACACCTGCAGGAACAACAATGCCTTCCTGAATAAGCTTCAGAAGGCTGTCAAAGGACCGAAATGCTTGGTGGGAAAATCCCCCACAATGGAGCTGCCTTATAGGGACACCAGCTGCAGAGTGCTGCTGCCAGAGCCGGGAGAGGAGTTTAGGGCCATCATTAGGACTTGATGTCCAACTGGACACAGAACACTAGAGGACTGACAGAACATAACTGACTGCCCAATTGAAAGTGCATTTCCCAGCTACTTTCATTCCAAAGTACAGGCTGAGTTGTGCTGATAGAGAATCTTGACTATGAATAGTTTTGAATAAATACTCACAAATTCATTGGATGGAGACAGGAGAAGGTTGATTTTTTTAAACTTTCTGGTGCTTATTATTATTTAATTTCTTCTCCTCTCCCCATTATCCTCAGATAGGGCAAAATATACATACAGGATATGCACACACAGACATATACACACATATACATACATATATACATGTATACAATACATACATATAAGCATTACGTATATACACACACATAGACACACTTATACATATGTATACTATATACATATACCTATACAAATATATATACATGTATGTATATATGTGTATATAGGGTATACACACATACACACATATGCATGCATATATACATATATGCAATGTATACATACATGTATACACACATATATATGCAAGCACAACACAGAGATTTGGAGAATGCTATCTTATTCATTACTTTTCTCATTCTTGCGATTAAATACTTACCAAGTAGCAACATAAGGGTGGAAGAATCTATTTCAGCTTACAATTGAAGTATTGGTCATGGCAGTGAGGCAGACAGTCCCATCACATCCATGGTCAGGAAGCAGACGGCAGTGATTGTTGGTGCTCACTTCTAGTTCTTTTTACTTACTGCAGGACCCGATTCTATAAAACGATGCCGCCTATGGACTAGGGTGGCTCTTCCCACCTCAATTAGCATGTTCTAGAAAATCTCTCTGGTCCATAGTTTTGTTCCTTGATGATTCCAGTTCTTGGCACCTTAAAAATTAATATTAACCTACCGCATAATACTATTCACAGGTAGATCTTAACTACTAGAATACTCTTTAGACTTGAGAACATACATTGGTGTAAATGCTGACTTCAAAATGTGCAGTTTTCAAAGCCTCTGTAGTATCATTGTTCATAGACAACACAAGTGCCTTTGGCAATGCATCATAAACTTCTCTAACTAACCAGTAGCAAACCTGGACATCAAGAATTCACTGCCTGCCTTGCCAGGGGCCAGATAAGGAGGGCTCATTGGAGAACTCTTTCTCCTACAGTCTCTTCTTTGTTTAGGTGAGCAGCTATTGCTTCCATTATCAAGGGTTCTCGTCATCATCCTGGCCCATCAGGAACAGAGGACAAGAATCCAGCATTCTTTCCTTTGCTCTCCCTGAATAAGTTTGAAACCCTCACCCTTCTTTGTTACTATCCAAAATGTTAAAGCCCCTAAAACACAGGTCTTCTGGTTCTCAGCTGGATATGCTTTACCCGTTCTAGCAGCCTGTGCTTTGTGCTTTTAAATTATTTAGAGGTGCCAGAGAAGTCGGAATCTGTTTCATCTTCACCTTGTCTTTTGTAATATTTTTTTTTCATCTTACAGTGTTCCCATTAGTCCTCATGGGCATGCTTATGGGCTAATATAGCCCTCGAAATCACCTTCTAGCATTGAAAATTTTGCCTTGGGGCTTCTAAAGCACAGGGATGTCTGCTGGGACCCTCTCCTCCAGGCCAGTTGAATCAATTCCCTGGATCTTTAGTGAAATAAGAAACACACCCTGACAGTAATTCCCTCCATTGGGTTCACCATGCTACATGTTGGCAATTGAATGTTACATGAGGATTTTAAGTTTATATTATTTAAAACATACACATGCATACTCTTGGAATGCCCTTCTTTCTACTGTCAGTGCAAAGGTGATACATGTACGATTAAAAGTGACCTGTGTCTCAGGAAGGAAATACATGTATAGTTCATCGTAAAGCCTTTGGGGCAGCTTTGCTGTGGTGAGCTAATACTGGGAGTGGCTCACAGGAGTTCTGCCTCAGCCATAAGAATTTGATGATATAAAAATTTCTATATATAATTCATGGCCATCTTTATCATACTCTCTAAAAGTAATATGAAGAAAAAAAAAACCCATATCATCCTATTTGGTTTAGGTGAAATTTTCGGATGTTAATTAAAGAAGAACAAAGAATATATGAAAAGTATAGGAAGAGTATATTTCTCTGTGGCTTTATCCAAAACTTTGAAGACAGATACTTCTCAATTGTAAAATATGACTAGAATCCTTCCTCCTTTCACACAGCTGGAGTCACACCCAAGGCTTCAGGCTGACATAGCCAGGAGAGTGAAAGCCACACTCTTTCTCCTGCTGATATGACCATGAAGAACCTGGAGTTCAGGCAACCCAAGATAGCCTGAAGATAGAAAACTGGCTGTGGCTTGCATGTACGAGTCACTTTGCATAGATCTCTGGTATATATTTCCATAATATATTGAAGTAGTGAGGTAAGCATTGTCTGCTAAAACTTTTACAGGTATGTATATGCATATATATATATACATATATATACATATATGTATATGTATATATATATATATATATATAGTGTGTGTGTGTGTGTATATGTATGTGTATATTTATATGTAATGTTCTAAATTTTTATGAAAAAGGTTAAAACAAGAAAATAACTTACAAGGGAATTCAAATGCCTGAAAAGTGTTTGTTTTTAAACAGCTGGAAAATTCTTTTCATTTAACATGATCTTATATTTAATCATGTGCACTCTGTGTTTGTGTATGTGTAGGTTCATGCAAATGAGTGCAAGTGCTCAGGGAGGCTGATTC
Organism: Rhabdomys pumilio; assembly: GCA_030674055.1. NCBI lineage: Eukaryota > Metazoa > Chordata > Mammalia > Rodentia > Muridae > Rhabdomys > Rhabdomys pumilio. The sequence continues at coordinate 24,543,837 of JANHMN010000016.1, forward strand.
CCCTGGAGCTGAGGTACTGTGCAGGTGGTTGTACACAGTCCTTGGTGGGTGCTGGGAGCCAAATTGGGTCCTCTCTAAGAACAGTATGCAACCTTTAACTGCTGAGCTATTTCTCTAGCCCCAAATGAGAATATCGTTTTACGATCCCTTTATTACATAGAAATATCTTTTATCCACTTTGGTTTTCACTGGGACACACCATATCAACATCAACAGTCCCTGAATGTCAGTGTCTCATGTTTTCTTCCTTTCTTACTTGGTGCATGGGCTTTTGAGGGGCTGCTTTTCTATGTTGCTAACAGCAGAAAGCACCCCATGCCTCCTTTCCAGGTCGGAAAAAAAGAGCAATAGCTGTCTTGGGACATGTTCTTCTCAATTTACAAGACAGAAACTATTGAATTGGTGGAAATTTATGATATCAGTAGAAGCTCAGGATGACATACATCACATACTCCAGTAACTTGCTCATGGCTGCTGCTAGCTGCAACAGAGTGTAAGCAACAGTCTCTACACAGGCAAGCACATGCCAGCCAGAGGCAAGAGTGAGCTTGTGTCTAAAATAAATCCTTCAAGTCAAAATGATCAGGTCAAAGGATAAATGCTGCTGTAATTTTTGAAGAGAATTCTAAATTGTTCTCCTTTGGAGCAAAACCACTTTGTATTTCTAAGAGGAATGCATGAAAATATGGCTCTCGTTTTCCTTCCTATGACATAAACATAGACCATAAAACTTGAATCTTTTTAAATCAATTGGATATGTTTAAAATCCATCAGTTTATTTCATTTTCTCTTATTTAAAGTGAGATTGGGTACCACTTCATATGTTGACAGGTCAGTTGAATTGTTCTAGGGATTGTCCACTTTAGCTGGTCCTTGGTCCATCTCGTCACTCCTGTGGTCACTCTTCCATGATGTGAGCACTGAACATTGCCACCATCCCATTTGAGTTGGTCATCTGTCTGTTAACTTTGTATTTTACTCTTGTAATAATTAGAAGATTGCTTTTTCATGTCTGTAATATCAGAAGATACATTTGATGCCTCCACAAGTTATGGCTTGTGACCCTGGGTAGAAGATGAACATGCGATGACTCACAGAAAAGCAGCTTAAAGTGCAGCATCTTAGAACAATCTGGCCCCAGATGTAAGTGCTAAACAGAGAAATGCACGTTTAAATGAAGTTACAAATGTTTGGAACGTTCAATTTTCTGCAGAAGTCGCTGACCCTATTTGAATGACTCCCTCTCACTGGTAGAAAGTGCCCAAACATATTTTTCCACAAGAGTGTCCATTTGTGCCAACATCAATTATTATCCCATGTTCTCCTGATAACCTTCTGTACAGCAAGAGTGTATTAAATTCTGGCAGCTGAAGACACCCATATTTGTGATATCATGGACTTTCTCCTGGTCAGGGTTCTGAGTGACTTCCTGGTGGCTCTGTCTCTGAGCTGTTCATAAAGTTACATTTATTGGTTGGCTGGGTGCACAGTCATCTGAATTTGCCATCAGTCAAAACTACCATCAAGCTTGCCGCCTTGACTGTTGGCAGGCTTTGGTTTCTGAACGTGGCTGTTGGCTGGAGGCCTCTGACACTCAGCAATTGTGCTTCTCCACAGGCGCCTCTCCATCCTCATGATGCCATCTCTAGTTTCCTTGCACCACAAGTGTTTTAAGTCAAAAAGGAAGCTCCCAAGACAGAAACAACAATTTTTGTTTAGGTTTTTAATAATACAATCTCAGAAGGAACACACTAGCACTTCAATAATTCACTAAAAAGATTTCTCAAATGCAGAGCTCACTCAAGAATAAAACTACTATTTTTAAACATTTCTTTATTCTGTGTGAGTGACCCCCACACCTATGTGTGCGCCTTGGCACATGTGAGAAGGTCAGAGAAAAACTTGTTGAAGTTTATTTTCTCCTTCCATTATGTGGGTTCTGGGTTCTGGGTACTCTATTCAGGCCACTAGGTTTGACAACAAGTGCCTTTATCCACTGAGAAACCTTGCCAGATATATTTCTTGAAAGAAGTAGTAAAGGATATATGGATATATATGTTGAAACTAATACATCGCCAGGCAGTGGTGGTGCATGCCTTTAATCCCAGCACTTGGGAGGCAGAGGTAGGCAGATTTCTGAGTTCGAGGCCAGCCTGGTCTACAGAGTGAGTTCCAGGACAGCCAGGGCTACACAGAGAAATCTGTCTCAAAAACAAAAAACAAAAAACAAAAAAGAAAGAAAGAAAGAAAAAGAAAGAAAGAAAGAAACTAATACATCCCTTTTCTATGGTGTATCTATAGTTTGGGTACATATCCTAAAGTTCTATGTGCTGAAAGCATGAGCCTCAGTATGATGGTATTCAAATGATTGAGCCTCTAAGAGGTGGAGCCTGCAGAAAGATAATGAGCATACAAGAACTACCATTAGAAAGTTTTAAATGCAGAGCATGCAGGGCTAGATTGGTTCTTATGAGCTTTGGCTAATAAAATCAAGATCAGGTCCTTGCTTAGTTTCTGCTTACACATACATCTTATATCTTCCATAAGTGTTGCTGCTATTGTGATGTCATTTGCCAGGGGACTCTCAGCAGAATCAAGCAGATGCCAGCTCCATGCAAAACCAAATGACTTTGCTGTCTTTGTACAGCCAGAAGGACTGAAGAAATTTCTATAATTCTGGCAACTTTTACAAAGTAATTTTAAAAATGATGCATTTGTCTGTGATTTATACTAAGGGGCATGTTTGTAAACATAAGCTATTTTATGGCCTGATGAACCAATTGAATTATGAAGTTGCAAAAACTGGACAAATTCTGAAGAAATGCTCTATTTTGGAAGGCTTTACAATTATTATTTTTATGTGATGACATGGCCAAACATGTCTTTTTGAATTCCAGTTTGAATTGCAGAACCTGGCTCACGGATCCCAGTTGGAATGTGAGTTGTGGGCCAGTTATGGAATTTTTCCATCATAACATTTCATGTGGATTCAACAGAAATGAAGCCCAACCCAGGAAACAAGCATAAATGTGCCAACAAGTTTACAATCTGAGTCTTTCCTGCACTTCTAGGGATCTCTGTTTATCCTTCATGCTACTATCCCGACAGCCACAGCCGCTACATGTGTGTAAATATGTGTGCATATTTGGATTTGAAGTAAATGTATGACTCTACACAATAATGCACAGAAGAGAACCTGGGAGGTACCAAATGGGACCCTTCTGCCTGTGGCCCTCCTTTGCAATGCTTCTGAAAAGTCCACCCAGAGTTTTTCCATAATTAACTTTTTAATTGGAGAGATACCTCTGGTGCAAATAATTGATTCAGAGGTGAATGCTAGTTGAAATCTAGTTGAGCAAAACAAAAAGAGTAAAAGAAGGGTCAGTATCTTTGACTAAGCAAGGGATAAAGTAAGGGACCAAGATTAAGATGCAAAGATAAACATTTTCTATAGTTGTCTACAATGACCTTGGCCTGGGTCTTACGATGCAATGCAGGCTAGCCATGAGTCCACTTGCTCTTCTTGCCATGTAAGGCCCCCACAAAGGGAGGACCTCACCCAAGCCTCAGGAATTCTCGGCCACCCATTAACTCACAAGATGATGCAATCAACAAGAGGTAGATTTTGATCAACATGTTGAAGTCAAGACCCATGACGCATGCAGGGGCAGTGGGGTCTGACCCCGGGGCTTTGGAGGCAGAGAAAATTTAAAGGCCAGAACCACAACCCAAGACGAGTGAAAGAGGGTTATTGGAGAGCACCTGTGGAAAGTTCCAGCCCATTATTCAGTTTGTGACAGGGTCCAAGGAACAGTCATGGGAAACATTTTGTATAGACTATTCTCAAAGAGCCTATTCGTAATCAACCATCTATCTTGTGGTCAGCCAAGTTCCTGAAACACAGAGCTCACCAACAAGCTGACCTGCACTCTTGGTTCTGCCCAGTCTGCTAGGAGATTTTGAAAATTTCTAACCCTTTCAGCCATGGCCTCAAAAGTGCTTGGGTGGCAGCCATGTACCAGCATCCTCTGGATTTTTAAACCATGAATGTTTTTCCAGTTGACACTTGCTGCACTGAATCCAACACATAGATATATTTTGCCTGAACCCTCTCCCCACAAAATTAAGCCTGAATGATTTTTTTAAAGACTTTTTAAAAATGTTATTTATGAGTCAGTGTTTTCAGACACACCATAAGAGGGCATCAAATTCCATTACAGATGGTTGTGAGGCATCATGTGGTTGGTGGGAATTGAGCTCAGGGTCTCTGGAAGAGAAGTCAATGTTCTTAACCGCTGAGCCATCTCTGCAGCCCTGGATGACCTCTTTAACAAGCTTGTTTTTATTTTGTTTTTCTTTTTAAAAGACCCAGATATATCACAGTCCTGGATGTCCATCATAACACCACTCCAGAGCTGTATAGCGCTTGTTGCCTTTCCATGGACTAGAGAGTTCTGCAGTTTATTGAGACCCCACCTGCCTCTTCTCACCATCTCATTGCTCAGGCAGAGGCAGGCACATACTAAGAAGGATTTCTGGAATAAAGAGCTCAGGGGAGGCAGGCAGAGGGAAAGCTCTACACCTTACCCTTTTCAAATTGATTTCACTTGTGGGTGTTTGTATATGCTGTGTACAGGTATGTTCTCCTGAAGTAAAATACTACAAATAGGTCACATATGACCAAGGTATCATCCCACTTGAAATGTTTTTTGTGCAGCACTTGGATGTACTGCTCATGGAAATCAGAAGAGGGCGTCAGTTACCCCGGAACTGGAATTACAGATGCTTCTAAGTCAACATGTGGGTGCTGGGAACCAAACTTGAGTCTTCTGCAAAGGCAGCAAGTGTTCTTAATCACTGAATCATTTCTCTAGCCACCAATTGATTCTTTTATACCTATCAGCTTAATAAATGTGATAGAAGGTTGCCACATTTTAGTTTCAACTTTGCATTTGGAATAAGAAGAAAAAGAAAGAAGAAAGGCAAGCCCTTTTATGGGTAACCTAAGGATCTTCCAGAAATATGCTAGAGCTAGGTCATATATCCATCCCTAGAAAAATATGCTAGAGCTAGGTCATGTATCCATCCCTAGAAACAAAGCATATATATATATGTGTGTGTGTGTGTGTGTGTGTGTGTGTGTGTGTGTGTGTGTGTATTGTGTCCTTCTGACCTACTTTCCTCTACCACTCACAACATCCTGTGATTTAAAAAGAAATAGTGGAAGTTAGAAATTGATTATGAGCAAGCAAATAGCAGTTACTGTCAATTCTTAGGAAGCTGCAAAGCATATAAGCCTATGTTGGAAATTATTTTTCTTCTTGCTTTCTTTCCTGTTACCAGTTACCTCCTGTGATGGAAACAACTGAGACCATCTGCGGGTATTTCAAGAAGAGGACTGGATGTTTTTACTAATATTCAGACTTAACAGCTGCATCTGGAACACGTAGGAATCTGAGCATCCTCAGAGACAAACAGTACTGTCTCTGTAGTTGGAATATGCATCAGACCTATTTCATGGCTTAGAAATAATTTTATTATCCGTGTGCTAATTTCACAGCCCTGATTTTCCTAGACAACCCCCTCACCTTCTCTGCAAATCAGTCAAAGGCTGAGTCATATTTTTTTTTATTATTAGTATTAGACTTTGGGACTATAGACTGATGCAGTGTGCAAACACAAGCAAAGCAAATACAGGACAACATGAATAAATTCATTGAAAGTAAACTATCCTCTTATAATTACTTTCTTGGATATTCAGCATAATTTCTTCTCCTCAGGCAGCATGAGCAGCTATAACTAGTTGTCAAATCACTCATACCATTAATATTAACAATATAGCATCTGTTGAAGACTTTCAATATGTCATAGAGCTGGAAGAAATACAGCCAAGTCCCTGAAGATGAATTTATACTATAAAATAAATGAACATCGTTGACTTCAAATAATGATAATTCTTCCATGCAAATTCTATTTACCAGGTAGAAAGTGCAAGCCAATGGCACTGAACCCTTCTGTAGGTTTTGTTCATTGTTGGCCATTTTTCTAAGGATCAGATGTGTTCAATTAAGTCAAATATCTAGTCAAAATATGCTACTGATGATTCTTAAGGGATTAAGGCACCAAAGTGACCACATTACATATATATGTTGGCAGAAAAACAGGGACCAAAGAGAAAAAGTAGCTGGGAAAGTGGATATTTGAAGAGGCAACATGAAGAGAGTCTGAGATGTATTCTATCTAGATTTCATATATTGCTGCGGATGCACGTCTTTTCTTGTTAAAATGCAGTTCCAAAATCTAGATATGTTGTCACTGCCTATCATTACAGAAGTTGGGAAATACAGATGGGTGACCTGCTGTCGCTGTGGCTTCTAGCAGATAAGCCTAGCAGAGTCAATGAGGTCTGGGTCTCAGTAAGAGATTTTATTTCAAAAACTGAAGTGGGTTACTCTGAAAAAACAAGATGCATCTCTAGCCTCCACATGTACATGCATGCATGTATGCACACACACACACACACACACACACACACACAAAGAGAGAGAGAGAGAGAGAGAGAGAGAGAGAGAGAGAGAGAGAGATGCATGTCCTCCTTAAATCATTGTAATTATCTTCAAATGCTTCATCAGAGTTTACACAAACCATGACTACTTGGGAACCATGAAACCCTGATACTGTCTTCCACAATCCACCTTCTCTAATGCATCTGTCAGGGCTCTCTCTGTCTCTCTCTGTCTCTCTCTGTCTCTCTGTCTCTGTCTCTCTCTCTGTTTCTGTCTCGTGTCTCTCTCTGTCTCTGTCTATCTGTCTCTGTCTCTCTGTCTGTCTCTGTCTCTCTGTCTGTCTCTGTCTGTCTCTGTCTGTCTCTGTCTCTCTCTCTGTCTCTGTCTCTCTCTCTCTCTCTCTCTCTCTCTCTCTCTCTCTCTCTCTCTCTGTCTCTGTGTGTGTGTGTGTGTGTGTGTGTGTGTGTGTGTGTTAGTCTCTGTCTGTCTCTCCCTTTCTGGTGAATTCTGCTTATCTTCTTCCAGATGCTTTTCCTGACCTTTAGCTGTCATTCTTTAGCCACTAAATAACAGGCTAAATAAGAGTGTGACCTGCCTCCCCACCCTATTATCACCTTGCCCAATCTTCTCTTTCATTCCATTGCCTTTATCATTCATAAGTGCTAACACTTTTTATTTTATACAGACAATATCTGTTACATGATACATGGTGAAAACAGTTTTTGAGAACAGGAAGACTATTGGATGGGCATGACGTTAACTCAAACATATCCACAAAAGCAATTCTGTTTAAAGTTATTTTCCATGATACCAAAGGTGTACCTTGGGACTAATTTTCCTAGCTTCTCTTGCTGCCCTCACTATTAGTCTCCTTGTCTAATTATTTACAGCAGTAAGCCTTTTCCATCATTCTTGATTTAATTTCTTAATTTATCCTTTCCTCCATCCTTAGGATATTTATTGGGCAACCAAAGGGCAAATGGAGATTTTTATGCAGGTCACACCTTCCTGTGAATAACAATCCTGGACGACAGGGAAGTCAGGCTCCTACAGAGATTAAAAGCCTTACATCTGCAGAGTTATTTAGTAGGGTAAGGATGTTCTCATGTTGTCTTGCAGACTTTTAAAGTTAATTAACACTGTAATAGTGAAGGCCATCCATTGATAGGAGTGGAACATTCCGGAAGCTAACACATTGGAGTAGAAACCATCCCAAACCTCCCAAGCAAGTAACTCTGATATAACTAGACGGTGAGATCATAAATCAAAAGTAGCTCACAGAGTCACCGTGCTCAGTGAATTTTGAAGGTTAAACATTTCAGTTGTTAATTTGCTCTTATTATTTTAAATCGGGACATGCATTGACTTTAGTTTAATGTTTAGGTATGTGACTAATGAATATCTAGCATTTTTACATATGGGCTAAAATTCAAAGCTTTCAGCATACAAAAATACTGAAAGACATGTCTACGTTTAATCACAGTTACTAATAAATTAACAAGCATAAGTATAAGATTTCAAAACTTATTGTGGCTAAAAAAATTCTTAGAATTTGTAGCTTTTAGATTAGTTCTACAAGCTTCCTTACTTCCACCCTTAGAATAACCCATACTATGCCGTACTCCCCGCACATAGCTCAAGTATTAAATCATCATCATTTATAAGCTTTTATGATAATCTCCTTACTTTTTATCTTTTAAAGCTTAGCTCACAAAGTAAATACATTTTTGTGAGTAGTTATCATACCTATTTTATCTTGGTTGACTTGTGTCTCTGCCTCACTGTACCTTTTATATACTTTTTCTAGAAATCTAACATTTTCTTTCCTCCTCATCCATTCACCCCTATGCCAAGGGTTCCCTCATTGATCCATGGTAGAATAATATATATCATGATGTGAGGACGTAGAAAATGCTCCCGAATAGTGAACTAGGGTTTCTGTTGTTGCTGTTGTTTTGTTTTTGTTTTTGTTTGTTTTGTTTGTATGGTTGATTGGCTTGGGTTTGGTTTTATTTGCTAACTGTGCCAAATATTTTTCAAGAATTATCTTGATATTTCACCTCATTTCTGTGCTACTCACTGCTTACATTAGCATGAACTGGGGATATGGAAAGGAGCTTAGCACATCTGGCTTCTACTTTCTGAGAATGTTAAAAAAAAAATCTACCCTGACTTTCAAGTAGGCCACACTGGGTATCATTCATTTACTTTTTAATTATTAGCGTTTATATCTTTTTTTTTAATCTTTACATATTACTTAAAAGTTCAGAGAAAATGTTCCCACTTCGCCAATCTGAAGAGCTTCATCTTGAAAGCAGAAGTAGCATAGGGAATCCCTGCCTATGCTGAGTAGAGTCAGTCTAAACTGTTGGAAGGTTAATTCAAACTCGGAGGCAATTTTGAATCCTACTCTGTTTGCTTTTTCAAAAACAAATGAAATAGGTCTTCTTATCTTTCTCCACGTGACACTAGGATCTGTCAACGTAACACTGTTGAAAGTTTTCTTTTTCTGGTTTTTTTTTTAAGTTTTTTAAAATTTTTATTGGATATTTTCTTTATTTGCATTTCAAATGTTATCCCCTTTCCTGGTTTCCCCACCCCCCACCCCCCGGAAGCCCCCTGTTCTATCCTCCTCCTCCTGCTTCTATGAGGTTGTTCCTCCAACCATCCATCCACTACCACCTTCGTTCTCTGGCATTCCTCTACACTGGGTCATCTTTCGTGGTTAAGTATTTCCTTCCAATAAAATCTGAGAGTTAGGATGTGCTGCACCTGGACACAGAAGTCCTTCCTCAGGTTAAATGAATCTAGAGTGAGGCCAAATGCTCTGGAGGATTCCCAGGAAGCCATTGTCTTACATCATGATCACTCCCAGCACAGAAGTTTTCAAAACCTAAAACATCCCAGATTCTAAGAAATACTGATGGCATTGGCATTTTTTTCTCTTTAAAGTTACACATTAGATTAAATGAGATTCATAGTTTTGACTTTTTTTTCTTGAATGAAGTGAATGTATATTTTTTAAAGAAAAGTGTAAAGGGAGATTGAGATTTTTACAGACTTTTTTATACCTCAAAGTGGTACAGGAGTAGGTGAATATCTTAATCCTAATACTCACGTCTTTATTTCTCACTTAGTTGCTGAAGGTTGAGAACTCAGCTTCTAATAATTATATAGGATTGAATTTATTTATCTACGTATTGATTTGCTCATTTATCTAATGACATCAACAGAGAATCTAACCCAGGGCTTGCACAGGTTGACAACCACGCAATGTTGCTTGTATTATAATGTCAATTTTGGCCTCCCCAAACTGCTTACACGAGTGTGTGCATGCATGTAAGATACTGAGAGACCCTGTCCCAAACTGGTTCTGATTGGTAAATAAAAATATCAGCAGCTAATGGCTGGGCAGGGCAGACAGAGGCAGGGCCTTTGGGATTCCTGGATTTGGGAGAGAGGAAGACCAGAAGCGGGTGCGAGGAAAGTGCCAGGAGAAGGGTATAGGATGGACCACCACATCCTGAAGGAGAGGATGGAGAGATGGTCCAATTGCAGTATAAATGGAAAGCAGTCCTACAGGGGTGGAGGTGCTGTCCAGAAGGTACCGGCAACAAAAATAAAATGAAAAATTTGGAGGGTGTTAATTCAGGTATACCTGAAAAGAGTGTTTGCTAGCTATGAGGAGGTTGAAAAGTGTCCAGCCATTTGTGTGTGTGTGTGTGTGTGTGTGTTTGTGTGTGTGTGTGTGTGTGTGTGTGTGTGTGTGTGTGTGTGTTTCCTTCACCAATCTAGGAGGCTCTGGTGAGTGGCTGGAGGAGCAACCTGCCTGGAGCTAAAGTGGTTCGACTAGTTCACTGCTACAAACCTGCTACATCTGTAGCACAAGATCACCCAATTTCACTTTCATCTCCCAATTAATGTTTCTAATTTTTAGGGTTAAAAATAATATTAAGCACTGGAATATTTCATTAGAAATCAATGGGGGAAAGAAGTGGATCTTTTCAAGCTAGTTTTGCTTTATATTACACATAGAGTCTCAGAATTGATTGTTGAGGTCTACTGTAATTAGAGTTTGGTTTGTTTTAGAGTAACCAGAAGTTGTGACCTCCTAGTATCTAACTTCAGATTAGAGTAAAAGGATAAATCACCACAAAGATATTTTGTGAAAGGTAGTTCAAACACCCAACCTCCAGTCTTTTGATTTATATATAGGTGTTTCAGGATTAAATACAGCTTTTTACAATTCTGACTGGTCTCAAGCCTATAGTTCCAAGGTAAAAAAAAAAAGTCTTTATTAAAAAAAATACAACTCATGTCAGCAAAAATGGGCTCAGCAGATTTGATAAGTATGAGGTAATTCTTTTCCTGGTGATATGTGACAATCACTAATCTTTTGCCTGAAATCTTTATGTGTTGATGAATTAGCCAATTTGCACTGGTAAGCCATGTCTGATCCGGTTACTTCAGTCACCTTAATAATCAATGCAGATCACTGCATGATCGATTCAGCAGCAAGATGGGAATTAATCATAAAGACAGTTCTCTAGACTATGGTCCAATGTAGTAACCACAAATAGATGTGGTTGTATGCCAAGAATTTTTTTCCACAGCGCTGTTAGTGAACTTTCCTTTTTCAGTCTTCCTTTTGTTGGAATGGCTACTATTTCAGTCACTCTTAAGAAAAAACCACAAGCATCATTACATTTAGGACATCAAACTTGGGTGATGAGAAAGACCAAAGCGTTGGGTAGGGAAGATCTAGGAGGACTTGGGGGAGGGGAAGAAATATGAATAAAATATATTGTATTAGAATTTTAAAATTAAATGTAGAAATAAATAAAAGAAGTACAGATTTTGGAAATTTATCTAGTTATCAGGCATCCATGACCATGAATAGTATTAATATTTTTATGAAGAAGAATATCTTGGGAAACCTTTGCTTCTCCTCTAGGAAGGTGGACATAACAATGATAAAACAGCGGCATTTCAAAGAGGAAGTGCCAAGCATCAAACCTGATGACATTTTGACTCAGGACCTTCCAACCTTTGAAGTGTGAACAATGCATTTACATTTATAAAAATCAGGCAACCTAAGAGTCACACCCTCCAACAGGCTCTTACTTCTCTGGAAAGATGTGAGGGGTGGAAAATGACAGTATTCAACGTTAAAGTGAATTAAAAGTGTTACTATCACATCCCTTCTTCTTCAAGCCTACAGAATTTGGGTCCACAAACACAAGACCCATAAAGCAAGGGTATAGATAGATAGATAGATAGATAGATAGATAGATAGATAGATAGATATACAGATACAGATACAGGTACAGGTACAGGTACAGGTACAGGTACAGGTACAGGTACAG
>JANHMN010000016.1:24555718-24685963 GCA_030674055.1 Rhabdomys pumilio
TACAGGTACAGGTACAGGTACAGGTACAGGTACAGGTACAGGTACAGGTACAGGTACAGGTACAGGTACAGATACAGATACAGATATAGTTATATGACTTTGTTTTGCTATGGAGGGTATGAAGGTGGCCACACAGTTTTTCCAGAGAGTAAAATTGAGTTGGAACCACACTGAAAAAAAAAAAAATCAATGCAAGCCTCATTGAAAAATTCAGATTCAGTGGAAGCCATTGGGAATCACATTGACCAGTGATGAAGAAGAGCTGAGGCATGGGTTCTGGCTTTCTCCAGGGTTTGTTTGTTTGTTTTAATTCTCCTTCCCTTTTCAATGAAAGTGAGACTTAGAGACACAGCTGTGATACAGTGTTTTCCCATGGAAGATTTTTCACCTCACAATACTTAGAGTAAGAAACTTTCTAATTGGACTTCTACCACCGTTTACTTAAGTTAGTCATTTATTTCAAGTTCATTGGAGAATGACTATTTTCAATTCACAGAGGTCATTGGAGTCACAGACTTCTTCTCACTTGGTCACCTTCTGCCACCAACCTTACACTTTCCAGGGAGCACTGTCCAGTTGTTTTTAATGATTATCATGTCAGTGGGCATGAAGGTCACATGACAGAGTGTGCATCACTAAGCAAGGATTCAGCCGAGAGCTGTCAGCAGGTGAGGGCAGACACTGAACTTCCCTTAGATGAAAATAAATGTTTTTTCATTTCATTGGGTACAATATTGAGCAGGCACTGTAGAAAGAGCTATAAAAAAATATTAACATCAGAGCATCCACAAAAACTTGAGAAAATGTCTTGAAAAAAATCACCAATCTCACATTTTAAATAAATGGTTTTTCAAAACTATCTGGAACATAGCTATATTGAATCAAATCAAGCATGTTTGCACAACTGCCAATGATACACATATAGCAGGTATTGATACTTTTAACTAGTTGAATATAATTATAAGAGGAAAATAAAATTGGTGATATTTATCATTCAAGCAACCATTTTTATTTAATTTTTATTCACTTTACATCTTTCTCACTGCCCCCTCCCCAGTCATCCCCTCCGACAATCCTTCACCAATTTCCCTTCCTTTCTCCTCTGAACTGTCCCCCCAGGAACCCCCCCACACTAGCACTTCAAGAAGTGCTCTGAGAAGCTAGGTGCTTCCTCTCCCACTGAGGCCATACAAGGCAGCCCAGCTACTAGAATGACAACAGCTTTTGGGACAGCTTCCCATTCCATTTGTTTAGGATCCACATAAAGTTGAAGCTGCATATCTGCTACATATGATCAGGGAGGTATAGGTCCATCCCAAAGCAACCATTTTTGACTGGCCTCATATCTTTACACATATATGCATATATGTGTACATTCCTTTACTCTACCAAATATGTAAATACATTGATGTATTCCTAGCGTAAAGATCAAAACACTTGTGTCAGAGTCAGAAAGATCTGATACTTACCGTAGGATATGGAGGATATACCCAGGGTCACTTTACTGGAGTATCCTATAGAACATTTGCATTCAAAGATAAAAAGTTTCCAACATTTATATTCAAACTATTCTTTCTAATATTCAAATCATAGTGGAGACTTAGAAAATGCAATTGGTCTGAGAGGTTTGGTCACTTGCGACAAAACCCCAAAGATGATTAAGCTGTGTTCTCAGGTTGGCTGTTAACAAACTTTAGAAAGAATTTTTTTTTACATGCATTTGTGTTCCAGGTTAGCTAACCACTAACTCAGTCAATATGAAACCCAGGAACTGAGGAAATATTTAAGCCATATGTATTTCTTTTTGTTATTATTTGGCTTTAAGAGTATTTTATTTATTTTTTCTGATTTATTGAAATAGGTTTTTAAATACAATATATCTTGATTATAATATCTTCATCTGTCTGGTCCTCCCAGTTCCTTCCCACCTCTCCTCCCATCTGGATCCACTCCCTTTCTGTCTCTCATTAGGAAAGTACAGGTCAAACCATATATTTTCAGTGTGGGCAGAGGGAAATAAATTATATCAAACATCCTTTACTACATGCCAAAATACAATCCATGCATTTATGATGAATATTTAAATTGGTCAAGAGAACTGAGAACTTTTTCAGACATTTATATCATTAGTACACTGATTTGCTGTGAAAAGTTCTTTTAAAGTCTAAAATTTTCCATATACTCAACAAAAGCAGAGGCACCTTTACTATATTTTGTCTTTCATGGTTACTCCACCCACTGTTCAGGATGAGAACCATAAGAATGTCCCACTTTGCAGAATGTGCCTAGGTCTTTCTTTCTGCTGGGACAATGTTGTCATCTTTCTTGTTAGGTGTATCTTCTGTGCTCAGAGTTTCAGTACATGCACAGAGCTTTGTTTTTCTGTGCATTTGAAATGTGCCGTGGTAAACTGAATCAGCAGCATTCTCTCTGTGGGATCTTCCAGGCCTTGGATTTCATATAAGTTTCCCCCAACTCTCACATTGCTGTCTAAATGTCATGGAGTTAATTCAATCTGGGAACAATTTATCTTATTTCTTGGTTTGGGATTTACCAAATTTATCAGGAAATACAAAATTCAATTCCCAAATCCCAAGTTTACAAAGTACTCAGAGATAACTCTCTTAAAATCCAGGCTTACAGTAAAATAAACCTTTACATCTTCATTTGCTGGGGGGAGGGGCACCTTTTTTCATCCACAATTTCAGCAACAACTGTCTATCCATTATACAGTCACAATTCTATACGTGGGAATCTCAGTCCAAATCCTACATAAAGAAATCATCTCTTTATCTTAGATTACTTATGATCAAAACTGCCTGTGTCTGGAAGAAAGGAAACACCGAATTAGTTCCATTTATGCTTCTTTTTAATTCCTCAGAGTAATTAAATCCTGAGAATTTTCTGTAGGATGCTAAGAATTCAGTTCTGCGTTTAGAAGGCCACTATGATGTTATATGCTGTCCTTCTAGGTATTCTCTGTCAAGAAATGTTTCAGGCTATTTACCATGCTACAATGCCAGAAACAAAGGTTCATGGATGCCCAGAGTTTTTGACTAATGTTACTTGGGTTTGTCTTCTCAGCCTATAAAGCTACTGGATTTCCATTACATGGTTTTCCATGTCACCCTTGGCACTCTGATTAATCAACTTGCTATTGGTTTAGTCTGTACCTGTGGTTGCTCCTGCCTAACTCGAAGTTTCTTTCTAGCTTTTGCACAGCCTTCATTTATTTCTGCAAGTTTCACTGTGCCAGGCACAGAGAACTTCCTGTAGTTGTTCAATAAACATTGATTTTGTCACTCAAACAACAATACACGTCTTTTATATGACTTGAGAAAGCCATGCGTGTGTTGTCTTTCTTACAATTTTCTTTCATTTAAGCATTTGAAGTTTTCTCCCTAGAGGAAGGTATTGCATACCAATAACTTAATAATGCCTCATGCTACTAAGAGTGGTCCTTTGCAAAAATGCCAAGATATCGGAGGTCCAATCTAATCTTTTTCCTGCAACTCCTTTTAATATTGACTGATACAACAGTAAACATTTCAAGGTTCTAAAGTTGGGTTTAGTCTAGAACAGTTAAGAGTTTGATTTGATTATCAGCAGAGAAAGGTAAGATAATTTAAAGTGAAGGTTGGCATTTTGGAGCATAGAGAAATGCTTTGTAAGTTGAAGTAGTTTGAGGCCTTATTTTATGGAGAAAACTTGGAAGTTATGAAACATGGGTGATGTGTGTCAACCAATGGAGGAATTCTGAAATCAGAGTTGCTGCTCATTACTCATTGTAGCTGGGTAGAGTTTTTGTTTTTTGTTTTTGTTTTGCTTATTTTTATTTCATGTAAATGATCCTAAACTCTTTCTCGTTGTGGGGAATGGAAGGTCTTCAAATCTAAAGACTTTTAGTTGCCACAATAGGAATTGACACTCTTATAATCTAAATAGAAATAGAACCAAAAAACCAAAAAAAAAAAAAAAAAAAAAAAAACAAAAAACAAAAAACAAAACAAAAACAGACACAAAAATGGACTTATAAAAGTAATGTTTCTCCAAATGATGGAGAAATTCTTATTCTTATTCTAATTCTAATGGTTCTTTGCTGTAATCTGTGAAAACTATGCAAAATTTATTATTTAAGTTAGTAAAGACTTCATTAAAAGATTAATGGTTCTGGTTTACCAATTCACTTACCAGGTCACTTCATTACTTAGTTCATTAATTCTGTAAATGTCAGGCTTACCATGAACTCCAGTGATTTGCATAAGTCAAGTTGTCATTCTACTGGTAGAACAGTGTAACAACTTCAAATGGGAATGTGGCAGCATTTACACAATTCCTGTTAAGTAAAGGTGTTTTTTTTTTTCCAATCCAACAAAGAAAAACCCAACAGCTGAGAAATTTTAGCAATGTAATCTATGTGATTATTGTGCAAATATTTACAATTAATGCATCTGGTGAAGAGATAAGATGGAAAGATAATCTCCACAGGACAGAAATATCATCCAGATAAAGTGATATGAAGAAGCCAACATTCGTGATCATGTTTTACGTAAAATCATTCCTATCAGTGAAAGAGCAATCAAGTCTTCAATAGATTCCTGTTTTATTTTATTTATTGAAGATGATTAATTACCACAGATAACAGCAACAACAACAACAAAAACAAAAACAAAGATACAGTTTAGACAGGAAACCATTGAAGAAAGCTCCTGAAAATTATGATAGAGGTGCTTAAGGGAACCTCCTTACAGATGGTAGCTTCTGCTGGAGGTGCAGGTGGGGAAGGGCACGCGTTGCTTTGAGGGGTTGGCCACTGGCAATTTGTTCATGCTCCAGTAAGTATATGAGCAACAGAAATTAGACTTGCTATTCCCTTTTTCTTCTTTTTTGGGGGAAAGGTCACAAGGGTGGGGACATGGACTTGGGAAGACTGTGAAGTGAATCTAATAGAGGTGCATTATGTGAAATTCCCAAAATATCAATAAATATTTTATTGGGGGAAAAATGTTACTTACTGGAAAGCTCCAGAAAGCCATCATTTCAGTATTATAAGGGTTCTAGAGCAGCACTGGCTATTCACAGAGATGACTATCCTTTACACATCATTCTCAGCCACTGTTCACATTTAATATAACTGACTCTGTATGATATAAAATTGGTGCATTACTAGATTTAGCAGTTGAGTTGAAATAGAACAAAATGCCAGTGGCGATTATTTAAGATTCAACAAAAGTTTGGAAAAATGTATGGAATGAGATATTCTTTCTACATTTTGTTATTCTGCTAAGTTTTAAAGATCGTTGAGAATAAAACCAAGTATAGGAATCTGCTATTATCTGTCTAGAATCTATCAACTACCTGTGTGTCTGTCTTGAGGCACATTTTTACAGAGCTAAGAAAATTGTGAAAAATAAGAGAATGGGTCTCAACTTTATAACTGCATTTTGCTTAATACTTAATAATAACAGTGATAACAAAATAAACAATAATAACAATAAAAACAGTCAACCAATTTATATTTATGTCTTTGTAGAAATTGTTGACAAAATATAGATATTTGATTTGAGGAAAAATTAAATTTGTGTTTTAAAATAACTTTATGAGAATCTGACTTAAATGACACACTATCAAGAAATTAATTTTCAAATATAAATATTAATGCTGGCGGAATTAGCACTGAAAAAGCTAAATATTTTTAAAGAAATTTATTATTTTATCTAATGGCAGGTAGTAAAAGATTCATAGTTTGACAAGTAAAAATTTTAAAGTATTAGATCTTTAAAAAAGATCTTCAAGACTATTTTTTTCTACCCTTAATCTGACTCTATCTATACTTGCGAAATAAAGATTGGTCATTGAATCAGCTTTTGCACTGCTCTCAAGCAAAGTGTCTCCTACAGAAAGAAAGGAGATACGTTTACTTGATCTCTATGTTAGGAATAAGAAACCCCTTTCTATCTTTTAGATACACTGGCCTTCATACAATGGAAGTTATCTGTAATTGGAACTCCTTAATTGATGTCAAATTAAACTAGGGTTCCTCTGACAATCTGCTTCCTTACCTCAATTCTAGATCTGCAAGCAAAAAAAAAAAAATAGAGGGATAGATAGTGTCTTTTACAAGACAGGAAGAATAACACAACTCTTAGTATGGCTAGTATTTCAGAGAACATTGGAGAAATTGTGAATTTAAAAGCTGAGTCTCTTGGTCATTTGTTATGTTATCTTCATCTGCAAAAACAATCATACTCAATAAATAGTTACTAAGAGAACATGATTTTACAAGCCTGGGCTCATCTACTTCTAAGGGATAAAAGTTACGGAATTGTTGGAACTCTGAACATGAGATTGCGGAAGGCATGTGGAAGCTAGCCAAAGGTATGCCTTAGCTGGCCCAACTATGCATCTCTGAGAATGTCAGTCCCCATATCTGTAAGATGTAAAAGCCTGACATGCCAGGTTGTTGTGAGGCTCAGGTAACACCTACAATGGAGTTTGTAGATAATGAAGCTTGATGCTACATAATGGGAGGTATGATTATCTAATGAAACAGTCAGTTTTACCTCAGCATCATCACCCTCTCCAGCTGTTTGGTCCTGTTTTCCTGCTGATCCACCAAAGTAGCTTCCTGCTGTCTCATTACCACTTGATGTTTAACATGGCAAAGATCAAGATTTTAATTTTTTACTGGAACATGCACTTCTCTTTTCAACTCTGCAGTCCCTGTAGGGAATATTACTCCACTGTCAATCAAATAGGCTGAAGGCTGAGCCCATTTTAGATGCTGCTTCCTCAATCTCTCACCTCACAACCATGGTCTCATGAAATCTGGCCACTTGCTAAGCAGCATCTCTTACTCCTAGCTATTTACTCCTTTAAGAAATCCCAACAAACATATGGTTCCGTTTTCTGTCATTTAATTAATCTCATGCAAGTAACACCTGTACCCTAGTCATCAGCTTCATTTTTGCCTCACATGAAATTCCACTCCCCTCCCAAAGATAGGAAAAGTGAGACCTTGAGTATGACATCTGCTCCATGTTCATGCAAACACACAGAATGCAGCCAATTGTAAATACTTCACTGTTCATTGTACACCTGGGAGAATCCCCTTTCCCCCTTTGTACAAGGGTGAAATGAACAATGGAAGACCTGATAACAATCTGCAAAATGCACAACCTGGCAGAGAAAATCAACATTCTTGCCATCTTTTTTCCTCAAGCCCCTAAACACTAGAGTACATATTCTACGATGAGGCAGAAGAATATGATAGTTTCATAGTGAAAGTGAAAACAATGGCAGACATGGAGTCACATGACACACCTCAGATGGAGTGCCAGGCAGGCAGGAGGACTGATCTGTCTCCCAGCTCGTAACAAAATGTCTTTGGTGCAAGCTGTGGTGGCAATAGAACAGGAATGAGAAAGGAAGTTTTGATCCAGCTCTGAAGTGACTGAGGAAGAAACATAATGGTTAATGCACACGGAAGTGTCATATGGAAATTTTTATCAAACTACTCATCAGTGAACTTTGAAACAGTTCCTGAGCCCACTTTAAGGATAGTGTTTATTATCATCATTATGCAAAGCACCAAGAGACTGACCACTATTCAACCACAAGATTTTTCCTATCTGTCTACACTGAGTTCACCTCAATCAATAACTATCTAAGGAGACTGCATGCCCCTTAGAGATGAAAGAATATTAATGCTATACCAGGGGAAATTGTCTTTAGTTCCGGTTGATACACAAGTTGTATTATTAACACGATGTCTGCATAACTATAGTTATCTTAAGAAGGTCCTTGCTCTTCTCAGCATCATTTATTTTTTGTGTGTGTGTGGAAGGCATATTGTATAAAACTCTTGGCATTCATTTCTTTCTTCTGCTCTTCTAAACTTACTGCATCCGTGGCAATTCCCCAGTGAGTGCTGAATCTTTCATGTTGTGGTATAGTATTAACAAAAGAAGTTCACAATGATTTTAGAGAAAAGTTTCTTTGCTTTCAAAAGTGTATTCTTAGATATTTATTCTCACTTTTCACTTACCAGAGGCAAGCACATTGCATCAAAAAGAACAAGGTGGCATGACTTAAGTTTCTGTGTTGTTTTTCTTTTTCCTTTTTTGTTCTTAATGTCTGACCACCTTAGGCAAGTTCTTTAATTTTTTTCTGAGACATTTTATTAGAGTACTTGAACTGTGAAACCTGCCAAATTAGTCCGATAGAGGTACCCTATAGGAAGACAATTCATTTAACACTCCAGCACCACAAAAAGAGACTTCTAATTCATTCAGCATCTGCCTGTTCATCCTTTTGCTTCACCAATAGGCAATCTGTCTAAACGCTGTATCATGTCATTGTATTGTTCCTTTGACTATACAGATAAATAATTCAACTTAAATTCTATCGTCATAAAATTCTCTGGAAAGTAGGAAGGAGACAGACTAGTAGGCAGAAAATAGATCTCACAACAGGTATGTATATTATCATTAAGGCAGAGGTTGGAATGATTAATTGTCCAGGGAACTTTTATGATACTGCAATGGAGGGACCAGCAGAACACAAGGACAATACAGATGGGGAGAAAAGGAGCCTTTTAGGGAATATTTATCCGTATATTTGCAACGAGAAAGGGGACTAACATACAGTTTGTGACAAGATGTGACAAACAGAGTTTCCGAGTGGAGTGGAACTAGGTCTTTGTTCTAGAAGACTGACTGGAAAACTATGCTACATTGAAAGAAGGAAATTGAGAAGAAGATTTGTAATGTGAGAATGTAAACTAGTCCAGCCTTTATATATGCAGGCATGAAACTTCTACATTTGTTTTCACATTGAGAATGGATGAGGATTCCTCAAAACTTAAGACTATGGTTAACCTATCATATAACCCAACTGTACCACTCTAAACCATCATGTCACAGAGATACTTGGACATAATGGCACTTTCAATAATAATTAAATTATGAAATCAACCTAAATATCCATCAACAGAAGAATGAGTGAAGAAAACGTAGCTTATATGCACAATAGTGCTAACTTTTTGTCATAAAAAGTGAAGTTATATCATTTGTAGGAAAACAGTTGCAAGTACATGCTTACAAAAATAAATGTTAAGTTTTTCTGTCACGTATTGGTTCTAAGATGCATGAAAGTATATGTGTATGCATTACATAAAAGTAAATATTTATTATACTATAAACATAATCCAAAAACAAGAAAATCGAGAAAGATCATGGATGTGGAAATGTAGGGATAGTAGAAATGAGAAAGCAAAGAATCAGGTGAAGAGATTTTCAAACAAGAAGAAAATAATGATTTCTAGGATAAAGGCCAGAGGGGTCAAGGATATCACCAGAAGACCTACAGAGTGAACTAACCTGGGACTGTTGGGGTTCACAGAGATAGGACCACCAACCAAAGAGCATGCAGGAGCTGGATCTAGGCCTCCTACACATTTGTAGCAGATGTTCAGCTTGGTCTTTATGTGGGGCCCCTAACAAGTGGATCCAAGGCTGTCTCAGTCTCTGTTCTCTGTCATTGTATTCCCTTCCTCCTACCTGGACTGCCTGTTTGGGCCTCAGTGGGAGAGGATATGCCTAGTCCTGCTAGAAGTAGATGCCCCAGGGCAGGAGGATGGTACCCAATGGCAGCTCCTCTTCTCTGAGGACTGGGCAATGGGAAGAGGGATTTGTAAGGATAAGAGAATAAGACAGGGAAGAGAGGAGGGGGCTGTGACTGAGATGTAAGCTATATATATATATTTGCAGTAACTGCAAGCTTCCCCCAGCAGGCATCCCTGCTACAGTGAGTGCCAGGGCCTAACTATGCTTTGTGCCATTGCTGGTCACTGTAGTTGTTAATGACATTAGTCCAATAATACATATATATATATATACTGCAGTTTTTTGAACTTGAAATATGTAGAAGAAATACACGAAGCTGAGTGCAGACTTGCTTAATGAGGTCTTTGAGAAGAGGTCTTCAATGTGACCATGTGGTGGCCTGATATTCAATTCCCTATATCAATACGGCTGCAATATAGCTACAGCTTTTCAAACAGCAGTCCAGGTGCGTTTGTGAATATAATTTGTGAATTGGTCACTTAGGTGGTTAAGAATATAATGAGTTGATATTTGAGCAAAGGAGATTATCATAGACAACGTGAGTGAGCTCATGAGAGGCCTGCCTCACTTCTTTGTGTTCCTCCAAGTTTCTGTGTAGGACTAGGCAAAGGGTTGCTTTCTTAACTGGAAGCATTGGTTTGGATCTAAACAGCATTCCTGCTTAAGGGCTGAAATTGAACTAAACCCATGAGATAGTCTGAAGATAGAAAATGTATATTAACATTAGGAACTGGTTTTTGAAAGAAATAAGATGTACAGAGTATTGAGATGGGTAGACTAAACCTAAATATAGGTGGTACCATTGTATGAGATTGGGTCCTAGACTACATAAATAGGAAATGTAAGTGAGCACAGATTTTTATTGCTCTCACATTCCTGATTGCGGATGCAATGAGCCCAGCTACCCCATGCTCCTCCTGTCATGCCTCCACTCTGATGGACTTACCCTCGAACTTCAGGGTAGACTAAATCCTTTCTTTCTTAAGAGGCTTTTGTCAAGCACTTTGCCACACACAATGAGTAACTAAATAGTTTGATGACTTGGTTTTTCTTTGTAAATGCTATGTACAGATATTCCAATCTTCAGCTGATGGTAAATTTATTTATTCACTTACTGAAGACCATCTTTACAGAGTTTGCATTTGGGAAAGATTGGCAAGTGATTCCTAAGCTTAAGAATTGCCAAAGAGAAAGAGAGAGGGGGCATGGAGGCAGAAGTTCACGTGTCTCCACCAGTCAAAGATAGTTTACATATCTAGGTTGGGTATTGGGTTACACTTCTGATTGAGCATTACCATACTTATAAAGCCTTTGATTAACATTTAAAAAATTGTATAAAAGCAAACTGGAAAAGGGGGCAAGAGATAGGGGTTTTCTAGGGAGAGGAATGGGGGAAGGGGATGGCATCTGAAATGTAAATAAAATATCCAATTTAAAAAAAAAATCACCAGGTTAGGCAATCTCATCTTTGGGCTGGGCTATTAGAAAACATTGGGGTTAATTCTATTGTTCTTCTTTGATTCCATGCCTTTTCATTTTGAAAGAAAGACTTCAAGTTTCTCAATGAATCACCTACATGTCTATTAAAAATTGTTTTCTTGTCTCTGAGGCTATGGCCACTTATTTGTTAGCATAATGACATTTCCTGACCAGAGATTACTTTGATATCAAGTGGTTTTGTTAACTGGAGTTGATTCGGAACTCTTCAGTGAGTCATAAACCAGATTCCAACTGTGAACTCAATACTGAGTCAGATGCTAGATGTGTAATGATGAATTAGATGGCACCACCCTCAAGAGGGAATTTTCTCAGTCATGCAGGTCAAGAATATCTGGCGTCTTCTATGATCAATAAATAATTCATTTTCTTTCATACCTGTAGTGTATAGTTAGGGTAGACATATGTCTTGATTTGCCTGGGAGAGTCCAAATTCATTTTAGTTATCCTTCAGTATCAATAGTGCCCCCTTTCCTTCCCTAAATCATTCCATTTGAATGAAAAGTTTTATGGCCATTCTATCTATAATAAAAATTATGGTCACTGAAGTACAAAGGGTTCTATTGGAAGATGATTGGATACTGCCCAAGTGATGGAAAGAGAGAGTGGCCATTCAGCATGGTGTTATCATAATCGGCTTGATTTCCTATTTACTGAGTACAATGAGGGTCAAAGGAGAGAATCAACACAGTGTCTTCATTCTAAAGTAAAAAAAAAAGAAAGCAAAGACATAATCTGTACCAATACATTCATTTTAATATGCAAATTCTCAGATGTGAGCTCGTGCACGAGAGCTGCTGATTTTGAAGAGACTATGTAACTTGGATTGCTCAAACCAGAAAAACAGAAGTGTACTGTTGGTAACTTACAAGCATAAGCTGAATTTCTGTTGCAGTTGTATATTTTTTTTAAAAATATGGCCAATTCTTGTTAAAATGCCAGTTGAACTCAATAAATCTTCCCCTGCAATATGCATAGCTACTTTCCTAGGAAATGCAAGTATAAAAATACAGAACTGCTCCAGTCTGTATGTACAACACAACTTACATAATACACAGATGATTCACATAAATATACCCTCTGGATATTTAATGTTTTTACACCATATAGCACAATAAGTTTCCATTTCTTGTGAATTACAAGGATCTAGCTGCCTTGACCTCACATCTTTATTGCCAGGTGGACCTTGTATAATTTTAGCTATCAAAACCAAAACACTTCTTGGTTCTTCTTCATCTTTCAACTGCACTTTAGCCTCTCCACACTCTGGCCATGTCTTAGCCTCTGGTCAGTCATTTTCCATCTCTTCTCTGTTTCTGTCTCATTTGCTCTCCAGCCTCACTTCAGTCTTCATAAGTAGACTAAAAGTTATTCTAATCCTTCTTCTCTTTTCACCCCCACTTCATTATGTTCAGACTTTCTGTCCCCATAACAACACAAATGTTTTATCAAAGTGTCTCAGCACACAGACTACTCTACCACAAGGCTCCCTGCTCAACGTCTCACTTGACTTCTATGTGTGACTTCAGACACTGTTTGTAGCTATCTCTCAGGACACTTTGCTTCCCTGAATTCCACTGACGTTTGCTTTGGCTTCTCTATTCTCTGAACTTGACTTAAATATTTAATGTAATTTTATATATTTATCCACATGTTGATAATCCCTGCAACTATTTTCTTTGGAGATTTTGTTACAAAAGATCAAGATGTACATATTTAATTGCCTATGAGTCACTGCTATCTAGATCACACAAAATAACTTAAAAATCAGTACCTCCAAATCTGTACAAAACTACTCTCTGTTTCTCTCACATCCACAACCTTGATAGAAACATAACACCTCCCCAGACATTTATGCAGAAACTGAAACCAACCTAGATTTGACCCTTTACCACCTTTCCTCCACCCTGGATGGTTTTCAGTATCAAATACCAAATATAACCTTTCTTTATTCACTAGGCATCTCCTGAATGCTGTTTTTCTTCACGTTTTATCACCACTTACTGTCGCTATTGCAGTTCGTATCTTAAAAAGAAGTGCTGTCAAGGAGCAAGAAAACAAATTTGGAGATAAAAACAAAATAAAAGCTGAACCTGAAATTATGTTTTGTTAATATTCACTCTCTCAGTTTCAGGATTTTTTTTTCATAAGATTTAACTTGTTCCCCCTGCCCACTCATTTCTTCTCATCTGCATCATAAAGCCTCTAGGCTTTTCAAAGATTAACCTATGGTTGAACACACTCACTACGTACTTTCCCAAATGCTACAGACAGTGGATGCTCCCCAGCTGTAGAAAAGGTCTTGGGCTTTCTTTTCTGTACCTTTCATTACTTTCCTGAATTGCTTTTAATTCTTTATTTTTTTAAATCACCAATAGGGACTAAAGACTATATGTGACTATAACCTTCCAGTGGAGTTTTATAATGATTATTTTTCCCTAATTAGCAATTTCTTTTTCTGCCAATTTGTGGTTCATTTTTTTTTTCATTCTTTGAACATTTTCCTTAATGAATCCAATACAAAATTTCTCATTTAATACAAAGTTTTAATGTACCTCAGGAATATTTTAAAACAGTCCCTGAGAAGGAACACTCTCTTGCCTAAGCACAATACTCATCTTCATGGGGTTGTATAACAACATGGGCAAAAAGTGTAAATTTATGGATGGCTACACCAAACTTCTGTCCCAAATACTTCATAAATATAAGCAATTAATTAGTTTTCTAGAGTCTTGATTCTTCCCAATTTTATTTTATGTGTGTGGATGTTTTTTTTACCTGTTATGAGTTTACATGTGTGCTTGGTGCTGCAGAGGCTAGGAGAAGTGCCACAATCCTGGGGTCTGGAGACTTGAGTTACAGCTGTGAGCTGCTATGCAGTTGCTTAGAATAATTGAACCTTGGTTCTCTGGAAGAACATCTAGTGCCCTTAACTTCTAACCATCTCTCCAGCTCTGAAACTCTATTTTTTAAATATTATTTATTTAATGTATATGAGTACACTGTAGCTGTCTTCAGACACACCAAAAGAGGGCATCAGATCCCATGACAGATGGTTGTGAGTCACCATGTGGTTGCTGGGAATTAAACTCAAGACCTCTGGAAGAGCAGTCAGTGCTTTTAACCACTGAGCCATCTCTCCAACTCCAAAACTTTATTTTTTTAAATGACAAAGAAAGGTATGTTGTATTCTAACTTGTGGAGTTTATTAGGAACAAACTATTTAACCTGATGAAGTACAGTGTTAGGAACATAATATATGACAAAAAAGTAGAAACAGAAGAAAAGAGAAGTTCTCAAACAGAGGTATATGTAATTTATACATTAATCTATGGAGAAGTAAAAGT
This sequence comes from Rhabdomys pumilio, assembly GCA_030674055.1. NCBI lineage: Eukaryota > Metazoa > Chordata > Mammalia > Rodentia > Muridae > Rhabdomys > Rhabdomys pumilio. The sequence continues at coordinate 24,570,189 of JANHMN010000016.1, forward strand.
TTGACAAAGAAGATGTTACATATTTATTTTTAGTGATACTGATGATTTTCAATTTACAATCACCCACATTTATCAATTAATCCAGTCAATAAAAGGCTACACTGACATAGCATTGTAATCACTTGTATCTAGATGTTTCCATGGCTCCTGCCACTTTGCCTTCTTCAGGTCCTTGCTCTAGTGGCATCCCTGAGATATTTCCCTTGATCTCTCCTGCACGCCTTACAATCAGTGGTTCGCTTTGAAACTATTCTCTGACATAGCGTGTGTGCATGCACATGTACACACACAGAGAGAGAAACACATACATACAAACACAGAGACAGACATACACACATACATATACATACACATAGACATACACGCACACATAGACCTATACACACACACACACTCACTCAAAGGCACACAAACACAGAGACACAAACACACACAATCACATGCACACACATTCACTCAATGCCAATCACCCACAACTGAAGCATTTCCCTCCGGATACAGTGAATATTATTACATTCATTGACGTATACTTGCAAGTAGAAAATACTCAGTATGCATTTGTTGAAAGGACTTTATCTAATCAGAATGTACTCAATAAGCTATAAAAGACATGTATTTTTTTTCTTCCACAGACAAATAAGGCATAATAGTTCTGTCCATAGATAAAATTTAGGGGGTCCTTAAACTTGGGTGGGAAAAAAATTACATCTCATCTTTACTTGCCCGAACTGACTTCTATAAAATTTTATTCACATTTTAAATTATATTTCCTCATTTTATTTTTAATTATTTAAGTCAATGTTTTATTTTTTGATGATAATTACATTATTTACTCTTCTTCATTCTAAACCCTCCCATGCATACACACCTATTTTCTTTCAAATTCACTACCATCTTGTCTTTAATTGTTACATATGTGTGTCATGTATATCCCTAAATACATAAATAGAATACACTCAGACTTTATAAGGTTATTTATATTTTAACGAATATAAGTAATGAAGATAAACGGTATTGTATTAATAGGAATTTATCATTATGCCATCACTAGATGTGGTATATTTTATACATTATTGTTGTAGTTATCTTGAAACACTTGAATTCATTAGTGTTCTGGCTAGGTTTCCATCAACTTGAACAAGCTAGAATTATCTGAAGGGAGAGAACCTCAATTAAAAATTGCCCCCAATAAAATCTGACTGTAAGGCATTTTTTTTTTAATTAGTGGTTGGTGGGGGATGACTGTTGCTATCTCTGGATTGGTGATATTGGGTTCTATAGGAAAGTTAACTGAGCAAGCCAGGAGGAGTAAGTAAGCAGCATCTCTCCAAGGCCTTTGCACCAGCTCTTATCTTCATCTTCCTGCCTTGTTTGAGTTCCTTTCCTGACTGCCTTGGATGACAAAGAGCTACATAAAATGTAAGCTTAATAATCCCTTTCCTCTTCAACATGTTTTTTGGTCATTGTGTTTCATCAAAGCAAATATAACTAAAGCTAAGGCCATTAGAATTTCAAAATTATGATATATATATATATATATATATATATATATATATATATGAATGACCCAACTGTTGATACATATATTTAATAATTAAAAAAAAATACATTTATTACTATGTCAGAAAACTAATCATTCAATACTTCAAAAATCCTCTGTTTTTCTTTATTCAATTAAGAACCTCAGTTTTTCTGTTACTTAAGCAGTCAGGAAGAAGTAAAAGATTGCCATAAGCCCCCCTATCACAGATCACGGTGACTGGAGCAGACACCCAGCTGATCTGCTCCCCTGTGGAAACTGCACCCGGAGGCATCCTAGAGAGGCCACAGCCCTCAGAGCTACAGGTAGGAGCACCCATACACCGTCCTAGGCCCCAGAGACACAACTGGAAGTAGGAAACCACCAGAGCGCACTCGGCATCCAAACCACGCCCCTGTGGAAAACCACCCCCCTTCTGCCCCTCACCCAGATCCCAGTGACTAGAGCAGACACCCAGCTGATCTGCTCCCCTGTGGAAACTGCATCCAGAGGCATCCTAGAGGGTCCACTGCCCTCAGAGCTGCAGACATCCTAGAGAGGCCACTGCCCTTGGAGCTGCAGAAACCACGTCCAGAGACATCCTAGGGAGGCCACTGACCTCAGAGCAGGGGACACCATATCCTGAGGCATTCTAGAGAAGAGACTACACTCAGAACAGCAAACACTTAACTGGTCTACTACCGTGGAGACACCATATCCTGAGATATCCTAGAGAAGCCACTGTACCCAGAACAGCTGAAGCTCAGGAACACAGAGACACCCGGACCCTGAGGAGTTATGACACAACCAAGATAACTGGAAAGGCAGGCTCCAGTCAGAACCAGTGAGTGCAGGTAGCACTAGAGCTAACCAAATAAGGAAAGGCAAGCTTAAGAATGTAAACAACAGAAACCAAACTTTCTTGGCATAGCCAGAGCCAAGTTCTCCCACCATAGCAAGTCCTGAACAACACATCACACCAGAAAAGCAGGATTCAGAATTAAAATCACTTCTCATGATGATGATAGAGGAACTTAAAAAGGACATAAACAACACTCTCAAAGAATTTGAGAAGAACACAGGTAAACAGGTAGAAGCCCTTAAAGAAATGCAAGCAAACACAACCAAACGGGTGAAGGAATTACACAAAACCATCCAGGATCTAAAAATGGAAGTAGAAACAATAAAGAAATATCAAAGGGAGACTAACCTGGAGATAGAAAACCTAGGAAAAAGATCAGGAGTCATAGACACAAGCATCACCAACAAAATACAAGAGATAGAAGAGAGAATCTCAAGCACAGATGATACCATGGAAAACATTGACACAATGGTCAAATAAAATATGAAATTCAAAAAAATCCTAACACAAAACATCCAGGAAATCCAGGACACAATGAGAAGACCAAACCTAAGGATAATAGGTATAGATGAGGGTGAAGACTCTCAACTTAAAGGGCCAGTAAATATCTTCAACAAAGTTATAGAGAAAAACTTCCTTAACCTAAAGAAAGAGATGTCCTTAAATATACAAGAAGCCTACAGAACCCCAAATAGACTAGACCAAAAAAGAAGTACATCCCATCACATAATAATCAAAGCATCAAATATACAAAACAAAGAGAAGATACTAAAAACAGTAAGGGAAAAAAGGCAAAGTAACATATAAAGGCAGACCTATAAGAATTACACCAGACTTCTCACCAGAGACTATAAAAGCCAGAAGATCCTGGATTGATATTATATTATACAAACCATAAGAGAGCACAAATGCCAGCCCAGACTGCTACACCCAACAAAACTCTCAATCACTATTGATGGAGAAACCAAGATATTCCATGACAAAACCAAATTTACACAATATCTTCCCACAAATCCAGCTCTTCAAAGAATAATGGATGGAAAGCTCCAACACAAGGAGGGAAACTACAACCGAGAAAAAGCAAGAAAGTAGTCTTCCATCTACCCCAAAAGAAGAGAGTTACACAACATAATTGCACCTCTAATAACAAAAATAACAAGAAGCAACAATCATTTTTCCTTAACATCTCTTAATATCAATGGACTCAATTCTCCAATAAAAAGATGTAGATTATCAGACTGGATACATAAACAGGACCCAGAATTTTGCTGCATACAGAAAACGTACTTCTGTGACAAAGACAGACACTACCTCAAAGTAAAAGGATGGAAAACAATCTTTCAAGAAAACGGTCCCAAGAAACAAAAATAAAATTGATTTTCAACCAGAAGTAATCCAAAAAGATAAGGAAAGATACTACATACTCATCAAAGGAAAAATGCACCAAGAAGAACTCTCAATTCTGAACATCTATACCCCAAATGCAAGGGCACCCACATACATAAAAGAAACTTTACTTAAGCTCAAAGCATACATTGCATCCCACACAATAATAGTCGGGGATTTCAACACCCACTCTCAGCAAGGGACAGATCATAGAAACAAAAACTAAACTGAGACACAATGAAACTAACAGAAGTTATGAATCAAATGGGTTTAACTGATATCTATAGAACATTTTATCCTAAAACAAAAGAATATACCTTTTTCTCAGCACCTCATGGTACCTTCTCCAAAATAGACCATATAATTGGTCACAAAACAGGCCTCAACAAATACAAAAAGATCAAAATAACCCCGTGTAAACTATCAGACCACCATGGACTAAAGCTTGTCTTTAATAACAACAAAAACAATGGAAAGCCCACATACACGTGGAAACTGAACAAAGCTCTAGTCAATGATGACTTGGTCCAGGAAGAAGTAAAGAAAGAAATTAAAGACTTTTTAGAATTTAATAAAAAGGAGTACACATCATACCAAACCTTGTGGGATTCCATGAAAGAAGTACTAAGAGGAAAACTCATAGTTCTAAGTGCTTACAAAAAGCAAAACAAAACAAAACAAAACAAAAAAACTGGAAAGAGCATACACTAACAACTTGACAGCACACCTGAAATCTTTAGAACAAAAACAAGCTAATATTATTCCCAAGAGGAGTAGACAGCAGGAAATAATCAAACTCAGAGCTGAAACCAACCAAGTAGAAACAGAAAGAACTATACAAAATATGAACAAAACCAAGAGCTGGTTCTTTGAGAAAATCAACAAGATAGATAAACCCTTAGCCAGACTAATCAAAGGGCACAGAGACATTATCCAAATTAATAAAATCAGTACTGAAAAGGAAGACATAACAACAGAAACTGAGGAAATTGAAAAAATCATCAGATCCTACTACAAAGACCAATACTCAACAAAACTGGAAAATCTGGATAAAATGGACAATTTTCTAGACAGATACCAGGTACCAAAGTTAAACGAGGAGCAGATAAACCATTTAAACAGTCCCATAACCTCTAAAGAAATAGAAGCAGTCATTAAAAGTCTCCCTACCAAAAGTCCGGGACCAGCCTGTTTTAGTGTAGAATTCTATCAGACTTTCAAGGAAGACCTAATACCAATTCTCTTCAAACTATTCCACAGAATAGAAACAGAAGGAACACTACCCAATTCGTTCTATGGAGCTACAATTATGCTCATACCTAAACCTCAAAAAGACCCAACAAAGAAAGAGAACTACAGACCAATCTCACTTATGAATATTGATGCAAAAATACTCAATAAAATTCTCACATACCGAATCCAAGAAAATATAAAAACAATCATCCATCATGATCAAGTAGGCTTTATCCCAAGAATGCGGGGATGATTCATTATTCTAAAATCCATCAATGTAATCCACTACATAAATAAAATCAAAGAAAAATAAAACCATGATCATCTCACTAGATGCTGAAAAAGCATTTAACAAAAATTCAACATCTCTTCATGTTAAAAGTCTTGGAAAGATCAGGAATTCAATGCACATAACTAAACATAGTAAAAGCAATATACAGCAAGCCAGTAGCCAACATCAAACTAAATGGAGAGAAACTTGAAGCAATCACACTAAGATCAGGGACTAGACAAGGCTGCCCATTCTCACCGTATCTATTCAATATAGTACTGGAAGTCCTAGCCAGAGCAATTAGACAACAAAAGTAAATCAATGAGATACAAATAGGAAAAGAAGAAGTCAAAATTTCACTATTTGCACATGATATGATAGTATACTTAAGTGACCCTAAAACTTCCACCAGAGAAATTCTAAACCTGATAAACAACTTCAGTAAAGTGGCTGGATATAAAATCAACTCAAACAAATCAGTAGTCTTCCTCTACTCAAAAGATAAGCAGGCTGAAAAAAAATTAGGGAAATGACACCCTTCACAATAGCCACAAATAATATAAAATATCTTGGAGTGAATCTAACCAAGCAAGTAAAGATCTGTATGACATGAACTTCAAGTCTCTGAAGAAAGAAATTAAAGAAGATCTCAGAAGATGGAAAGATCTCCCATGCTCCTGGATTGGCAGGATCAACTTAGTAAAAAAACGGACATCTTGCCAAAAGCAATCTATAGGTTCAATGCAATCCCCATCAAAATTCCAAATGAATTCTTTATAGAGATAGAAAGAGCAATTTGCAAATTCATTTGGAATAATAAAAAACCCAGGATAGCAAGAACCATTCTCAACAATAAAAGAACTTCTGAGAGAATCACTATCCCTGACCTCAAACTGTACTACAGAGCAGTAGTGATAAAAACTGCATGGTATTGGTACAGAAACTGTCAGGAAAATCAATGGAATAGAATTAAAGATCCAGAAATGAACCCACACACCTATGGTCACTTGATCTTTGACAAAGGAGCTAAAAACATCCAGTGGAAAGAGGACAGCATTTTCAACAAGTGGTGTTGGATCAACTGGAGGTCAGCATGTAGAAGAATGCAAATCAATCCATTCTTACCCCCTTGTACAAAGCTCAAGGCCAAGTGGATAAAGCACCTTCACATAAAACCAGATACATTGAAACTAATAGAAAAGAAGGTGGGGAAGACCCTTGAATACTTAGGCACAGAGGAAAAGTTCCTGAACAGAACACCAATTGCTTATGCTCTAAGATCAAGAATTGGCAAATGGGACCTCATAAAACTGCAAAGCTTCTGTAAGGCAAAGGACATTGTCAATAAGACAAAACAGCAACCAACAGATTGGGAAAAGATCATTACCAATTCTAGATCTGTTAGAGACTAATATCTAATATATACAAAAAACTCAAGAAATTAGACTCCAGACAACCAAATAACCCTATTAAAAATGGGGTACAGATCTAAACAAAGAATTCTCAACTGAGGAAATTCAAAAGGCCGAGAAGCACCTTAAGAAATGCTCAACATCCTTAGTCTCTTGGGAAATGCAAATCAAAACAACCCTGAGATACCACCTCATACCAGTCAGAATGGCTAAGATAAAAAATTCAAGTAATGGTAGATGCTGGTGAGGATGTGGAGAAAGAGGAACACTCCTCCATTGTTGGTGGGAATGCAAGCTGGTACAACCACTCTGGAAATCAGTCTGGTGGTTCCTCAGAAAATTGGACATAGCACTACCTGAGGACCCAGCTATACCACTCCTGGGCATATACCCAGAAGATGCTCCAACATATAACAAGGACATATGCTCCACTATGTTCATAGCAGCCTTATTTATAATAGTCAGAAGCTGGAAAGAACCCAGATGTCCTTCAACAGAAGAATGGATACAAAAATTGTGGTACATTTACACAATGCATTACTACTTAGCTATTAAAAAATAATAAATTCGAGAAATTTTTAGGTAAATGGATGCAACTCGAAAATAGCATCCTGAGTGAGGTAACCCAATCACAAAAGAACACACATGGTATTTACTCACTGATAAGTGGATGTTAGCCCAAAAGCTTGAAATAGCCAAGATTCAACTAACTAACCACATGAAGCTCATGAAGAAGGAAGACCAAGTGTGGATGTTTCAGTCCTTCTTGGAAGGAGTGACAGAATGCTCAAGAGAGCAAATGAGGTGACAAAGTGTCAGACAGAAAGTCAAGGAGGGGCCATCGGGAGACCACTCTACCTTGATATCTGTCCCATGTGCATTCACCAAAGATAGACGCCGATATGGATGTCAGGAAGTGCCTGCTGAAAGGAGCCTGATGCAGCTGTCTCCTCGAAGGTCTGCCAGAGTCTGACATATCCAGAGGTAGATGCTCGAAGCTACCTATTGATCTGATAAAGGGTTCCCAGTGAAGAAGTTAGAGGACTGATGGAGCTGAAAGGGTTGGTGGCCCCAAGAGGAGAGCAACAGTGCTAGCCAACAAGAGCTCCACAGGGTCTAAATCACCAGCCTGGGAGCTCAAATGGAGGCACCCATGAGTTCAGCTGTATACTAATGGGAGGATGGCCTTGTCGGAAATGTGTGGGAGAGGAGATTCCTGGTCCCATAAAGGCTGAACACTGAGCGGGGAGGAATTAGAGGGTGGGGATGGAGGAGTGGGGGGTAGGTTGGGGCACACCCTTGTGGAGGCAGGAAGGGGAAAGGGATAGGGGGTTCCTGGGTGATGGGTGGAATGGGGTGAGGGGATAAAATCTGAAATGTATTTTATAAAATAAAAAAATATATATTGCCATAAGTTTGAGGCCAGCTTGACCTACAATGTGAAATTTTGTTTAAAAAAAAAAATAGTAATAAAAAAGACTCAAGAAGAGAGGAAAGGAAAGAAAAGGAAAAGAAAGCAGGAAGGAAAGAGGGAAGGAAGGAATGAAAAGGAACAAGAAAAAAATTCATTCTAAAAAGTTTCCGAGATATTTGCCAAATGAAAGAAATTACTCACCTCATACAAAATAAACTAAGATGCCCTGGTATGAAAACTCAGGCAATTATGATAATTTGCTTGTTCCAGCATATATAACTGTAACTGAGGTCCTGTATCAGAACACTCATCCCAAGAGTTTCACAAGTCACGGCTAGCTATTCACATGATAGAAAGCAAGCATAAATATCAGCAAAGGGTTAGGAAGGAATTTTAGTTAAAAATGGCCACTTTAAGATTAGATCTTGGGGCTGGAGAGAGTTCAACGCTTAAAGGTACTGACTGCTCTTCAGGAGGGCTCAGACTCAATACCTAGCACCCACATGGCAGCTCAATTGTCTGTAGCTCCAAGATCTGATATCCTCACATAACATGTATATAAGCAGGCAAAACACCAACACACATAAAATAATAAAAAAAAATGTTCACAGCAAAATGGAGTTTATTATTAAAACTTCAAGAAGAATGGAAAATGTTTGCAGCTAAAATTATGAGATAGGATAATTTTTACAATAGTACAAGACATTTTACTCTATCTTTATTATGACACAATAATAAAGTAATCCACTCACCAATAAATTGGACTGTAAAAGGATGTTATTAAATAACACTTTTTCATAACAGACAAGCTGTGTATAGTGTTAGTCTATTGGTGAGAAACCTTAGCTCAAATATACCATGTTAGGTGTTCCTTTGTACCTGAGAACTTTTACTCTACAAGAAAAGGTTAAAAGTAGAGGGGGAAAAAAATCTCTGTCTAATGCATGGTTATCTGAATTGGCCCTCTTTTTTTCCTCTACAAGGAGTTGCAAAGAAGTGCAGAAAGGGGAGAAATGAACTTTTAAGGAGGTGATGGAGAAAAACCACACTGATAAAAATGATAAACAATACGGCATAGGCCCCTCAGAAAGTGAGCTCTTTAAATACCCGAGGAGGCATGTTTACTCCAAGAAGAAAGATGGGGTTGGCTGGCGCCTCCTAAGTGTGCACACTCAAGAGTTCAGGACACACATGTGCTTTTGTGTGCGTTTTCTCAGAGGACCTTTACAGACACCAATCTTTTTCTAATCTCAGTTGTCTTCTCAAATGGAGGGAAGTATGAGACTTCTACAGAGAACACAGATATGCAAAAATCCCATTAGGAAGTTATCTGATATTTAAATGCAAAGAAAATGCTATTAAAACCCCACTACATGCTTCATAGTTTGTTTTCTTTATTTGAAGCAGTCAGGAATTAAAAATAACTGAGATCACTTTTTAAAAACCTTTCAAGAAGTTCAGTTTTGGATGAAGCCCAAACGGAGTCAGTAAGCCAAAAATGGACTATTTTCACAAAGAGCTGAGTGATGGAAAGCAGAAACTGTCATGGAAAGTGTTATGTGAATACTCTCATTAAAAACAAAACAAAACAAAACCCTGCCTGTGGACTGGAAGTAGGTATTGCTTTTCTTTCAAACTCTGGCAAATGATTTTCCTTTGGAGATGATCATTTGAGCTAATTTGCCTGCATTCCAAATATTATGGGTCTTGCGACAGTACAACATTTTATTTTTTTACAAGTCCCTTCTGCCATATCCCTTGGTCTGTGGGCAAGCTCTGAATATAACTTAAAAGTCAGAACTATTCGAACTCTAAGTGTAGTGACTTTGTTATTGATTTTGATTGACAGACTTTGTAGAAGGTAATTTATTCAGTAATATAAATTGTGGATGTAGTTAATGTGATATTTTTAGCTTTCATTAAAATAGTATAGTATATCATATCTTAAGATAAAGTATTTACAAATTATATAAGATCTTGTTGGCATCTATGGAATTCTCTAAGTGGGGTTCTTTGAATCAGCAGTTTGTTTCATTCAAAATGAACCCTAAGTCCTCAAAACTGGAAGATCTTTGCTGCAACTGCAGGGCAGAGTCCAATTATTTGTGATTTTACAAAGAATCATGGTGATTTAGATGAGCTAAAAGAAACTAATGCTTTATGGGACAGGAATTGTAGACACAGTAAATTAAAATTAGAAACATTTTTCTAGTTTGAAAAAGTAGATCAAATAGCTTTAATTTTTAGCGTTTTAGAGCAAACTTCATTGAGCCTGATTTCATCAAATGCTCTCTTCTGACACTGTGGAAAAGGCAGCCAAATTCACTCAATTAATATAACATAAGCAGCTAAATAGTTCTTAAACGCTTGTCATCTCCAAATTGATACAAAGATAGTGTTGTGTGTATTATGTATTTTCAAGATGACAATTTGGTATGCAAAGAGAGTCAGGAAACTTTTAGTTCAGTTAAACATAACTCTTAAAAGATATCTGCTGACGTCAGCATACAAGAAAAATTCTAAAAGAAAAGTAATTGTCAATATCACACTGATTGAAGAGCACAGGATTCTTACCCATGAAATCAATCTTATCATCAGATCATGTAACTTAGAACAGGAGAGCTAAGAAAACACATAATGCCTATCTTGGATGAATATATGTTTATTCATATATGGCCATTAAAATTATGTTTATAATGCCATTTGACTACACAGGAATTCCAATTTGTTTTGCTTTTGTTTGTTTTGCTTTCTGATAGGCACACTTTGCTATCTGCTGCTACAAAAGAGAATGAATATAGGTAGTATTTATAATACAGAAAGTTTTGACTGCCTCTCTAGAGGATGTAATCTTTAAACCTGTATCTGCTACCAATGTGTGAATGTAATTAAAACATTGAAACCCTTGAGGCTTCAGTTGTGTTATTTGTAAAACAGAACGATTTAATTAGATCTACAAATCCTACTTCTATTTGTTATTCTGGCATAACCAACAATTATAATAATAATGGCTTTAAAATAACAAAATAAATATGATTTCTCACAACTCTACAAGTAGTCTGGGTGGTTCTTTGCCTGAGGTTTTACTTGTCAAGATTGAGTTAATAGTATGATCGATGACAATTGACTAGTCTTGATGCATTAACTCTTTGAGGCCTCTCATCCTTTTAGAAACAGTCTGGCCTTGTCATAATGATGGAAGGGTCTGAAAAGAACAAGAGACATTCAGGGTAAAAATTAGAGGTTCTGAACACTATAACAATATGGGGCCCACATTGGATTGGGAAAGGAAGTCACAACATAGGCAGATTCAAAGGATGAGAAAAATAGATTTACCTTTAATGGGAGACAGCACAGTCACATTGTAGTCAGTGTAGGAACAAGGGGCAAGAAGCTATTTCTGCAGTCACTCTACTTTCCTTGCTGCAAATAATAAAGATTATGCTCAAAATAAGTCTTAGAATTCTCTCTGTGGAGTGCCTTGGGTATATGGTGATATTTAGGAATATGGAGGATACAGAAAGGAGGATATAACATATTTGTAAAAAACAGAGGTAGGCATGTTTTAAGCAAGGCTTCTCTTTAATTATTGTCTGAGTTTCACATAAAGTCTGCTTCATCAACTGGATAAATATTTGACTGCTGTTCAGTAAATTGCATTAGTTTACTTTAACTGTGTGCTCAGCCTCATTCCGGTATCCTGCATTAGGCAATGTAGTGTGTAATGCATCTCTGCAGGTGACCAGAGCTATTCTCTGTATGAGGTAAATTAAAACTCATATTTTAAAAATTAAACATTCTTGCACTTCATGATTTCAATATTTAATTATAACCTGTGTCAAGGCCTAATCTCTGACTGAGTCAGGCATGAAATTAATCAAAAAAAAAAAAAAAAAAAAAAAAAAAAGAGGCGAAAGCTTAGCAATTCTTCTGCACTGTAAAAATAGTGCGCTTTCTTTACTATCATGGTAATGTTCAAATCCATTTTTTAAGAAAGGCTATGATACACAGAGTGAGTAGATTAAGTTACAGTGTGTGGGAACAGTGACCTACACAGAAAAAAAAAGTGGTAACCTGAAATAATCTCTATTAGTTTTTAACAGGAAATCAAATCTCTTCCAAAAGTAAAAAGTTAAGTTATTGACCTTGTTGAAAAAGATAATAGAATAAAAATTAATGTATGGATGACCTGTTTGGAGTAAAAATAGAAAATTTCCAGTGGTTTGTTCTTTATCATTGTCTTCCTTTTTCTGATTTATGTTTTCCGTGTACTGTTTCTCAAAGGCCTTTAATATGAAAGAATCCATGTGAAACTTGACATAGATATTCTCTTATCAAAACAATATGATGTGGCTACAGAGAAGGCTCAACAGTTAAGAACACTTGATGCTCTTGTAAGGATCCAGGTTCAGTTCCCAGCACCCATATGGTATTCATAACTATCCATATAACGTTTGCCATCTTTTGACCTCCTTGGCAACATGAAAAAACATACAGGCTTGCAAATTACTCATATACATAAAATAAAGCAAATAGATCCAACATTTTTAAAGACATAGGTTACAAATTGTTTTCTTTTCATTTTTTTTTTTATTTTTAGATTGTAAGACTCAACCAATAATCTCATAGCAAGATATACTGGTTACCAACTTGAATTTAAGCAAACATGTTTGGAGAATTGCCACATTCTTATCTATCTATCTATCTATCTATCTATCTATCTATCTATCTATCTACCTATCTATCTATCTAGTTAGTTACATCAAGACCAAGACAAACTAGCATTCCTATAAAGTTTGGTAACATATATTGAAATATTTAATTAACATTTGTTGACTTAATGTTGTTTTTCTGAATATCTCTCTCCCTTTATGTGGTTATATTGAAATCACATTTATTATATGTAACCAAAAATAATACAGGTAAATTAAATAATATGTGGAACCAGAAAATGTCTTCATTGAGGCTACCCTGTGGAAATCTGGAGTCAGTTTCTGGAGTAAGAAATCAAAGTGAACATGAAGGAAGTACATTAGAGTGTATGTTGTCAAGAGGCTTTGAGACTCAGTGTTCTATAATGTCTTGGATTTTGATTCTCCCTGTCTTAGTGAGGTTTTTATTGCCGTGAAGGGACACCATGACCATGTCAATGTTTATATTTTAAAAAGTATTTCATTGGCTATGGCTTGCTTTTCAGAGGATTAGTCCATCGTCATCATGGCAGGAAGCACACAGCAAGCAGGAAGACATGGTGTCAGAGAGGTAGTTGAGAGGTCTACATCTGGATCCCCAGGCAACAGGAAGTGACAGCCATACTGATTGTGGCTTGAATATCTGAGACCGCAAAGCCTGTTCCTAGTGACCACTTCTTCCAACAAGGTTATGCCTACTCCAACAAAGTCACACCTCCTAATAGTGACATTCCCTTTAGGTCTATGCAGATCATTTTCTACAAATCACCACACTGCCATCCCCACTAAACGTGATGGCAATGGTCTGAACTGTCTGTTCTATTTTATAACATAAATGAACAAAACCAGTAAAGCTGAAAAGACTTAGACCGAAAACAAGTATAAACATCTTGAAGACTGCAAATTGCTGAGAAATCTAAAACAATGAAGAAGCAGGAGAGATGGGTCAGAGTTTAGGAGCACATACTTTTCTGAGAGAAGACTCTAGTTAAGTTCCCAGCACCCATTGCAGCAAGTTTTAATTACCTGTAACTTTAATTGTATGGGGAATTTATGCTCCTGGCTTCCTTAGACATGCTAAGACACACAGACATGCACATATGTGCACACACACACACACACACACACACACACACACACACCTAAATATAATTAAAATAAATCTTAAAAATTAAAGCAATCGGTAGGCAAGTAGTGACAGCCATATTGTCTTAGAAGTGGCCATGAAAAAGAAAAATCGACATGACATGACTTGTTCTAGGCTCCATATTGACTGCAGTGGAGAACACTTACATGAAAGAGAGAGGGAGGGGGACAGACACTTTTGCTAACCCCTCCTAGGCTTCACCTTGTCAGTTATTGTGCAACCAGGACTGTGCTATAATAGTTGAAATTTTAGTTTAAGCTGTTGGCTAGAGCCTTTATATGGTTACTATTTCAAAGCAAGGGCAATGGTCCCAAATTGCCATTAAGAGCTAGTCACAATAAGTGTGAGGTAAAGGGAAAGTTGCAAGATGGAATTTGAGTCATGATCAAAAGGAGCTTGAAAATGTGAATATCTTCAGGAAATTTTAGATGAATTCACAGTTAACTGTGTATTGGTATTTCACTTTTAAATGGGACACATTTCTTTTAAGCCATATAAGATGTGCTTGTTAGTTTTATGTCACCTTGACACAATCAATAGTCACGTGAGAGGAGGGAAACTTAAGAAAATAATTCCAAAATATCAGACTGTAGGTAAGCCTATAGAGTATTACTATTTTTTTATTAGTGACTGATAAGTCCCTAGTCCATTGTGGGTAGGCTCCTGGTGTTGTGCGTTTTATGAGAAAAGAGCCTGAGCAAGCCATGAAGCGGAGGTCAATAAGCAACATGATCCTTCATGGCCTTTGCATCAGCTCCTGCCTCCAGGTTTCTTTCTTGCTTGCATTCCTGTGCAGTCTTCCCTCAATGATAAATAGTGATGTGGAAGTATAATCCAAACAAACTCCTTCCTATCCAAGTTGCTTGTGGTCATGGTGTTTAATCATAGGCATACTAACCCATACTAAGACACTGGGTTGTAGAGGAATTGTAATCCTCCAACATGGCAACTCTGGCAAGGGATCACATCCAAAGAGCTAGGTCTGTGTGATCCAGCTAAAAACCAGATGTGCCTTTAGTACACATCTTTAATTAATCCTAAACAATGACATCGTATATGTATGTTTATATGTATGTGTATGTATATGATGTATATGTATATGATGTATATGTGTATGTGTGTATACATATACACAAACACATACACATATATATGAAATAATATAATTGAGGAGCAAGCAAAGTGACCAATCAGAGAGAGATTTGACAAAATAAGTCAGAGATCAGAAATATCCAATTTTCATGAGAATGAACAGGAAAGAGAGGCTACCTAAGAGCAGCACAGGGAGAGATGGGCAGTTCTGTCTGGAGCAGTTCAGTTTGGTGCACTTCGGTTCAGTTTGGTGCAGTTCAGCTGAGTCCACTTGATCTCATGCGGTTCCATTCAGTTCCCTTTGTTTAGTCAGTACTGTTACTACTATTTAGTTCATGAAGTTAGGAGGTAGTTTTTCCAAGTAAAACAATTCACTTAGAAACTAAGAGAAGCCAATTTGACTCAGTCAGTTTGGAGAAAAGCTTGAGCTAAAACAGCTGATGTGAACCAGCCAGCCAGAGTTCAGAAAGCTATAAAGGAAGAGTTTATTCAGCAATAAGTCTCAAAGGTTAAAATAGTCTAGGCCTAAGTTAGCAGACATAGACTGGAAGTTGAAACCTTTAAGGTTTGAGCTTGTAGAAGATTAGATTGTGTGGAGGCTAGAAGCTTCCAGGTCTAGGCCTAGGAATAGTTAGAAATGATCTGCCTCAGCCTAAGCCATGTGTTTATAAAGCTTGCATACAGCTCTCATCTCATCCCTTCCTCTGAGGAAATAAAAGTGACATTTACACAGGTGCAAACAGAAATCTCTATAAATCTTAACATAGACATCAGAGGAGATTCAGATTTACCAAGGACACAACCAATAGAGGTAAGATGCATGCTATTCCCAGACCTTTTACCTTGTGGCCAATGGCTGTCCCTGCTTTCTCAAGTAGACCTATGGCAGCCAGAGGAACATCCAGTTTAGTCTCCTTTCCCATCAGTCCTCTGCCCAGTAAGGTCCACCTGGGACACAGCCAGCAGCGGTGAGAAAAATACTGTCTCTTAACCTGCATCATCTGTCTCATGGCTCTCCCTGCCTTCCCAAAGAGGCTTGTGGGGCTCCAGGAGCATCCAGTTTAGACTCTCTCTCCAGAAAATCTCCTTCCTGCTGGGTACACTTAGGGCCCAGAGAGGAGAGAGTCAACCTGAGTCACAGCCAGCAGAAATGAGTGGTGTGCTGTTCTGTAAGATCTGTTGTCTGCCTGCCCCCCCCCCAGGAGTCCTGTTAGCATCAGGCCAACACCAGGAACAACTAGGTTGCTAAAGGAGAGCATAAAAACACAATCAACAAGAGCCAAGGCAACATGGCAACACCAGAGCTCAGCTACCCTGCTATCCTTTGGATATCCTAACATAGCTGAAGCACAAGAAAATAACCTAAACAATATAAAGATGATAGAGTGTAGGAGGAGCTAAGGTAGGAGGAGTAAGGGGAGGAAGAAGAAAATGAAGAGGAGGAGCTAGGGAGAGCAGAGATGTAGGAGTGATGGAGAACCACACAGGTATGGAGAGCAGTCGAGGGTAACAACTTATATTTACGTTAGCTAACTGGGAAATAACTCTAATTGTATGGGCATATTGTTATTGAGCATTACTAAATATATAAAGCCTTTGATTAGTATTTAAGCATTAGAGTCTCATTTTCCTACTGGGTCCTTGTGGATGGTGGGATGATCTGGGATCAGACCAGCCTTGCGGAGCCAGCGTAGAAGATTGATAGAGCCATCTACCATGCTGGAGACTCGTCGGTGGCAGGGCTGGTGTTTCTAGCTGGCAGTTTCTAGCTGCGGTGTGCACTGAGTTAGGGAGAGCCGCAGCCACAGCATGGATAGTTGGTTTGACCAGCAGCTATTTTTTAAATAATTACTTCAACAATAGAGACTGTAAACCCCCTATCTCATCCCCCCTTACCATGCTTCTATGAGGGTGCTCCTCCACCTACCCACCCACTCCCTCCTCACTGTCCTAGCATTCCTCTATACTGGGACATCAAGCCTTCACAGGACCAAGGGCCTCCCCTCCCATTCATGCTAGATAAGACCCCTCAGTCCTTCTGCTAACTCCTTTATTGGGGACCCCGTGCTCAGTCCAATGGTTGGCTGTGAGCATCTGCCTCTATATTTGTCAGACTCTGTCAGAACCTCCTAGGAGACAGTTATATCAGCCTCCTATCAGCAAGCACATATTGGCATCTGCAATAGTGTCTTGGTTTGGTGTCTGCATGTGGAATGAGTCCCCAGGTGGGTCAGTCTCTGGTTGGCCTTTCCTTCAGTCTCTGCTCCACTCTTTATCCCTGTATTTTTTAGGGGGAGTGGGGAGGAACAGGAGCAATTCTGGGTTAAAATTTTGGAGATGGGTGGTTGGTCTTATCCAGAGGCCTTTAAAGAAGAAATTAATGAATCTCTTAAAGAAATCCAAGAGAATATAATCAAACAGATGAAGGAAATGAATAAAACTGTCCAAGAACTGAAAATGAAAATAAAAAACAATAAAGAAAACACAAACTGAGGGAATTCTTAAGATGAGAACAAAAGTGAAGAAAACAGGAACTACAAATGCAAGCATCACCAACACAATACAAAGATGGAGGAAAGAATTTGAGGCTTATAAGATATGATTGAAGAAATTGATACAATATGTTAAATCTAAAAAGTTCATGACACAAAACATTCAAGAAACATGGGACAACATAAAAGTACCAAGCTTGAGAATAACATGAATAGAAAAAAGAAGAGTCCTAGTTACAATGCCCAGAAAATATTTTCAACAAAATCATAGAAGAAAATTTCTCCAACCTAAAGAAAGATATTCCTATATACATAAAAGAAGCTTATAGAAGACCAAATAGATTGGAGCAGGAAAGAAAACCCTCATGCCATATAATAATCAAGACACTAAGTATTCAAAACAAAGAAGGAATATTAAAAGCTAAGGGGAAAAAATGTCAAGTAACATAAACAGGCATACATATCAAAATTATGCAGAGTTCTCAACACAGACTCTAAAAGCCAGAAGGTCCTGGAAAGATGTCTGACAGACTTGGAGACAACAAATGTCATCCAGACTACTATAACCAGCAAGAGTTTTAATCTCCTTAGATGGATAAAATAAGATACTCCATGACAAAATCAAATTGAAACAATGTCTATATTAATCGGGTTTCTCTAGAGACACAGAACTTTTAGATTGTCTTTATATATTAAGGGAATTTATATTGATGACTTACAATTTGTAGTACAACTAACCCAACAATGCTCAGCTATGAATGGAAAGTCCAAAAATCTAGTAGTTGTTCAGTCCTATGAGGCTAGTTGTTCAAGCTGGCTTTTTGTAGAAGTAGCTTCCAACTGATATGCTGGGAAGTAAGTGCAAGGAGTCAAAAGGAGTCTTCCTTCTTCCAATGTCCCTATGTAGGCCTCCAGCAGAAGGTGTGGCCCAGATTAAAGATGTGTACTATCACGCCTGGATCTGGGACTTGCTTTGTCCCAGGGTTACCTTGAATTCAGAGGTGTCCTTGCCTCAGTCTTTTAGGATTAAAGGTGTGTATTACCTTGCCTGGTCCTAAGCTTTTCATGGCTATTATGCCTCAGAATCTTCAAGCCAAGATCCAGGTCAGAGGTCAGAACCTTGTGTCTTCCAGTCTCAAGATCTGGATCACATGTGTGCCCTCCAATTATGGATTGTAATTCATTCCAGATATAGTGAAGTTGACAACCAGAAATAGCCATTAAAATATCTATCCACAAATCTAGCTATACAGAAGATATAAGTAGGAAAACTCCAACTAAAGGAGGCTAAGTATACTCAAGAAAACACAGGAAATAAGTAACTCCTCACCAGCAAACTAAAGAAAGAAACACACACACACACACACACACACACACACACACACACACTCACACATGCACACCACCACCACCACTACTAACACCGCCAACAACAACATCAAAATAACAGGAATTAACAATCATTGGTCATTAATAATTCTCAACACCAATGGATCCAATTCAGCAATAAAAAAGACCCAGGCTAACTGAATGGATGCAAAAATAAGATCTTTCATTCTGCTGCATAAAAGAAATATATCTCAACATCAAAAATAGACATTACCATAGAGTAAATGGCTGAGAAAAGTGTTTCCAAGCAAACGGACCTATGAAGTCATTCTAATATCTAATAAAAATAGACTTTCAACTAAAATTAAATGAAAGAAATGGAGAAGGACACTTCATATTCATCAAAAGAAAACTCTACCAAGATGCATCTCAATTCTGACCATCAATTCTGACCTCAAATGCAAGGCCACCCACATTCATAAATAAAACACTACTAAAAATTAAATCACATATTGAATTCCACACAGTAACAGTGAGAGATTTCAACACTTCATTCTTACCAATGGCTAGATCATTGAGACAAAAACTAAACAGAGAAATAATAAAATTAACAGAGGTTATAAATCAAATGGACGTATCAAATATCTATAGAGCTATTCACCCAAACATAAAGAATACACCTACTTCTCAGGACCTCGGGGAGTCTTCTCTAAAATGACCATATAGTCAGTCACAAAGCAATTCTCAACAGATACAAGAAAATTAAAATAAACCCTTGAATCTTATCAGACCACCATCAGTTAAAGATGGAATTCAACAACAGAAATAAGAGAAAGCCTACAAAGTCATGGAAACTGAACAACTCTCTATTAAATGATCAGTTGGTCAGGAAAGAAGGAAAGAAAGAAAGAAAAAAAGAAAGAAAGAAAGAAAGAAAGAAAGAAAGAAAGAAAGAAAGAAAAGGGGGTAAGAAAAAAGAAAAGAGAGAGAAGGGAAGAAAGAAAAGAAGGAAGGAAGAAAGAAGGAAAGAAATTAAAGACATTTATAATTCAATGTAAATGAAGGCACAACATACCCAAACTCATGGGACACAATTAAAGCAGTGCTAAGTGGAAAGTTTGTAGCATTAAATGCCTTCATAAAGAAATTGGAGAGATCTCATACTATCAACTTAACAGCACACCTGAAACCTCTAAAACAACAACAACAAAAAAAGCAAACTTAAGCCTGAAACACTAAATTAAAAATAAAGAGAATGATACAAAGAATCAGCAAAACCAAGACCTGGTTCTTTAAGGAAATCATCAAGATTGACTCTTAGCCAAACTTATTAAAAGGCAAAGAGTATCCAAACCAACAAAATCAGAAATGAAATGAGAGACATACAACAAACACTAAGGAAATCCAAAAAGTCATCAGGTCTTAACTTTGAAACTCCACAAAACTGGAAAATCTAATCAAAATGGATGATTTTCTTGACAAAGACCAGCTACCAAAGTTAAATCAAGATCAACATTGTAAATATTCCTATAATCTCCAGGTAAATAGACTCAATCATTAAAAGCCTCCCAACCAAAAAAAAAAAAAAAAAAAAGCCAAGGGGCAGATAGTTTTAGCTCAAAATTCTACCAGACTTTCAAAGAAGAGCTAATTCCAATACCACTGAAACAATTCTACAAAATAGAGACAGAAGGAACACTTACAAGTTCATTCTATGAGGCCATAGTCACCAAGACACCCAAACTACACAAAGACTCAAAAAAGAAAGAGTTTCAGACTGATTTCCCTTATGAACATTGATGCAAATATACTCAATAAAGTACTCACAAACCAAATCCAAGAACACATCAAAAAGATCATCCATCATCATGACATAGACTTCATCTCATGGATGCAGGGATGAGTCGACATATGAAAATATTTCAATGTAAAAATTTCCATTAGAAAAAAAAAAACAGAAAAAAAAACTAACAACTACATGACCATCTCATTAGATGCTGAAAAAAGCACTGACAAAATTCCAGCATCAGTGTTTCCTTAGAGACTTCATCTGGCAACTGATGGAAATACATGCAGAGAGGCACAGCCAAACATCAGGCAAAGGTCAGAGAGTCTTATGGAAGAGTAGAAGATAGAATGAAACAAACAGAGTGGTTAGGAACACCACAAAAAGATCTAAAGACTCAACTAACCTGGGCCCATGAGGGCTCACAAAGACTCAACCATCAACCAAAGAGCACTTTGGGGCCGAACCTAAGCCTCCTACATATTTGTAGCAGATGTGCAGCTTTGTCTTCATGTGGGTCCTCTAGCAACTGGAGTGGGGTCTGTTTCTGACTCTGTTGCCTGCCATTGGATTTCCTTCTGCTAGCTGGAATGCCTTGTTAGGCCTCACTGGGACAGGTTGTACTTGGTCCTGCTGCAACTTGGTGTCCCAGGGCAGAGTGGTACCCAAGGGGGCTTTCCTACTCTCTGAGGAAAAGGGGCAGAGATAATTTGGGGAGGAATATGTGAGGGTGAGACTGAGGAGAGGAAAGAGGAGGCCTGCTGTAGGAATGTAAAGTGAATAAATAAATAAATAAATAAATAAATAAATAAACAAATAATCAGAAGAAAGAGGAGGAAAAAAGAAACTAGAAAATATAAATAACATTGGTGAGCTAATAGATCTATTCGTTTTCACATTCTGGAAAAGAAAAATTCAATGCCCTATCTAGGAAACAGCACATTAAGCACAAAGACAATTGTGCTTCATTTAGAACAAACTGACAGAGAAAAAAGGCATACTAGTAAAATTTAAACTTTAAAAAAAAAAAAGCAAAGGACAATGCTAATATTGAGCAAAATGGAATTTAATCAAAAGGCATTAGCAGGGATCATCCACCAAAAATGTAATACTCATAACTCTCTTTGCATCGAACTACATAATCTTAGAGAAGCTTCAAAAAACATCTTAAAATCATCAGGCTAAAATTGACACGCAGAGTCATAAAGGAAGACTTTGAGATATCTCTATAAAACATCTTTATAAAAGCAGATGGAGCAAAAGAAAATATTGAGGACACAGAAGATGTAGGTAACACAATTACATGCCTCAGCTAACACGAATAGTTAGAGTCCTGTGCTAAATATAGAAAGAAATATTCTGTAAAGGAAGTCTCAACATTATTTTAAGGAATTAATACTGAGAGAGTTAATTTAATTTGATTAAGATGGAATAAAACAAAAATCAGAATTGAAAGGCAAGCAGTTAAGGTAGTTAGGAAGAAACTACTGAGAAACAAAATTCCCCTCTATAACATAAAGTGTAATAACATTGATAGTTGATTTACATAATATCAAAACTCATCAGTTACTATAGTTTGTAACTGTTACAAAAAACAAAAGTTTGTCTTTTCCTAAATTTATCTGTTCTCTGTAGTAAAGTATCATTTTCTTATCCTCCACTTCTTTGTTTTAGCCCAGGCTGTTCCTTGTAACATCTATCATAATAGTTAAAATTTAAAAACAACTTAAGTTTGATGGTAGAAATGCAGAATGATAAATAATTCAGATATATATGTATATTAGTCTTTAAAAAGCAACTTACAATTTACGTATGTCCACTTGGATAAAGCAGTAAAAACTATTCAGCTAAGGCCAAAAAATAAATAAAAATATGTAGAACCATACATGTAGTATGGTGCCACCAACTACACTTAAAAACTTGCAATATTATATATTGCCCAGCAGTATATGTTTGATGCAGTGTACTCAAATGTTTGTGTTCTTGTGGAAACAAAGGAAATCAGATTGAAGAAATACTCATAACCGTATTACAGTATTAAAGCACAGCTGTAACTGTTTAAAAAGATCTGACTTCAATACAGGTAGGCACTAATTTAGGAAAGTAGAAGTTGTGAATAATATTTTTCTTATTTACCATAAATGTCATATGGTTTATCATTCTGTCTTTCAGACTTAATTGGTGACATATATTATGTTGGTAAATCTTTAAGATTTGTTGTTTCCTTTCACATTTTCCCCACATTTTCTAATTTAGATCCAAGGTAGATTCTCAAATACACACAGGTGGTAGGATGCTATTTTAAGGCAAGAATATGAGATGAAATCTGGTTCTCTATAAGGAGAGTGATATCTCTGGCTGTAACATCAGAGACCAAAACTATTTGCCTATATTTTCAATTCAGTTTGTTGTGCTATCAATGTGAAGGGAGGAGATGAACTACTGTCTAGTACTTTCACATTGTGAGCTGAGTGTTTTCTCAGTATCTAAACTCTATGCTAAATATGTTTCCACTAAGACCTGGACCTTGCTTTCTGTTCTGTGAAAATTACTGTTCACATCCATGAAAATGTTGACCCAGTAACAGGATGTCCTGGTGAGCATCCCTTTTACAGCACCTGCTGCTTATGAGTGCCATCTTCGTTGATGTTGCTCTGTTTCACAGAAAGCTCACACCCTGTGGGAACTTTTGTCTGTATCAATTGCATTGGTGAAAGTGGTGCCCAACCGTCTGCTCTTTCATTTAACCCTGGAAACAGTTTGGTAAGGAAATTCCCACTGAACCAATGTGATCAATAATAGCTGAATCAGTAACAGCTCCTTAATCTGATAATAGACACTCTGATCAATAGCAACTCCTGGATCACATAGTAGATGGTGTCTCATTTGCTTGTCTCCAAATCAAACATTTCCATGGAAAAGCTGATTTACCACAGATTTTGTCATGTGATATATAATCATATTTAGTAAGCAGTATTACTTGTGATAAGAGTTAGAATACTATATTTTTTGAGGAATTCGTAAAATCCTCTTACAGATGAATAAAACTTAAAATAACAGAAGTTAAAAGAATTACCTGTGTTTATAAAAGAGATACACAGCAAAATTCAATCTCTAGTGTGTATGTCAGATTCAAAGGCCAACACATTAATTTTTGTTTCCAATGATTCCCTCCCAGTACTGTCATATTTGAACAATACAGCCTTCTCCCTTATCAAAAGATAGCGTAGTCACTTGTCATATCCTGTGGAAAGTTCCAATGCTGAACTTTGGTGTAGATTAAAAAAAAGAGAGAGAGAGTAGGTAACTTTTAAAAGAAGCCAACAGTTAACCAATGTAATAATAAAGTCGTAAACTTTCCCTTCCCTCATATTTCTCACAACATCCCAAGAACAGATTACCCAGATAACAATTCCACAATGTATACCTATGTGAAGTGTATGTTTCTCTTCTCTCTGTCTCTCTGTTTCTCTCTCTCCTCCCCCCCCCGTTTGTGTGTGTGTGTGTGTGTGTGTGTGTGTGTGTGTGTGTATCAGTGAGTGAGTGTGTAAGCCAAAGGAAACCTTAGTTTCCTTGAAGGAAACCAAGTTGTTTCTTGGTTGCATATTTCCTCTCCTCTCCTCTCCTCTCTTCTCCCCTCCTTTCCTTTTCTTTCGCATTGTTCTGGAAGTTACTATGTTTTCTAGTGAAATGGATATGATTGTGGTTGGTTTGGGCCCTGGAACTTGTTATTCTTAAAACACATAACACAATTATATCCTTGGAAAATTTTGTGAGATAATTCCATCATCTTACAGAAATCTCATCTTACAGAATCCCTACACACCAGCTAGGAACAAACAACTAAAACAACTGCATTTGAGCTGTGGCATTAGGTGGAAATCCACTTCCATGTCCAGCCTGTTTTCTCAGTCTCCTCGTCCAGTGCTGTTGCAGGAAAGACTCCCTTGACTCTTCATTTCTGTCATCTCTTCTTGTGACTACAGGGATAGGTTGGGAAAGGAAAATACCCAGTGTCCCTCATAAGTAGCATGGTTCCTTTCAAGTCCTCATGAGGGCTTTACTGGGGTGACGGCAGTCTGTTGGGAAGGTTGTAACTTGTTCAAAAGCACTCTCAGTTGTTAGAGGAAGCCTTCTCTCCACAGTGTGACCTCATAGCTGTGAGCGGCAGCTGTACTTTGCCCATTGTTGACAGCTGGTGGTTTTCAAGTTGGGAAAAGTTTGGCTCTACTGTTAATAAAACTCAGAAACAAGACAGGAATAGTGAGAGTCGGTGCTCATACTTTTGTACAGATGAAGAATGGCTGTCACAAAATACACAACATGGGCATGGCAGTAGTTCAAGTGTGAATGACGCTTAGTGCAAACCTTGCCTGTATCTAGCTTCAAAACATTTTACAAATTTTAAAGTCATACAATATATTCTGATCATGGTTTTCTGTCTCATCTCTTCTTAGACCACTCCCACTGCTCCACTCCTCCAACCCTATGACTTTCTTCCCCTCTGTCTTTAGAAAATGGAAAGACAAAAAAGGAAACAAACAAGAATTTGAACATTCTATAGATCACATTCACAAAATACTATCATAACAAGACATTTTATGCTTTGTTACTTTGAAATAATATCTTGCATTATAGTTCAGTCTGGCCTCAAACTCAATATGTAGCCTAGGCTAAATTTGTGGCCATCCTTCTACTTTACTTCTGTGTGTCAAGATTATAACAGGTGTGATCGACAGACCATACCCATCTAGAAATCTCATTTTTCTTTGTTTGTTTGTTGTGTTGTTTTGGTAGTACAAGATATTGAACCCAGGGCCTTGGATATGCCAGGCAAGCATATAACAACAGAACTAGATCCTAACCCTTTTATACTTGAAAGTCTTTGATTGATCACCCTGTAAGAGCCTTTATTTCTAACGTGAATGAGTCTTTTTAAAATTACATGTATTTTTCTGTGAGGGAGGAGCATGCACATGCCATAGTGCCTGTGCAGAGACTGGAGGACAACTTGTCTGAGTTGTTTCTCCCCTTGCATCGTAGACTCACACTCACCTGTTCAGGTCTGGCAAAAAGTCTCTTTACCACTGGATAGACTCATAAAGATTAAAAATGTGACTATATACCAAAATTAATCGATATACTTAAATAATTAAAACAATATAGAAAAATTAACAATTAAATATTTTTTAAATACTTTTCATGCATCTGATAGAGTTTTTAGTAGCAATGATCAAATTCAAAAAATCAGCAAAAATCTATTATCGACCTTGCTAACTTGTGACTAACTTTACAAAGTGAATTTGCCTTGAAATGATACTTGTTAAAATAGATGAAATAAAGCGTTATAACAGATTCATTGAAAGAAAATCTAGGTTTTTTTTTTTAACGTGTCCTTTCTATTGACCACCCTGGAATATTTGCCCCATGGAATAATGTGATTTAAATCAGCCATCAGTGACAAAAATAATGGATTTTCCATTTTTGTTAATTGGGAGGAAGTTCAAAAAAGGTACTGCCTTTCCCACACACAGGAGGATTCAGAAAGAGGGCCACTTTAGAAAAGGGTACAGAAGTAAGTAATTGATCTGCAACTTGATTGCTGTAAAATAATACTGGTCTCCTTCTCTTTGGAGGCCCAGTGATTTGCAAATCTCAGTTTGACTCTCAGTTTCCAATACTATTTTTTAAAATGGCTGAAACCCCATTTCTATCCCACTTGAAGACTCTAGAAGAAGATAGCTACTAAGTATATGATTATGCTCTACTAAGTATTCTATTTTTTTTCTTTTTAGCTGTTAAACATATAATTTAATAACTCTGTAAAAGGAACTTCTTTTTTAAATAAAGGGCTATTTAACCACACAAATAGGTCATGCAAACAGCGACACCAGACCATCGCAGGACACTGACACACCATCCACTCACACTCATTACCAGCAATTTGTTCTTCTCTGGTCGCAGTGCCAGGCTCCAGCACCATGGTTCCTGCCCTAGTGGCCGGACTGGTGGCCTATCCATCCAGAGGCTTCAACACATAACCGCTTCTCAAGGAAGACCCCATCTCTTTCTTCTGGATCAAACTGAGAGGCCCACTGGACATCAGAAAAGAAAGCGCTCAAGTCCCACTGCAGACCACCAGGGAGACAAGGGCAGACCCAAGCTCAGTACACTTGCCCACTCTCGTCCATCCCCACAGTGCCCACTCTGGACTCCTAGCCTACATGGCCTTGGTACAAAGGGGATGGGGCAACTCAACATCACTGTTGAACTGACCGATCTCAGCGTACAAAACACAGGCGTGACGACAAAGATGATCAAGGGGCTCAGCCCGGTGTCCCTGGGTGCAAGGCCTTAAAGGTGAAGCGGAAGCCAGGCAAGAATGGCACCAGCTTGACCGATGAGGAACTGGTAACCATGTCGGTGAGGGAGTTGAACCAGCACCTGCGAGGCCTATCCAAGAAGAGATTATCCACCTGAAGCAGCTAATGCACATTCAAGAACTTCAAAAAACGGTGGCTAAGCAGCCAGCTGCTGAGTGAAGTGGGTGACACAGAAGGAGGAGCTGGAGAAGGAGAAGGCAGAGCTACAGCAGGAGGTGGAGAAGCTGGCTTCAGAAAATGCCTGCATGAAGCTGGAGCTTGATTTGCTGAGCTCCAAGTTTGAAGCCCTGCAGAATGTTGCCAAGACCGTGGCCAGCAGCCCTGTGGCCCCAGCTCGGGGTCTCCTTGTTGCTGGCCTAGGGCCCCTGGTCCCTGGTCCCTGACGAGGTGGCTGCCACCAGCATCATCACAATAGTAAAGTCCAAGACGGATGCTCGCTCATAGGGACACGTGCAGTTGCCAGGCAGGTCTCTGAGGGGCCACTAGGTGCGTGACAAAGTTGGTAGCCACGTCCCTCCTCCTTTCTTTCCCCTTCTTTTCTCCTTCTCCTCTTCCTTTCTCCCTTCCCTCTTTCCTTCCCTGCGAAACACAATCTACTAAGTATTCTTGCCGGCACACTCTTGTTTCATCCTTACAACTCTGTAAGTATGACTTAACTCAGTTTCCAGAAGGATAACTTATCTGGACCACACAAATTACAAGAGGTCAGGCCAGGGTTTGAAACCAGTTGAATTCCGGCATTTTCTACACTCTTTCATTAGGCTGCTATCAGCCATGGATAATCCAGTTCTCCTAAAATTCTCTGGGTTGATCTTACTGTTGTAAACTTTGATAATATCATTATTCTGACTTTTTCTGTCTCATAAAGACAGCAAAGAGGTCCGCATAAGCAAATTATCACACATCATCACTTGAAGGATTTATTTGAGCAGGTGTCTACCACACCCACCAGACTGAATAGCCCGCCAACAGTAGCAGAGCATAGGTGATGAAGTTCCATCTCCTCTTTAAAGGACGACAGCACTGGAGAATCTTAGCTCAGATCTAATTTGTAAAATGAAAACAGATCGTACAGAGTGGGGATAATTGTCTGCAGTTGGGGAAGGAATCACGGCATAATAGTATTTCTTTTAAATATTATTTATTATATGAATCTTTCTTCCCCCTTCCCTCCCCCTATTACATGAATCTTTCTTCCCCCTCTCTCCCTCCCCCCTTCCTCCCTCCCTCTCTCTCAATCTGTCTCTGTCTCTGTCTCTCTGTCTCTGTCTGTCTCTGTCTCTCTCTCTCTCTCTCTCTCTCTCTCTCTCTCTCTCTCTCTCTGTGTGTGTGTGTGTGTGTGTGTTTATGTGTATACAGATGCCACAGCCCTTAACTGAAGGTCAGAATAACTTGAAGTAGTCACTTCTCTTTTGTACCACATGAATTCAAAAAATCAAACTCAGAACCTCAGGCTGAATGCCGAGTGCCATGACCCACTAAGGCACCTCACTGACCCCATTTTCCTTGTTTTAAGTAAGGAAAACTGTAATGCCAAATTACTCAAATGGAGCACAGCTTTATTTCTTACATGGTCAGACCTTATATATAAGACTGCATAATTCATTCCTGGGTTATAAGGTAATGTGAAGTTTAGCCATCGTTCTATAAATAGTGCAATAAAAGCACAGACCAACACCTTTCGGTTACCCTGCAAGTAGCTTCATGGTCAGATTTATCTGGTGTGCTGAGCAGAAAGCCATTTTCTATCACATAATGAAAATATTTGGAAACCGCCAGAGCAAGGAGAGTTATAGAACTCTGAGAACTGTAATTGTCAGATTCCATTCTATTACAGGGCAAAGACTTCAGAAAGGGTTTTGCTCCCAAGTAAATGGCACAGTACTCTATGAGATTCCTAATTTGCCACCCCACCCCTTTTCTCTAAAACATAAGTTCTAACGAGATGAAAGGAAAACCAAGAGGAAACACCCAAAAGAGAAGATACTGTTTTCACAGTTGCAATTTCTTTGGACAACATGATAACTGAGAAGTTTTAAAAGATAGGATTCTGTGGAGTTAAACTGGAGCAATGCTCCAGTGTCCCTTCCAAAGATCCTATGTGAACTTGATAAAGAGAACAAATATATAAACAGAAATGGGCTCCTGCCTGGTAGGAATGGCTTTAGAAAAGATTTTGATGTTTCAAAACACTCCTTAGATATTTCTGGCATTTCTTCCTTTTCTCTTCTGCTTTTTGAAGCAGTACAGGGGAAAATTGGAGGCTGGGAATTATGGTTATCAAATTGTGTGTGAAGAAATTCATTTGTAAGATCTCTGAGGAACCTGTTGTGACTGATATACTCAGCTAATTATACTCTTTATTTTTTTTAAAAAGAAACTTTATTATAAGACAGGCAGAAAACAATACTTTCAAGCACAGTGAAGAATGAGGATCGAGCAAATGATGGGGGATGAGAGTTGGGGATTTTGGATAGGTTTTAGTACTAAATTATCTTGATCTTTTCTTCCCCTCTAGGCAATGAAACTTCAAATATGAGTTTCTTTGATATTTAGTAACTTTGTGGAAATGCTCGGGAAAGGGAGAAAGTTTATTTGTGGCCAAGAAAACAGTTAAATATATAGAATGCAGGAGCTCAGCTTTTATTTGGGAATAAAAACCCACTCATGTAGTTACCTTGAAAGAAGGATAAACATTGGCAGACAAATTGGCACATCTTGGGAACAGTTTTGCAAGATAAGTGAACCCTTGTTTCTTTGAATCCAGGAATTACTCTGCAACCTGACAAATCCTACATAGAGTGTATCAAACAGTCACAACAGGTTCCTCTGAGATCTCACAAATGACATTTCTCCACACACAACTTGATAAACGCAATTCCCTATCTCCGACTTTTCCTGTATTGCTTCATATCTAATCTAATTCTTTCTTTCAAGAATTGTTTTATGCCACTTAATGTATTGTTGGGAATTTGCTTTTAGGCTCTTGGGTAACAGGGGGAAAATGAATTACAATCTAGTAGGATCTTGACAATATAACCACTGCACTGCGAATACTACAGCAAGGAAAGCAGAGATGAAGAGAGAGACATTGGATTCTATTAAATTGTTTCCTTCACAATTTTGCTTTTGCGGAATAAATACAGTGTATAAAGTAGCTGCCTAAGTATAATGTGTGGGTTGTTTTACTCAGTGAACATCAGAAGTAAATCATTCCGTTGTGGAAGAACTTGACAGTGATGTGAGCATCGTTGTCAGCAAGATACAATTATTGTTATTTGGCAAATAGTTATTGATGCAGTCAATAAATTATACTTGCCAGGCAGCACGGAGGAAATGTAGCCCTACCCTTAAAGAAAACACATAGCCACAGAGGGGGAAATGACTGCTTTCTCTTTTTTAAAGAAAACAGTTTGGGCAATGTATGATGGTTAATGCTCAGCTATGTGTATAATGTCTAGGAAAAATGTGTAGGTGAAGTCCAGTGAAAACTCAATTGTCTTATTAGGAGGACACAGTCTAATGAAAATTACAGGCTTTAGAATGTGCCATGCTTGGATGTTTTTTTTTTTCCAGTTCCTATAAACATTTTGAACCTTGGATAGGCATTCTGGAGCCCACTTGATTTCTGTTTTACCTTCTAAACTTTGGGTTTTTGACATTAAACTTTGTCTTATCTGTTTTCAACCTTTAGCCTTAAGTCTGATCTTATGAGCAAGGCAGAGAATGAGGCCTCGGATTGCCCACTGCTCCGTACTGGAAGTAGTGTAGTAAATTGGGATTATTCTTCATAGATGGCTTAGGTCTTCAAATAACTATAAATACTTAGAAATTTTTCTTGCAAATATTTATGACTCTCAGAATATTAACTAATAATTTATAAAGTAATAAAAATTTCAGGATGAATATGCAACTAACAGTGCCAGTTGAAATAAATTTCATGAAGTCTGTTTAAGCTGTATAGTTAACTCAAATATCTTTTATCTGTATGTGGTTCTAGATGTTAACATGTGTAATAAACTGGGTAGGTATTAATAATAGGCCTTTATAGTACTATATTAGTTATTATCATGATAATCAATGATACTAACCAAATACCAAGTAAATTGCCTAAATAACCATTGTCTTAAAATACTGTATCTAGTAGCCTTGAAAATAACATGTGCGCATTCTGCTTGTCTGTGAGATCAGAACTTACTCAGTGGAATCCAAGGTATAAAAGGTAAGCATCAGACTCCTAGACTTACAATTTCTTTTAACAATTTCTTTAGAGACTGAGTCTAGGCACAGCACCTTCTAGGCTTGTTCTCCATTCTTCATACACTTTTCATTTTCTTTTTTTTTTTTCTTTTTTTTTTTCTTTTTGGCATAGAATAAGCATTTATGTTCCAAAAGTGTGAAATAAAGGCATAGTAATGAAACTGGAATACAGATCGACAGAAAATAACAGAACATACATTAAATGCTGCAGCAATATGTTTTAAGACTAGGGCCTTTGGCATCATTATTTGGACTTTAACAAATCTGGGTAGCATTGTTTCCTCCAGCCATTACCTAAAGCATACATAGTTTGTCTCTCAGTCTGACACTTTTAAGTACCTTCAGGATTTTTTTTCTGTGAATATTCCACATTCATAATACATTTTTTTTTTTTTTTTGCATTTTAGCTTTGATACAGGTACTTTATTGAACACAGAAACCAAAACTAAGAACACTGCTAGTCCGGCTAATACACGGTTTCTACCAAAACCAAAAAGACCGTCTTAACTCACACTTCACAAGTAAGGTGTATTTTAGGGCTAACTAGTTTCTTTTTCTTTTTTTTTTTTTTATCTATTTTCTTTTTTTTTCCTTCCAGAGACAGTTTACTCAGGTCTTTTGTTACATCTGGAAACAAGGGTGTGCCCCCTACTACCCCTCGAGCGCTGCTTAAATGCTCTTCGTGGGACTGCCCATATGCCCATACCACGCTTCACACTATCATAGGCTAAGAGGTCGTGACGACTGATCAGGCTACCAGCAAGCACAGTCTCCATACCATATAAAGACTTGTTTACTCCAAAGGACAAGCCTGGCAGGCACCATTTTAGGGTTGCAGCAGCGGTGCTCCATAGTTCCCCCCTGTTTATTTTATTAGCAAAGTAAGCAGTTACTGCTCGATCAAGCGAGTTCCATTACGTAGGATCTCACGATCAAGGGCAGACAGGCTTAAAATAGCGGTACTCACTCTCCTGGGTGCAATGGGCAAAGCACGCCAGGTGCAAGAGCTGAGCTCCACAAGATTGACCAGACACCCATCCCTCGTGCAATGAGACATTAAGGTCTCTGGGGGTGCAAGGGCTGTCTGGATCGAAGAATATCTTATGGGGTAACTTATGGCTACCGCTTCAATGCCGTCAACCATGCTTGAGGAGATACACCAACCTCAATGACTTGGAAGGCATGTACTACTAGTGCCCTTTCGTGTCTTTGATCTCTTGCCATCCGACAGATGCAAAGAAGGAAGAGCACACAGGCACTCACTAGAACCAAAGCTAGCACTCCTAACCCCACCCACTCCTTCGGGCGATGAGCTGCTTGTAGAATCCAGGATGACAAGCCCTCCGCTGTAGACGGATCCACTCGGGTAGAGTTGACAGTTATAATCGCCACTCGAAGTTCTTGCATCAGTGTATCAAAACCACGGGACCAATTTCCTATAAGATACTCAAATAATGTGTTAGACAAATTAGCAGCCTTGGACATATTGTGATAAAGTACTGAAGTGATGCACAGTCCCGGTGTTTTTCATTTTCTTTTCATTTTCTTTCTTCATTTAATTTCATGTTGTTATTACAGGAAAATTTATGTCATTGTCCTAACTGGTTAAATATTTCTGCAGGCAACATGTTTATACTTTGGTAACTCCATGGCTCAAAACAACTGTGTTACGGAGAAGGTACATCTGTGCTAGCTTTCTTGGATCATTGGGTCTGGCACCCGTTCCTCTCTTTCTCTATATTCAGTGATGAAGACTCGTGTGGCCTTCAACTTAGCCAAGCACATTGCCTTAGTAGCTATGGTTTGCAATGTGGTGGTCGAAACAATCATATTTCCAGTGTTTTCCTGAATGGATGGCATTCCCGGGACACTGCTCTACTAGGGCAATCCCTCTGTATCCTGCACGATAAACTCCAGATGTAAGAGTCCACACCACATTTTTAATGTTTTATTCACTGCCTTAAATAATTACTAAGAAGAAAAAAATCCTCATAGACCATTCCAGCCCATACCTTTATTCCTTAGCCATGTCTTGCGGGAGCCTGAGCTTGCTCTCTGGTACTCATTTTGTTTTCGCCATAGAAGTCCTTTGGACCCACATTGTATTTTGTTGGCTAGTGTCCCCTTACTTTGTCTCCATGCTCAGCACTTTCTTCACTTTCTTAGAAGCCTGCGATTTTTCCTGCACCCAAGTTCAACAT
This sequence comes from Rhabdomys pumilio, assembly GCA_030674055.1. Lineage (NCBI taxonomy): Eukaryota > Metazoa > Chordata > Mammalia > Rodentia > Muridae > Rhabdomys > Rhabdomys pumilio. Next base: position 24,603,667 of record JANHMN010000016.1, read on the forward strand.
TTTACATTTATGTGTTGCATGACTGAACATGTACTTCCTGCATTAAATACAATGTTAAGCACATTAGTTTATGGAGTTAAAATTACTATGACTCTTGTTTCCCAATTAATAAAGGTTGGATTGGCTTCGACTGCTTACACTTAAATTGTCCTGTACAGAGAAGAAGAGTGTGGCAGTTTACCTCCAGATCTTTGGGTGCTGCCTTTTGGGCGGTGGCTTGATTTTACCCCTTTTGAGCGAACTTCCCTTTGGCTTCCTGCCGACGTCCAGCAGATTCAGTTCTCTCCCTTCAGAAACTAACTTTTGGGATTAACTCAAGTATAAATTATTAATAATAGTTGTGACATTATCGTATTACATTTCCCTTTCCACACTTTCTTTCCTATCACTAGCCATGAGCATCAATGTTAGCAATAGAAACCAAATAATAAATATCCGGTAACTTGGACAGGCGGAGAATACAAGGCACCCAGAAATCATACAGCGAATTTTCTACTTTTAACTCCTCCTCATAATACTTATGAAATAAAATCAGCCCCTGCTTGGTAGCTGTGGGTATTCACAGAGCCCACTGCCTGGGTACTACGGGGAACAAGGGTTATTTTGCTTCTCATTCTGAGTGCTTTATAGGTCGATGGAAACCTTCCTATCAATTTACTGAGTAACCTTCCTGTAATAAGATTTCACCTTGTCTCAATTTTTCCTTCTATAAAATGAAAATACTACTACACTTTCCTATTTATAGAATAATCAAGGGTTTTTTTTTTTTAAGGAAAAAAAAAAAAGCTCTGGGTAAAAGCACGGTGTATCTTTTTCAGTTGTGGTCCTGACAGTTCTGTGCTGAATGCAGGCTAGCCAGTTTCACTTTTCATTTGTGCTGAACTAACATACAATAACTCGACTAGGCTGGCTCAACAGCCAGTAGTTCCATATAGGAAACAGCAGGCTCTCTGGCTACCCAGCAGTGGCTAGAAATTGAAGACCAGCTCTTGAAATTGAAGGTGAGCATTTATAGAAAACTTATTCTGCCATGAACTTTTAAGATTCAAGACAAATGTTACTAAAGTTGTTGGATCACCAATGAGTATTAAATAATATTATCAGCTATTAGGTAAACATTTTAGTTCAAGTCATTGTTAGAAGGCGAGTAATTAAAACAAGGAGTCCTGAGTCTGGCAGGTGAGTCTCACTCCAGGGATTCCACTGGTTATCTCTGTGTTCCCGGAATAATCACCCAACTTATGGTGATTCAATGCCCAGTTTCATGTGTTATAAATGAGAAGGCATGTAGTTACACAAGAATGAAACATGTGGGTCTATGTGAAATACATATTACAGACTGAGTGTAACTACAAGGTGTATTAAATCATAATGTTGAAATAAGACCCATTAGGGAATAAAAAATATTTTCATAATTTAAAAACTACATTTATTTAATTATTTGTTTGGTGTGTGTGTGTGTGTGTGTGTGTGTGTGTGTGTGTGTGTGTGTGTGTTTCCTCCCTTGATGATGCCAAAGCCAAACAATTCCCTTGTACCAAAGAAGAACTCAGTGGAGTTGGTTCTATCCTACAATGATGTCGGTGACAAAGGTCTAACTCAGATTATGAGTCTTGTCAGCAAGTGCGTCTCCCCATTAAGCCATCTCACCATCCCGAAAGGAATATTTTGAATATGTATGAGAATCTCAAAAAAGCATAGTGATAAAAGAAGACATCATATTTAAAAGATATTTAATTATATTGCTATTTACTGATGCTTGTAGTGAAACTCTAACTTCATTTTCTTGATGTTCACAAAAAAGAAAAAATTAATATTACAGACATTATTTCCAAAAGTGCTTTATACTTGTTGATAATCCTTTTATTACTCTAGTCTCTTACCTAAATATTGAATTTTATATACCTATTACTGCCACATAGACTACAAATGCCTATTAAATTCATAAAAATTCATAGCTACTCATGAAAAAAAATTTAGTTACAGAAGTATCTCGTATTTGGGAAGCCATCTATTGACTCTCCTTCCTCTGATATTTAGAAACTATACAAAGTGGTTTATGCACTGGAACTTGAAGGGAATTCAACTATAGTGACCTACAGAATATTTTGAGAGCATTTGAATATGTTTTTTAAAAGTGCTTTCCACTGTAATGTTTTTCAATATTTTTAAGCACTCAAAAGTGCACTTGACAAGCTAACACTCTAGAGGGATTCCTTAATTTATCCCGTCAAAACCAGTAAGAGGATACATGTGACCATTTCTGTAAAGACAAAATGTGATGGGTTTAATGATGGTTATTAATTTAATTTTGTTAAAAGAAAGATTAATCATAATACCTTGCTTTTATAATAGCTCTTTATTACTTTAAACCAACACTAAACACTTGTGTAGCAGTGAATTAGTTTTGGTTTAATTGGAGCAGTCGTAATAGAAAATTAAGAATTTGTTTTGTGTTTGGAATGTACTAAATGTGTCCCTTTTGTAAGGAAACACAACAGATGAAAGTTCAAACTCGTATACACCATGAATCAGTCCTGCCCATTTCCTTGGTAAATACTGTATATGTGTAGAAGGTGTTAGTCTTTCCAGCCTATCACATTGGTGAGGACAGCTACAAGCCCTATAGGCTGCAGCCCTGCCTGTTGATTCAGTGAAAGGAAACTAGAGATGTAGTATTATTTTGTGATTTGTGAAGGCTTTAGCAATAGTATGCTTTCTTTTTGGACATAAGCACATTGTCACTGTCATCTTGCAAGTGTATATTAGTATATATGGTCTTAAAATGTGACTATCAGATTGTTTCAATGCAGAATGAAGAGAAAGAGCAATCTAATTTGGATGCTAAAAATAAAATTCCGGGCAAATGTTACCATACTAATTTTGTTATATTCTTCCAGAGATGGATACATTACACATTTCAGGCTTAAAGGTTATTAATTATAAGATCAATCTCATTTGTTAGTAACACTGAGTTATTAAGAAAATAATATGTAAAAAACGAGATTTGATTACAGTTTCCTCATATCTGACACAGGAACTGTTCTATATATTTTTCTGAACATTGTAGATTGTAGTATATTTATATACAACTCTTAGAATTTCTTTTGATTAGTGGATGTTGGATCATATTCATGTTCTCTCTTTAGTGTAAAACAGATCTGCTTTGGAAATAGAGTAAGTGTTGGATATTAGCCCAGAAGCTTGAAATACTCAAGATACAACTCACAGACCACATGAAGCTCATGAAGAAGGAAGACCAAGTGTAGGTGCTTCGGTCCTTCTTAGAAGGAGTAACAAAATACTCAAGATATCAAATATGGAGAAACTGAAATGAAAGTAGGGGCTGTCTGGAGACCATTCCATCTGGGTATCTATCCCATGTGCAGTCACCAAAGGTAGACACTGATGTTGATGTCAGGAAGTGCATGCTGACAGGAACCTGATATAGCTGTCTCCTAAGAGGTCTGCCAGAGTCTGACATATTCAGAGGCAGATGTTCACAGCTAACCATTGAACTGATCAAGGGGTTCCCAGTGGAGGAGTTAGAGAAGGAGCTGAAGGAGCTGAAAGGGTTTGCGGCCCTATGAGGAGAACAACAATACCAACCAACGAGAGCTCTCCAGGGTCTAAACCACCAGCCTGGGAGCACATAGGGATAGACCCATGACTCCAGCTGTATATGTAGGGGAGGATGGCTTTGTCAGGCATAGGTGGAAGAGGAGATCCTTGCTCCCATGAAGGCTTGACGCTTTTTTACAGATAGCATGGTTTTATTTTTCTTAAGAGCTATAAAACAACTAAAATGTGCATTTATACCACGTTCCACCCACCCATTCACCGAATGAAATACCAAGGCTGGTTCTGTAACGTATCTGTTGTGACTAAGGCCACAATTGACATGTTTGTACAGGTGTGTATTTCAAACATAAATGTGAGTATATTGACTTAAGTTTCCTTCCGTCATATACCCACCAGTGTAGTATCATATAGTAGTTATACTTTCTATAAAAATTGGAAAATCTTTACAATTGTTTCCTTAGGAACTGTGTTGTTTACACTTCTATTAATAGTATTAAATGTTCCTTTTTTAAAATATATTTTTGTCAGTAACCCCCTAACATTGTCTCTCTCTCTCCCCCTCCATTCCTCTCTTTTTTACTCCCTCCTTCCCATCCACTGAGTCTATTTAGTGTTGACAGACATGTGTGGATGTAAGACCACTTACTGGAGGATAGGGCCATATCTCAGAAAAAAGCTAATTGCCCTGACTCCAGTAGCCCTCAATTGTCAATAGTCTCAAGTAGAAATGGTTCTTCATGAGACCCTGTCCTACCTATGCTGGGATTTGGGACTGGCTTGATGTTGCACAGGTATTGAATATGCCATTCCAGATGCTGTCAATTCATGTGTACAACTGCTTTACATGTCCAGAAAATAATATTTCATTGCATAAATCTATTGGTTCTGTCTCTATTATCTTTTCACCCCATCTTCCAAAATAATCCCAAAGCCTTGGAAACAGGGTGTGTGACATCCAAATTAGAGTCAATTGTTCGACACTGTTTTTCTCTACACACTGGCCAGTCGTGGGTTTCTATATTAATTAGCATTTATTGAAAAGGAAGCTTCTGATGATTGTTGTGTTATATATTAATCTATAAACATAATGATAAGAACATTTGAGGGAGTTTAATAGTATGTCCATGCAGCAGAATAGTTACATTACGTCCTTCCCTAGAGCCTACTATTACTCAGTCATGAGTTTTGGGCATAGTTAAAAGTATCTGGCATGATTTTTAGCTTGTGGAGTAAACCTTAAATATAACCAGAAAGTGGTTGGTTACTCCCATAAAACTTGTGCCATTATTGAACCAATAGGCATATTTTGACAGGCAGATCATGATTGTAGCTTGAAGGGTTCACAGGTAGGAAAACACAATTTCTTTTCACCTGTTCTACGGTGCATCGCACCTCATAGCACTATGGATGCTGGACATAGAGATGCAGCTTTCAGGTCAGGACCAGATTGATTTATTTTCAACAGTGGGGCATCACAATCAACTTGTGGAGTGTAACCAAGAACAAATACAACAAACTGCAATGTTTAAGGTGTTGAGACCTTACTCACGAACAACTCAGAGAGAGGTAAACCATCTCTGGATCTGGACATTTAATAAAATAAATATTTATACTCTGTATATAATATTTAATGCTGGAAATCAATACAGTGACAGTTACTCTTTAACTGGCAAGCATGCCAAAATTCCTGAGATATTACTTGCCATACGTTCCATTTTAAGTGCTTCTGCTTCCAGGCCACATGCTCATGGTCTGTACTACCCCACGGTGACTTCCTTATTCCTCTGCTTTTGACTCTCTCCTAGTGATTTCTACTTAAGACCCCAACCTGGGAACCAAAGTGCTGCCTACCTCTCTGCTGCCCAGTTACACACAGGCTGTCAGCAGCTTTTCTTAACAAATCATAGATAATTGGAGAGGGAGGCAAGTTTTACTCAACAAATGTTGGTGTACCTGAGAATCTACTCTACTTGGGTCAACCAGATCTTGGAATGCAGAATTTTGATACCTATGGTATCTGGGAAGGACATTCCCCCTGACCCCCATTATAGTGTGCCTCCTCTTAAACCCTTTTTACATCGATGTACTCTTACATTTTACAAAGTTTCTATAGTAGTATGTTTCCATATAAAAATTTCAAAGGACTTTAGAGGTAATTATCCTTCTTCAAGCCCCCTGCTCTACCAACTCCTCACATTATCACTGTGTGGTGGTTAATCTATAGCTTAGGATCTAACAGCAGCAGCAGCAGCAGCAGCAGCAGCAGCAGCAGCAGCAGCAGCAGCAGCAGCAGCAGTAGTAGTAGTAGTAGTTGTTGTTGTTGTTGTTGTTGTTACTGTTGTTGTTGTTGTTAATAAACTGGAGTGTACCTTTGTTTGGTGTGTATGCTTAGAATTGTAAAATTCTCTTGGTGGATTTTTTTCTTGACTATGAAGTGACCTTCTTTATCTTTTAAGACCAGTTTTTGTTTGAGGTTTATTTTATCAGATGTTAGAATAGTTAACTCTGTTTGTCTCTTAGTTCTATGTGCTTAGAAAATCCCATTCAATCTTTCTTGGAGTTTTACTACTGTGAACAGACACCATGACCAAGGCAATTTTTATAAAGCAAGACATTTAATTGGGGCTGGGTTAGAGGTTCAGAGGTTCAGCCCATTATCATTAAGGTGGGCATGTGGCAGTGTCTAGGTAGGCATGATGGGGGTGGAGCTGAGAGTTCTACCTCTAGTTCCAAAGGCAAACAGAAGACTGGCTTCCAGGCAGCTAGGACAAGGGTCTTAAAGCCCATGCCCACTGTGACATACTCTAACAAGGTCACATTTCCTAATGGTGCCACTCCCTATGCCAAACATATACAAAGCATCACACCATCCTTTTACACTAAAGTCATGTCAATCTTTCATGCTCAGGTATATTTCTTGGAGTGAGGAAAAAGAGATGGATTCTGTTTTATAATCTAATCTTTGTATGTGTCTCTTCCTTGGTGGACTGAGATAGGCAATATTAAGGTATTATTGGAGAATGTGTGTTAACACCTGTCATTTTGTTGTTTTATGTTGTTTTCTTAGAACTATTTGATTAACTGTTTTGAGAGTATTTATTTCCTGTAATCCCTTGTATATGCATACCTTATCTTCAGACTGGTGTATTTCTACCAGTACCCTGTATAAAAGGGATTAGTAGGCATAAATTACTTTGTTTTTATCATAGAAAGCTTTTATTTTTCTTTCAATTTTAACAGATAGTTTTTCTGAATATAATGATCTGGGTTGTCAATTATGAGCTTTCAGAATTGGAATGCATGTCTCTAGGCCCTTCTGACTTTAAAACTTTTCAAGTAGCCAGGTTTTATTCTGATGTGTTGGTTTTTATAAGCAACTTAGCATTTTTCTCTTGAAGCTTTTAATATCCTTCCTTTATTCTTCATTTTTAAACTTTTTAGCTTTAATGTCTCATAGGGATTTTTTTCTGGCTTTGTCTATTTGAAGTTATGTAGGTCTCTTATAGTTGAATAGACATTATGCTGTCTAAATCTAGGAAGTTGTTTTTTATGATTTTATTGGAAACATGCTCAGTGCCTTCATTTTGATATTCTTCTCCTTCTTATATATGCATAATCAGCTTTGGGCCTTCCATGTTGTCTCAGAGCTGTCTAGCCTTTGCAATAACCTGGAGTCAAATCCAGTCTCAATCTGGGGTTAGCAGCTTCAATTAAAGCAGCTGGAAGATGAAGACATTTTTCTTTACGCCTGTAAGTCAAACCCAGAGTTCTTACATTATTTTTAATTTTTATTTTCAAGTATGGACATGGGCATATATGTGTATGTGTGGAGGAGAGAGTTAAGTGTTTATGGAGGCCAGCTGAAGGTGATAAATCCTCTGGGGCTGGAGTTACAGGTAGTTGTGAACAATTCAACATGATTACTACAAACTAAACTCACTCCTCTATAAGAGCAATCTGGGTGCTAACCTGATGACATATTTCTCTAGTATTGCAAACAAAGTCATAAATGTCAATGTCTATGCGGAAAAACTTTATTCAATTAGTATGGAGCCAGTTTCCAAGACAGATTTCACTCAAAATGATTGTTTCCTAGTGTTTGTTCCTCCCATCTGTGCTTACACATTTAATATACTAATCTCTGTAGCATATTGAGAAAGGGGAGTGTGTAGTTTTAAGAGATAGGGTGTCCTAACATTTCTATCATTGTGAAGAGACATCATGACCATGACAACTCTTATAAAAGAAAATATTTAATTGAGGCTGGCTTCTGGGTTCCGAGCTTTAGTCCATTATCATTCTAGAGGGAAGCATGGTGATGTGCAGGCAGCCATGGTGCTGGAGAAGCTGAGAGTTCTCCATCTGGATTGGTAGACAGCAGGGAGAGAGAGAAAGAGCAAGAAACTGGCCATGTCTTGAGCATTTGAAACCTCAAAGTACCCCCAGTAACACACTTCCTTCGACAAAATCATACCTATTTTAACAAGGCCACACCTTCTAACACCGTCACTGTCTATGAGGGCCATTTTTATTTAAACCACTTATGTAGGTTTAGTACCATTTCCATTTCCAGTTTGGTCTTTGTTAGGTAACTCATATGATAGTTAAGTGCCATGTAATAGGACCATGCAAGTAGTTGACTATGCAAAAGAGGAGGGGCTTCCTGACAAAATCTGGTATCTGTTCATTGTGAGGCTGAGCAAATGTAAAGTTCATTCCAAAGTCCAGGGTAATATTTGGCTACAGCCCCATGAGTGACCTTGAACTGGGTCATTTGCTAGATATGTGCTTCTAGACCACAGAATTCTGATTCAAAGGAACCTGGAGACAATGACAGAATGTGTTGTCATGTCACGATGTAATTTTGCACATGGAAGTACACAATTTTAAAAACAATGTGGAAATCTCAGTATACTTCTGCTGCTAGGGGTATGAGAGGATTTATTTTTCAGCAAGATATGACTTTTGTTATGAAAAGCCCAGCACAATACTGAAGACATACCTTCAAGAGCTGTGAATGAGACAAAGGTTAGAGAGGCTGCGATTCCAGTATAAAAGCAAGTAAGTTAATACTAATCAGGCAAATGTTCCCCAAGACTTTGCTGATTCAGGACATAGAAGGAAATGTATGAGAAACCGATCTTTTCTACAAAAAAGGGTAAAATGAGCCCATGATTTTTGGTGTTGGTACAGTAGGGTAGAGCCATTAGAGGACCAGATCAGATTGAGCAAGAAAGAGAATTTATATTAGTACATTTATCAGTTTTTCTCAAGAAATTTGGTAAACTGTGTGGGTCAAATGACTGAGCAACTCCATAGAAATCTAGTGCAAAGTAATCTGGGGGTTTAATCTTTGTCTCCTCTACAGCCCGACATGTAGAAGAGACAAAGATTAGAGGTCAATCACTACAAGAAAAGGTGTCCATTATAACACTAGGCTTTACTTTGGAAATCCTTCAACTCTGGCCCATGACAGCTGAATGCGGTAAACCTTAGGCTTATTCAGCTCCAAAACAGGTTAAAATAATAAAGTTCCATTATATTTCAGATCTGAAATACAAAAGTGTCAGGATTCTATGCTATTCGTATTTGATGTATTTAATGTCGTATCTAAAAATCCCACACTCACTAACAAATACAAAAGGGAAAGGATACAGTAGACACCAGTAACTCATTTGAGTTTGACAAGAAAGAAATAAGAAATAAACAGGAACAAAGAAGCAGCAGCACAAAGGCCAGGCAGCACTGAGAGATACCCAGCCTATGGACTCTGAGACAGTTTTCTTACTTCTAGAGAAAGTTCCTCATTCCATCTTACATAGCAGCATTTTCTTCAGGCAGAATATCATGCTACTTAGCTGGATGGCTTTCAGGACACTGACTTTCAGAATGTGTTTGTTTACTTGATATTTTTTTATTATGTACACGTACATCCCTCAAAATTATGAAATCTAGTGATATCAGTCAATCATGATGAATCAAACTACACAGAGACAACCACAACAACTAGAAACAATGACATCGGCAGCACTGGTCATACATCCAGAAGTTAAATATCTAGTCCTATTTCTGTTTTTTTGTTTTGTTTTGTTTAGTTTTGTTTTGTTTTCGAGACAGGGTTTCTCTGTGTGGCCCTGGCTGTCCTGGCACTCACTCTGTAGACCAGGCTGGCCTCGAACTCAGAAATCTGCCTGCCTCTGTCTCTGCCTCCCAAGTGCTGGGATTAAAGGCGTGTGCCACCACCGCCCAGCTTCCAGTCCTATTTCTAATTCACTAATTCTTTAACTAATTCAAATGTAAAGTTTAACCTATTACAGAACACCATTTCTATGACAGGAAAGTGTGTGTGTGTGTGTGTGTGTATGTGTGTGTGTGTGTGTGTGTGTGTGTGTGTATGTGTGTGTTAGGTATTTAACCCAAGACTCTGTATAATGTGCAGGTGTCTCACTGAGCTACAGGCTCCTCCAGAATTTCTAAAGTATCGCTATTATAGTTTTATTTGGGGCCACAGAACTAGAGAAAATCCAACTGTCTAGTGTGATCTTCCTGGAGAAGAAAATATTCATTTTACGTGGGACAAGAAAAGAAGAATTTCAAAGCAGAAGGGAAAACAAATTTTCTGAGAGACCTAGTTCCTTGTATGCACAGTTCTCATTGGCTTGCCTCAGTCCTCAGGCCCCGCTGTTGCTATTAGAAGGTCAGCTTATTTACCGTATCTTTTATTTGGGTTATGGTAACTCTTTATTTTGTCTACAAACCAAGACCCTATTCTTTTCATGGCCATGAAAAGGAAAACAAACCAAGTAGGTATATAGGAGGAAACATTTCAGAAGAGTCTGCCTCTAAGGCAAAAAGATTAATCTACTGATACAAGACTCAATCTGTGGCAGAAGAGGTAACTGCATAATCCAAAATCCCCACAAACTACTTTTACTATTCAAAAGGAAAAGTTGAATTCAAGCCTCAACTCTAAGGGCAGCAATTTTAGGGTATTTTTTTTCATTTGTAGGGTTCATAATACAATCCTAATTTGAAATGTAGATATCCAGTTTACTCATGATTTAACAATTCAAGGAGTGGAATTGAAAATGCTATATTTTTGGTGGACAATATGCATACAAAGTGAATCCTATGAGAATATTGTTTTAATAAGCCCTACCAAATGTCAACCTTTGTTATTTATAGCCATCTACCTTCAAAATTCCATTTCTATGATCTAAATTTATTTTTGTTTTTGTTTTATTCATTTTGTGGGTATGTGATTGTGATGATGTGTGTTTGTGGGTGTGAATATTTGTGTTTACATGTGTGCTGCATACATACGTGGGTGTGAGCATGTTTATCTCTATGGATGGCTGTATCACTACTGGCTTTATTTTCTTAAGACAGGACCTCTCACTAAAACTGGAGCTAGGCTGGCAGCCTGTAAGCACCAGTGATCCTCTTGTCTCTGCTCTCTGTAAAGCTAAGGTTATAGGTATGGATACAATCATGTTTGACTGTTTATGTAATTTCTGGGGACCTGAATTCAGATCCTCATGGTTACACAGGGAATACTCTCAACTTCAGAGTCATCTCATAGTCACATGAATTTGTGAACTAAACTATATTTTTCAAAATTGAGTAATAACTAATATACAAAAGCCAGAAGTTTAAATTGCATTGAGTTTATAAAATAATAGTGTATCCACCTTCTTATTAGAGGCTGAAGTGCTAACTGATAGATGATGCTATAGCTACTAAATATAAGAATAAAGAGTGAGACACTTATTAATTCACTAATGGGGATCTATTTATAATATATTTGTGTTTCAATTTAAAGTGAGCAATAAAAGGTTGAGTGTTATCTCCTGGTAAATATAATTCTCAAATAAACCATCAGCAGTAGAAAAGAGAAATACATACATTTTTCCTTTGAGTTGAAATTTTAAAAAAAAATACAGCTTCATGGAATTTACTCGTATATTACTATATGCTACAGACTATATAGATCCCAATAAATTGAACTCAATTCTTCTCTTCTCTTCCAAGGGTTTACATTCTAGTGGAATCACAGTTCATTATTGATAAAACCACAGTCAACACATTTGCCAATTGGTTTCATGTACAGTGATTTTTCCAAATTTTTGTATACACCATCTGTCAAAAATTAATCCAAACAATTAGGACCTTTCACTGTGACACCAAATAAGTACAAGGACTGTCAGCTCCATGTTTTGTTATGACTTAGTTTAATATTTATCTCCTAAAAGTGTCATGTTTCCCACTCTGTCACATAATTTATTTGTAAGAACATCTGTCGAGTGCATGTGTAATGTCTATGAAAAGATTAATGTGCCAAAAACTTTGGGGATAAAGGAAAACCTCAAAGACCTCAGGGCCTAATTACACAGTGATTTGGTTGGAAGTGGCCACCAGTGTCCTCTGAGCGTGGGTTGAAGGTGTTATCCTGTTGGAGAGTATAGTATTCCTCGGTTCTTGTTCTCAGTATTTCTGAGATTACTAGCATTGTCAAATGAGGAATTTCCAGAATCATTTTAAACCAGTTCTTCTAACAGTAAGACAACATGGCTGTTGTTTTGTTTTGTTTTGTTTTGTTTTGTTTTTAAATGTATAGAAAGGCCATTGTTTTAGTCCGAGGAAGTGAAAAAATGTCGGTAAGAGACATGTATAAACTTGCTTCAGAAACTTCAGGAATCATTCCATGGAATTTCAGCTTTAACGGACTTACAGTTCCTTTAAGTTCCATAGATGCGATGATTTGGTTTCTTAAAATCAAATCCACTATTTTATTAGATGTGTAAACTAGGAGACTTACTTGGGTTTGTTCATGTCTTTATTTCTTTCTCTAATAGCAAGCAGACAGACCACAAGCAGAGGAAGCAGATCCACCGTTGTGATGACGAGTTAATGAGCACCTGTTGGTGATGATCTACCTCTGAGCCAGATTTCTTATGATCGTCCTAGCCGGTTTCGCACCTGCCGTGTCTACAAGGAGGCATGAGGCATCCTTCCCTTCTGCTCAGCACACAGCCCACATGCTCAGTTATGGGTATTCAGGAAATGCTCTAGGAGAGTGTCTAGTCCTCCTGTCAGCGGAGACAAAAGCATTTGACACATCCTGTCAGATGTCATTGACTCAGGTATTCCCGGCTGCCTTAAATAATGCGATGTGAAGGCAAGCGCGGAAGCTGGGATGGACTGGTGGGATAGGCAGAGTTTTACAAATCCACAATTTAAAAGAATTTGAGCTTGTCACAACAGCTCTCAAACTTTCTCATAGTCTACTTCCTAAGTTGGGATCTCAGAGGAAAACCAGATAGAGCAATGCTCTTCTGGCCCTTGTTTGGGCCAGGTGGAGGGATAATCAGAGCCTGGTAATTTGTATTATCGTTCCCTCCACATACAGAGTGGAATTTGTATAATTTATTTCTTCATACATATTTCATCATTATTAATCATAAGTAAGTCACATCTTTTAATGACATAGGAGCAGAAGAAACAGACTGTGTGTTTCAGAGCTGTGCCACCATTACAAGGAGGCTTTTCTTTTTCTTCCTTTCTTCCTTTCTTTCTCTTGTTCGTTCTTTCTTTCTTTCTTTCTCTTTTTGTCTGTCTGTCTGTCTGTCTGTCTGTCTGTCTGTCTGTCTGTCTCTGACCCTGTCTCTCTGTCTCTCTCTGTCTCTTTCTTTCTTTCTTTCTTTCTTTGTTTCTTTCTCTCTTTACTTCTTTTCTTTTTTCTTGCTCTCTCTCTTTTCTTTCTTATTTCTTAAAAAAAAAAAAGCAAGTTAAAAAAGACTCAGCTCAGTAGTCAAAAGTGCAATTTGGGTTTTATTGTGCAAAAAACCTAAAGTGGAAACAGTCCTTCAGAAACTACTTAACATACATGGAATTCAAAAGGCCTTCTTTACAAGGCCTTCGGTGCATTCATGCTAACACAACCAAGTTCTCTGCCCAAGCTATTCCTTTCAAGCTTCATAGTTTAAGCACAACATGAATACCTCGGCCATAGGAACTCACTGAAGCAGCAAACGCGGAGCTCAGTATCCCTCCTTCACTTAACAGGATTCTGGGGAAACCTCCTATTGCTCCTTTCAGAGGCAATTAATGGTTCTGAATACACCTGGAGATTATTAATTCTGGGAGAGACCTCAAAGCTGCAGGTCACATTTCACTTTGGTCTAGTAAGAAAACCAAATAAAAGAAGGATTTAAAAATGTAGGCAATTTTTATTTTAATATTTTCGCCTGAAAACTGTTCCTGCTTCCTTTGGCAAAGAAATAAAAGTTTTCAGTCTAGGGAGCTTCAGTGTAGCCCATGAATATTACATTTGGAAAAAAAAAAAAAGAACTAGATTTAAACTGTTTCAAACAGGCAGGGGATTGATGGGAACTGTAAGAAGAGGTCATGCCAGGCAGGGTGCTGGGGCTCCCTGGGGCTTACCTGAACCAATGACCACCCATGCCAAGTTGGTAAGGGGTAATCCAGGCCTGCAGTGACTCACCACCCTACCGACTCTGAACATGCTGAGATCTGATTTTGGTTTGGGTCATAACTGAAGAATGGATAGAGCATAGTATCAATTTTGTGAGGTGACTTCAAACTCTGCTTAAAAAAAAATGTTTCTCACTTAAAAATTTAAATGCTTATTCTTAGAATAGTGCATAATAGCATTTACCCAAGTTCAGAGCTCTCACCCTCTGAGAATGTCAGAATCCCTTGGTGAGCTTTTAAAACAGTAGCAATACCTGGGCCCGCCCAGTATCGAATTTTAATTGATCTGAGGTGATGCTCAGAAAAAAATTAAAAGCTTTTCAGACGATTCTAAAGTGCTGCCAAGGTCGAGAACAACTCCTCTAAATACTCAGAATTAGCATGGAAATTATCTTGATTATTCAAAAGTATGCTTCATGCCTGCGTTTATGAGACGTGGGAAGGCATTCATTCATGGCTGGTGCATTATTGTCTAGTATTTCAAAGCTCAAAGCTCACTTTGCAAAATTGTAAGAGAGGGGTCTGCTTGCATGCTTTTTTTTTTTGTCCTGAATCTTACTTTTTAGAGAGTCTAGTTTTCTCTTCTCTTCTCCTTGTCTTACCCACACCTGAACACAACAGTTCTCATATCATTGTTATGTCTTTTTAAAACTAAAATCATTTTACAAGGAACATATTGCTGAGAATGTACTGCACATTTATTTCAAAGGAACTGGAAAGAACAATTCATTTTTTCTTAGAATTTATTGCACTCGTTTACTGTAGCATGTACACTTGCATGTCATTAAAATAAAGCAGGTGAGATGTATATTCAATAATACATATAATATATATATAAAACATAACATACATATAACATATAACATCATATAACATAACATACAACATGCAACATATAACATATAAACCATATAACATATAATATATATAACATATAACATATAGTATATAAACCATATAACATGATTATATATAATATATGATATGTGATATTTAATATATGATATGTAATATATGATATATAATATGTGATATATGATATGTGATGTGTGATGATATATGATATATGATAATATGTAATGTGTAATGTGTAATATGTAATGTGTAATGTGTAATATGTAATAAGTGGAATATGTGATATGTGATATATAATATATATAGTATTGGTGAAAAGTAAGGATTTTTTAATTGTGAAAAAAAGTCTGCTAGAAGAGGCATTGACTTCATTTTGCTTCATTTTCAGGTAACAAAAAATGAATTAAGAAAATTGCTCCTCTAGTCGTTTACTTTCTACTGTAAGAGCAAAAAAATAAGTGGCTTCTATAAGAGAGAAAAGTAGAATATGAGGGTTAGTAAAGTGTTGACAACTGAGTTAACATGTAAGTCCAAAGCAGAATATTTAATCAACTATTTTTTTAAACTCTGTACTGAGGATGGACTTTGTGTATTTTACATAGAGATATTTGAGGACGATAGAATCAAGAAAATTGAAAACATTTGAAAAAACTCTTGCAAACCATTCTGTATACATGTATTACAATGGAATTATCTATAGCTCTGTACCTCAGAGCAAAGTAATACATTCATGTCTGTCAGAACACAGCAGATCTTCAGATCAAACTATGTTAAAATATTAACATATTTTGTGAATGTATTTATACTAATAAATACATTATTACAAATACATTCACAAAATATGTATTTAAAATAAATATTTGATTTAAAACTATAACAGTAAAATATGTTCATTAACATATATGATATAAGAATATTTTCTGTCTTCCAGTAATTACTAAATTAAATGAATATCTGATATATATTGATTTCCCCACTTTCGTTAATAGTAGATATTCAAGTGTTTGGTGCTATAGTTCAATCTATGATAAAATAATTTGAGGTCCAAATGACAGTCTTTAAATATATTGTTTTATATTATTTAGAATATTTTAAACACTATAAATATCCAGGCAAAGGGTTTTATTTAACACCATGAATAAAAGATATACTCATATTTGCTAGTGAGATTTGGGCAAAGAAGATTAAAACTATCTGGTAGACATTAATTCTTTGGGCTCTATAATATAGTGAGATAAACTCAGAAGACACTAATGTAGAACAGAAAATTGCTAGTCATTCTGGAGGGTAAAAAGGCTGTGAAAGGAAATTTGAGAGTTTGCTAGTCTCTGAAACACACATGCTGATACAGACCTATTACATTTGCTTCTGAATTAACTGTTCCTGGTACTTAGCTTGTTAATAATATTACCTTGATTAAAAGTAGGAAGCTAAAGCCTTTCAAGAGTCATTTGGGTTAAGGTAGAAATAGACCAACATCCTTGACTTCTTGTTTGCTGTATAACCTTGAGCCCCTCTTGTTACTTGTGGTTGAGATCTGGACCCTTTGTGGTGGTTAAATATAAACACCCTCCCCACATAGACTCGTGTTTGAATACTTGCTCATAGGGAATGGCCTTATTGGGAGGTGTAAACTTGCTGTCAAAGAAGTGTATCACTATGAAGTTGGGCTTTGAGGTCTTATATGCTCAATCTATGCCTATTGTGACACATAGTCTTCTGCTGCCTGTGGGTCAAGATGGAGAACTCTCAGCTCTTTCTCCAGCACCATGTCTGCTTACACACCATCATGTCCTGCCATGATGATAATGGACTAAATATCTGAAACCAAAAGCTAGTCCCAATTAAATATTGACTTTTTCTTGACAGAAATAAATTACCTAACTAAGACACCTGATGAGTTTAGGTTTTCACTTTAAAATGAAGCAAAGGCACATATGGCTTAGCAAAATTAGCACATAAGTTTATCCAGATCAAACTGAGAGTACAAATCAGATCCACTGTCCAGACTGACAACAAGGATATATAAGTGAGAGTACTCAAAGTTTTTGTTTGGGATCTTCTTTTATGATGTCAGAAAAAGAGAAGAGTTTGGTGTGATAGCATGAGCACCTCTCTTTTAATTGACAGTCCTGGATTATGAAGCTTTCATTCACAGTACATGCCCCTTTTTATGGTACATATGATTTCAATCATATGAATGCCAATTGTGCATATGTGTAAGGTGGTAAATAGAAGATTCTCCCCACAAGGATAAGGTTTGCCCAATTGAATGTCTGTTCTGAATCAATTCCGACTAGATTGACCTCCCTTTCCTAATACCTTGTTATATTAGGACTGTTTGATAGAAATTGTCTAAGTTTTATAGTCACTAAGAAGAGGATAAGTTGTTTATATCATTTGGAGAGAGGTATGCATGTAACTTGATACAGTACATCAAGTTACATGCATACCTAAGTTTTTAGGCTCATTCCTTCTTTTTTTTAAAGAGGACAGCATGATTTGTTATCTTTTTTCAAAAAGCCTTTTCCTGAGCCAGTAAGTGCATCCCCTACTTTCTCTTATATCAGATTTAGTGTATCAGGTCTTATATCCTTGATCCACATGAAGTTGAGTTGTTTGTCTGTTTGCTTGCTTTCAGTGAGGGTATGGTAAATAGAATTATTTCACCAATTTCATATTCAGTATATTTGTTGTTGGTATATAGGAAGAGCACTGGGTGTTAATTTTGTATCCTGCTACTTTCTTGAATCTGTTGCTCATGTGTAAAAGGTTTCCAGTGGAGTCTTTTATGTATAAAATCACACCATCTTCTAATTTTGATACTTGGAAGCTTTCCATTTCGATGTGTACATCTAGATACATATTTAAAGAGGAGTGTGTGCCTAACCCAAGCCGAGTGGAATACACATTGCTAAATTATTTCATAAATTTGCCTGTCTCAATTCTGAAGTGATACATACTCTTAGCAACGTTAGGTAAGGTAGCAATGATATTGGCTTCAGGGAAAACAAAGTCATCGAAAAACTAGGCTTTGCGGCCCAACACTTCCAGATTCTATTATAAATACTAATGTCTCTATTAATGGTCTTTATGATTTGGGCAACATTGTTTATTCATTATATGCTTTGATTTTACCATCTATTAAATAGTCCAAGCTAGCTTCTCCCTATCTAGACAACCAATAATCTAATAACTTTAAACTTAATCTTTCTATCTCTACTCCCTAAGTATAGGGCTTAGCAGTGTTTTACCATCTCATTATTATTATTACTTTAATCATTCATTTTTATAATGACTGTGCCATTTTAAAAGAAAAGATCCTTAATCCAGTATCTACGTTCATCAGAAATATTCCATAATTTATACATATATATACATGTATTCGTAATTTTTAAATTTATAAGTATATATTTATTTTATATATATATGTGTATATATATATATATATATGTACATTTCCTATAAAACAGTAGACAGCAATAAAACTTAAGCAATTGTTTGTTGATTCCCTAATTTGTAAGAATCCCATAACAGATGTGAGCAAAGTTCCTAAAAACCAAACATTACTATTGCAATAGTATAACTTTCTATGAAAATTCTACATTTATTGACCATTATTAGTATTTTATCAATTTGTAGGTGGAACACAAGAAGTACCACACAACAGTGTGACTATTTCTCTAGCTCTATTGATCTATTCATAGAGTAAAGGGTGTGCACAGGTATGTCTGCTAAGTACCATCCCAGAGCCAACACAGAAGGTTCAAGATGCTCTTATTTTGCTTGTTCATAGGTACACATTGTACAACTATTTACAATATTTATCTGAAATAAGGAAGGAATGAAAAGAAAAGTAACTCTAGGCTAAGAGTGTAGCTCAGTGGTGGAGTGCTTACCCAGTATATATAGGCCCTTTGTTCAAACCCCAGAACCACACACACACACATACAAACAGAGAGAGAGAGAGAGAGAGAGAGAGAGAGAGAGAGAGAGAGAGAGAGAAACTTGGGTTGCATTATTCTCCCATCCTTTATACATAATTATATTTTGTAAGTGCTAGATTAGGAAGACAACTTAATGAGAATGAGATAATCAGTTTCCTTGCCCATTCTCGTTGTTTAGTAAGAGGCATGCATGGGCCCCATAGGGCTGTCTGCTATTCACTTGGTGGTAGATATACATGGATATAACTAACACACATATTTGCTTTTAGTGTGAATATCAGCTTGTATTTCCATGAAAATCTAGTACCCACAGAGTATTATAAGCATGCCACAAAACAAAGAACATTACATGTTGAGGGTAGCTCTTTGCCTTACAGGTTTCCTCCTTGGTTGCAATGGACTTCACTTTTGACACACAAGTTTAAACAAACAAACAAAATATACACATATCTAGACAGTACAAGCAAAGTATTAAACCAAATAGTGTCCACTGTGATTATACTTGTGGTCAGGATGTGGGCCAAGTATTTCTATGTTCTTGGCCTCTTGCAAAAAGAACTGAAAACACAGCTCATATGGGTTTGTAAAAGGCAAGAAGATTTTATTCAATGTGAAACAACATTAAAGGTTATAAATAGACACACAGTCAAGACTGGAAGCAAGATCACATGAATGAGAGTACTCAAGGTCTGAATTCGAATTTAGGACTTCTCTTCATGGAGTTCAAGAGATCGCTTTCAAGGAGCACAACTTTGATGGATTTCCATTTTGATTGATAGAATAAGTCAGACATTAAATTTCCTAATCCATTTGTACCTTTTCATAACATAAATAATTTTGGTCACATGTACTCCTATATATGTATGACATGAAAGGTAAATAGAGTATTCTCTCTAAATGTTCACTTGAAAGTATATAGTTTTGCCTTGTTGCATGTGCACCTAAAACTAGTTCATGCCAGATTAGCGTTCCTGTTCTTAACTAGCTAGTTGTATTAAAAATACACTTGAATAGAAACTGTCCCAGTTTGACTGTTACTAAGAACAGACAAGTCTCTCCGATTATTCAGAGATGAGAGCCATTGGGGTTGATCTTGTGCACTATGTCTTCAGATGCTAGTTTTCTGCCACAAGATCAGGTTGCAGCATGAACATGGGCATTGTATTGACCAATGTGCTTTAAAAATGCTCCTCAATAATCCCTGAGTGCATAATAAAAGGCTAGAGCCTGTGATTGGGCAGGAGAGAGAGGAAGTAGAGACTTGAGATTGAGTAGAGACTTGAGATGCAGCGAGGAAGGTCTCAGGTAGTGACCATGAGGGAGAAGAAGAAATAGAGGAGGAGGAGGTTGATGTGAAGATGGACCATGAGAATGTGGCCTAGAGAAAATCTCCCTGAGGACACACATGGATCCAAGAAAACACAGCAAGACTCATATGATGAGTAACGTGGGTCTATGACTGGGATGTAAGTTAGAATAGAACCTGTCCAGCATAGTGCTGACAGTTTCTTAATAAAATTACCACGTTTCTGTATCTTTTATTTGGAAGCTAGAGTGGTACAGAAGGGATTTCAGATCCCAGCCAGTGGAGAGGAATACACACACACACACACACACACACACACACACACACACACATAGAGAAAAAGAGAGGGAGGGAGGGAAGGATGGAGGGATGGAGAGAGGGAGAGACAGAGAGAGACAGAGAGAGACAGACACAGAGAGAGAAGAATAGAACATTAGAGACACCATGAGAACACACCTGGAGCCCAGAGAGCCAAGTTAATAATAATGGGGTTGAGTAAGTGTAAATTAAATGAACAGAGTTTGACATGGTGGTGCTTATGTGTAATATCGGCTATAAGAAAGGATAGGAGCAGGAATAGGTTGCACCCTGCCTGTGCTACTTAGTGATTCAAGGGCCAGTATAGGTACCATAGAGAAACTCTACCTTAAAGTAATTAATAATAAATAAATAAATAAATAAATAAATAAATAAATAAATAAATATTAAAATAGAACTAGGATTGTAGCTCACTGGCAGAGCATTTGGCTTGCAAACAGTTTTCTGGATTTCATTCTATGCCCAGTACTGCCAAAGAAGAAAGGAAGGAAGGAAAGAAGGAAAGAAGGAAAGAAGGAAGGAAGTGAAAGTATGGGGGTTAGAGAGGTTGATTGCTCACTGTTAAAGTGCTTGAGTGTGGACCAGCCCTAGTTCCCATGAGTGTGGACCAGCCCTAGTTCTCATGAGTGTGGATCAACCCTAGTTCCCATGAGTATGGACCAGCCCTAGTTCTCATGAGTGTGGATCAGCCCTAGTTCCCATGAGTGTGGACCAGCCCTAGTTCTCATGAGTGTGGATCAGCCCTAGTTCCCATGTAAAAGCCAGGAGTGGTTAAATGTATTTGCAATGCCAAGGCTTGGGCAGTAGAAACGAGTAATCAGGGGTTCAATGGCCAATTAACTTAGCTGTGGCAGTAAGCTTTAGGTTCACTGAAAGATCTGGTTTCCAAAAATGAGAAAAATAATCCAGAAAGATGTGAGGCATTGGCCTCTGGCACACACACATACACATACACACACACACACACACACACACACACACACACACACACACACACAGAGAGAGAGAGAGAGAGAGAGAGAGAGAGAGAGAGAGAGAGAGAGAGACAGATAGACAGAGAGAAGGAGACAGATAGACAGAGAGAAGGAGACAGATAGACAGAGAGAAGGAGACAGATAGACAGAGAGAAGGAGACAGATAGAGAGAGAAGGAGACAGAGAGAGGCAGAGTAAATAAATTTGAAAACACAAATACCAAATAAAATGACATTTAGACATTTTTGTGATTTTTTAATCTACACTTAATTCTTCATTTTCCAGTGGTTTGACCATACGAACTTTGAAATAAAAGCAGTATAAGAAAAATAACAATGTTTTCTTTGCTAAAACTTTGGAGAGAAGGCTTATTACACTTCTTTGAGTTTATCCTGACATCAAGTCTTTGTTCTTTATGTTGTGGGACAACAGGCCTGAAAGACAATGCTTCAGAAAGACTGTGCAGCAGTGCACAGGACAGGCACCATCTTTGCTGACTCCCTCTGACTTCAATACTGTTGTCAGAACTCTGTGCTATATTCTCAGGTCTTTGGTCCTTCCTCTGAATTTATCCTTGTATGCAAAAATTCAGATGGTCGAACTCAGCTCTTCTCAGATACCATGAGAAACTTCACTGATCAATGCCTAAGTAGGAAGGCTGGATCTTGTTTGCTTTTTTTCCCCTGTTGTTAATGTGGTCGTGATTAACGGGTGACTCATAAAGTCAAAATCTAGTTTATGCAGTAATAAGAACATAAAGAATTAGCTATTGGGCAATACTGTATTACAATCTCCACATGTCTTATTGTTTTATTGACATGTAAGGCCTTTCTGATATTACTCTTTACTGTGTTTGAACAAGGACAAAAACATTTTCTTAAATAATGAATTAGGGTTCATGTAGATATGCTATATCTCGTTATTCTGTAATTTTGTCTATCTTTCTTTTTAAAAGAGCAAACCTGCTAAATATACTTGCCTAGCAATCTCTTTATTGAATCTCATTCTGAGCTTTCCCTGGATTTTAGTAATATAAACTGTCTGAAAACCTAATCTAAGTTTAAAACACTCTTTAAAATAACACTCTCTGTTTCATCGGTGAGAGGCTGGTTGTCAGCATGGATTTACTCATGGACACATAATCATTTCACTGTGAGTGTCAAGCATCATGTGCAGGAATGTGGTGTCAACTCTGTCTACTTCAATAGGCATTACTCCCTGCTAGAGACATCCACCATCATCTCTGTAGCTTTATCTTTACCAATGGATTAGTCTTCCTATTATAGTCACTAACTACAATAAACAGGTTTCTTACAGAGATTTTATCAATGTCAGGTTATAAACACAAAATTCTTCAAGTCAAATGTAATCTTTCAGGTGGCTGAGAGTTTTCTTTATGTGAGGTATGGGCACGTGCACCTGTAATTGGAACACTCGGGAGGTTAAGGCAGAAGGAATGTGATCCCGGTAGTAGATAGGGTTGTGTAATAAAACCCTGTCTCAAAAGAAAAACTATTTACTCATATTCGCATAAATACAGATAAGCAACATGAGTGCCTGCTGTCCTAGCTATCTGTGATGTTAGTCTGTGCTCACCCATGCTAGTTTGACTCCTCAGATTAGCACATCCCATTGTTAAACATAACAGAATGAAATACTGATGCAATGAGTAGGCATCAGGACACAGACAATTAAACAATCTCATCTTTCTGTATAGACATATGTAAAAAAAAATCCTGACTGAGTGTCAGTGTGCTTACACTCACAAGAGCCACTCTTGAACTTTAGTTTCTATTTATTTCTTCATGTCTTACACTGCATTTTGCATAAACTTCTAGTATAGTGGCTGATCTTGGTGATTACCTAGTCTACAGCTGGAATGAACTGAAATGCAAATAGTTGGCCACACCTGTGATGGGTTTTCTTGATTGGATCATTTGAGGTGAGAAGATCTATGCTAAATCTGGGCCACACATCTGATGTTCACTCACACTTGCTGACAAGTTCATCTATCCTGTTTTTGAGGCATATCTTCACTGGTATTATAACCTACTTCTTTGGGACTCCAATGTAGACTGGAGATCATCTGAGATATCCAGGCTCTTGGCTAAACAAGTACCAGATTCTTGGCCTTTCCATCAGGAGACAGCCTTTGGGAGTAGCCATACTATAGCCTGTAAACAGACGCATAGATTCATTCTATTGGTTCTGTTCCTCTAGAGAACCCTGACTAATACAACTAGGCTTCTCTCCGGTTTTAATTGGAGACTTTTGCTGCCAAGGCCACTGACTCTCATTTCTAGACTGCTCTGAAATTCCCTTCAGAAGAAGAGAAGTGATGCGGTTACAAAGTGGTCCAGGAATTTAGGCTTACTTAGGGTATGTGTCTTGCTATCTGGATTCCTGCCTTCCGACTTCAATCCCTTGCATGGTTAAAATAACATTCCCAGACCTGATTCTCTGTATGGAAACCATTAAATGCTGGCTGCTAAGGCAGGCAGCCAACCCATCTGGCTGACACCATAGCCACTTCCCTATATAAGCCAGTCACCTATACATGATAAAAGCATTTGAGGTTATTAGACATGGTTCCATTTCTTTTTCTAACATCCTTTCTTCATCACACTGTGTGAAGGTGTGTCTTTGCATTTTCAGTTGTTACCTCTGTATGAAAGAGAACTAAGTGCTGGCAGGATTTTGGTATTGTCATTTTTTGTGTCTCATCACCATGTTTTCTAGCTACTGATTGGTTGTAATACAAAGCTGATGGCCATTAGGTGGAGCAGGAAGTAGGAGGCAAAGCTTCCTGGCAAAGAGGGTGACATGGGAAAGGAAAGCAGAAGTCAGACACAGAGGGATAACACATAGACCTCAGTGGAGTAAAGAAAGATATAGAATTAGCCATGTGGTGGGTGGTAGTCAGGTAGATAAGCTTTCTGGGAGACTGTTACAGCTAAAGTCCTAAACTTTAAATACAATTGTGTCCTGTGTCATCATTGAACTGCTGTCAAGTCTGTAGAAGGCCTCACAAAAATCCTTCCTGTCTCTTAAGTTTCCAGACTTACTTTTAATTCGTGTCTTCACACTTGGCTTTTCTCCTATGCTTGGACTCTTACCTTGTTTCTAACTGTATAAATAAGATTTAATTTTTGCGCTTGGACTCTGTTAGAGCCCATTATATTGGTATTTAAGCTTGAATTATACTTAGATTGAACATTACTAAGAAATCTGGCAGATAGTGTACCATACTATCCTTGTTAAAAATTATTAATCTTTGGAAACTCATTTCTCTCTGGTAGTGAAACCAGAACATAAACTGTTCTATAAAATCATTGACAAGATGTATGAAATCAGAATAGTACTTTTTAATCTTAGTGTCTTGGCTTCTTTTCTGTTGCTATAATATCCTAACAAAAGCAACATAAAGCAAAGAGTTTATTTTGGCACACAATTCGATGGCACATAGAGTTTCGAAAGTACTGTTAGCAGGAGTTTGTGAAAGCTAGTCACATTGTGTCCATAGTCAGAAGACAGAATGAAAAACCTGTAAACATGCTTAGTTCCCTTTGTCCACTTACACAGTTCAGGATCCTAGTCAGGGAATGGTGCCACCCACAGTAGGCTGCTCTTCACACTTCAATTAATATAAAAAGATAATCCCCACAAGCTTGACCAGAAGCCTATTTTCCAGATGATGCTAGATTATCAAATTGACAACTAAGACTGTCATACTTCGACGCTACTGTGTATCCAGCATTTCACTAAGTATTTAATAAGCATGAGTTAATGTTTATGGTATTTTAAGTCTTGGAATTCTTTAAGAAAAGTACAATATTTGACTGTGCCCAAATGGTACCCAGAAAGATTGAAACAATACTTGACCTGAAGTGTGTTTAAGTGCAGAAGTAGTATTCTTTGTTTGTTTGTTTGTTCTTATAATCTAGGATGCCCTGTAACTCACTCGTACACTAGGCTGGGCCTGAAATTAAGAGATCTGCTTGTCTGCTACTGCCTCCCAAGTGTTGGGATTAAATGTATAGTCCACTATGCCCAGCTTGAGAAAATTTTTAATCATTATGTCATGGGTTTAGTTTAAGATAGTGTATATTTTGAGTATATTAGAATTCATATTGCCTATAACTCCAACAAAGTTGCATTAATAATGTTTTCAATGTGTCTCAGAGGTGATGTGATGTTGTTCTGACTCTCATTTAGTTCCAGGATTTTTTTTTATTTATTTCTTGATTTATTCTTTGACCTAATCAACATTCAGTAATACGTTATTTAATCTGCATGAGTTTGTGTATTAACTAGAGATTTGTTTGCTGTCAATTTTAAGCTTCATTGCATTATGGTCAGATAGGATACATGGAATTATCAAAATTTTTGAGTTTGTAAGGATTTGTTTTATGTCTCAGGATGTGGTCTACTTTAGAGAAGTGTCCTTGTCATGTTGAGTAGAATACATATTTGGTGATTGGATGGAATGCCCTGTAAATATGTCTTAATATTATTACATTACTTTCTATTCCCTTTCCACCTTTCAGTCTCTCCAAGGCATCCTCTCTTGAACACATCCTATGTCCACATCAACTCTCAAGTTGATAGCTTTTTTAATCATCATCATCACCATCACATTGTATATACATACATACATATATAAATACACATATACATACACACATATACATCATATACATATACATGCATATACATATATGTGCCCTACTCCATATATATATGCCCTACTCCATATATATATATGTATGTACATATATGTATGGAAGAGGCTAACTTTCCTAACAATCATGATTTGCTTGTAGTTCTTTGACTAAGGATATGACCCCTGACATTTTAGATAAATATAAAATAAAATTCCTTGGGGTTTTATCAAACAACCTTGGTATTATTTGTTTCTCCTCCAGTGCTCACTTTCTCAGTTGACCTTCCTCCTTCCTGTACAGTTAGAGCCCCCCCCATTATTCCATTCCCCACTTTGTATATCACCTGTATCTTGCTATTCTCCTTGAAAGCTGCCCCCACCTTTACAATTTTTTGGTTTCTTTGGTAACTTCATTTTGAATGCTCACATATGAGAATTTGAATCTAGGAAGTTCAAATGAAAAGGAACATGTGGTATTTATCTTTCTGTGCCTGGGTTACTTCATTCAATACTCTTTAGGTATAACTACTTTCATTTTATTTTCTTTACACCTGAGTAGTATACCAACCATTGTGTGTATGTATGTGTGTGCTTATGTGTGTGTGTATATATAATATACATTTTCAATATTCAATGTATATATATATACATATATATATATATATATATATATATATGTATATATATATACATTTTCAATATTCATTGACATGCTGAATGATATTAGGTTATTTCCATTGCCTAACTATTATGAATAGGATGCCACTGAACATTGTGGAACATTTATCTGTGGAGTAGCGCATCATGTCCTTTGGGCATATGTCAAGAAGACTTGTGGCTGGGTCATGTGACAGACTCATTTTTAGTTTTTTTTTTTTTTTTTTTTTTTGATACTCCATACTGATTTCTATAGTCGGTGCACCAATCTTCATTTTCACCAGCAGTGAATGAGGGCTCCTCTTTCCTCACATCCTCACCAACATTTGTTGCCAGCTATTTTGTGGATCTTAACAATTCTGAAAAGTGTGAGAAGAAAAATCAAAGATCTCTTCATTTTTTTTCTCAAATTGCTAAGAAAGATAAACACTTTTTGAGGTATTTCTTAGCAATTTCTATTTCTTCTATCAAGAATTGTCTATTTAGATTCCTTGACCAGTTTTAAGTAGGGTCTTTTTTTGTTGCCGTTGACTCTTTGTGTTGTTTGTTTATTTGTTTGTTTTGTGATATTCTGTATATCACTCCTCTGTCCTGTGCATGGCTAACAAGGATTCTCTCACATTCTGTGAGTTTATTTTTCATTTGGTTAATTATTTTCTTAGTCTCATAGAAGTTATTTTTATGAAATCCCATTTGCCAATTGCTGACCTTGACTCCTGAACAATTAAAGTCATATTCAGAAAATCCTTTCCATTACCTTCATCTTGTATTGTACTAGGTTTTATTCTAACAAGAGTGGTTCAGGTTTCAGATCAAAGACTTTGGTTTACTTGGAGGGTAATGAATAGGAGTCTAATTTTACTGTTCTCCATGTGGACATCCAGTGTTCTCAATACTATTGGATGTAGATTCTATTTTTTTCTCTAGTATCATGTGTTATTGAATTTAGTTTTTCAGAAGTTGTTTAGACCCCCCCTTCTGCCTCTCGCCCAGATCCAGTGGCTGGGGCAGACACCCAGCTGATCTGTTACCCTGTGGAAAACACATCCAAAGGCATCCAAGAGAGGCCACAGCCCCCAGAGCTGCAGGTAGGAGCACCCATCCACTGCCTTACACCCCAGAGGCACAACTGGCAGCAGGAAACCCTCAGAGCACACCTGGCACCCAGACCCCGCCCCTGCAGAATACCACTCCCCTTCCTTTCCTCGCCTGGATCCCGGTGACTGGAGCAGACACCCAGCTGGTCTGCTTCTGAGTGGAAACCACATCCAGAGACATCTTAGAGAGGCCTCTGCCCTCAGAGCTGCAGAAACCACATCTGGAGATATCCTAAAGAGGCCACTGATCTCAGAGCAGGAGACACCATATCCTGAGGCATATTAGAGGAGCCACTGAACTCAGAGCAGCAGACACCATATCCAGAGACATCCTAGAGGAGCGACTACACTCATAGCAGCAAACACCTAGCTGGTCTACTACCTTGGAGACACCATATCCTGAGATATCCTAAAGAAGTCATTATACCCAGAACAGCCGGAGCTCAGGATCACAGAGCTATCGGACCCTGAAGAGTTCTGACACAACCACGATAACTGGAAAGATAAGCTCCATTAAGAACCAGTGACTGCAGGTAGCACTAGAGCTAACCAAATGGCGAAAGGCAAGCATAAGAATGTAAACAACAGAAACCAAAGTTACTTGGCATCACCAGAACTCAGTTCCCCCGTCATAGCAAGTCCTGAACAACACATCACACCAGAAAAGCAGGATTCAGAATTAAAATCACTTCTCATGATAATAGAGGACTTTAAAAATGACATAAACAACACTCTCCAAGAATTTGAGGAGAACACAGGTAAACAGGTAGAAGCCTTTAAAGAAATGCAAGAAAACAAAACCAAACAGGGGAAGGAATTACACAAAACAATCTAGGATCTAAAAATGGAAGTAGAAACAATAAAGAAATCTCAAAGGGAGACTACTCTGGAGATAGAAAAACTAGGAAAAAGATCAGGAGTCATACATGCAAGCATCATCAACAGAATACAAAAGATAGAAGAGAAAATCTCATGCACAGAAGATACCATGGAAAACATTGACACAACAGTCAAACAAAGTGCAAAATGCATAAAACTCCTAACACAAAACATCCAGGAAATCCAGGACACAATGAGAAGACCAAACCTAAGAATAATAGGTATAGATAAGGGTGAAGACTCCCAACTTAAAGGGCCAGTAAATATCTTCAACAAAATTATAGAGGAAAACTTCTCTAACCTAAAGAAAGAGATGTCCTTAAATATACAAGAAGTCTACAGAACACCAAATAGACTAGAACAAAAAAGAAATACCTCCCATCACATAATAATCAAAAAATCAAATATACAAAACAAAGAAGGATACTAAAAGCAGTAAGGGAAAAAGGCAAAGTAACATATAAAGGCAGACCTATAAGAATTACACCAGACTTCTCACCAGAGACTATAAAAGGCAGAAGATCCTGGACTTATATTATATTATACAGACCCTAAGAGATCACAAATGCCAGCCCAGACTGCTACACCCAGCAAAATTCTCAATCACTATTGATGGAGAAACCAAGATATTCTGTGACAAAACCAAATTTACACAATATCCTCCCACAAATTCAGCACTTCAAAAGATAATGAATGGAAAATCCCAACACAAAGAGGGAAGCTACAACCAAGAAAAAACAAGAAAGTAGTCTTCCATCAACCCCAAAAGAAGATAGTTACACAAACATAATTCCACCTCTAATAACAAAAATAACAGGAAGCAACAATCATTTTTCCTTAATATCTATTAATATCAATGGACTCAATTCTCCAATAAAAAGATGTAGACTATCAGACTGGATACATAAACAGGACCTAGAATTTTACTGCATACAGGAAACGCACCTCTGTGATAAAGACAGATACTACCTCAGAGTAAAAGGATGGAAAACAATCTTCCAAGCAAATGGTCCCAAGAAACAAGCTGGAGTAGCCATTCTAATATCAAATAAAATTGATTTTCAACCAAAAGTAATCAAAAAAGATAAGGAAGGATACTACATATTCATCAAAGGAAAAATGTACCAAGAAGAACTCTCAATTCTGAACATCTATGACCCAAATGCAAGGGCACCCACATACATAAAGGAAACTTTACTAAAGCTCAAAGCATACATTGCACCTCACACAGTAATAATGGGGGACTTCAACACCCCACTCTCAACAATGAACAGATCATGGAAACAAAAATTAAACCTAGACACAATGAAATTAACAGAAGTTATAAACCAAATGGATTTATCTGCTATCAATAGAACATTTCATCCTAAAACAAAAGAATATACCTTTTTCTCAGCACCTCATGGTACCTTCTCCAAAATAGACCATAAAATTGATCACAAAACAGGCCTCAACAAATACAAAAAGATTGAAATAATACCTTGTACCCTATCAGACCACCATGAACTAAGGCTGGTTTTTAATAATGACAAAAACAAGGGAAAGCCCACATACACATGGAAATTAAACAACGCTCTACTAAATGATGACTTGGTCAAAAAAGAAGAAAAGAAAGAAATTAAAGAATTTTTAGAATTTAATACAAAGGAAGACACATCATACCAAAACTTGTGGGACTCCATGGAAGCAGTGTTGAGAGGAAAACTCATAGCTCTAAGTGCTGACAAAAAAAAAAACTGGAGAGAGCATACACTAACAACTTGACAGTACACCTGAAAGTGTTTGAACAAAAAGAAGCAAATATACCCAAGAGGAGTAGATGACAGGAAATAATCAAACTCAGAGCTGAAATCAACCAAGTAGAAACAGAAAGAACTATACAAAATATCAACAAAACCAAGAACTGGTTCTTTGAGAAAATCAACAAGATAGTTAAACCCTTAGCCAGACTAATCAAAGGGCACAGAGACAGTATTCAAATTAATAAAATCAAAACTGAAAAGGGAGACATAACAACAGAAACTGAGGACATTTAAAAAATCATCAGATCCTACTACAAAGGTCTATACTCAACAAAATTGGAAAATCTTGATAAAATCGACAATTTTTTGGACAGATACCAGATAACAAAGTTAAAATAGGAGCAGATAAACCATCTAAACAGTCCCATAACACCTAAAGAAATAGAGGCAGTCATTAAAAGTCTCCCCAACAAAACAAGTCTGGGACCAGATGGTTTTAGTGCAGAATTCTATCAGACCTTCAAGGAAGACCTAATACCAATTCTCTTCAAACTATTCCACAAAATAGAAACAGAAGGAACACTACCCAGTTTGTTCTATGAAGCTACAATTATGCTCATACCCAAACCTCAGAAAGACCCTACAAAAAAAGAGAACTACAGACCAATCTCTCTTATGAATATTGATGGAAAAATACTCAATAAAATTCTCGCAAACCAAATCCAAGAACACATCAAAACAATCGTCAATCATGATCAAGTAGGCTTTATCCCAAGAATGCAGGGATGGTTCAGTATTCTAAAATCCATCAATGGAATCCTCTATATAAATAAACTCAAAGAAAAAAAAACCACATGATCATCTCACTAGATGCCGAGAAAGCATTTCACAAAATTCAACATCTCTTCGTGTTAAAAGTCTTGGAAAGATCAGGAATTCAAGGCACATACCTAAACATAGTAAAAGCAATATACAGCAATCCAGTAGCCAACATCAAACTAAATGGAGAGAAGCTTGAAGCAATTCCACTAAGATCAGGGACTAGATGAGACTGCCCTTTCTTACCCTACGTATTCAATATAGCACTGGAATTCCTAGCCAGAGCAATTAGACAACAAAAGTAAATCAATGAGATACAAATAGGAAAAGCAGAAGTCAAAATTTCACTATTTGCAGATGATATGATAGTATACTTAAGTGTCCCTACAACTGCTACCAGAGAACTCCTAAACCTGATAAACAACTTCAGTAAAGTGGCTGGATATAAAATCAACTCAAACAAATCAGTAGCTTTCCTCTACTCAAAAGATAAACAGGCAGAAAAAGAAATTAGGGAAATGACTCCCTTCACAATAGTCACAAATAATATAAAATATCTTGGAGTGAATCTAATCAAGCAAGTGAAAGATCTGTATGACAAGAACTTTAAGTCTCTGAAGAAAAAAAAAGAAGATCTCAGAAGATCGAAAGATCGCCTATGCTCCTGGTTTTGCAGGATTAACTTAGTAAAAATGGACATCTTGCCAAAAATTCCAAATCAATTCTTTTTGTTTTGTTTTGTTTTGTTTTGTTTTGTTTTTTTGAGAAAGGGTTTCTCTGTGTAGTCCTGGCTGTCCTGGAACTCACTCTGTAGACCAGGCTGGCCTAAAACTCAGAAATCTGCCTGCCTCTGCCTCCCAAGTGCTGGGATAAAAGGCATGCACCATCACCGCCCGGCCTAAAATCCTCCACCCCCCCCCATGAGACTCAACAACAGAGCCTCCCAGGATTTGAACGGCACTGGACAGGGTGTGCCTACCCTCTGCCGGAGGACGCCCAAGCGCTGAGGCATAGAGCTAGCTCAAATCAATTCTTCATAGAGATAGAAAGAGCAATTTGCAAATTCATTTGAAATAACAAAAAACCCAGGATAGCAAGAACCATTCTCAACAATAAAAGAACTTCTGGGGGAATCACCATCATTGACCTCAAAGTGTACTACAGAGCAGTAGTGATAAAAACTCCATGGTATTGGTACAAAGACAGGCAAGAAGATCAATGGAATAGAATTGAAGATCCAGAAATGAACCCACACACCTATGATCACTTGATCTTCAACAAAGGAGCTAAAACCATCCAATGGAAAAAGGTTAGCATTTTCAACAAATGGTGCTGGATCAACTGGATGTCAGCATGTAGAAGAATGCAAATCAATCCATTCTTATCTCCTTGTACAAAGCTCAAATCCAAGTGGATAAAAGACCTTCACATAAAACCAGATACACTGAAACTAATAGAAGAGAAGGTGGGGAAAATCCTCGAATACTTAGGCACAGGAGAAAAGTTCCTGAACAGAACACCAGTGGCTTATGCTCTAAGATTGACCAATGGGACCTCATAAAATTGCAAAGCTTCTGTAAGGCAAAAGGCACTGTCAATAATACAAAACAGCAACCAACAGATTAGGAAACGATCATTACCCATCCTAGATCCAATAGAGGGCTAATATCCAATATATACAAAGAACTCAAGAAATTAGACACCAGACAACCAAATAACCCTATTAAAAATGTGGTACAAATCTAAACAAATAATTCTCAACTGAGGAAATTCGAAGGGCCGAGAAGCACCTTAAGAAATGCTCAACATACTTAGTCTCTTGGGAAATGCAAATCAAAACAACATTGAGATACCATCTCACACCAGTCAGAATGGCTAAGATAAAAAATTCAAGTGATGCTAGATGCTGTTGAGGCTGTGGAGAAAAAGGAACACTCCTCCATTGTTGATGGGAATGCAAGCTGGTACAACCACTCTGGAAATCAGTCTGGTGGTTCCTCAGAAAATTGGACATAGCACTACCTGAAGACCCAGCTATACCACTCCTGGGCATATACCCAGAAGATGCTCCAACATATAACAAGGACATATGCTCTACTATGTTCATAGCAGCCTCATTTATAACAGCCAGAAGCTGGAAAGAATCCAGATGTTCTTCAACAGAGGAATGGATACAAAAAATGTGGTACATTTTGACAGTGGAGTAATACTCACCTATTAAAAACAATGAATTTATGAAATTGTTAGGCAAATGGATGGGACTAGAAAATATCATTCTGAGTGAGGTAACCCAATCACAAAAGAACACACATGGTATTTACTCACTGATATGAGGATATTAGTCCAAAAGCTTGAAATAGCCAAGATTTAACTAACTGACCACATGAAGCTCGTGAAGAAGGAAGATCAAGTGTGCATGCCTTGGTCCTTGTTGGAAGGAGTGACAGAATGCTCAAGGGAGTAAATAAGGTGACAAAGTGTGGGACAGAAAATCAAGGAGGGGCCGTTGAGAGACCACTCTACCTCGATATCCATCCCATGTACAGTCACCAAAGATAAACGCTGATATGGATATCAGGAAGTGCATTCTGACAGGAGCCTGATAAAGCTGTCTCCTCAGAGGTCTGCCAGAGTCAGACATATCCAGAGGAAGATGCTCGAAACTACCCATTGATTTGATCAAGGGTTCCCAATTGAGAAGTTAGAGGACTGAAGGAGCTGAAATGTTTGGTGGCCCCAAGAGGAGAGTAACAGTGCCAGCCAACCAGAGCTCCCCAGGGTCTAAACCACCAGCCTGGGAGCACAAAGGGAGGCACCCATGAGTTCAGCTCTGTATTTAGGGGAGGATGGCCTTGTCAGGCATTGGTGGGAGAGCAGATCCTTGGTCCCATGAAGGCTGAACACTGAGCGGGGAGGAATTTGAGGGTGGATACAGGGGAGTGGGGGGTAGGTGGGAGCACACACTTGTGGAGGCAGGAGGGGAGATGGGATAGGGGGTTCCTGGGTGGTGGGAGGAAATGGGGTGAGGAGATAAAATCTGAAATGTATTTAAAAAAATTAAAAAAGAGGTTATTCAGAATTTTTACATCTATTTTTATCAGAACAATTGCTCTATAGTTTTCTTTAATTGCCATGGCTTAATCTGGTTTTGTTGTCAAGGTAATTTTGGCTTGTAAGATGTGTTTGGTACAACTTAGTCTCTCTCTCAGTTTGAGAAACATTGGTACTATCTCTTAAGGATTTGGTAAAATACATTAATAAATATTTCTATCCTGGACTCATCTTTGATGAGAAAATTTGTGTTACTACTTCAATTAAAAAAGACTCTCTCTCTCTCTCTCTCTCTCTCTCTCTCTCTCTCTCTGTGTGTGTGTGTGTGTGTGTGTGTGTGTGTGTGTGTGTGTGTGTGTTTTCAGATGCATGCCTGCTTATTTGTATGTTCATTATATGCATGCAGTGCCCATGAAGGCCAGAAGAGGGTGACTTATTCCCATGAAACAGAGATTACAGAGGGTTGTGAGCTAACAGGTACAGGGTGCTAGAAAGACAACCTGGATCTTCAATATGAACCCCCCTGAAAAGTCTTTCAGGAGACAAATTGTTTCTATATACTTGATTTCAAACTGGTGGGTAATATGTTTCTAGAAACTTATTCCTAATCCTAGATTTTTGAGCATTGATGACAATAAATTGGCAAAATATTTCATAGGGGAATAATAATCCTAAAATTCATATGAAAAGACAATGGGCCCACAAAGCTAAGGTGATATTTACAAAATAGATCAATGCTATAAGTATCATAAAAATTTACCGCAAATTATGTTGTAGAGCCATAATAATAAAACTGCATGATGCTGACACAAAATAACAAATGCTAATCAATGGAATAGAAAGGAGAACCTAAAAAACAATCCGCACGACCACAGATACTAGAGAAAAGACAGCCTTTTTGACCAATGATGCCAGAGAGCCTGATTTCTACATGTAGAAGAGCACAACTGGATCTCTACATTTCACCCAGCATAAAAGTCAATTCAGTTGTATGAAAGACCTTAATATAAGACCTCAGATGTTGAAAGTACCACAGAAAATACAGGTTAAGCACTTCAAGATACAGGACACATGGGGATTTTTAGCAAAGGACAATAAAAGAATAAAAATTAATACTGCAAATTGACAAATAGAATTACATGAAATTAAGATTACTGCACAGTACAAGAAACAGTCAGCATACTCAAAATACAACCTAAAGAATAGGAAAAATTCTGACAAGTACTTATCTGACAAGATTACTGCACAGTACAAGAAACAGTCAGCATACTCAAAATACAACCTAAAGAATAGGCAAAATTCTGACAAGTACTTATCTGACAGGACATTAATAAGGAAGATGTCTAAGTCTCTGCAAGAGGTAAGTCTGCAATTCCCAATTATCCAATCCATAATAGGCTAATTAACTGATTAACAGGAGTTTGAAATATAAGTGAAAATTGCCAATAAATACATGAAGAAGTCCTCACCGAATGGCTACCATTAAGAACTACATAAATGACAACAAATACTGATGAGGAAAGAGGAATCCTTATACATTCCTGGTGGGATTGTAAAGTTGTTTAGCTACCATAAAATTATCAATTTGGAAATTCCTAAAACATTAAAGTTAAAACTACTACACAACCCAGTTATAAGAATATACTCAAAAGTCTCTGAGTCAACATCTCATACATTCATGTGAGTCAGGAAATGTAACCTGCATTGTTGCCCATTTACAGAAGTAAAATACAGTACATAGATCAAATGTGATTGTTTGCAACCATAAAGAAAACTGTATTCATGTCATTTCTAGGAAAATGCGTAAATGGAAATTATTACCTTATTCAAAATTAGATAGATTCAGAAAAATAAATACATTTTTTCTCATATATGTACAACATAGATTTACACTTATGTGTAGGTCATGAAACTAGAAAAACAACCATGATAAAAGAGAAACAATTTTCAGAGGAGGAGACATAGACAGGACATTGCTAATAACAAAGCAGAAAGAAGGCCTAGCTGGACAAAAGATGAAATCAGCTAGACAGGAATTGGGAGATGGGTCAATGTGCTGGAAGAGGGAAACTAATATGAGTAATGTATTGTAATGTGAACATTTTTGTATGGTAACCTAAAAATTTATATATTACATATTAAATAGTTTAAAAAGATGAGCTAGCTG
Source organism: Rhabdomys pumilio (assembly GCA_030674055.1). NCBI lineage: Eukaryota > Metazoa > Chordata > Mammalia > Rodentia > Muridae > Rhabdomys > Rhabdomys pumilio. The sequence continues at coordinate 24,640,218 of JANHMN010000016.1, forward strand.
CAAAATGCATCCACAATAGCTGAACCAATTGACTCGTAGAATATGAATTTCAGTTTTCTTTATGTGACTAATAAAGTTTAGCAAGTGTACATGGAAATAATTTTTACTACTTTTGAAAATAATTAGTAGCTACTTTCAGCTACTTCTGAAAGTCTGCTTCTAGTTAGACATAATGAAAAACATATATCAGCAATGGATGGTCCTCAGGGCATGGAGATAGTACATGCTACAGTGCTGGTTCAGCCTAGTCTCTAATTTTGATTATGTCAATTCCCAGAGCAGAGATATTGATGTTACCTCTTTCTGCTTCCTATAATGGTTTTATAGTTAAATTCACTAACATATATGAATTGCTTAGTAACTCCAGTAGTAGCTGAAAATGGAGCTCAGTAAACTTACGATAATCAAGATATAAGCTGCAAAATAGGTATTTTAGACTAGATCCAATCCAAATAACTATTATAAATTTTAACTCTTCCTTGTACTGCTTTAACAACATGAATTGTCTTGATTCATATTTCATGTCTATGTTTTTAAGCCTTCTACTATGTTTCTTCATAATTTTCATGGCCTCATGACTTCTCTTAGGTCTCTCTTAGCTATGTTCACAGATCAAATAATTATAACTATGAAAAGAAAGTAAACATGTTCTATGCCTAGTTCATATTGCTACTGAACACATCTTGTCTCTGGTGTTGTCTGCTAAATTCCAGGAACGAATAGTCTGTTGCCTGTCTGGAATTTCATTGTAATCTACTCATTCCAATAGAAGTGAGGTCAGGCACACCTCAGCCTAAATTTGGGATGGCTCTAAGTCTAAAGTGAATTATATTTGAAGATGGAAGAATCAAGACAATTATAGACTAGAACACCTTATTAATTTGTCAAATTTTTCTAAGTGTCTTGACTCTGAGCTTCAGCTACAAATTTGGTTTAAGTAAATGGTCACAATTTTCTTAGAATTAGAGATTCTTTCACAGGCACAAAGAAAGTCAAGATTGCTTAATAAGTCTTGCTATAATTTGTCTTTAGCACACTTTTCTGGTTGTAGTATCATGTCTTCCAAAGAAAAGTTCCAAGTGAATACAAAGTTGGGGCGCTATGATTCCTTATTGATCTGTAGCTATAAGTATTGGTCATTTTCTGGTTTTCCGAGCACATGTTCTAGATGAAGTCTAAAATAAACAACTCAAGCCCAAACAGAGTTTCTGCACCTGTATGTAATTTGTATCTTCGTCATTTGAGATTGTAGACCACATATCAATATATTCATTAATAGATATAATCATTAATAAAAGTGATAGAGGATTGTTTCTCTGTTATATTTAAGAAAGTCACTTATTACTCAAGAAAGTCTTGTTACAATAAATTAAAAATACTGAGCTTATAAAAAAATAAAATAAGGTAGTTAAAGGTGAACTTTTCATATATTTTAAAAATGGATGTGAAATTAATCTCTTAAAGAAGATATTTAAACAAGATACTCAGTATACTGTGAAACAGTCCTTCTAAAGGATGTATACTTATAATTTTAAGTGATGCCTTTCTGTATGAAAAAGTGTTACTCATAGCACATATGTGAAAATCATTCTAGGACTGGCCTAGATATAGACAGGGTGACATGATGATACACATCTCTATGTGATACATGAATCAGATGTTTTAAGCTCTGCATGCATGTTAAAATTACCTTCAGATCCTTTAAAACTCATAAATATCTAGACTTTCTGAGGTGAATCTAATCATAATCTCTAGGGATAAGGCCATATATTAGAATTTGAAAATATATGTCTACATTATTCTAGTATGCTGATGAGTTTGAAAATCATTTCTCAGGAAATGTTAAATATATTCTAACTCATTGGTTACCAATAATAGCTAACATTTATTGCTAATTTTGTACTAAGCATTTTGCTCATGTGTTCCTTAACCAAATCCTCATGGTTATTTTATGAGACAGTTATCATTATTCCTTGTCTTATTTTATTTATACTCTTATGACAAAAAAAATCTAAGACTGGATAACGTATAAAAGGCATTTATATCATACAGTTCTAGAGTATGAGGGATTAGAGATCAGGTTGCTGTCATATTGGGCATCTGACACCAACAAGTACAGTGACTGGTGAGAGTTACTTTGCTTCATAGATGAAACCTTGTTGCTATGAACTCACCTGCTAGAGCAGATTGAAGGGCAAAAGGCAAACAGACTAATCTGTTTAAACTCTTGGTAAAATCACTGATCCCACTTGTAATGGTTTAGATTTGTTTGCCCCATATGCACTTGCTGGAGGAAGTGTGTCACTTTGGGGATATGTTTAGAAGATCTCCTTCTATGTTCAGGCTCCTTCTAGTACAGAAGAGAGCTTCCTCATAGTTGCCTACAGATGACACTATCTCCTGGTTAACTTTGAACCAAGATGCAGACCTCTCATCTCCTTCTCTTGCACCATGTCTGCGTGCATGCTGCCATACTTCCTGCTATGATAATACTCTAAACCTCTGAAACAATAAACTAGTCCCAATTAAATGTTTGCCTTTATAAGAGTTGCTTTGGTCCTGGTGTTTCTTTATAGCAATAGAAACCCTAAGATACCATTTATAAAAGCTGCTCTTTTAACATCTCTTCCCAAAAGGACTCACTTCTTAATTCAATCACAATGTTTATTAAGTTGCAAAATAGGACATATACAACTCAACCATGACATCTAAATTCACAGATCATTAAAACGTGTCCTTATAAGGAAATCTGAGTTTTCCAAAACACACATAGTTTATAGACCAATGGCTTCATATTTAGACACTTTGATGTCAGAATTTGGAGATTTTATATCTGAACTGTACTGCTTCCATAAACCTTATATGGGTATACTATTTCAGGTATACTAAAGGTATAATGTCATCAACATTTATAATGCTAACATAATTAACATAAGAAACATAATTAAATTCAATGGTAAGTTCTTCCAATAAAATTACCACCTCAATATTTTAACCACTTAAACAGAACTTTTTTGCATTTTTAATGTGCTGTATTAGAGACGTCAGTTTACAGCTCAGTACATAAAACAACTGGAGCTGTATTCTCTCACACATTCTGTTTTTGAAAATGAATTAAAAATTTGATAAATCTCCATGCAGATAAAATAACAATACAGATGATTTAGGTAGTCAGATTACTAAGCCATTATTTATCTTAGGTAGCAAAAATGCATCTACTGCCTGATATGGTGACACTGGCCTATATAATCCCAGCACTTGAGAAGATCAAGAGTCAAAGTCAGTTGTAGCTACATGGAAAATGAAAGATCACTTGTGATGTATAGTACTACTTCAGAACAACAGAAATAGATAGATAGATGATAGATAGATAGATAGATAGATAGATAGATAGATAGATATACACAGACAGACAGACAGATAAGAACAAATCTATAGTATTTACTAATTCATGTTTTAAAGTCCCTATTCCTGTTACTTTCTTATAACAAATCCTGAACTAAATAGGTCCAAAATAATAAAATTTTTAAATAATAGAAGAGGGTATTCTATTCCTTTCTTAATAAGAAGCAATGGAAGCACACTCCTTGCGAAATCAGAGGTCTTTACAAAGTGCATCACTATTATTCATTCTGAAATTCTCTTCTAATTATCTGCATATAAACAATGTTAGTTTTCTCTTGGAATCTTTTAGAAGCCAACATGGAATAAGCTGGTATGACCTCAAATCCAGGAAGGCAGATAATCTTCTATTTGGAATTTAACACATGCATTCTTGTTATTTATTTTTCCATCTTAAGCATCCATATAGTTACTGTAATTAAATACTAAGTCCCTAGAGACTCTACATTTTTTCCCTTTTGTTTCATAGCTCCTAGCAATAAACAATGGGCTGCTCATAGTACATACATTTTAATGCTAATGGGAAGAATACAAGAGTGATTTTCTGTTGGTCAGTCTTTCATATCGACTGTAACACAAAAACAAGTTAATATTCCTTAAACATTTTAAGATAATGTCTCGATGAAAATATTAACTTATTTGTTACAAGTTTAAAATGCTATTCCTAATATTTGGTATAGGTAGGTTAATGCCATGTGATGTTGTCCTTTTGTTTGTATTTGTAATTTTGCTAAGATTGTGAGGTAAATTGTAGTCACAAAATCTGTGTAAAAACTTTATGTCATCATCATAATCCTGCATACATCCTAATGTAAACATATTTAGATATTAGAGCTTTTAAATGGTAAGAAAGTTGAAATTAAATCTAATTAATAATAAATTAAAATTAAAATTAATTAAAAATAATAATAAATAATAAATTAAATTCTAATGTGCTCCAATCATGTTCCAATATGATTTGTGTCTTTATAATATAAGACACTAGGGAAGAGAAAATGAAGACACCAGAAGACAGCCACTACAAGTCAAAGATGACACCTCTGAAAACACCTGACTATAGTTTCCCCTTCATCTACTCCCTCAAATTCTTCTACCACTCTCCCCTCTTTCATAAAAAAGATCAGGTTTTTTTATAATAAGATAAAACAAAAGCCATCACATAGAAGTTAAACAAGACAAACCTAGAGAAGTAAGCAACCTCAAGAGAAGGCAAAATAATCAGGTTCAAATAAACAACTCATTTGAACACCTGAGAGTCAATTAAAATTGTTAACCTGAAAGCTGGTAGAATTCTGTGCTAAAACCATCTGGCTGAACTTTGTTTGGGTTGGGAAACTTTTAAGGACTATTTTCTTTTACTACAGGTTACAGGTCTAGTTAAAGTGATTATCTTAACTTGATTTAACTTGTAAGTAGTACCTACTGAGAAAATTATGAATTTTTTTAGATTTTCCAATTTGGTGGTGTATCGGGTTTTTTTCATTTATTTAAATTTATTTTAAGTGATCCACAAAAACAAAAATTGTACATATTAATGATGTAGCATATATTTCAGTACATGTACACACTGTATAATATTTAAATTATGTAAAGTATGTCCTTATGATTCTCTGGATTTTCGTGGTGTTTGTTATTATATTCCTCTTAACATTTCTGATTTTATTAATTTGCATATTCTATCTCCATCTTTCAGTTTGATTGTATAAGGGCTTGTCTATTTTGTTGATTTTCTCAAAGATCCAACTCTTTGTTGCATTGATTCTTTGTATTGTTCTTTTTGTTTTTATTTTACTGATTTCAGTCCTCAGCATGATTATTTCTTACCATCTACTCCTTTGGATGTACTTACTTCTTTTTGTTCTATAAGTTCCAAGGGTACTGCTTAGTTGCTAGTATTAAATCACTTCAATATTTCTAATGTTGGTACTTGATGTTATGAACTTTCCTCTTAACACTACTTTCATTATGTCCTATAAATGTGGGTATGCTATGTATTCATTTTATTGAATTCTATAGTTATTAATTTCTTTGTTTATTTCTGTCTTGACCCATTTTTCATTCAGTAGAGAATTGTTTATTTTTCATGAGTTTGTAAACTTTCTGTTGTTGATATCTATCTTTAGTACATGGTAGTCTGATAGGATGCAGGAAATTATTTCAATTTTGTTATATCTGTTGAGACTTGCTTTGTGTCTATGTATGTGGTGAATAATGAAGAAAGTTTCATGAATTATAAAAAAGAAGATATATTGTTTGTTTGTTTGAGTGGAATATTCAGTAAATACCTGTTAGATCCTTTTGGTTTATACCATCTGTTAGCTCCAGGATTTCTCTGTCTAGTTTTTGTCTGAATGACTTGTCTGTCAGTGAGAGTAAGGTATTGAAGTCACCCTCTATCAATATGTGAGGGTCAATATGTCACTTAGGCTGTAGCAGTGTTTCTTTTACAAACGTCTATGTCCTTATGTTTGGGGCATAGGTGTTAAGAATTGAAATATTATCATGGGTAAGTTTTCCTTTGATGAGTATAATAGTGTCTTTCCAAACCTCTTTTGATTAGTTTTGGTTTGAAATTCATTTTGTGAGATATTGAATGGCTTCATCAGCTTGCTTCTTAGGTGCATTTGTATGGAATATCTTTTTTCATTCTTTTAACCTGAGGTATTGTCTATCCTTGATGTTGAAATGTGTTTCTTGAATGCAGTAAAAGAATGGACCCTGCTTTGGGGGGGAAGTAAGACCACTGATATTGAGAGATATCATTGACCAATGATTTACTACTACTACTATTATTATTATTATTAAATTTCATGTTGTTATTGTTGGGGTGTGTGTGTGTGTGTGTGTGTGTGTGTGTGTGTGTGTATCTGCTCATGCTTCCCTTCTTTTGGTTTGTTGGTGTGATATTATTTATTTACTGTGTTTGCATAGATGTAGTTAACTTCCTTGTGTTTGAGTTTTCTTTCTAACATCTTCTATAGGGCTAGACTTGCATATTATATAAATTTTACTTTATCATAAAATATCTTGTTTTCTCCTTGTATAGAGATTGACACTTTTACTTTACATAGTATTCTTGGCTGGTATCTCTGGTCTCTTAGAGGCTGCAACACATCTGTCCAAGCCCTTCAGGCTTTTAGAGTCTTCATTGAGAAATCAGATATTATTCGAATAGGTCTGACTTTGTTACCTGGTCTTTATCTTTTATAGTTTTTTAATATTCTTTTTTCTGTATGTTTAGCATTTCATTTATTGTTTAGCGAGGTGACTTTCTTTTCTAGTGCAATCGATTTTGTATTCTGTATGCTTCTTGTACCTTTATAGACATCTTCTTTGTTAGCTTAGGAACATTCTCTTCTATGATTTTGTTGAAATATTTTTCTTCTGGGCCTTTGAGCTGTGATTCTTCTCCTTCTTCTTTTTCTGTTATTCTTATGTTCAGTCTTTTCATAGTTTTCCAGATTTCCTAACATCTTAGCATCTGGCTTTGGGATGGTTATAGGTCTAGGTGCTGATTTATGGGTTTATCTTTGTTTTGTGGATGTTTTGTTCCTTGGTTTCTATTTCTTCTCTAAATTTTTAGGAAGTGTGATGTGTGTGTATTGCCTGTTTTATGGACATGTTCAGGTGGTATGTTCACAGGGAATGCCTGCTGGTATTGGAGGCTAGGATAAGGGGATGAGTTGTGAGGAGAAATGTTGGGAGTGAAGATTTTAATCTATTGGGGATAACGTCAGACAAGAAAGGTAGATTATAGCAGTGTTCCTGCTACAGAGGTAGGGATAAAACTGAATGGATTGGGTTGCAAGAGCAATAGGAGATGTGTGGGCCTTCCTTTGGCCTACTTGTTGCCCTGGAAAAAGTAGCCCTTGGGTTAGCAGGAGGGTACCTGCTGGGGTTAGGGTCTGAGACAAAGCAATGAGGGAAATTAGCATGAGAAGATCTGTAGGATCTACAGGAGATGGAATCTGGGAGCATGAAAAGCTGCCACAGTCATTCTTCAGTAGAGTTGGGGCTAAGACTCGGGTATTGGATCTTGGGGAATAGAGAGAGAAGTGGAGATTTTTAGATGGCCTACCTGCTTTTCTTTCAGGCTGGCCTCTGTGTTAGCAGGCATTGCCCACTGGAATGGGGGGATAGGATAAAGTTACTGAGTAGGGGGAAGAAGGTTAGTTGGGAATGGATTATGGGATTCACAGGAGATGTAAGCAGAGGAAAGGAAGGCAGCAGCTGGTATTATGTTTTAGTGCTGAGAATGAAACTGGAAGATTGAATTTTAAAAATCAAAGAGAGTGGAGAAGGTCTGGGCCAGGCTACCTAGTCTGGCAGGCTTGGTCTGTGGTTGAGCAAGAGGCATCAGGCCAAGTTGAGTGCTGGGACAAAGTGATGAGTGGGACAAAGTTAGGTGGGGTTCAACTGTGGGATCCATAAGAAATGTGGGCAGAAGGGAAAGAAGTCTGCAGCTGGTGTTATGTTGCAGATCTGTGACTGAGACTGAGGCTTGAATTTGGAGGGCAAGAGAGGGTGCTGAGAGTCTTCAGTTAGTTTACTTGTTTGCCCACTTTTGCTTAGCTGGTATGTTCCAAGCGAACACTTGCTGTTGTTGGAAGCTAGGACAATGGGGTGAGTTGGGGAAAGAATGGTTGGGAGAGATGATCACCAAGATTCATTGGGGGATCGGGTCAAATAGGAAAGGAAGACTGCAGCACATTTCATGCTATAGAGCTGGATATAAGACTGTATCTTAGGAGAAGTAGGAGAGGAATGGGCCTGCTTTCAGCCTCCATTATTAATTTTTTTAAAAGCAAACTACTGAAGTTCACTTGGTCCACTAATGATCCTCTAATGGGTGAACTTGCTATTCAAGGTAAAATAATGCTTTGCAGTTTTCTCATTGCTTTTCATTTCTCAAAATCCTAATTTATTTTCTTTGGATTTTCACAAACCCTAAATAGTGAAAAATTTTCTTCTGGTCTCCTTGGTTATAATCAGGACAGACCCTCAAATGAACAAATCAACGGATATCCAATCTAATAATGAGTTGTGAATTTTAAATACTAATTTTTATTTTAAATAAAATTTAAAATCCACCTTCTTTCTTAATTGTCATCAAAGGAGAGGACACTCTTCTAAACAATACATTGGCCATTTGTAGCTAAAAATACTCACACTACATCTATTGCACCAGCCTTTGAGGACTCTGGTTTGAATATCTTATGATGTATGGGACACTCCAAAAATTACCTAAAAATTTGTACCAAGTACCAAGTATATTTTCCATAAATCACACAGAGAAATTATATATGTATATGTGGATGTATGTTTGTAAATCATTTCTATACCTGATATTATCTAGAGTCACTCTCTTTAAAAAACCTTGTCTTATTATGTAATACATTTTCTACATTGAAGTGTTTTACCCTCCTCCAGAATTTCTCTTAGTTTTACCCTATTTCTTTTGACAAATTCACAATCCCATCTTACTAACATCAATTCATGCTTAAATGTAGACAAATTATTTGCTTCAAATGTGTTAATTTAAAGTTACATAAAAATATGCCTAAAATTACTAGACTGGGTTTCTTATTTGTGAAATTCAAATAAATAATTGTAGATAGTCAATCACAGTTAACATGTATTTCAATTAAGCTCTATTCATATAAGTATTTTCAGTCACATTGAGATAAATTATCATTTGATGTCACTATAAAAAATTCAAATATTTGAAATATTCTCCAAACATTTTAAAAATTGTTTTGGACATGTGCTGGCTAGTTTTATGTCAATTAAACATGCAAACTAGAGGTATCTGAAGGAAAGGAACCTTAACTGAGAAAATGCCTCCATAAAAGTGCTATAAGTCATTTTCTTTCTTTTTTTATGGAAAAGGGCCCCACCCATTGTGGGTTGTGCCATTCCTGGGATGGTGTTCCAGAGTTCTATAACAAAGTAGGCTGAGCAAGTTAAGGGAAGCAAATCAGAAAGGAGCATCCCTCTATGGCCTCTCTATAGCTCCTGCCTCCAGAATCCTGCCTTGTTTGAGTTCCTCTCCTGACTTTCTTTAGTGATGGACAGCAATGTGAAAGTGTAATGTGAAAAATCTTTTCCTACTCAACTTGCTTTTTGGTCATATTACTACAATAGAAACCATAACTAAGACCATATAGAAAAAGACCATATAGAAAAAGAATTTTTGGTGATGCGAAACAAATATGTTTATAGTCAATGTTTCTTCACAAAAATAAACTTCCTGAATTGGTCATCCAGAACTTTGTTCAGCAAAACTATATTGTTTGAAGTTGGAGTAAAACTCAGGCAAATGAATCCAGTCATAGTTGGATTTCAGAGACATTTAACCTTCTGTTTGTGTGTTAACTTATGAAGCAACTTCAGATATGAGGATATAAACTGGAACAAACACAGAAACAAGAAAAATAAAAGGGACCATTGTTGGGGAGACTAGAGAAGAGAACAGCAGGATAAAGGTGATATAAAGGGTAAGTGGAGAAAACAGGGAGGATGCTTTAGTCAAAGAAGAAGGAGGAGGAAAAAATACAGAATGAGGGGTAAATAACAATAAGGGTAGAAAAGCCTCAAATAATTGCATTATCTTATATTTTCCCAGGACCATATATACATGAAGTCACAGATGAGCCACAGATTACCTAGCAGAATCTTTAGCACCAGCCATTAATAACCTCTTTTAGAGTGAGGGGCCAGGGAAATCCATGTCTCCCAAATAATATGAATTATTGCTATTGCATTTGATTACCTCCCAGGAGTTAAGGATAAGTCCCTGTTGATGTAATCATTATACATTTTTGGAGGTAGTATTTAGTATTTGAGCTGGAATTCACCAGAAATCCTCATCAAAGATTTTCACAGCAACAGAAGGTGATATGTAAACTGCCAAGGGAGGAGGACCCAATCGGTAGTCCTATCCAGTTGTGACACCTAGGAACTACAGCAACAACCAGCCTGGGTAAGATATCTCTAGAGGTGCAATGGTGGCATTTTTATCTTTGGGTAGCCAAAAGCTGTCCAATTTGAAATGCTGAACATGATAAAAATCACGATTGGTACTAGAAACATAACAAACTACATATGGCTAGTGAAGCCATGCATTTTAAACAATAACCTACTACTTCATCTTCCTAAGCCAGCATGATTCCTAAATGCATTCTAAATACTATCCGCGCCGGGCGGTGGTGGTGCACGCCTTTAATCCCAGCACTTGGGAGGCAGAGGCAGGTGGATTTCTGAGTTCAAGGTCAGCCTGGTCTACAGAGTGAGTTCCAGGACAGCCAGGACTATACAGAGAAACCCTGTCTCGAAAAACCAAGAATAAATAAATAAATAAATAAATAAATAAATAAATAAATAAATACTATCCATATATACACAGATAAGTAGAGAACTTACCCCTCATCAAAGAAGCAGCAGAAAGAGACTGTTACCGAAAGCTACAATTAGTCAAAGTACAAAGAACAATTGACCTTGGAATACCAATCCCCAGTTGATACAGTTAAAATATAACCACTGCTCCCAAAAGCAATAGATTGGGCAAAAAGATTGTAAGAGACAGAAGACCAAGGAATTTGTTGTGAGACAGTGGAAGACAGTAACTTCTACCTATGACAAGAAAGCTATCCCCAAAAAATTTAAACAACATGGCTGCTTAAACAAGGTTTTAACAATTCCTACAGTTAGCATCTTAGTAAAGATATAGGAAATCTCACAGAAATCTACCCTTAGATGAAAAGCTACATGGAATCAGCAGCTGTTGAGAGAGAAAAAAAATTACTGTTCCCTAGAAATGAGCCCCCTAATTGGTTATCCCATACAAAGTGAACAGCCCTGGAAACATACACATCCAGTTAACACAGAACAGACTCAACATGCTGCATTTATGCTTATTCTTTCTCTTTTAAAATGTTTTCACTTTTTGAAAATTTCATACAATATATTTTAATTGTATTACTTTCTTTCCTTTAACCCCTCTTGGATACTGCCCCCTACTCACCCAACATCAAGTTTTTTCTATTTCTTAAAAAAATAATAATAAATTACAGAGTCTCTTTTGTAATGTTATACTAATCTTGAACATGAGGCCTTAAAGTATGGTTGATATATCTAGTGTCACTCCACTGAAGAACAGTCAGTTGTCCTCTATGTGAGCAGTTGAATAAAAATGATTTCTATGGGCTCATACAGTTGAATATTTGGTTCCCAACTGAATGAATTGTTTAAGGAGAATTTGGAGGTGTGGCCTTGTTGCAAAAGTTGTGACAATGGAGGTGGGTTTTTAGGTTTTAAAAGTCCATGCCAATCCCAATCAAAATTTCAACTCAATTCTTCACAGAGATAGAAAGAGCGATTTACAAATTGCTTTGGAATAACAGAAAATCCAGGATAGCAAAAACTATTCTCAGCAATAAAAGAAATTCTGGGGGAATCACCATCCCTGACCTCAAACTGTACTACAGAGCAGTAGTGATAAAAACTGCATGATATTGTTACAGAGACAGGAAGGAATATCAATGGAATAGAATTGAAGATCCAGAAATGAACCCACATACCTATGGTCACTTGATCTTTGACAAAGGAACTAAAACCATCCAGTGGAAAAAGGACAGTATTTTCAATAAATGGTTCTGGTTCAACTGAGGTCAGAATGTAGAAAAAAACAAAACAAAACAAATCAATCCATTCTTATCTCCTTGTACAAAGCTCAAGTCCAAGTGGATAAAGGACTTCCACATATAACCAGATACACTGAAACTAACAGAAAAAAAGGTGGAGAAGACCCTCAAATAGCTAGGCACAGGAGAAATGTTTCTGAACAGAACACCAATGGCTTATGTTCTAAGATCAAGAATTTGCAAATGGGACCTCATAAAATTGCAAATCTTCTGTAAGGCAAAGGACACTTTCAATAGAACAAAATGGCAACCAACAGATTAAGAAAAAATCTTTACCAATCCTACATCCAATAGAGGGCTAATATTGAATATATACAAAGAACTCAAGAAATTAGACTCCAGCTTACCAAATAACCCTGTTTAAAAATGGAGTACAGAGCTAAACAAAGAATTCTCAACTGAGGAAACTCAAATGACTGAGAAGCACCTAAAGAAATGTTCAACATCCTTAGTTATTAGGGAAATGCAAATCAAAACAACCCTGAGATTCTACCTCACACCAGTCAGAATGACTAAGATCAAAAACTCAGGTGACAGCAGATGATAGCAAGGATGTGGAGAAAGAGGAAAACTCCTCCACTTGTTGGTGGGATTGTAAGCTGATACAACCATTCTGGAAATCAGTCTGGTGGTTTCTCAGAAAATTGAACATAGCATTACCTGAGGACCCAACTATACCACTCCTGGGCATATACCCAGAAAATACTCCAACATATAACAAGGATACATGCTCCATTACTTTCAAAGCAGCCTTATTTATAATAGTCAGAAGCTGAAAAGACCTAAATGTCCTTCAACAGAAGACTGGATACAGAAAATGTGATGCATTTACACAATGGAGTATTACTCAGCTATCATGAAATGAATTCATGAAATTCTTAGGCAAATGGATAGAACTAGAAATTATCATTCTGAGTGAAGTAACCCAATCACAAAAGAACACACATGGTATGCGCTCACTGACAAGTGGATATTAGCCCAAAAGCTTGCAGTACTCAAGATACAACTCACCGACCACATGAAGCTCAAGAAGAAGGAAGACCAAAGTGTAGGTGCTTCGTCCTTTCTTAGAAGGGGTAACAAAATATTCTTGGGAGCAAATATGGAGACAAAGTGTGAGATAGAAACTGAAGAAGGGACTGTCCAGAGACTGCTCCACCTGGGTATCCATCCCAGGTGCAGTCACTAAAGGCAGACTTTGTTGTTGATGCTAGGAATTGCATGCTAACAGAAGCCTGATATGGCTGTCTCCTTAGAGGTCTGCCAGAGCCTGACATATACAGAGGGGGATACTCACAGCTAACCATTGAAGTGATCAAGTGGTTCCCAGCAGAGAAATTAAAGAGAAAACTGATGGAGTTGAAAGGATTTGTGGCCCCATGGGGAGAGTAACAATACCAACCAACCAGAGCTCCCCAGGGTCCAAACCACCAGCCTGGGAGGGGCCCATGGCTCCAGCTGTATATGTAGGGGAGTATGGCCTTGTCAGACATAGGTGGGTGAGGAGGTCTTTGGTCCTGAGAAGGCTGGATGCCTCAGTGTGGGGAATTTGATGGCTGGGAAGTGAGAGTGTGTGTGGGGGTTGGGACATGTCCTCAAAGAAACAGGAGGAAGGAGGATGGGATGGGGGTTTCTGGGTGGGTGGGAGTGGGGAAAAGGGATAACATCTGAAATGTAAATAAAAATATCCAATAAAAAATTAATTTCAAAAAAAATTCATGTCAGGTCTAGTCTCATTCTCTTCACATATAATTTGAGGATAAGTATGAAGCTCTTAGCTACTGATCCAAAACCATTCCTGATTACCTGCTACCATGGTCTCCAACTTGATGGTCAAGAACTAACCCTTTAGAACAGTAAGCTCAAATTAAATACGTACATACATACACACATACATACATACATACATACATACGTACATGCATGTATACAAACGTGTGTGTGTGTGTGTGTGTGTGTACTATCACCTACAAAAAGCTTTAAGAGAAGTGGATGAACTTTCTGTTTACTTTCCCTTCTCAGAGCTTAAACTTGTACAACTTTGGTGCATGCTATCATAGTTTCTGTGAATTTTTCTGTACAAAGGCCCTGTTGTCTCTAGAAGACTCTGTTTTCTTAAAGTTATCTTTCACCTCCAGCTCTTAAAATCTTTTTGCCCCTTTTTCTCCATAGATACTCAAACTTTGAGGGGAGAAGTATGATAAAGAGATCCCATTTAGAACTCAGTGCTCCAAAGTCACTCTCTATACATTGTAGAGTTGTGAATCTCTGTTAACTATTGTATTCTTCAAGAAGAAGCATTTCTGTGGGAGTTAACCAATGCACCAATGTACTGAAGTTCCGGTTGGAACTCTGAGCTCAGATTTCAAGGAGTCCCAGATTGGTACCAATATTTCTTCATTTAAAACTTTATATAACAACAATCGTTAAAGACGAGGAGGCTGGCCGGCGGTGGTGGTGCAAACCTTTAATCCCAGCACTTGGGAGGCAGAGGCAGGTGGATTTCTGAGTTTGAGGCCAGCCTGGTCTACAGAGTGAGTTCCAGGACAGCCAAAGCTAAACAGAGAAACCCTGTCTCGAAAAACCAAAAAGAAAAAGAAAAAAAGATGAGGAGGCTGTAAATGCAGGGGGTCATATTATTATGAGAGGCATAGGAATGAAGAGAGGGAAGAGGAAATTGTGTCATTATATTTTAATTAAATTTTAAAAAGAGATTTGCACACTGTACTGATATTTATCAATATGAAGCAGAAAGAGTAGGTTTGAGGAAATCTTCATTTTGTAAGCTAGAAACAATATTAGTAGTTTTAAAATGTAGTTTTCTATATTTCCAAAATTCTCCTTATTATATAGGCATTGTTGTAAAGATGAAGGTATCCTTAGACATGGTAGAGAACTCTTTATTCTGTCTCCAGTGATATGTGTTCCCATGTATCCCTTTTTAAGGTATCCTTTTTCTTCCTCACATGTTATGAATCAACTTGACAGATTTCTATACTTGGACTTAAGTATTTTTTCATGAATGTCACCAACTTTATAATGAAATATAAGTTCACCAGTATTGCAAGTTTAGAGAACATTTTGAGCCCATCTTCAGCAGGTGGCACTTTCTTATTCATCCTGTGTCATCTTCTTCATTTTTGGTTCCATCTTCCTTTTATCCCTGTTTTTGTTTACCTCATCTTTTCTATAAGTGTGAGATTATGTTTATTCTATGATTCAATATGAGTCTTGGGTATCTGAAACTCTATGGAACAAAGGACCCTTCTGACTGTGGATTTTCAATGTTATTTATCTTTTAATTCTTGATATCTGACTTGTAAAACTAAGAGACCTCTTGTTGCTTTGAGTTATAGTACAGCTATAGTTATTGCTCTTGAAATCTATACGTTATTCAAGGCTGTGAGTAGCAAATAAAACCCAAAATGATGAAGAACTCATGCAGAAATCTTTAAGTATATTTCTCTATATATTGGCTCCTGTATTATTTGAAAAAAATTGGAGGAATAAAATAATAGATTCTTTCTAACTGATCATTGAAATTATTTTTTAAAAGGCAGTAGACATTGTACCACAGAAAAGAATGTTCTTCTGAGAACTAGATGGTCTAAAAGCCCCAAGACTCTAAGAATGCTCTCACTCATAAATCAGATGGTTATATAACGATTCTGCTTTGGAAGAAAATTATTCCTTATCATAATACTTTATTCCTTTACAAAACATTTATTAAAAATATTTCAAATAGTGTCATCCAACTGCCTTCTCTTTTCACTGACCTCCTACTCAGAACCTTTAAATTGGGCAGCAGGAAATGTTGTACTGAACATATTATCTTTATAATTTCACAGGCCCCTCAGCTGGAGTTCAGGATCAATTCTCATACTTTAATCCTGTCTGCAAAAGAATTTTTAAACTACATAACTGACAAATAACCTAAACTGTAATTTATGGATCTTTCCTCCACAGGAAATAGTCAAAGCTGGCTCTTAAAACAAATCACATTGCAATACTGAAAAAAAAAAAAAAAACAACTATAATCTTATTAAGCACACTGATTTATAAAACAAGCAAACTAACAAAAAACCAAACAAGAAACACTACAAAGTAGCTAGCTGAATCTTAGTTCTAAATAGCCTTGTAGCTGAATCTTAGTTCTAAATAGCCTTGTCTGGAATTAGTCCTAGTATACTTTTTATCATCAGTCTAATTTTATGTTCCTTTCTATAAAAAATGCATTTTGTTAATTTTTGCAATACTCAAGAGAAACAGTTTCCTGGCTCTATCATTGTCTTAGTTACTTTTCTACTTCTGGTAAGAGATGCCATGACCAAGACAGCTTATAATAGACAGGATTTAATTTGGGGGCTCACAGTTCTAGAGTGTTATATTCCTTGCTGGTCTCTACTTCATGTCCTGCCTCCAGGTTCCTGCCCTGAATTCCCTCAAGGATGTACTGTTGCCAGATCATGCAAGGTGAAATAAACTCTTTCCTTTTCAGGTTGCTTCTTGTCAGTGTGTTTACAGCAGCAACAGGAAACAAACTAAGACAAATCATAAGTTGGAACACTCTGAGTGTGGTGCTCACACAGTTGCATATGTTTAGAAAGAATGACAACGTCTTTTCAGCTATATACAAACTCCATGTCTACTCATACTTTCTGTGCATAAAGTTGCTTATCTAGAATCAATAGAAATGAGTAAGTCAAAATAGTAAGATGATTTTTGAAATCATGAAGGCCTGAATCCAAATACGGGCATCCATGAAAAAAGCAGGGAAAGGCCACTCTTGTACATGTAACCCCAGTACTGTATGGAAAAAGAGAGTCATTGGTCCACTGAGAGATGGTGTCTTGAAGAAATAAGTCATCAAGCATAAAGCAGGACAGTGATATCTCCCTTTGGCTTTATCATGTAAATGTGCACACAACACAAACACACACACACAGAGCAGGGGAGAGAGAGGAGGCATGGGATTTATTTAAATAACTATATACAGGTTTTACAAGAGATGAGAACTATGTCTAAAGTTATATTTGCCACTTTATCCTCCCACAATTGGTACTCTTTGCAAGTTCATATATCAAAGAATCCCAGAACCACTTAATTTTCCTTCAAGGAGCTCCCTCAATCAGTTACCTCCTGAACTGCTTCCAATTTTTTTCACCTTCTTCCCCAATATTCTTGTTGTTTCTTACTTAGATTAATACCATAGGCTCCAAACCCTGAATCCTCTTCCAGAATCTCATCTTTTAGTCTTTGCATTTGTTCTCTAAGTGCAACACATTGGTCATCCAGAATGCCACATGTGATCTTGTTAGTCATGTGATAACCATGACCTCATACAGTACCCTTTGGACTGTTACTTTTTATTCTTTCTGTTTTGAAAGCCTCAGCACTGTTTCAGGGCTGTTGCATAACTTTGATCTCCTTCAGCTTCACCTTTTACTTTGTCAAACCCAATGCTCAAGTCGTGTTGAGCATCTATGTTTGTCCAGTGGATTCTTCTGGCTTGCTGTCACATCCTGTTCAACAACATGTCCTGTCCAAAGACCTCTTTGCCAAACCCTGGGTTTTCTTGCTTCTGAATACTCAGATATGATAGCTTGTATTGCTCCTTGCATATAGCATTTTAATTATTCACCTAATATCTTTAGGTTTCCTACAGGATTGAAACAATCTATGTCTTATTGGGAACACACAACACGAGTTCAGTGTCTCTTATACTCAACTTTCCTCTTCATATATTGTCCAGGGCAATTTACATTATAATTCCATTGTTTAAATATTTAAAATGCATATAGTCATACTATTATGTTTACTAGATATGAAACAAAAATATACTAAGTGACTTCTCAATTCTGTGGGGAAAACCCAGTGTTAAGAACACACATATTGAAATCCTTTAATTTGTTAATAAAATTTTGTGTATTACTAAAAATCAATATCTTTTAATATCTGAGAGAATTTCTATATGCTAATATTTAATTTATTTTGTTTCTTTCTCAGAAAGTGTTTCAGCAGAAAAAAAATCCATTCAGGTATTACCAATTTTATTTATATGCTACAAATAATAAATCTTGTTCCTAAAATTTTCCAAAGATAAATTTATTTGCTCTCAGAACAACCTCAGATGATGTATTTCAAGAACAGTATTCATAGGCATTCATTACAACTAATATTTATTCAATGACAGAATGCAGTTAGTTCATTCCAAAATTTTACTTTGTCAATAGTGAATACAGTTAATATTGCAAGATACCGCCATGCATTTTATTGTAGACTCCCAAATAACTTTGCTTAAATGCTGAAATATTTATGTATACACTCAGATAGCAAAGATAAAATATCAGTCACATTTTCCCATTTGGGAAACTTCAGTGTTTCTTTGAGCAACATGATAAAAATCTAAGTTTAACAAATAGAGTAAGTTTGTAGTTCATTCCCAGCTCTGTGACCCCTCGCTTGTCTTTTCCTGTTTAGTTTTTAGCTTACGTGGTTACATAACCATTGCTTTTGCTTAAAGGTCAGCCAAGAGTAAAGTTATATCTTGCTGGAGGTGAGATGTAAACAATGTCTGATCTTGCCCTGCCATTCTTCTTAAATCTTCCACAGAGCTGGGTGAACTTGTGCCAGTATTCATAAAAGAAGATTATGTTTTAGAATCTGTATTGTATTATTCAATAAATATTTCAAGGTGTCTGCAAACAGGGATTAATGCGTATTATATTTCAGGAAACCAGAAAGGTATCAACCCAAGGAATTAAATAAAACGCTCGTGTTTGATACTCCTATAAACTGTAACTTAAAATAAAATGTGTGTAAACTTCCTCTTTCTTTTGTTTCATTTTCTTGTCATAAAATACTACAGAATAAAATGAAATGAGACAAAAATGAATGGAAATAAAAACAATTTAAAATTGACCTTCAGTCAGAAAAGCCATTCTTTTTTTTTTTTTTTTCAGATGTCAGGGTTAATAGCCAATGATTGCCTCTGCGTACAATTAAAACATCTGGATGGAAAATGTTTCTAGTTCACTGACACTGCACCACACAGTGGTAAAATTGGAGACATCTGGACACAAGAGAACAGAGCTATAAAGGCACTTCAAGTTAACTCTGATATACGATGTATTCAAATAACCAGTAGGCATGCCTGGTGCAGCCCTGTTACTAGGCACATAGAATGGCGAGGCAAGAAGTTTCCAAGTTCAAGGCCAGACTAGGTTCAATAGTGAGTTAAGCCTAGCCTAGGCTGCACAATAAGACTGCCTCAAGCAAATGGACAAACAGAACAAAACTGACTATTTAAAAGCATTTTACTTATGTTACTGTTACCTGAACTTTATTAATCTCAAAAGGCTCAACTTATCATGTTTTACTTAACCTGGTATAAATGAAATGGTTACCACCTTCTGGTTTTTCTGAGTTTATGAATGTAGCGTACATTAAGCAAATTATTTACATACATCATCATTTTGAGAAATAAAATAAGCTAGAGATTTGAGACTACTAAAATTTGATCTATTTGGCCCTCCCCTGCAAAAAGAATTGAAAGCATATAAAAGTTAATCACATTTGGATTCCTGGATTAGATTATTAAAGATCTATGCTTGGTGGAAAATAGGCTAGAAGAATAAACAAGATCTAATAACCCAACAGCCTAGGTCAATCTGTCCTCTCATTAAATACTTGAACGAAATGTTCAAATCAAATTGCCTGGACTATTCTTTCTGTCTGTTGGATTAAAACCTTTGTGAAGAAAGTTTTCCAGTCTATATTTTTAGTATTCTAAAAATACTAAGATACCCATGAGATTTGTATAAGAAACCAAAACAACATATTCTTCAGATTATTGAGAATGGTTGTAAGAAAGGGCAACATGAATAGTATTTTAGGGGCACCTCTCATACAACTAGACTGAGGATAGTGACCATAAATATTCATGGGCAAGGAGTCATGCGATCTAGACAATTGTTCTGAATGGAACGTAAAAGATAGAGGCCAAAAGGAAGAAAGGTCACAAAAGCTTTTACTTTGGCATTTCATTTCAAGTGAGTTTTGTGAATGCACTGAAAGGGTTACATGCAAATGAAGTATTTTAAACACGCCAGGCTTCTTCCTTGGGTTAGATTAAAAACATACAGGATTTTGAAACATTGATGTGACATAACTGAGAACACAGCACAGTGAAGAAGTGCTCCCTTACTGTGCATGGGGACTTGAGTTTTACTCCTATACTCCTATTACTAAGTCATACACACACAAAAGCAAGATTCATGATATTTCTTGAAGTTTTCATGCCTTTGTATGAACCTACATAGTTAAATATAATTTCATTACAGTCGTACAGAACAACATTTAATTTAGAATTAGAGTGAAAAGACCAGATTGTCTTTCCCGATAAACTACAAGACAGACAACATGAATGCTGGTTCAGTTCAAAACTGACAACAGGCCTTAAGATTAAGATTTCTTATGTCCTTGGTTTATACCATGATCCAGCAAACCAAAAAGATACAAATTCAATGAGATAGGCTGAGTTTTCATCTTGGAGCATGTGAAACCAAAACTTGCTCAACCTGAAAATAAAGCGATGGAGAACGAACTCCCACAAACAGCACAGGTAGTAGTAAAAAGCAATGCTTTCAACTAACAGATTGAGGTGATTTCATTTGGAGAACCTATTCATACTCATTTAGGAAAGCACACTTTATGGTGTGAGCATGCTGTAAGGGTGAGCATTCATGAGCATGCTAAGTTAACAAGTGCATTCATTCCTGAGTGTGACTAATTTAAGGACATAGCTCAATAATAAAGATAGTAGGCATGTTTGGCTGTGTTCAGCTCATGACTGTGAATGGGAGCATATATGGGGATTCTTAGCATAGAGATAGCCAGAAGGACTATCTCTGAGAATTCTCTGTGGTAATAATCCACAAAGTCTCAGCAAAAGAGAAGGATCATTTGAATAATGTTTGATATATGAGTTTGACTGTAGAGGTGCCCATTTTACTTATTGTCTAAAACAGCCATAGATGTATCTCTTTCTTTTGCCTCTATTGCTCATAGTGACAAAATCTCAGTGGTGAAGAACTTTGAAGGGTTAGTTTAAAATAAGAAGGCCAAAGCCAGAAACTTCTATTTAGAATTTATTTGTGACTCTCAATGATATTAGATCGGGAGAAGCGGGCATTCGTTGTGAAGGTTTTCCTTAATTGTCACCATGTAACTGTGTGCATTTGCATACATTTCAACATTTCTGCTCTAACTCTGTAACTAAAACAGATGTGACCAAGACCTTCAGAGGTGTCCCACCATGGCACCATGGTTCTCCTCTTTTGTAGCTTTACTACAGCTCTATGACCCATTTCTACTATAAATCCTAGGAGTGAAGATTTCCAGCCTAAAGGACCAGTAAATATCTTCAACAAAATTATAGAAGAAAACTTCCCTAACTTAAAGAAAGAGATGCCCATGAACATACAAGAAGCCTAAAGAACTCCAAATAGACCAAAACAGAGAAGAAATTCTTTCCATCACATAATAATCAAAACACCAAATGCACAAAACAAAGAAAGAATATTAAAAGCAGTAAGGAAAAAAGGTCAAGTAACTTATGAAGGCAGACCTATCAGAATTACACCAGACTTTGGAGTCTCACCAGAGACTTCAAAAGCCAGAAGATCCTGGGCAGGTGTCATACAGACTTTAAGAGAATACAAATGCCAGCCCAGGCTACTACTATACCCAACAAAACTCTCAATTACCATTGAAGGAGAAACCAAGATAGTCCATGACAAAACCAAATTTACACAATATCTTTCCACAAATCCAGCCCTACAAAGGATAATAAATGAAAAACTTTAACACAAGGAGGGAAGTTATACCCTAGAAAAAACAAGAAAGTAATATTCTTCCAACAAGCCCAAAAGAAGATAGCCACACAAACATAATTCCACCTCTAATAAAAAAACAAATGGAATAGCCATTCTAATATCAAATAAAATTGATTTTCAACAAAAAAATATATAAAAAAAAAAGATAAGGACACTTTTCATATTCATCAAATTGACCATATAATTGGTTGTGGGGTATTTGGCTGTGAGAGGCAACTGGATTCCTGGTCTAGCATAGGCCTCGAACCCCAAATAATAGCCTAATTGGATGGTAGGTGTTCAGCCTTGCTCCTGGGTCCTGGTTCCTTTCACTTATTCATAGCCCCTCCCAAAAAAAGGGTTGTGGCCTTAGGTCACATTGCACAGGTAGCACAGGTAGAGGGCATGACTACAGGCCACAGAGCCTCAAGAGATCTCCATATTCATGAGTTAACTAAAGGGTGTAGCCAATTAAGCATTCTTTCCAGACCCTCCTCCTACTCACAAAAGATATTTAACCTCAGGCCTGCCTTGAGGACAGGGGGTACAGCTTCATCCACTTTCCACCATGATAATAAACATTTTAAAACCATGGACTTCCTCTCATACTTACAGCCTGCTGTGGGAGATCATGGAGATGGTCTTCAACTACAGAGCCACTGCCTAATCTCCTATGGAGGACCTCTCTGCTTTCCTGCCACAGAGGCCTGCCAACTCAAGCAAGCTAGCCAGATGTGACCCAGCCAAGCAAGTCTCCTCTACCAAGAGTCTCATCCACTTTGCAGAGCATCGCCAGAGCTTCTTTTCCTCATCCCTCTCAGCTGCAGGCCAGTCCAACTGGTATGGGAGTCCTTCTGTGGTCTTTCAGTGGCACCTGGGTGCCCAAGGGCTGAGACCAGCCTGTCTCTGGTCAGCCACCTTGGCCCAGAGAACCCCAACCCAGAAGCTCTGCCCCTCCGTGGGACCTCAGACTGAGATCTCCCCATGCCCAGAGTGGAGCTCACTCAATTCTCATAGCTCAGCTTCCACCTGGCACCACCATGGAGTGAACTCAGTCAAATTCCTGAGATTCTGCCCTCTGAGCCACTGTTGCAGCTGCCTGGGGCAGCATACCTGTGAGAAACACAATTCAGCCCAACAGGACCCACTCCCATGCATGAGCTACAGACCCACAATTGATCACAAAACAGGCCTCAACAGATACAAGAAGATTGAAATAATACCATGCATCCTATTAGATCAACACTGACTAAGACTGGTCTTCAATAACAATAAAAACAATGGAAAGTTCTTAGAAAGTTCTCAGAAACTTAACAGCACTCTACTCAATGATAACTTGGTCAAGGAAGAAATAAAGAAATTAAAAACTTTTTAGAAACTTAGCTGGTCTGCTCCTATGAAGACACCATATCCTGAGACATCCTAGAGGAGCCACTGAACTCAGAGCAGCAGGTAAGAACATTTGCCCACTACCTTATGCCCCAGAGCTACAACTGGGAGCAGGGTTCTCTCAGGACCCACTAGGCACCCAAATCCCAGTCCTGTGGAATACTACTCCCCTTCTACCCCTCGCCTGGTCCTTGTGGCTGGGGCAGACACCTAGATAGTCTGCTCCCATGAAGAAACCATATCCTGAGACATCCTAGAGGAGAAACTGAACTCAGAGTAGTGGACACCATATCCTGAGACATCCTAGAGGAGCCACTACTCTCAGAGCAGTGGACACCTAGCTGGTCTGCTCCTGTGAAGACACCTTATCCTGAGACATCTTAGAGGAGCCACTATACTCAGAGCAGCTGGAGCTCAGGATCACAGGATCAAAGAGACATCTGGACCCTGAGGAGTTCTGACACAAGCAAGATAACTGAAAAGGCAGGCTCCAGTCAGAGACAGTGAGGGCAAGTAGCACTAGAGTTAACCAGATGGCGAAAGGCAAGCTCAAGAATATAAGCACCAAAAACCAAAGTTACTTAGCATCATCAGAACCCAGTTCTCCCACCATAGCATGCCCTGGACACCCCAAAACTCCTGAAAAGCAGGATTCAGAATTAAAATCACTTCTCATGATGATGATAGAGGACTTTAAGGGCATAAATAACACTCTCAAAGAATTTGAGAACACAGGTAAACAGGTAGAAGCCCTTAAAGAGGAAACACAAAAAAATCCCTTAAAGAATTACAAGAAAACACAATCAAACAGGTGAAGGAATTAAACAAAACCATCCAGGACCTAAAAATGGAAGTAGAAACAATAAATAAATTTCAAAGGGAGACTACCCTGGAGATAGAAAACCTAGAAAAGAGATTCAGGAGATGCAAGTATCACCAACAGAATACAAAAGATAGAAGAGAGAATCTCATGTGCAGAAGATACCTTGGAAAACATTGACACAACTGTCAAAGAAAATGCGAAATTTGCAGATGATATGATTGTATACTTAAGTGTCCCTAAAACTTCCACCAGAGAACTCCTAAACCTGATAAACAACTTAAGCGAAGTGGTTGCTATAAGAAAGAGTTAGTTTTATTTGTGTTTTTGGATAGTGTTTTTTCAGCTTTTTTCTCACTTCAGTTAGATAAGCTATGATAAATTTAACCAGGTGTTCTCCTAATAAGAAATCAAATCAGGCATCTTGCTGTCAGAGATACATGTCTTTAAACACAATTTCCCAGTGACTAGTAACTTCCTTTAGTAAACTCATTGTTACCATCTTTACCACTGTGGTCATCTAAAGAAACTCAATCAAAATGTATTCGGTCTGAAAGCACAATATTAATCTAATGAACAATGAGAAAAATTCTTTCTGGCTCTGAAACAAAGTTTTCCATGCTCAATGTATACAATCTGGGGATAATGACCAGAGAATATAAATATCCCATGCTCAGGGTCCCAGGGACTCCCTCATAGAGCTCACTGGAAGGGAGGACCATCATTAGCTCTCATTTACAAAATGCAAGCATACTGTGCCCTCTGATTTATATTTGGATCCAGGCTACAAAGTATCTTATTAGAAGATATTATTACATTTGCACATTAGCCTAGTTCTGAGTCATCAGTTTCTTAAGGAAAAATAAAAATGTCCTAAGTGTGAGAAAGGGTTTCCTGCTTAGCCCCAGAGAGTGATGCACTGACTAATTGCAACACCTCCAGCAAAAGAACTTACAGTTAAAAAAAAAAAAAAGTCTGTCTTTTAAATGACAATCTTAACAGAGTAAAAGAGTTGTCAAGTGGTTTTAATATATGTTAAAATATGTTTTACTTCTTACAATGTATAAGACTCCCAACCTCCTTGTTGCTATAGGTTATGCCTTTCCCATTTGGGAAGCCTTCCAATCCTTAGCTAGTGTTAACTTTCATTCAGCTCCACGTGATTTTATTTCACTGTTGTTTAGTCTATGAGAAAGAGTTTTACGGAAGTGGATTTTCCATACAAAGACATTATCTTCTGATTTACACAGCGTTAATTCACTAGTCAGAACTGCTTCCTAGTCACTGAATAGTCAGACTTAAACTAAACTAAATTCCCCTTGTAGTTTATATTTGCCATCTCCTTTCTAAATTTTAAATAATATGAACTGTCATACTGGGAATTTAGTTTGTTCCTTACACGCAAACTATTAGTTGGGTCTCACTGATGATGTGGTACCAAGTAA
The DNA here is from genome assembly GCA_030674055.1 of Rhabdomys pumilio. Taxonomy (NCBI): domain Eukaryota; kingdom Metazoa; phylum Chordata; class Mammalia; order Rodentia; family Muridae; genus Rhabdomys; species Rhabdomys pumilio. Next base: position 24,665,851 of record JANHMN010000016.1, read on the forward strand.
CAAGAATAAGTCCTCAAGAAGATTTTTGTCATTCTAGGCATTATTCAATAAATCATTTGAACTGAATTTTATTCCTGGTTAAGCTTTCAGAAATTCTTCGTACAGTTAAAAGGTAACAGGCTCCTTTCTGTCTTTAGTTTCCTGTTTCTTGTAACACACACTGTTAGCATTGGCTTCTTCTATCAACCATGTCTGGTGGAACAGATGACTAAAAACCCAACTCAGATTTGCTTAAGCAAAATGAGAATGTGTTGTCTCTAGTGTCTGAGACCTCAGAGATATTTCTTAAGTGAATTTAGTCTATAAGCTAAAACCAACAACCAAGCTCATCTGTCAGCTTTATTCAAAGTCAGGCATTAGGCTCTTTCTGTCTTACTATGCTTTAGCTGGCAAATAATATGGATACTTGAAGCCTCAGCATGTTCTTACCATCTGTGACTCAAAGAGGAGACTTGCCACCGCTATCTAATGCCGGTGCTTCCTCTTGTTTGTAGAGCTCCAGCCGAAAGAGTAGGGTGGTCAGTAAGAAGATGCCGATACCATAGCTCATACAAAGCAGACTGCCTGCAATTCACTGGTGGAAAAGCACCCAGGAAACAACAGGCTACAAAAGCAGCTGGCAAGAGTTCGCCCTCTAGTGGACGGGTGAAGAAACCTCATCATTGCAGGCCTAATACTGTGGCACACCAGAAATCAGAAGCTATCAGAAGTCTACTGAACTTCTGATTCGCAAGCTTCCCTTGCTCAAGACTTCAAACCAGATCTGCACTTCCAGAATGCAGCTATTGGTGCTTTGCAGGAGACAAGGGAGGCCTATCTGGTTGGCCTTCTTGAAGATACCAACCTGGGTGCTATCCATGCCCAACGTGTAACAGTTATGCCAAAAGATATACAGCTGGCAGGCTGCATTCACAGAGAGGGTGCTTAAGAGTCCACTATGAGAGGAAACATTTCATTCTCAAAAAAAAAAAAATCCCTCTTCTCCCTGTTATCAGTAGTTCTGAATGTTGTATATTTTTTCCATGGGGTCAAAGGTACCTAAGTATATAGATTGCGAGTGAAAACCTAAGGGACAGAATCAGGTATTGGCAGTTTCTCCACGTTCATTTGCGTGTGAATTTTTAATATAAATGCAAGATGTAGAGCATTAATGGAAGCAAGATGTTTTAGTGAATACATTCCAAAGGTTCAACTTGATAACAGTTATAAATAAACCTATTAAAATTTTCTGGACAGTGTCAGCATTTGGATTTCTTTTAAAATAAATAAGTTTTTTTTATTGATGGCAACTAAATGGTGTTTGTAGCATTTTTATCATACAGTAGATTCCATCCGTTAACAAAATTTTTCTGAATTGTCCTACATGAAAGTACAAAGTACATGTTTTAAATATTGTCTGTCTTCTGTGCTGTTCCTATAAGTTTGCTATTAAAATACATTAAACTACGAGAGGGGGTGGAAAGACTGTCTATGAATGACTATAACTGAGATGAGGCTTTCTCCACTGAGCCCTGTGGCCAAGGACATGTTTCCAGGTCTTTCTCGGGAGTATAATTCAGAACATGAAAATGTCAACATTATCTTTCTAATGACTGGTTAAAATAGAAGAGTCACAGTTTGGAAAACAGTAGAGAGGAAGAACCTTGGGCAGTGATGTTGCATGAGCCTGATACCACTGGGCAATGAGGAGAATGCTAGTAAAAAGACAGAAAACATACTAGGCTAGAGAGAACCAAAACAAGTTAATGAGCATAGTGAGTTTGGGGGCTTAAATAACAGGTTGAAGGTTGTGAGATCTATCTTGAATGAACAATTAGATAAGATAATACTAAATGAACTTTCCATAATTTGAATTATTAAGAAAACTTAAGTATTTGATGCTCTAATTGCTTGACAAACACACACACACACACACACACACACACACACACACACACAGGAAACCTAGGAAACTATTTCAATAGTCAACGTATTAATTAACAAGTGTTTAGCATGTGCTGGTAGAAGGGAGAAGGAAAAAGAAACTACGTTCATTTGCAGGTCTGAGCACTGGAGAAGCTTTTCTTTTCCTTCCTAGGAGGTGATAAGTCATAGATTAGTCAAGATCATTGGGAAAGTCCATGACTCATATTCCTCTTCATTGTCAAATCTGTATGCTCTCTTGAAGGAAATGTCTTTTTACTTATTTGACACTAAGAACTGAAAACTTAAAACTGGACATTTTTGTAATTTCATTGCCCATGACATCATATCATAATCTATTGTATAGAAATTCCTTAGTAAGAAGATATGATGGTGTCCAGTTTTGTGGTCATACCATCCTGCTGTCCAGTCTTACAAACTAGAGAGCGAAGAACTGTGAGTTGCTTCCTTTTGGACTTTTCTAACCATTGTGCTTTTCCATGGCTCTTTAGTGAGGGAACAAGAAATAGAGAAAGAGAATTGTGGGATGACATGGATCATTTGAATTACTTCCTATGAGGAAAAGAATCTGTCAAGATGGAATCTATCTTGGGAAGACACAGTACCAATGTGGACTTGGACCATCTTCACTTTCTCTAGAAAAACTGTTATCTTTCCTCAACTATTTGCTGATATTATTTCTTTATTGAAAGTTTTCTCATGTTTTACCATTGTTTTATTTCCAATTAACATTTCTCTCATAGTGATCTGAGTCCTCAGAAAGAAGACATATACTAGAGCCCAGACATTTTATGGCAGCATCTCAGATTCTCTATTAGGAAAAAGGTTTGAAGACAGAGACAAAGAGAAAAGGGTCTGGTATGTAGCAGAAAGGATATAGTATCAGGATATCATTTAGAGGTCTCTTTAGAAAAAACAAATTATCATCTTGTTTCATTTTGGGGTGCAGAAGGGGCAAAGCCTTATTATATAGGCCATAAGTTCTTGAACTTATGATGACATCCTCCTTCCTCCACCTCCAAGGGCTAAAATTATGATTGTAGTGTGCTACATTAATCTTTCTGTTGTGGTTAGGCATAGGCAGCATGAAAAGTTTATTCCTGGAAGAACATAAAGCAGATTAGCAGGAGTAAAGTTGGTGACAAAATAAAACTTATTTTTTATGAAACTAATGATTGAGCCAAGAGACAATGGCAAGGTGGAAAGAAGCTTTTGAGTAAAATGTAGCTGCATCTCACAGCATGGCAGGCCCCCTGTTCTGTTGGTGCACGGTTGTTTCTGAGATATCTCAGTATGCTGTATGCTTGCACAAACCATTTCATGTTGTCAGCTTTATCTCTTTTAGTTTTAATTTATTGTTAAGATATTTAAGGCAAAATCATCTTCTTTGAAATTCTTCCTACTACTTAGCTCATTTCCTGAATTACAGCATGTATTTTTCTAGATGTTTAATGAATCAAGTTATATGAATTAATGCTGTGTATAAATACATTTTATATAAAATAAGGAAAATATATACTATGAAAGTTAACTTGTTTTCTGATTTTTTTAAGTCATGTGTTATGTGAGAACATTGGCTCAATGCTAAAATAATTTTTAGAAATGATGGAAAGAAATTTAAAAGTCCTACTTACTCTCAAAAATTAACTTTCATGTCATATAATGTCAACCTGATCTCAGTTCTCATTTGCCTGATGGGTTCCAACTTTCAAAGAACATTTGTCTCTCTATAGTTTTTAGAATGTCATCGTTCTTCACTGAGAGGGGAAACTTGACAATTTTTGTAGAAGTTGAGAGACATGCTTCTGTCTCTTTGTCATTTTTACTTTCTTCTTTCCCTTTGTCTTTTCATTTTTGTTGAGATTCAATGTCATATTTAAATACTAAAATGATGAGAGAATGATGAATTCAGAGGAAGTTATGTGACTAGAATGTTTTTTTTTTGTGGGTCCATATGGCCAATATACATCAACGCTGTGTGCAGTTTGAGGAAATAGTTTGGGTATGTGTTTTATTATCAACTAAGAAAAATTTTGTAATATTTAAGGCTTGGCCACTATATGAATTTTATCGTTAGAGAGAATCTCAGAGTTAAAGGATTCAGTATGGGGAGGTTTTCAGATTAGGCAATGCTGGCAAAGAGGTGACAACCTTCCACAGTCAGGAAAAGATATTGAATCCATTCTAAATTTGTGACTTCCATCTAGATGAGAAGATTTGTCTATTACCTTTTTCTGAAAAAAAAATTTATTCTACAATTTTATTCTGTACATGTACATTTATTTTCAAAGCTTTCCTAATATGTGAATTTATCTACAAAAAAGATAACATAATGAACACTTGAGGACATTCACTTGTCTCCAATCAAAAATATTTAGTGTTTCCATTAATGATGAGGTAACTTTCAAGGAACAAAAAGAATTCCAAGGTATAAGATCTTCATGGCTCCTCATCTCTAAAAGCTGGCTGTCTTGTGCCTTATATTTCAGAGTGCTTCTTTAAGCCTTTCATCTTTGTAGATGGACAATGTAAAAAGCTGAAGAAGATTTCTGCAAATTAGTATGAAATGTCAAAAGAAGTTACTCTTTACTTCTATTTTGTGCCTGGTCTGGGAAAATATTTTATTTAAAGAAAAAAAAAAACCTCTAGAAATGATCTAATAAAATTGAGGGACATATAGAATCAGAACATTTGGGGTAAAGAAAAAAACATGTCATCAACCATATGTAATTGTGAATACTTTTTTTTAAAACAAATTGGATACAAAACACTTCTTATTCTTTGTCTATTTTTTCTCAACATTCGTACTCATGGCTTTTTCAAATAATTTTGCAAGGAGTAGGATAACTTGTTGAGAGAGAAAGAGAGAAAGAGAGAGAGAAAGAGAGAGAGAAAGAGAGAGAGAGAGAGAGAGACAGAGATCCTTTCCTCAGATATAAATACTTTTCACTTAACAGAGTAAGCATTTTCTCATAGAATGATATCATAGGCTTATTTCACATTGGTATTGTCTTACACTTGCATGAGAATTAAATATACTACTTCTATATGTATTAATCACACAAATAGTATGAATGACAACTAGTAAGAATAAAGTGGCCTGGCAGTGGTGTCGCATGCCTTTAGCAGTGGTAGCTCACGCCTTTAATCCCAGCACTTGTGAGGCAGAGGCAGGTGGATTTCTGAGTTCAAGGCTAGCCTGGTCTACAGACTGAGTACCAGGACAGCGAGGGCTACACAGAGAATCCCTGTCTTGAAAAACAAAACAAAACAAACAAAGAAACAAACAAACAAAGAATAATCTGATCTTGGTTGTGAAGTAACTTTAGAATGCAGTGATAGAGCACATACTTAGTATAATTTATTTCCTGAGATCAATCACCAGACCAAGGAAAGAAGAAGATGACTAAGAAGAAAAGGAAGAGGAAAAAGGAGGAGATAAAGAGGTAGAAAAAACAGAAGAAGGACAAAGAGAACATAAGGAAAATGAGGACTGTACACAGTGGAGTAGATGCCATTGGCGTCCTGATCATGTTAACTCTTGAGTATAAAAGTTGGTGGTTTTAACCCTGAGATTCCACCTCACACCATTCAGAACGGCTAACATCAAAAACTCAGGTGACAGCAGATGCTGGCAAGATGTGAAAAAAGCGGAACACTCCTCCATTGTTGGTGGGATTGCAAACTGGTACAACCACTCTGGAAATCAGTCTGGAGGTTCCTCAGAAAATTGGACATAGTACTACCTGAGGACCCAGCTATACCATTCCTAAAAGATGCTCCAACATACAACAAAGACACATGCTCCATTATGTTCACAGCAGCCTTATTTATAATAGCCAGAAACTGGAAAGAGCCCAGATGTCCTTCAACAGAGGAATGGATACAGAAAATGTGGGGTACATTTTGACAGTGGAATAATACTCACCTATTAAAAACAATGAATTTATGAAATTGTTAGGCAAATGGATGGGACTAGAAAATATCATCCTGAGTGAGGTCACCCAGTCACAAAAGAACACACATGGTATACACTCATTGATAAGTGGATATTAGCCAGAAAGCTTGTAATACCCAAGATGCAATTCACAGACCATATGAAGCTCAAGAAGAAAGAACAAAATGTGGATACTGTAGTCTTGCTTAGAAGGAGGAACAAAATACTCATGGGAGGAAATATGGAGACAAAGTGTGGAGCAAAGACTGAAGGAAAGGCCATCCAGAAACTGCCCCGTGTGGGAACCCATCCTATATACAGTCACCAAACTCAGATTATTTTGGATGCCAAGAAGTTCTTGCTGACAGGAGCCTGAGAGGTTCTGCCAGAGCCTGGCAAACGCAGAGGCGGTGACTCACAGCCAGCTATTGACCTGAGCATGGGGTCCCCAATAGAGGAGTTAGAGAAAGGACTGAAGTAGTGAACGGGTTTGCCAAATCATAGGAAGAACAACAATATCAAACGACCAGACCCCTCAGAGCTTCTAGGGACTAAACCACCAACCAAAGAGTACACATGAAGGGACTCATGGCTCCAGCCGCATATGTAGCAGAGGATGGCCTTGTGGGACATAAATGAAAGGGGAGACCTTGTCGGGCATCAATGGGAGGAGAGGCCATTGATCCTGTGAATGCTCGATGCCCTAGTGTTGAGAAATGCTAGGTAGGGGAGGCTGGAGTGGGTGGGTGGGGGAGCACCCTCCTAGAAGCAGGGGAAGGATGTCATAAGATGTTTCCGGAGGAGAAGCAGGGAAAGGAGTTAACATTCGAAATGTAAATAAAGAAACTATCCAATAAAAATTAAATTAAAAAAGAATAGTTGATGGTTTCTATTTCACTCTATTGTGATATTTGATTCAATTATGACGGGGGTCCCTAAATATTCTGCTTTTCTAGAGAGACTCTGTCTTTTTAAAAATACCATAAAACCGCAAAAAAAAAAAAAAAATGAAAATCCTACAAACAGACCAAAGACCAGTAAGACAAAACAAATAAACAAACAAACAAACAAACAAACCCAAAATCCAAACACAGAAAAATGAAAGAAAACATTCACCAAAGAGTAACTGAGATCATTTGTATTGGCCAGCTACTCCTAGGCATGGAGCTTGGTTTAGAGTACGGTTGATATACCCAGTGAACCCAGTAAAAATGGATTTTACTTTCTATCTGTCAGTGGATATGAATTGCTTCTTGATTAAGAGTTCAAGCCCTCTCTGTGTCCACTTCCCCCTCGCAGTGCTTTGGGACCCTATCTGGCTTAAAACTGCAGGAGTTGTGCATGTTGCTGGAGTCAGAGACACTGCTGCGCATCTTAATATGATACACATTTTGTTGATAGTTCTGATATAATACCAAAAATATCTGATAGTTGATATAATACCAAAACATATAAAATAACACAAATAATTCTTCTGGTTTTCTTAGTATGAAATTGATCTTCATTTTTTTTTTCTCAGAAAACTGTAGGATATGTTGTATTCCCATTGTGAGTTTAAGTCATTTCGGATTCTTGTAGTTGATGGAACTCTTGATTCTTTCTACTTGGTTAAATATCTAAAAATTCATTTATATCTTGCAGAATTTAGAAACTTTGGGAAATTTATTCCAGCTTTGACATCTATTACAGGGCTTATAAGAATAAAGAATCTTTAACTCATACTGAGAATGTGTTTATTTAAAATTTTATTGTAATTGTGTTTATATTATGTGTGTATACAAATATGTATGTATGCAGGTATCCATGGAGGTTAGAAGGGTTATCAAATCTCCTGAACTGTGTGTCTAGTTCAGTTAAGAATAGAAGAGATCAAGTGGTCTTTCTAATTTGGGAAGACAGAACATAAAGCTTATGAAGTTTTCCCATAATCTCCTAGAGGACACCTGCCTGTCCTTTATACTTGGACTATAATGTGGCTTCTTATAGAATGTAGAATTAATAGAATTAAGAGAAGAAACAAATAACTCCATCACTATAGAAGAAAACTATAGTGTCTGTAATTTAACTTTTTCTCTCTACAGAACATTAAATTAGCTAGATATTGTTTTCCAAATGCTAGTTGAAAACATAAAATTCCTGGATCAGATCAAAAGGACTTTATATTTCATAGCAAAGCCCACAAGGCATTCCATTCTTAAATTATTTCACCTTGCCCCAAGTCTCATAGACAGACCTTAAGGCATAAGCAAAGACATCAGAATATTGACTTTGAAGAATCCTGTGTTTCTGTAACAAGTTGTGAACATGGAAGTGCTGACTTTTTGGAGTCTAGGATCAGTAGTTCAACTCAAAAGGTTAACATTGGAATTAACAATCAAAGAGATGACTGGGGTTTGTAAAAGGGACTTCAGAGTTGTGTTCATCCAGCTAAATATTGGAATACAGAAGAATTGCATTCATAATGAAAGTATTAATGCTACAGAAAAACTAGACACAATACAAATAAACACAAAGAATACTGTAAGAATAATGCAAATCTAAGCAACTGATAGTTTCAGAACATTATATTTGAGAAAGAGTATATTTTTAAACTGATATTATATCAATGACCATGATAGGAAGCTAAAGCAGTGTTTTGAGAAAATACAATTGCTTGGAGTGTTTATACGTATAAGAGGAGTACTTGAGAGCAGAGGAAAGAGCAGGAATTTAAGGCAGGCTTTGTCTAGAGAGCAAGTTCAAATAGATCATGATGAGATGTGTGTGTGTGTGTGTGTGTGTGTGTGTGTGTGTGTGTGTGTGTGTATGAGTGAGTGAGTGTGTGTGTGAGAGAGGGATAGAGAGAGAGGAAAATAAATGAAAGAATAGTGTATAAAATAATAAAAAAAAGAAAGTTCTGAGTCAACAATGTAATTTAGAAACCTAGGAAAAATAGAGAAAAGTAACTCCAATATTCATAGAAAAAAGTACTAGAAACAATTTAATCAAACAGTAAATATATTTTTAATGAAACATTGATTCCTTAAAAGCATCAAAATAACTGGTATGATTTTAGCTTTATGGATCATGAAAAGCAAAACCAAAAAAATAGTGATGAATTGTCAAAGCATATCTTTCAGATATTAGAAAAAATAGCAAAAAAATTTTTAAATATTCATATGTAATAATGTTTAAATTACTTAAAATATAATCTGTGATCTGGGATGAGCAAAGATTTTGTCAAAGGAGTACACACAAAAGCAACTCCATTACAATAAAGTTAAGGTACAAATTTGGGAAACTTGTAACTGTTGTTTTCTAAAAACAGAGCTGTAAAGTCCTGAAGCATCTGCCACAGGCAGACAGTGAAGAGTACCACATCAATGTCACAGCAGCTTAAGCACACTGTCTGCAAGCTTCTGATGAACCTCCCAGGAGGCTCTGGATGCTCACTTCCTGGGGTATTTCACGGTCTCCAGTGCAGTGTTGATCCAGTATAGTGATGATTCCACCAAACAGTGTAACAACCTGACTGATGGTACTGTTGTAACTAGGTTCCAGAAGACCATGCTCTCTTGAGCTGTGAACTCCTGGCAGTCTCTGTTGCCCTCTTGCTGCCTGTTGGTTAGGTGTCATACAATTTACAGAGAGAGCCACAGCCCAAGCACACACCAGGTACTGAATTTGGTTGTTAGTACTATGAGTGAGTTAGGAACTGAGTTCTTTCCATTGATCTCAGAGATGATTGCTGATTGTTATCTTTTGAGAAACGCACAGTCAGAAGACAAATGTGGATCCTCTTCCATCCCTTAACCTACAGACATGATTTGTGTAAATGTTAATGTTTTATACCATCAAAATTAGAACAACTTTTTATAAAGCAATAGGGCACACACTTCAATCCATGTTAAAAACTGGGTAAATAGAAAAGCATGTAGACTCTACTACAATAAGCAAGAAATGAATGACATCCATACAGGAATGGATAAATGACCAATAAACAAATCAATAATTCAATTTTTAAGAAATATTGAGGAGACCTGAGAAAAAATAAGCTTATGAATTAAATTTGCATAGAGAGTCAGGATCACCTTCATGAGTTGACCCTGGTGTAGTGATAAGAAAGTAGTAGGCATGAAATAAAAACGCTCAATAAGTATTACTAGTCAATTTTATAATAGTTCATTTTAGAAATGGCTAGTGTGTAATTATTTAGTATTTATATATGACTATGTAGATCTAGCATACTGCTCAGGTGTTAATACATTTATAGTCATTTTCTGTTTCTTTTTCTCCCCTTCTCCAATATTCTTTCACTAAAATATTGCTTTCTTGAGTGTTTTCCTTGCTGCCCAGTGTAACAAATGCCAGTAACCTGGACCGTACATATCTGTGCTTTTACATACAACCAGTCATATTTAAGTTTATTTTTATCTTTGTGTATATTTGCACCCCAAAGCACATCCTATCCAGTTGCAAACAACTGCACAAGCATATTGTAACTGCTTCCCTTGGGTCAATAGAGCCCCTGAAGTTACATAATACACAAGCATGAGTATTTATTCACATCTGTACCTAATACTCTCCTGTTTGTTTTGGTCTGTGTTCTGCAAAATGCTATGCTAGATGCATGTCTTTGCATTTTGTTGTCGTAGCTTAACAACATCCATGGGAATTGCTTCAACTGAACTTTAATTCTTTTTCTTTAGTGACTGCATACTAATATGTAATGTGGACTGTGATATAATACATTTAATTGAATTATTAGCCATGTTATTTCCATTTCTGTTGTCTCAGTACAATAGTGCCATAAACAACATGGTACATGTAACTTCATTTATTCATGGGAATTATATTTTGGTGGAAAGTTACAGTTGGCAGAAAGGTACAAATAAAAACATTCTAGTTTTCTGACATAGTAAGAAGGCTTTTTACACTTAAAATTTTTGTTACACTTAAAGTTACTAGACCATCTTATTTTGCAATCAAATGTTTACTTTTATATTTAAATTGTAGTCCATTATTAAACAAAGTCACAGCAGAAACTCAAAGCAGGAACATGGAGGCAGTAGCCGATGCAGAGGCCATGGGGGAATGTTGCTTACTAGATTGTTCCTGAAGATTTGCTCAATCTGCTTTCTTATACCACCCAGGACCTCCATCCCAGGGATCGTGCTGTCTGATAGGGTCTGTTCCTCCCACATCAGTCTCTACATAAAAAAAATTCACTACAGGCTTGCTCACAAGGCAATCTTGGGGGAACATTTTCTTAGTTGTAGTTCCATTTCCCAAATGACTCTAGCTTGTGTCAAGTTGACATGAAAATTGTGAAAGAATTGTGTCTATAGTTTAAAAAATAATTGGCTTATGTTCATTGCCTTGCTTGTGTTTATTGTCTTCCTTATTCCTTGACTATTTGCATCTATTGTATTGCTAGTTCCTCAACCTAGAACTGACCTTAAAACTTGCATGTAATTAAAATGGTATAAAAGCAAAAAGGAGGAGGGGGTGGGATAGGGGATTTCTGGGGGTGAGGTGGGGAAAGGGGATGACTTCTGAAATGTAAATAAATAAAATGTCCAATAAAAATGTCTTGGTTATTTTCTTATTACTATGATAAAATATTTTGAAAAAAAAGCAACTTCAGTGAGTAAGGCTTTATGTTGTGTGGTGCCTGAGTGGGTAGCAATGGTCACTGAGGACAAATAGTGCATCTGAGTCAGGAAGCAGGGACGGCAGGTTGCTCACTCAGAGCTTGCTTTCTCCTATCTACACAGTCCAGGACATGAGCTCAGGGGATGGTGTTGCTCATATTTAATTCCCTTAAAGTTTTATTACATTTTTTTAAAGCTCCTAGACTCATATTATCTTTTATCATTTTTTTCACTTTTTGAAATTATCATATAATTGCATGATTTACCCCACTTGGTTTCCTCCCTTTAATCCTTCGCAGGTACTCTTACTCATTTTTAAATTTATCGCCTCTTTTTAAAATTGCTGTTACTTAAATATATACATTTTTATATGTACTTATATTTATATTCATATTCATCACCATTTATTTATATTTATATCATTTACATTTTTATATTTATATTCCTAAACACAATCTATATTTTCATATTGTATTTCTCTGTTGTAGGAGGGGGAAATCACACACTTGTCACAGCATGCATTTGTTCGTAGGACTAGTTTGGGGAGTCAATTCTCTTTTTCCACAACATGGGTCATGTGCATTGGACTCAGGTGCCACCGTATGGGCTTGGTGACAGGTGCTTTGCTAACTCTGCTTTCTCACATTTGCTGGCTCACCATACACTGTTAATGTGGGCTCTCCCTATTTAATTAATTAAATCAAGATAATTCCTCACTGAAGGCTTGTCTTTTAGTCAACTCCAAACCTTACCAAGTTGACAACTGAGATTAATCATTGTAACAGTTCAGTACCCCAGAATTATTTATTTAGTGAATAACTGTATGTTTCATATTGAAACATATGGGCAAAATACTTGAAAATATGTATCAGCACTTCTTCTGAATTGTTTTTCATAGAGTTTATCAAGTCGAAACATCTCCCAGTATGGGTTCTTGTTTGCTCTATCAGAGCAGGGACTGAAGTGTGTAGCAAAGGTCCCCTCTCAGGGTTCCCTAAGGACCAGAATAGAGGAGGTCAAGGAGGGCTCTGGTAGGCTACTTAGGTCCCTGCTGAGTATGGTGGCTCTGGTGTCCTGAGAAGAGAGTAGGTCTGGAGTCAGTAGGGAGTCACTGAGGAATAGAGATGAGTAGTGTGACTGTCTGAGTGGAAAAAATGAAGGGAATCATGGGTCTACCCCATGAATGAAGACAAAAGCCCTAGGGTATGGATGTGTATAAGAATGTTTTAATCCCAGCGGCTATGGCTATTAGGGGGGTTCTTTTACCAGTTGCCCTGCTTGCAGTAGAACTCTTGGGAGGCCTTCAGACTTTGGTGTCTTCAGAGGAGCAGACAAGTTGGTGATCCCATTTGGGAGGGAGAAGAAAGCAGTCACTAGAGGACAGAGGGCTGGAGGGACCTGGGTGGTGAGGGGACAGGGAGAGGAGAGGGGAACATGATCAGGTGTTGTGGGTGGGAGGAGAACAGGACTGGAGCCCTGATGGTCAGCAGAAAGAATGGAAAGAGGCAACCTCAGGAGATAGAAGGTAGGGGAACCCTCTAGAATGTACCAGAGACCTGGGAGGTCAAAGACTCTCAGGACTCAAAGGGAGGGAGGGACCTTGAATGAAATGCTCAACAGTGGGGAGGGGCCACTTGTAGAGTCCATCTTCAGTAGAAAGACAGGGCATCAAGTGGAAGGATGGGGTTGCCACCCCACAGTCAAAAGCTCTGACTCAGTTGTTCCATTCTGAAGAAACTGTAGGAACAAAAATGGAGAAGAGACTGAGGGAAAGGAGATCCAATGATAGAGCCAAATTGGGATCCAGCTCAAGGGGAGGCCCCAGGGCTTAACACTGGTACTGATACTGTGGTGATTTTTGCAGACAAGAGCCTAACATGGCTGCCCCCAAAGGCCCAACAAGCAGTTGAAAGAGCACTGACTGCTCTTCCAGAAGTCCTGAGTTCAATTCCCAGCAACCACATGATGACTCATAACCATCTGTAATGGGATCTGATGCCCTCTTCTGGTGTGCCTGAAGACAGCTACAGTGTACTTATATAAATAAAATATTTAAAAAAAAAAAAAGTCTGATGCAGATACTTGGACGCAACCAATGAACAGAAGTCAGAGACTCCTGTGGTTGAATTGGAGAAAACCTGGAAGAAGATGAGGAGGAGGGCAGCCCCATGGAAAAAACAGCAGTCTCAACTAACCTGGATCCCTGAGATCTCTCAGATACTGAGCCACCAACTAGGCAGCATACACCAGCTGATTATGAGGCCCTTGACACATATATAGCAGAGGACTGTCTGGTCTGGCCTCAGTGAGAGAAGATGCACCTAACCCTCGGGAGACTTGAGGCCCCAGGGAGTGGGGAGGTTTGATGGGGTGAGGTGGAGGGGTATGGACATCCTTTTAGAGACAGGACAGGAGGTATGGGATGGAGAGCCATTTCAGGCCAGACCAGGATGGGGGTGAAGACTGAACTGTAAAAAGAGATTAAAGAATAAAAAATAAAATTAAAGTAAAATAAAAAATACTCAAAATAAAAACAGAATGTTGAATCCTAATATTATTGATAACTTTGTACAATGTTATAGAGAAATATAAGAAAATTTAAGTAAGCCTTTATAACATCAAGAATATGATATAAACACAGATTAAAAGTTGGACAAAAAAACCTAACTTTGTTATAGTTTTTAAAATCGCTTTATAGTACCTAACTCACAAATTAAAAAAAAAAAAAAACCCACACAATTAAGTTAAAATAGCCACTCAAAGATTTTCATTTAATTGATTACATTTGCACTGTATTTTGTAAAACTGATTTCTAAAAAGAATATAGCATAGCATTCATAAGGTTAATTTAAACTTTTTTAGCTAGCTGGTTTATTTGTAGAAATAGCAATCTGTACATGCTGTAAACTAATAGTTTATATTTACAATGCATATGTGTAACTTAATTACAGGAACAATCCATGACTTATTGGCTGGACATTTCAATGAACAAAACGACATAAAAACACTAAAAATGACTATTGAATGGTACAGCTGTTTCTTTTACACCGTTAACTTGTTAAGGGGTCTGGTAAAAGATGCTTAGTGATTACATATGCAGTGTCAGCACAGGGAAGGCCATGTCTTGAGGATCACTAAGTACAAGCTACCTAAGGAGTTCAAGGCCAGCCAGATCACACCAAGAAAATGTCTTAGAAAACCACAGAAAGAGAAAAGGGCAGCAATTGTTATTTTGCAAGGATTCATTTTAACTGTACTGTTTTCTTACAATCTTTGAGATTAATGGCCACATTTTACCTAGCTCTGGGTATTTTATTTTTCCGTTGTTCAACAGTTGAAACTTTAGAATCTTCAAACATATTCTTTTGCTTGTAAACTATCTTTCATTCATCAATAGGGTTTCCAAATACCATTCTTTTGATCATATAGCAACAGAGATGTTCTCTGCTCTTCAGAATGAGATGAAGACTAGACAATGGAAAAGAGACGGTGACACTAACCCTTGTGGTACTCTGTCAAAACCGTGGGGCGTATGGAATGAAGCAAGGGTCTGCAATATTGATGGCCCGGCTTAAGTTGTACGAGCATTCTAAGCAGTCTCCCTCCCTTCCTACCTCACCTCCTTCCTTTCTCCCTTCTTCAAATGTGTTTGAGATAGGCTTTTTCTGACATCAAATGGCTACAAACCTCTTTAAGTACATTTCAAATGGGAGGTCTCATTACAATTGAATGAATGATCTTGTTAGGGTGAAGGAAGGTTAGGATAGAGCATCTTCTAGTAGAGTTCTGAGCTAACTGGAGCCTGTGGGGTGTAGAAGAGAAGTACCAATGCTGTGAGACACACCATGGAATGGGCCTGAAGTTTGTGGGTTCCTACTGGGCTTCCTCCCACTTTCACCTGCAACCTACATTAGCTGATCCTTCTGTCCTCCCTCTCCTCCTCCCCATGGTTAATTTCCCCTTATCCAGGATATCGCCTCAAAGTGGTTTCTAAGCTTCATCTTGCCAAATGTCTTACCTCATGTATCATCATATACATTCTATTACATTTCAGCTTTCTATTTATTGCCCCTTTGCCGCACTTTATTTTGAAGATCATTTAGAGCAGTGTCTTTGTCTATAGTTATATGCTCACACTACACACTCATATCTTTTTATCGTTTTTCATCATACATCATTGTTTCTACTTACATCTGGTTACCTGTATTTGCTTTATTATTATATGCAGAAAGACAAAGCTTTACAAGGCCAAATATTCATTTTCTTTATTTTCCATTTTATTTTATGTTCAGAAAATCATTTAACACCTTGTGCTTGAAACATACATTCTAACACGAGGTCTGATGTAGAATATACTCTCAATCATATCTGAATACTAATTAGCTACTAATTTCAGATAAAAGTCAAGCCTTTCAACTTATAGAATGTGAATAGCAATGCATTAATATCGAATATACAGTAGTAAAATTAAAATATGAGTAGAACAAAATATGTGTATTCTAAATATATATGTGTATATATATATATATATATATATATGTATATGTATATGTATATGTATGTATGTATATCATTATGACTAATGTTAAGAACTGCCATGGTGTTAGTATAGGTACATGTCAGACTGGGAAAACAGGTTTGGTAAATTTTTGAGGCCCTTCATAAATTTAGTTTATAGTTTTCTATTTTAATGATAAGAGAACAGCCAGTTTTAAATAATTCAATTCAATTCAAATAATTCAACCACACAGAACCCCCATAGCCTCAATTTTATATTTCAAAAATCACTTGTGTTTATTTTTTTGGCTACTGTAACAAATTACCCTCAAGTCAGTAGATGAAAACAGCAGTGCTTTACATCTCAATGTGTAAGGCCAGAGTTTAAAAGGAAGGTGATGACAGGGCCACACTGTATCCAGGGTCTCTAGGGACATTGACCTCTGCCTTTTCTAGTTTCTGATGGTTGCCAGATTCTTTGGCTTGGGGCCATTTAGTTTCAGTCTCTATTTCCATCTTCACAACAATTTCTCCTCTGTCACTGTCATGTCTGTGTGTCTATTACAAGGATCCTTGCCAGTGAAATCCAGATCTGTGTGTCTTAGTTAGGGTTACTATTGTTGTGATGAAACATCATGACCATGGAGGAAAGGGTTTATTTGGCTTATGCATCCATATCACTATTCATCTCCAAAGAAATCAAGTCAGGAACTAGAACAGGGCAGGAATGCGGAAGCAGGAACTGATGCAAAGGGCGTGGAGAGATGCTGTTTACAAAGTTACTCTGTGTGGCATGCTCAGACTACTTTCTTACAGCATCCAGGACCGCAATCAAGGGTTGCACCACCCACAAGAGATAGGTTCTTCCACATCCATCACTAATTAAGAAATTTTCCTTATAGGCCACTTATATGGAGGTATTTTATTTTTTGAACTGAGGTTTTCTGCTCTTGTATGACTCTACCTTGTGTCAGATTGACATAGAGCTATCCAGTATATCATGGAAAATACAGGGCGTTCTCTACATCTCAACATATCCAACTTAGTTATACCTGCAAGGACTCTTATTAAATAAGGTGATGTGCACAGCTTCTAGTTATTAAGAGGCTGATTATCTTTTAAGGGGTTGCCATTCAGCTGGCTACAACGTTCTACATGGCTTGGATAAGGGGAATTATGCCGTTTTATTGATTGGATAGTTCAATTAGAATGGTCTGCTATTGTTGATCTAAAAGAAACAAAAATGTTATGCTGATCTCTCTGGTGATTGTTGGGATGTGTATAAGGTACCTCTTCCCATATAACTTCACAATTTTTTCTTTTCTTCTCATAAATTTATCACATTGTCTGCAACTGAAGAAATGTTCTTGTTGTGATTGTTATCAGTAGTATGAATCTTAACACTGCAGTAAATAACCTTACACGTCTCACTGTGAGCCCAAATCATTCTGGAGGGGCAGTGAGTACAGGGGTGGAATTGTGTCTCCTGGAGTAAAGAGGACTATATCGATCATATCTGCGGTGAATGGGTACAGTGAAATTCGTTCTATGTAAAGCTTGGCACAGATATGCTGAGAATTTAGAATAGAGAATGTAGAGTAAGCCTCTGTGGTAGTCAGTTCTCTCCCTGTTGTGATAAAAGTACTGAAGCAAACAACTGTAAAAGGATTTGACTCAGGGCTTCACGGATTCAGAGGCTTCAGGCCAATATTGTCTGACTTCATAAGTTTGAGCCATGACGTAGTATCTCATAGGGCAAGAAAGTATGGAAAAGCAATACCGATCACCTCATTGTGGGCAAGAAGCAAATAAAAGGGGTTTTTCTTAACGTTGTTCCTCTATTACTCAAAACAAAACAAACAACAACAAAAAACCATCATGACCAGGGTAATTTATAGAACAAAGTATTTAGTTTAGCTAAGGTGAGAGTCTATGATGGTGGAGGGAAGGTATCAGAACGTGGCTTGAGAATGAAGTCCTGTGAGGAGAATGCTGAATGCTCATGAGACAACACCAAGGAAATAAACATGTCTTGTGACCTCACTTTCTTCAAAAAACATGGAATTTTCTCGGATTATGCTTCTGTGCTCCTTAAGAAGCTGATAAGATCGAGTGTAGTTCAGATTATTCATGACACATTGCTATTGTTGTCTCTTTACATGTCTCTATGGGCAAAACAGATTTTTGACATGTGTGGCTTGCCTGCCAAATGTAGCTTGCCATGGTGATTGTACACTTTACTTATGTGACTCCTCTTAACCCTCTGAGTATCAATTGTCTGATGCTCTGAATAAAGTTGCCTACTGCATGTGAGTTTAGTCACCTCATTTATGGGCTCCGTTCTCCCATGTTCCACTGCCTCTAGAGTGATATGCAGAAAGGAACAGTGGACAGTTCACATCTTGAGTCACAAGCATGAGTCAGAGAGAGCAAGCACTAGAAAGCACACAAATCTTTGGAAACTTTCAACCCCTCTCTCAATGGCATACCTCCTAATCCTTTTCAAACTATGTCATCAACTGGGGACTAAGTACTCACATATGTGAAAAGGGGGACTATTCTCATACAAATCACCACAGAGTCAAAGCCAAAGGCATATCTCCAACCACCTACTTTCTCCACCTATGCTTCCTTTTCTAGTTTCTACTTTATCTTAAGAGAGCCAACAAATCACACACACACATCTATCAATTGAGTGTTCCACTGATCACTTACATTCCTCGTGATCCACTCCTTTTCTCAAAGTCCTACCTCCGAACATTGTACTTGAGTCCAGACTTTCAACCTATGAGCCCTGGGAGGAGATTTCATACTCTAAGCATTTAGGTCTTGAGCAAAACCAGTGTCAGGAGGAAGCAAACTACATAGTTTAGTTACAATCCTGTACATCTTGTTTACTATTTATTTTTCAATTTAGAATTCTGAGAAATAATAGTACTGGTTTAGATGCCAGATATAATGTATCTTTAACTGAGAATCTAAGTGAGTTTAGGAGTCCCCATCTCCTCTCTCACTTGCAATATGTGGTCATGAACATCATGCCAAGGTTATAATAGCAGCCTCAGCAGGCCAGTGGTCCAGCTGTCATTTTCTCGGCTTCTCAGTTCATCTACTTCCACACCAGTCTTCTCTCCGTATCTCTGGCTCCCTTTCTGTATATGAATCAAAGACCTGTTTACTGTTCACTGCGTTCATTAAACCCATTTTTGTTTGATGTTCAGTCATGCTGTCCTTATGTGACAAGTACCACCATATGTTTCCTATCTCTTTATGTGAAACACAAACAGGAATGTAAAGCAAGCAGAGACCATGAAAACCAGTGCCTTAGTTCAAAGGAGGTAGTCAGCGAAAAGAGACTGTAGCTAAGAGCCTATTGGGTAAGAACAAGTCAAGCTAGCTAACTACAGAAGATTTTGTCGTCTGCAGTCTCTGTCCACGTATTCACAATAACAACAACAAAAATCTTTGAAACTCCAAACTATAACATCGGGTGAGTGTTTGCTTCGCCGTTGCATGGAAATCATGGATTCATTTATATGTGTTCTAGGAGAACTAGAGGAAGCCTGAATAGAGAGAAACGGGACCTCTCGTACTAACTCTGGTATCAAAATACCTTTGCTAAGTCATTTAGCTTCTCTGGGGCTTTCTCCTGTCTGTGCTTTTGGGCTGCTTTCTCTTCTAACTGGAATTTCCTGACCTCTTTGACCAGCACATTTTACTCATCAGAAGCAATGGCCTGGTGTCTTTTTCTTTCAGACACATCCCCTGAGACCCCCCACCCACGCCTGAGCATTTAAATGTCACTTTCTGTGACTTTCTGCGGTACCTTAATGGTAGGACATTACTCTCCTACTCTGTTCTCTTCCCCTGCCTCTCCTTTGCCTAGAAGTTCCAGGAAATATAAAAAAGATTTTCTCTATACACATGCACCTGCCATGAGATTGCTGAATGAAGAAAGTTTACATCTATTTCTTTTCCTGAGGAAAAAAAGAATTGTCAACATTGGTTATTTGCATCCTTTAGAATCTGGAAAAAAAACATTATTTTTTTCTGTTTAAAAATGTTGCCCTGTCTTAGTGTGTGTGTGTGTGTGTGTGTGTGTGTGTGTGTGTGTGTGTGTGTG
>JANHMN010000016.1:24685973-24710708 GCA_030674055.1 Rhabdomys pumilio
TGTGTGTGTGTGTGTGTGTGTGTGTGTGTGTGTGTGTGTGTGTGTGTTTGTGTGTGTGTATGTGTCACTGTATGGAATTCACAATGGTTAGTAACAATACTTTTGTTTTTAATTTAAACTTTTGTTTTGTTTCTTTCCAATGGATTTTTTTCTCAAATATAAAAATAATGACCTGATTTCCTGAACAATGGAGTAGAACACTCCCATCAGCGACTCCTTCCTTAATGACTCTGGTCCTCATTAGGAATGGTGCCTCCACCATGCTGAGTTCACTAAGGCGTTGTTATGACATGTTTATTTTCCTGTGCCTTCCCTGTCTGTCTGCTGCCATTCCTTTGCCTGTCTTTTCACTGATCTAATAGCTCCCTTAGCTGCTCCCTCCTCGAAGTCCCCACATCTTAAATTTTCCTCTTCCAAGATACTGAGGGTGAAAACGGTAGATAATAAAGTTTGTTTCATTGGTCCTCACAAAAGAAGAAACAGAACTTGAGAATGTATGTGGCTTGTGCTGAGATTTTGTGACAGCTCTGAAGGATTGTGGGTAATCATTTCTAGTTTCTACATCCTTAGGTTTGGAGATTTCTTAAGTCATGGGTTTACATAAACCTGATACATACACTTTCTAGAAAAAAAAACACTTGTACAATCTGTGGATAACTCACTGAATGCTCCTGAAAGAACTTAAAACATTTAATGTTACTTATTCTGAAAATATATGTATAATAACAATAGTAATAATTATTATTTAAAAGAAAAATGGCTCACACACATGCAATGCCATGCATGCAGAGTAAAAGACAACTTATAGGACTCAATTTTCTTTTCAGTGTAGAAGTTGAATTCAGGTCAATATGGCTATGAAGCTACCTACTAATTCATCTCGACTAGTCAAAGTCACTTGGTTTTAAAAAGTAACTCATGAAATATTTGAGTATGAACTCTCATTGTATCTACATTCATTAATTATACACAAGTGATTATAGAAGTTTACACATCTTAATGTAGTTTACACATTATAATACTCAAATATGATCATGTGAAAACAAGTATACATGTCCATTTTTTAAATTAATTTTTATTGGATATTTTATTTACATTTCAGATGTTATCCCCTTTCCCAATCCCCCCCCACCCAGAAACCTCCTATACCATCCCTCTCCTCCTGCTTCTATGAGGATGTACTTCTACCCACCCACCTACTCCCACAGAGGTGGATGCTCACAGCTAACGATTGAACTGATCATGGGGTTTCCAATGGAGGAGTTAAAGAGAAGATTGAAGGAGATGAAAGGGTTTGCAGCAATACCAATGGAGAGAGCTACAATACCACCCAACCAGAGCTCCCAGGGTCTAAACCACCAGCCTGGGAGCACATAGGGAGAGACCTAGGCCTCCAGCTGTATATATAGGGAGCATTGCCTTGTCGGGCATAGATGGGAGAGGAGGTCCTTGGTCCTGTGCAGGCATGATACATGCATATTTTAAGATCATTCTGCTTATATTGCACTCCCCTGGAACACATATGCAAGTAAAACACCCTATTTACAAAACTCTTTTAGATATCTATGTGAGGCGTATAGCTTTGATATGAGGGGGGCAGACTAAATTCTCTGCAAGAGCTGATTTTCAAATATCAACCTCATTTCCAGAGCCTAACATATAACCTAAGGTGTAGAGAAATGCCTCATACACATATAATGAATAAATGGTGAAAATTAAGTGGTCCATAGGATGCTTCATAGCGTCATTGTCCTAACTCAAGGATACCTTTTCACATAGATCATTAGACATTTGCATCACTCAGGAGGAATAGTTACAGAGCACACTCGGATGTCTATAGCAGGGGGCTTTGATATTGGAGTAACACATTCAATTCACTGGAAGGCTGGCCTCCACAGAATGCTTCTACCCATTTAGATTACTGTGAAGTAGAACATGGAAAACTTAGGCATGAGGATCAATCAGAGATATTTAGAACATCAAGTGGGGCAGTGGTAGCAGGGGTACCTAGCTACTTGTGATTTTCTAAGCCAGTCAATAAGTAGTGAGAAACAAACAAACCAGCAGGGACACATTTGAATAGCGAGCACATTCATTAGGCCCTCTGGTATGAGTCTGCCTACTAACCTTGGGCACCCTTGTAACTGCCCAGCTAGTAAAGTACCAACAGTGCTTTACTACATTGCAGATGCACACCTAGCAGTCTCTTGTATAGTTCTCACTGAGTGCCTTGTAGATCCTATGTTATTCATGTCATTAACTTAGTCTGCTTCTCTGGATTAGGTTTCATCTCTGTAGGTGTTGTGTTTTTTGTCCTTCTCTTAGACATAGAAACCTTTGAATCTTCTAACCTTCATCTTTACCTCTGAATCTTCCGCTCCATTCTTATTGCCTGAATTACTTCTGATCTCCTAATTGAGCATCCAAGTGCTTCCAAACTATTTCATACAGCACACCAGGGTAGTTTTTCAAACACTGTAGGGCCAGTGAGAGGGTTCAGAAGCTAAAAGACCTTACCACCAAGTTTGACACCTGAATTTCATTCCATGGCCCCACATGGTGGAACAGGTCCTCTGACCTCCACAAAGCTCTTTGAACCTGTGAATGCATACACCGCTACACCCTCAAACACAGAAATGTCATAAAATCATAATTTGCATAGTGCATGCCCATACTCTAGTCTGAATTCTTCTGTTATCCTGTTTCTTTTACTGAATGCTAATCATCAAGACATTAGATGATAGGGTGGGGGGGGGGTGACTTGAGAATGTGATTAGTTACTGTCATGACAAAACAAGCTGCCATGTCTTTTTATAAGGACACTAATGTCATGACCTAATTGCTTCTGATAATACTGTCACACTGGAAATTAGGATTCCAACACATGAACTGTGAGGGAAACATACACACCCCATGACAGAACTGAAAGAATGAAGTGTAGGCACTGGTTGGCTTACCAGGAGCCAAGTTGAGTAGTCAGAATAAGCAAATGCAGCAAGAAGAGGGAGATGGAATCCTAAAGACCTCTCAGGAAAACACATCTAAATCCTGTTTAGACACTAGGTTTATATATACTTGGCCCAGGGAGTGGCATGATTAGAAGGAGTGGTCTTGTTAGAGTAGGAGAGTCACTGAGGGTTTGGGCTTTAAGATCCCCATCCTAGCTGCCTGGAAGCCAGTATTCTACTAGCAGCCTTCAGATGAAGATGTAGGACTCTCAGCTCCTCCTGCACCATCCCTACCTGGATGCTGCCTTGCTCCTGCCTTGATGGTAATGGACTGAACATTTGAACCTGCAAGATAGTCCCAGTTAATACTGTCTTTTATAAGACTTGCCTTGGTCATAGTGTCTGTTGACAGCAGTAAAATCCTAACTAAGACAAGGTTCTTGGCATGAAATCTAAGGAGAAAAGACCTGAGTTACAAAGCTGAGCTTGAACCCCAGCTAGGCTAGTGTAAAAATTCTTTGCTATAACTTGCTGGCAGTACATGACATCATTACTTTGAATGTGTATGTGTATAAAAAAGAGACCAGTGGTCTCAACCACTAACCCCCATCCCGCACCCCAACTTTGAGATAGGTTTCTCATTGCCCAGGATCTCCTGTAATTAGGCTGCTTTGTCTGTCCACAGCACTGGGATTACATGCTCCCACTCATGTTCTTTTGGTGTTTTGGTGACTGAACTCACCTACTGAGCCATTGCCTCAAACCCATCGTTTTCATGTGGCCTGGTGATAGTTGTTTGGATTGAGAGCCCCGGACAAGAGCCTGAGGTGCATATTTTACCTTCCAAAGCATACCTGGCCTCCTGGTTCTCTCAGGATCCCTTGATCCCTACCTGGTGTATCCTGCCCCCAACCCTGAACTCACTAGCCTAGGGGCCGGTCTGCCCTTTCCTCAAAGGCTCTTTCCTATATAATCCACACACTGTGGGCTTCCTCCCTTTTTCTCCTTCTCTCTCTTTTGTTCTTTCTCTTTTTTCTCTCTCCCCTCTTTCTCTTTGCATGGCAACTCCTCAGCCTCAGTCCTTGAGGCCAGTTAATATGCCTGAAAACAGCTCCCCAATAAAACCTGTGTTTAGTCTAATCTAATCTGGTTTGATTTGACTCATTTCAACAGTGGAAGCATCTCATGCTCGTTTTTTCTCCTTTTTTTTTTTTTTTGAAAATGCTCTGATGTGCCAGAGAGGTGCATTAATATTGAAAGTGTTAATTTTTATTTAATGCATAGTAGTTGTGCATTTTCAATCCTTTACCTTGGAAAATCCTTTGTATCTGCTTTTTCATACCTACAAGTAATAGTTGTTGACTCTGTTTGCTATAGTGTGCTTTCAATGTTATTCCCCCATGTAGACTTCAATAACCATTAGCCACCCTCTCTCTATCCTCTCCCTCACCTTACTTTCTGCTACTCATAATTCCACCCTTTTAGGAGAGCAATAGTTAAAAATTTGAAGCATTTCTTGCACACCTGGCACTTTTCCAACTGCCATAGGGCTATCACCTTATTGAGTCCTCATGGAGAAACGTATTATTCACCCCTTTATGAGGCAACCAGAGCACAGAGTGTTTGACATACTTCAAGTCAAGAGGGAGCAAGATGCAGCTTTTGACCAACTTGGTGACTCTACAACACACTCCTCTGGTTTGTCCCTAATATTTTTTTTATTTGAATTTTATTTCTTTCCCCACTTGAGTAAGATGCTTATGTTTAATTCAAGGAGCTGTGGTGGAATATGGTGAAACCCTGCTTATCAAGGCTGAAGTCTACTACGACCAGATAGCTTCTCTAGACACAGCAGAAAATAGAGGACTCCTTCATCAGCACTTCCGCTTCCCTGACCTTGTCTGGGAAGCCTGAATTTCTACACGATCTACCTGGGGAAGGTCCAGAAGTCCTTGGCACACCTACAAGCTCAATTTCCTCTTTTCGCCTTGCCTTGCTTTTTTCTCAATAAGAACACACCCAGCATGTACCTGGGATTCCTGGAGTGCCTCCCATGCAAATGAGGTATTCACAGAACTTCAAAACTCCAGCTAAAGATTTTAATTTACCACAAAAACTCCTTAGCACTCTCCAAGGTCCATTTATACCCTTGATTCACCCCTAAGGGAGGAATTCACAGAAGCTAAGATCATCTAAAGCTGTTTCATTGAAGATAATCAGAGAGGCCTTTGCCCAAATGATCTTTAGCGCTAAGATCCTCAGAGAAGGTCTCTCTATCCCAGCTCCCTGCCCTCACTCTCTTACCCTCACTCCTTCAGAACCCCACTCATTTTGGAGCCTTGGCAGGCTCTCCAACACACATACACCACTGTGAAAGAGGATCAAAATTTCTAATGCACATCTTATCAGAAAATTTAGGTACCATATGCCTTGTGTAAAAATGAAATACGACGTGCAATTCGATGAACAAATATGTATTGGGGAGATGGCTCTGTGGGAGGATGAGAAGCTGAGTTGGGAGAGCTAGAAGTGTGGCCTATAGTTCTGCTGTCCCTACAGGAAGATGGGTGTTAGAGACATGTAAACAGATAAAAATTCACGAGTCTGAACCCTGGTGTGTGTAGCTAGGAATGATACCGGAGGGCGTGGGGTGGGGCTGTTCAAACAAGGTGAAAGGTAAGGACTGGCAGACAGTGGCCATCCTCTGACCTCCACAAAGGCGCCATGGCACACATGCTTGCTCAACCAAAGACTGAAAAAAAAAATCACTACGACTTTTTAGAAGCAAGCTGTAACTTCTCCATATCCTGGCTCTGCATATGCTTATGATAGAATGAACAAAACCGAGCAAGGAGATAAACAGTAAGGAGATAAAGAAATAACTTTCCAGAACTTCCTCACTAACTCTTGTAAGTAAAGGCTGTGCTTCTTAGAGCACAAGTTTCCTGTATGTTCCTTAATGCTGACAAGACTTCTGCACAACTGACCTCATGGTCCCAAAAAGCAGGTTCTCTATAGTCTAGACGCTTAACACATTCTAAAGAAAGTTAAGGCACCTTTTACAATGCCATCTATGAATCTATCTACAAATTTAATTTAAAAGGGGGTGGGTATATCTATTAGCTATAGGTCACTGAGTAAAATGTCATTATCTTTCTGAGATCCAAATATCTGTCTTCAGAACCTTTGAAGGTTGATTTCTCAGAGTCGTTGAAATCAAGTTTTAATACACTGCTTCTTTAGAGGTAAGATGTGGGGAAAATATGGCTGGGGAACCCAGGGTTCCTCCGCCATGCTGTGAGTAGTCGGCTGGGAAGGCTCTGGGTTCCTCCAGCTGGAAGTTAGGCCCGGCTGCTCATTAACTAAAAGCCTCTCCATGGTTTCTCATGGTTTCTCAGAGCGTGACCCCAACACACGAGGAAGTCCTTGGGTTTCCAAAACCGTTTTATTGGCATGGCGGATGATGGATGGATCTGGATTCATACCCCACAAAACCCAGGCCAGGCCTGAGTTAAATAGGGAGGGGGGAAAGCAGGGAGGGGCTGGGGAATGAATGCTTAGTTGGCTCCACCCTCTGGTCTTCAGGTACCTCATTAGTATGTAAATCTCTCTAGGGCCTGGGGGCCTGTTTATCACACCCACCACCTGTGTACGTGACTGAAGGGTGGAGATTAAGCCTCTTGTCAGGAGCCTGGGTTTTGGGGACATGGACGAACCCACAACCCGAACCCACAACCCAAGAACCAGGATACCCTTCCATGGCCCAACAGTAAGAAATAGACCTTTTTGTCAGTTGAAAAGACCTTGAATGGTCACTTTTTGAAGATATTCCTGATGTATTAGTAATGATGGGGCTAGTGAGAAGGCAAATTCACTACGTTTCTTCAGTTTTGATAACATGGCTGACTCATCCTGTACTAGACAGTCCATCCACAGACGGTGTGTAGCTCAACTGAATTCTGCATTTCACTCAAAGAGCAAACATTAACCAGATATATAAAAGGACTTTACAAGTAGTTATACTAGTTCTCGGGCCTTTAACGTCTGCTACAATCAGAACATTTCATTTATAAAGCCAGAGCTGAGGAGCTTTTTACTTCTGACCACAGTCTAACTTCTTGGAGACGTCATAAGGTCAGGGAGGCATTCAGTCTGTAGTAGGACCGATGGTGTCAAGTATGTTAACCTTGCACACCTGGGTGGTTGCAGTGTCTCTGCATAACTGCAACTGGTTTAACCAGATCAGGAATCCTGTTTGACAGACATAAAGAAGTAGAAAACAAATAAAGCAAAGATGAAGAGATTAAACAAGTACTTGGGATCTGGGAACAAGGTTTTAAATATACGTTTTCGTTTTTTCATAGTACCAGGAAAGTCAATGTGTGTGTGTGTGTGTGTACACACATGTACACACACACACACACACACACACACACACACACACACACACAAACACACACACACACTTCCCTGTTTTTCAAAGGTTGTTTCCCTGGGGCATTCCTAAACATTTAATAGTTTTTTGAAGGGCAGGATTACAAGTGGTTTTTGGGAGGACTTTCCCAGAAAGGCTAAAGATTTCTAAGCTGCCAAGGTTAGCTCCCTCCCTGTTTTCTCAAACCTTGGTGGACCTGGGCTGGGGATCCTGCATCTGGCCTGCCCAGCTCTGTCCTCCTGACCCAGACAGCTCCCTCTGCAAGGGAGCACAGGGCGAAACCTAGGTCGCGCCGCCCCCAGCCTCGGGGCTGTCTGCCAAGAGTTCGAGGCCACCCCAATCCGGATATGATGAAAGGGAGCCACAGAGAGAGAAGTGTTTGAAGAGTGTAGGAGTGGCAGCCCGAGGGTGAAAGAGTCGCACCAGAGGATCCTAAAGTCCTTCCCGGAGCGGGACTGCCCGGAGGAAAGGGACTGAGAGAGCGCAGAGTCAGCGCGGGCGGCTGCCACTGTCGCCACCACTCCCGGGGGCGGTGGGACGTGGTCAGGCTGCCGGGACGCGATGGGGCCGCGGCCCGAGCCTCGCTGACTACCGGTGGCGGGAGGAAGGGACTCGGAACAACCCGCGTGGGGGGAGATGCCGAGGTAGGTGGAGGTCCCTTAGGTCGCACTGCTTCTGGGGTCCCCGCGCGTCCCCTCCCAGCGCGCGCGTCCCGCTCGCAGCGTCCCCTTAGGCTGCTTTCAAATCCTAACTTCCCCGGGGTGGAGTTGGAGGAGGGACGCAGAGGGGGAGGGAATGGCCCCGGCGCGGCGGCGTGCTGCGCTCTAAAAACAGTTGATCCTGCTGTCCCTTTTGCTTTTCCCGCCAGAGGCAGGCCGTTTCCTGCACCCAGCACCTAAGCAGCCGGGGTCGGTTCACCCCGCGGGGACGGCGCGGGCTCGGAGTGTGGCCCATGTCCGCCGCGGGTGAAGCCCTCGCTCCGGGGCCCGCGGGGCAGCAGTGCCCGGCTGAGGCGGGCGGCGGCCGGCTGGGCTCCCCGGCCCATGGTGAGTAACCAGTGCTTGCACACTTACGGATGGAGCGGTGGGTGGGTGAGGATGGAGAGGGGCTGCGAGGATGGGCTCCAACTTCGTAGTTGTGAACTTTTGCATACTTCGTGTTACTTAAACAAGTCTGCCCGAGGATCCTTGCCCCAGATCAACAACCGGATAGGAGGGCGGGGTCCCTGGTCCCTCTACTCCCCCTTCCCTGTGAGAAGCAAGAATGGCTTCTACCTTCTGCCTAAGCACTTCTTGGCCAGAGACCCAGGAGGGGTGTGAGGTCTCCAAAGCTTGTCTAGTTCTCTTAAGTTCTTATGTTCTTTTCTCACACAGGACTCTTCTCTGCTCTCTCTGAGCAAGTGTGGGGCTCTCCTCATCTTTCTGCTTCTTGTAGGGGTTCTCTGACCCCCAGGTTGAGCATCCAGGTTTCTGAGACCAGTTTCTTTTGGAGCGTCTCCTGCATATGTTTTCAATAACATTTGTTTTGAAATAAACATGTTCCAAGAATGAATTAACTCTTTTGAGTTCTTCCAAGGGGAAAACAACATTTTTTGCTTCTGGGAAACTTCCATAACCACATTTTAAAATTCTTTGAAGGTAATAGATTTCAGGTGGTGGCAGAATCAGACTGTTAAATTTCTCTTACCTTTTCCAGTAAAGACAATTCAAATGAGGACAGTTCTGATTGGCAGACACCAGATAACTTTACAGGTCTCCAAAACTCTTGATTTTAAGCATGTCCAAAATCTTGTCTCCCAGTACCCCAATATATATTTCCTTAACTTTCTTTCTTTCTTTCTTTCTTTCTTTCTTTCTTTCTTCCTTTCTTCTTTTCTCCTTTCTTCTTTTTTTTATGCAAAAGTAAGAGAAGTTGCTGTTCTAGCCAGAGTAGATAAAAGCAGAAAATATCCATGCTTAAATTGAAATGTTATGTTTATCATTTTGTTTTAGAAGAGTGACTCATTTCTTTCCCTAAACAGAGAGGATCCAAGTGATTAGCTGTAGAAAAGCACAGAAATGGGCTGATAAACACATGTTTTCTCAGAAGCAGCCCATCTTACACACACTATTGTCAACATGGTCATTTCTCTGTCATTAGCTATGCCAGCCACAGTCCTAGCCACTCCTGGATAGACTCTTCATAACCCCCACTTGGACCATTAATCGCTGCTGTTAAACAATACTTACGCCAAAAATCAGCATCCAGCACGCCAGGTAAAATGATTTGATTTGGAAATAGTCAGTATGCACAAAACCTAATGTTAATGTTACGAAAGTTTAAAATCTCCTGGAAGAACTTGCCATGATACCTCGTGTACCTGTGCAGAACAAAGCTGCTTGATGTCAGGTGATCTGAGTACAAAAAGTGGGACATCTAAAAGGACCTGAGTTAAATGCTAGCTGTATACAAGATGCATATCTCTCTATGGAAAATCAATGTCCTGTTGCAACTGAACATTACCTTCCTCAAGTAGTCCCACCTTTTTACCCCATCACTGGGTCTTTGTTGTTATTTCTGAAAAACAAAACATAGTGTCTGAGCATAGTAGGACATCAGTGTTCAGTTAATCAAAATTTAGTTTTAAAATTCTGCACACAACAAAAAAGAGGAAAGTATAATTCCTTAGGGACATTTACAGAAGATGTTTTGTAAAAGAAAAAAAGAATGAGACATGTCTTCTGCAGAGTTAAGCATACTTATTATATGTACACTGTGCTCATATATGTAATACCACAGTTAGTATGTTGCAATCAGCTATTTACTACACTATAGTAACCCCTAGTGTAATTCTTTAAAGTTGGAAGTAATTTTAGGGATTTTTTTTTTTTTAAATCTGGATTGAATCTCCTAATCAAATTTTGGAATCAGTTCTACAACCTTTAAGGTGGTATTGGGAAATGTAACAGAATAATCCAGTGTGTTTTTTCAACATTGAGTTGGAAAAGTTTTCTTTACTGAGAGGACAGTCCCAAACATTTACCTTTCTGTTGTGCTTCTGTAATCTTTTCTATTGCGTTGAAAGCATTATAGATATTAGAACTCTTTCTGGTGTGTTCTGAAAGGTATTACAGAGTAAGGTGCTTGCATGCTACAAGCTGTAAATGAGAACCAGGAAAGTGGCAGGCAAGGTATTTCTGGGATTCAAGGTCCAGGAGAGGAAGTGGGCCAGGAGATAGCATGACTTAGCTCTAGTTACGTACTGTCATGTGGGTTCATATTTTTTGATGCCCTAAGGGCTAGTGGAACTCTAGATGTGTATGTGTATTCTTTCATCATTTTATAATAACTAATTGAGAGGGTTTTTTTGCTTTGTTTTTTGATTCTCCTATGGCAAAGAACCAACCACACTTGGAGGTTGAATATGAACTCTGGGCCTCTGATTTGTTGTCTCTGCTTTGGCAAGCAGAAAATAAATGTGTTTTAAAATGATTTTTCTGTTTATAGCCAACTTCTAAAATATTGAGTTATAGTGTCATGCAAAATTCTTGTAGAAATACCTTGGTAGGTGAAAGGCTATTTGGTCCATGCTTGTTCTTCTAAGAAAATGGGTTTGTAGATATGATTCCTCTCATTGCTGTTTCCTTTGCTTTTGGATTAAGCATTTGAATGCTCTTTCTGCTGTCATGCAGTACTGTAACCGAAAGAGCCTTTACATTAAGTGCTACATTCATAAGTTTGTAATTTATATGTAGTGGAATCTTTAGAAATAATTTATTTCAGTGGGTTATATCTTTACATGAGGGAAAGGATGCCCAAAGAACGTAAGGGGCTTGCTCAATCCAGCGATTGCCCCACATACATCGACAAACAAGAAATCAGGTGGAGCACAAATTGTAAAACGTATGCCATAGTGATAAATGCGGTTGCAGTAGTGAATCAATACAACCTTGTCACATGAAGAGATGCCCTGAAGTTAACAGGCTCCGGATAGTGTGAATCACTGGAGCCCATTTCCATCCCAACCCCCACCCCAGTGCACTTGCCAAGACGTACACTGTTGGACTCAGTGCTGGTATATACTTTAATGTGATAATGTGTGATTTAATGTACTCTTGTCTCTAGGGAGAGTCCTCTGAGACTATTAGGCGGACTTTTCATAGCAGGATGCAAAATGCCAGTGAAGTTAATTAAAAATAATCTAAAATAGAAGCGAGGGAGAGGCTCTTCAAGCTGAAACTGCTTAAGAGGAGCTCCGACTTAGAAGCTTAGCTGTGTTGTCAGGAGTTTATAGAGCTAATCAGATTTCCTTTTGGGAAGCCTGTTTGTTTCAATTTATATAATGTAAGCTTTACATATCTGAGTTTCTCTACTTTGGTCATGCTGTTTTATCTCTTTTAAAGATGGCATTTCTCAAAATTTATTATCTTTGGACAGCTTCTGTCATTAGTTCTCAACCGGAGATGATTTTGGCCCCAGGAAGATTTTTTAACTACATCTGGAGACATGTTAGGTGGTCCCAACATGGCAGGGTATGTTACCAACATTTGGTGAACAGAGGACAGGGATACTGTTCAGCATCCTTCAGGGCACAGGTAGCACAGTAACCAAATAATAAACAGCCTGGCCAAAAGTCAGTACTGATTGGACAGAAAAATCTTCTGTCCTTATTTCTTGGGCACCAATAGGAATTCATTCTTACTCAGGTGCATAATAAGATTCTCTAGGTAGAAAAATCAGAGAATCTGCATCTGCAACAAGGTCCGGGTGGTACTTGATTCTGTCTAAAGTTATTTAATTCAGAGCCTTTATTTATAAAAATACCCATTTTGTTGACTTTTAAATAGAGAATAGTCCTTTCTTTTTATACTGGGAGGGGTAGAAGGGAGTGCAATAGAGACTTTTCAAAGAGCTGTACAAACAATTCTAAATTTAAATTTTATTAGTCCATGAAAATGCTCTACTGATGCAAACCCCCTAAATTTTGGTTTTATATTTTAGCTCAATCCCAATGAACTTCTGAGCTTTGAAACCATATATTAAAAAAAAAAGTATATCTTAAATAGCATAAAAGAGATAGAAGAGGAAAATCGAAGGCATGCCACAATGAGATAGGATTGGAATACCTTTGCCACCTCCATAAAGATGCTTGTCCTGCATCCCTTCATAGCTTCTTGGAGATGCTACTGTGTAGTAAGACACAGAGGCAGCTTTCACAGGAGTCCTGTTAATTTGTATGTTGGACTCTTGGTGCCTGGATTATATTTTTGCCTAGAAATAGTAATAAGTTATATTTTGATCCTTAAGAAAAATCTCAAAAGATTGTTGGAAATAAATTTTATTGAAACTTTCATTTTTTTATGATAAATCTCACAATATACTATTACAACTCTGGCAGCCACAGACAAGGAACAAAAATTAAAAATAAACCCATTAGAAACTGTCCTGAAACACTTTTTGCATATATATTCTTGAGGAAGGACAGACATAATTAGTAAAATCGATGAAGAGTTGTTGAGATTTAAAGGGAATGTGGAGACATTTTTACACACAGTGAAAGCCAAAGTCCTAACTCTTTCATAAGAAGGAAGGGAGTAATGTCTAGTTTATAAGATTAGCTTCAAGAGGGCAAGGCTTGTCAGCATTGTATTGTTTCTTCCTTTGCTAAGAGTCAAATGAGTCAAGGAATGGAAACTGGAAAATTTTAATAACAAAGGCACAGAAGGAAAGGGAAGGAAGAAAGCAGGAAGGAAGGAAGGAAAGGAGGAAGGGGTGAGTTAAAACTCATCAACCTATGCATTGATTTAAGTACTTGGAGAATTTGAGTTGCCTAAATTGAATGGTAGGAAACATCTGTTTTATAGTTTAGTCTGGTATGAACTGGGCAGGTGACTAGCATGTTAATTATATTTACATACATGAATATGTATACATATAACCCCCCCCACACACACACACACTATTATGTACCATAATAGAGACACAAAGAAAGTTCAATGACCGAAATCGGAAGACACCAATGATCTCTAGTTGGGAATTTGGCAAAATCTTCAGGAAGACTTAGTATGACATGGGCTAGGAATCATGGTGGTAGGACTTATTGCTGAAGCATGACTTACTCAGGAGGGTGATTATAGAATGTTGGGCACTCCAGACAGATAAGTGCATGGGCTTCATGAAAGAGCAGAAGATGACAATGAAAACAATGAAGACTGGGTAAAGTCTGGGTCAGGAGGCTTTGTTCTGTTGTGGAACATGTACATTTTTTTTTTATTGTTGCATCAGTGAGCCTTTGAAGGTTCTTTAGAGAGGGAATGTAGAAGACAGTTTGCATTTAGGAGACCAAGCATGATGACAGGTCAAAGGGTGATTTTGGAGTAGGGGAAAGAGTTGAATTGGCAATTATCTAGAGCGTTACTACAGTACCCTGGAAATAGTAGAAGATCTAGGACAGTGCCAGTGCAGGGGACACTGAGGAAATGTAAGTGAGAACAGCAGTATAAATAGAATAACCCTTGCCTATCTTCGAGGGCCTACTGATATTTACTAATCTTTGATTCTTTTGAGGTCAAGTGTATTTTTTATACATGTTGATGAATTAAGTGGGCATTGTTATGTAAAATATGTAATATAAAAGCTGTTGCAAAGGTAAGAATTGAAGGTCATCTATAGATTTGCTCTGTCACTCATCTTGTATTGAGTATGTTGAGTCCAGGGAGCTTCACATTAGTCATAGTCACCAGTAGGTAGCCAAAAAGTGGCTTTGTAACTAGGGGTAGGTGACTGTAACCATCGCAGAGGGAGATGGTGGCTCCAGAGTCAGGGAAGGGATGAAATCTTGATGGAAGTCTACACCTTGCGAAGAATACTGAAGAGGAGTATAGACGGGGCAGTGGTAGTGTACCCCTTTAATCCCAGCACTTGGGAGGGAGAGTCACGTGGATTTCTGAGTTCCAGGACAGCCAGGGCTACACAGAGAAACCCTGTCTCGAAAAACAAATCAAATCAAAACAAAACAAAACAAAACAAAACAAAGGAGTATATAATGGCTCTCCAGAAGTATTGAATATGTAGTGATACCTATTGGTTATAGGAGGTAAGAATTGTCATTTGTGAAGGACAAAGGATGTGCATAGAAAGCTTCTCCCAGAATGGTTGGTTGAGAATTCTCACCTTACTGAGAAGAAAGCTCAGGACAGTGGCATCAAAATATAACATGGGTTGATTTGAGTGTCTGTGTTGTATCGAGCACTTGTAGAACAAAGAGTCAATTTCTAGAAAGGGTTTAAAGAGTTGGGATATTTCCCTTTGAAATGGTGTGAGAGAAAAGGATTAAACTATAATCTGGAGAAAATTAGATAAAAAGAGACTATCGAAGGCTCAGCTCCCCTCCCTAAAGTAGATGGTAGTATTTGTAACGAGCACGGGAGGTTAGGATGAGTCAAGACATTTGAGATTTGTGGGAAATGTTGAAAGAGAAAAGTATTCAAGAGAAAATCAAACTGATGCAAGCCCAGGGCTACCCAGTGGGGCTGAGGGCTTAGCTAAGAATGAGTGGCATGAATTCTGCTGGACACGGATCAGCATGGCTGACTGCGTTTCTCAGAAGGGATCATGTGGGAGCTTGGGAATAGAAGCAGAGAGAATGGATTGTGGAATTGGCATAAGACTAGGAATTGGCAGGGTTTTAGAAGTCATGGAAGAAAAAGGAACAAAGGACAAATATCCTGCAGATGTGGCGGGAGTGTCTTTGTACTCGTCGGTCATCATTTCAGGTTGATAGAGGAGGAGGAGAGAGGGAGAGAGGAAGGGAGGAGGAGGAAGATAGTGAAGGAAAGCTTCCCAGCTAGCAGACATTGCCACAGGCAGGTGAAGACTCCAGCAGAGTGAGGGCGGCTTTGTTTGGTCAGTCTGCCTTCAAGAACTTGATATATATGATCCAGTGACCTTTACAGAGCTGTGAGGGAAGCTGTGGAATTTTGGGGCGTGTTAGGACTTTTCCTGTTTCTTTCAACCGTATTTCCTGGATCTGGTTGGGATGATTTCATGGAAAGAAAGCCAAATAACAGTGCATTTTACCAGTATTATATTTTTGGAGCAATAAAAGGGTGGGGGAAAATAAGGAAACATAAATTGACATAGTCTACAGTTATGCCATTTGAAAATGGAAAATTGTTTAGAACAACAAACAACAGGGGAAAAAAATTCCATCTAACCGCATGAGATAATGCAGGTTCTCTTGTGTGAAGGCCAAGGACAAAGCGGGTGATTTCTGTTTCTGTCCCTAAGTATCTGTGTTCTGCTTTTGTTAAAAGACAAGTGTGCGTTGCATCATTCTAGACTTTGGAATGATTTTAATGTTAGTGATTCCCCGGGGGCAGACTGAAGAGGTTGCAGCCCTTCTATTCCAGAGAGATGTTGTGTATAAGAACCAGTATTTTAGATCTGTCTCCCTTCTTTTTTCCTCCTCTGCCTTTCCCTTTTCTGTTCTGTCTCTCTTGCCAATAACAGTAGCTCTTCCTGGAAGGTTGTAAAAGTCCAGCTCTTTCCACCTTAGCATGCATACCTGGGAGGAGTAAAGCTCTAAGCTTCTGAAGTAGGAGTTCTAGTGTAGAATTCTAATTCTGATCACTCAAACTCCAGTAAGCAGGAACTTACTGTTTTAGCCCGAAAATGTTAATTTGGCTTGTGGTTTCTACTTGCAATCTACTTCTGTTTTCAGATTCACCGCCCACGTGATCTGAACAACGATGATTCATATACATGTGCCTTTTGGCTCAGTCGTTTTTGCAGTCTCAGGAATGAAGCTGGAAATGAGTTTTATGCTAACACATACATTTTAGTATTGACATTTGAAAGGGAAGACCCTGTCCCCGAGTGTTTTGTGCACCTGCTATGTACATGGCCCCTTGAAGATTAAGAATGCTTATGCGCATAGCTGTACCCATAAGGCATATAGCTATATGCAAATTGGTGAGGGAGGATGTGAGGTCTGTTAACGGGAATTGCAATCCTCGCTTACATACCACTGGAAGATTACAACAAGAATGTGTGACAGATTAGGTGATGCCAGTTGTCACTCAGGCAGTTGTGGTCTCATTCTAGAGCTTATCAGAACGTGTAGTGACTGGGAGAGACTCTCAGGGTTATGAGAAGTGTTTGGTTTTATTGGGCGTGTGTTGCTGGTGACATCACTTAGAATGTATGACAGATGTTAGGTTTTATTTCTTTACTGGTCTATTTTGGTTTGAATTTGTATAGAGCTGACACTCAAAATGAGGTAGCTTGTGGTAGAGCAGGTGTCAGAAACTCTGAAGTCAGGTGACGGAGTGGTCAGGAGCCAGCTCTGCCTTCTCTACCCAAAGTATAGTTTTCCTCATCCGTTTCATGATGAAACAGCTTCTGACCTTTCAGAGCATTTATGAATATAAACCTGCTCTCTTATTTTACCCAAATTATTAGCAAAATATTTAGTTTTTTTTTCTGAAAGGTTTCATATCACTTCTCAGTAAGAAGTAAGATAAATTATCAAGCTTGAGAAAATAGCAAAGAAGCTCCTGGCCAGTGCACAGTGTGAAAGGCAGTTCTTTTTGTTTGGTTGCTTAGCAAACAAATGTTTAACATAATTTTCATAAAAACATATAAAACCAAATAGCATAATCTGAGAACAGAAAACAGAGTTTCTGTGT
This sequence comes from Rhabdomys pumilio, assembly GCA_030674055.1. Taxonomy (NCBI): domain Eukaryota; kingdom Metazoa; phylum Chordata; class Mammalia; order Rodentia; family Muridae; genus Rhabdomys; species Rhabdomys pumilio. Next base: position 24,703,025 of record JANHMN010000016.1, read on the forward strand.
AATTCTTGATCTAAGGAACACTTTGTTGAGTTTTTCTGAAAGAAAAGCATTTCTCCTTGGGATGGAAACAGATGGGCATCCTGGTAGTACATGGAGCTTTGTAAGCAGGTGGGGACTCTTGACTAGCAGGAATGGTAAATGATAAATGTTTAAGATACAAAAAAAAACTGGAAAATAAAAGTTGCTGATGGTTCTGTTCCTTCCATTGCCCAGGATTCGGACTTCAGTAGGGAAACAGGCAGAAAGAGTTGAAGACTGGAAGGGGTGTGGGAAATCACTGTGTTTCCTTTGCTAAGGACGATAGGCCTATCAGGATATCTAAGATAAGAGACCCGTACAATGTCAGCAGCATCTTATAGCTGCTGAATGGGTGAGAGGTAAAGAGATTGCAGAGCTACATAAAAATGGGTTGCTGTGCTTAAGGGACAATTTAACAAAAGTAGTATCCCAGAGGTAGAGCTGAGAGTGTCCCAAAGGTAACTCAGGGAATTATTTGAGACTTTTCTGGCTTAGGTGTTTCTGAGAACTAGCAGAGCCTCTACCCCAACTTTAAATCGAATCTCTATCAATCATTCAGCAGTGGAAGAAATCAATGTCAATAAAGTTTTAATTCATACATCATTGTTTTGTTTGTGTCCTTACCACAACTTTTAATGGCCTGCTCTGTCTTCTCCTGTGCATTTACTTCAAAGTCGGAGTCTTGAGCTTTGAAATGCTGTTACAGATTAAACAACCCCTTTGGCTCATTGTTGAGTTCCAGTGCTCTTCATTCTTGTAAAACTGCCAAATAAGGGTTCATTGCTTGGCCAGAGAACCAGAAAAGGAATTTGGTCCTAATCAAATCACTGAGAGCTAGCAGAAAAGTGTTTCAAACCGAGACCCACTGAAAGAGGGATTCAAAAGTACATTATGTGCAGGAACAAAAACATCATAACCAAACCCACGATGTAGTATAAGCGTTACATACTAATAATTTTTAAAGGAGGAATAAAAAAAAAGAAAGGTGAACTTGACAAGATTAAAGTTGAGAGTATCATCGTGTTGACACAGGAGAAGATGGCAGAGTTTTAGTTCGTTCTACATGGTGTTCATAGACAGCTAAGTAAGGAAGCTATTGTGGACACCGTGTCTGGATTCCAGCACGGACTGTTTTCCCAACATTTTGTCTTCTAGGTAAAGTTAAGTAAGACTACTGTGTCCATAAAGACAACTAGAATGCAAACCCAGAGAATGAATTGAGGTAGTTCTCAAAGGGGACAGAGAACAGGAGACATTTTAAAAGATGCAGTTGTCACATAAGGCAAGGATAAACATTCATGTAGATTTGTTTGCCTGTCAATTTTGCAAACAGGAAACTAAAGCAAATCAGTCAAAGTGTTAGGGGAGATAATGTCAGCTAGACATGGAGGAAGTCTTTGGATAAAACTGATTGGCAACTGTACTTCTGCTTTAGCTGGTTCCTTTCTCCTGTAGGACCAATGTCTGTGTCTTTAGTCATTTCTTGGGGCATGGTGAGTACTGAATGTTTTCGTCTGAGTTCTCCGTCATGAGTAATTCTGGAGGCTGCTAAGACAAGAATGCTACATTCCACGAACCTTTGAAGGTTTGGCTATAGTGTGAATGTTCCCGGTCGAGAAAACATTGTTATGCTTGAGAATTCTGTACCTCAGGATCAGATGACTTAAAAGTACGTTCACCAGATTAGGAGCATAAAGGTACTTGAGATTAAGATGTTAAGAGGTAATACATTCTTTTTTCATTACCAAATTTCTCTTTCTAATCCTTCCCCTCTTTTAAACATGGACAGTGTAGTACCCTTCTCTCCCATTCTGATTTACTGAGACATATTTTTAACCAGCAATGCATTTTATACCTTCTTTTAATGTTCACATTCAATCATGTATTTCTATTTTTGTAAGTATTTCCGTTTTGTTTCTGCATATTTTCCTTTGGCTATCTCAATAGATAAGCCGGGTCACTTAAAGTTGTTTTTTTTAATTATTATTATTATTATTATTATTATTATTATTATTATTATTATGATTATTATTATTTTACATTTTGAATCCAGTCAGACCTTAGACTTCCAAATTCCTTTCAAAAGAATGCATTTCAGATCTTGCTAAAAAGTCTCACCAGTTTTCAAAGTTTGGGTAATGATGAATTAGTTGAATTGACATAAGCATTCAACTCAATCCAGAAATACTCATTATTTATCTGTGATTACATGCATTTTTTCTGTTTTATAAAATCATGTATGATTATCTATATGCCTGTTTGTCCGCCAATGTGTGTTAGAGTGGTTATTTATATGGTCTTACATGCCTTTCGGAAGAGGAGATTGTAATCCATTGGGGGGAATGGACAAAGAAGGGTGGATTTGCATTGTTCTGTAAAGGTCATTAGGCTTGAGGGTTGTTGTTTTGTTTTGTTTTCCTTTCGGATCAGTGAAGAAGTGAAATTCCAGGCCCCAGGTCTTCCTGAGAGCTGGCTTAACTTTGTTTTTGGTTTTAAAGGTTATATTTGCAGAATTTCCACATTGTTCTGAGCTGCTGGGAAAAGATAGTCACGGCTTTTTTTTTTTTTTTCACTTTTTTTTTTTTAGTGATTTTCGCCTAAGATGTTTTCTTAGGATATTGTCAACTAGAATACAATTGTCTGGGTTTTGAATGGATAATAAAATGAAGTCGTAGGAGACAATTTTTATAGATAGAAGACATAGAGATGAATAGAGGTTAGTAAACAGTGAAGATATATTTTCTAAACCGTATATTATAGATTACGGAGTACTTAATTGAAGTATATGAGGCCTAACTTGTATAATTCCCTAAATTTAAGCACAGCGATTTGTATTTTCTTTTTTGTAAAAATATAAGTGCATTGAACCATTACTCAGGCTTAAAAGGGCTTGCAAGATAGTCTCCAAGTTCTATGATTGTTTATACATCCAGTAAGCAAATACCACACAGATAACCAGAGGACAACATATTTATTTGATGGCTGCTTTGTGAGTTTGCCCTTGCTTACTTCAGGACAATATCTGAGAGGACATGATAGTATGTTTAAAAAAGAAAAAAAAATATTTAGACAGAATACTAGAAAAGGCTCAGGAAAACCCAGACTTTGTGGGCACAGACTGCTAAGTCAGAGGCAGGTATCCAAATTTAACTTTAAAGTATTCTTCTCCTCTTAGAACTGCCTTATCCACAAAGGAAAACAATAACAAAACAAACAAAAAACAAACAACAACAACAAAAATAAAACTCCACAACTTCCCATAGGACAGTACTTTTCCTTAGTCAATCTACAGACAGGTAGCTTGTATGGTATTTCAGAAAGGGATTACCAAGTGGTTTTTGACCTCAACAGCTTTCCCATGCCATATATATATGGCATGACTTTGAAAGATGTAAAAGAACAGTAATAGTCACTGTGAATGAGCTCTTACTATGAACAAGACACTGCTTTCTAAATATGAGTTCATTGACTATGACATAACCTATGTTCTAGGTACATTATTGTTCTCATTTTAAAGATGGAACTTTAAAGACAAGAATCTTAGTAAAGAATAATTTTTATAGGATTCTCATAATTAGTAGTTGTCCCATCGATTTGTCCCAAATTGATTTCAACCCTGTGTTCCTAAGTATTTCTCTAGTGCAGAGTCCAAATTAGGGATATTATGTCTGTCCTAGAGGTAGTAAAGGTGATCTTTGCTTATTGACAGGGAAGGATGCACACATCCGTGATTTAATGCCGTTGCATTATCCTTACTTCTTGGAAGGCTGTGTGTGTTTAGAATTTTAGTGTCTCAAAGTTTAATCAAGCATCCTTGTCCAATAATTTCACTAATCCTTGCTCGCTGGAAGCAGCAGTCTGTATTCTTTTGTTACTATGGTTTGTTGGAAGCATTCAGTTATTAGTGCTGGAGAGATGGGTCAGTGAGTAGTGTTTGCTGTACAAGCACAAGGACCTGAGTTCAGATGCTCAGACTCACATTAAAGTCTGGCATGTGGATACATTTGTCCCAGCACTGCAGGGGTGTTCACAGGACCATCCCTGGGATCCACTGCATCCAAAATTGTAAACTTCAGGTTCAGTGAGAGAACCTGTCTCAATCAAACAGAATGGAATGATGGAGGAAAAGTGTCAGCTTTCCATCTTCACATCCACACACATGGGTGAACACACACACACACACACACACACAGACACACACACACACATATTCAAGTACACACATGCATATAACGTATACATATACACACAAATATCAGCTATTAAAATGATATATTTGTTTGCATATAGACTGGTGGGCACATTCCAGCTTTATAGCTTTAGTAATTTGTCTAATAGAAGGGATTGAATTCACTAACTTTTGTCTACAAAAGAGATAACTATAGACATAGATTCCCTGATGACACATTCGTTTAAAACAAAGAACACCTAACTGACGTATCAGACTAAGAGCAGAGCATGTTCCCGGGTGGGGTCATACAGTTTGAAAGAAGGGCTGAGTGAGCACTGAGTTTTCTCTGCTGAAATCAGCTGGGCCACAAGATTCTTCTGCCCCTGTGCCCCATGCCCTCCATTGTCCTCCTGTTTCCACTTTGTTATCTGACTCTAAGACACGGTGAGTCTCTCATCTGTAAAACTGAACTGTTTTCTTCCTAATTATATCACTGATGGTTGTGAAGATCACCTAATAATATATATTTAAGTCTTTTGGAAATTTCCACGACAGTACTCTAATTGTGAAAATTCATTAACTTCTTCTTTCAACAAAGCAAACCATTTTTATCTTTCCCTTAAAAAAAAAAATTACCGAACTACCAGATATCAAGTAAATGGCTGTTATATTATGGCATATATAAGTTTCACATAAATTATTATCCAATTTATTTAATGTTTTTAGATTTTTCTTGCTTGTTATTAGCTTTTCTTTCTTGTTATGAATCAATTATTTGATTTCCCCAAGTGTCTGAGATAAGTAACATTATCAAGGTTTGAAATTTGGATAATACCAGCTAAGTAAAATAGTATAGAATTTTAACTGAAATAAAAATTCTACTTACTTGAAATCTCCTATTCTTCAGCAGAAACAATCAAGATTATGGGTGAGAACTGTCTCTCACAATTGGTGCAGAACTTCGATCACGTTAGTCATCTTGGAGGAAAAAATAATATGCTTAAATTGATCATTTAGGGCCTTTATTTTTTTCACCTCTTTGAGTTTTCTTTAACAGAATTCATAATTTATAATTCTCTAAAAATGAACTCAAGTCCTATGCCTACAATTTTTTCTGTGATTTCTTCTATTCTGAACATCCTTTAGTGTGTATGGGAATTTGAGTTCTATTGTTTACCCAATGCAGCCAGTTACACTGTCTGAGTATGAGATGGCCTTGGTAGTCCAACATCTCTGTTTTTCCATGTAGAGGATGAGGAAGGGGAGGAGGAGGAGGGAGGAGGAGGAGAAGGAGGAGATAGAGGAAGAGGAGGATTGTAGGGCCTTGCCCTCCTTACACAGCTGTCAGCCTTGGAGCCAGAAGGCTGACCCTGGACCGGTTCCACCACCTTCTGTTTTGTTGGGGCTTGATTGTTTCATGTGAGTGTGTTTGGTCTCCCTGGCTGAGAGATTTGTTGTAGGACATGCTCTCCTCTACAAATTGTTTATCTACAAATTGTCTTCCACTTCTCTGTGTAGAAGAAGCACACGGGAAAGTTTTGCACACCCACAAGTACACGCCAATCCTTTGGCCCTGTGGTAATTTTAAAAGACTTTCAATGTTTGGTACTAAAATATATTTATGTTACCCCATATATTGGTAGAATTGGATAGTATTATAAATCACTCAGATTTTGTACTTTCATAGTTGTCCTGATAAGAAAGTATAACTAAAAATAGATGTGTTCATTAGATACTTAGGCAAACTTTCATTTTCTGATTCCTTGGAATCCTGTATTGAGGAGGTGAATAGTAAGATATGAATCTTACTGCCTGTCCAGCTTGGCCATATTTCTTTTTTGACATCACTCTTCCATTCAGCAAAGCCACCTGCACTAGATCCTCTAAGGTTAGGGTCTGTACATCTATATGTGGCAAGAGTTCTCTGCATGATTCCGACTCATCATCAAAACCAAGAAGCATGGCTTAGAATAATCACACAAAGGAAAGAACCCATTGGCTATACCTGTCAACTCTTACAATTGGGTCCACAGTGATGTCCTATGCTAGGGAAATTGCTTGGCACCGGGAGTCTCCATCCTAGGCCTACACATAGTAACTGAATTGCAACCAGAAATCTTCGTATATACAGAATGAAATGGACTGAATCCTTGGCTTTCCAATGCACATGCGACACTGCAGGGCTACATTAATAATGATCATGTTATTAAACATCGTACCATGCCTACATTGATAATGGTCATCTGATATACATCTAATATTTAACTCTTCTGAAGAAGGACACAGCTGGTGGAAACCTGTTGCTGAGGTTGATTCTGTTTGGGTGTTGTCTGTAACACGCACGATTGTCTATCAGTAAAATCCTTCTTTCTCTCTTCCTTCCATTTCCTCAGTGATGTGTGCAAATACCCACTGTTTATGAGGCTAATATCTGATCTTCCTTTAAGATGAGGAAATGTAAAATAATACGAATAAAATGGTGTCCATGCATTAGCTTTTCCTAGCACTGTCAAGTGGCCACAGAAGCTTAGTTTATACAAGTAAAGAATTAGACTAAGACAATTTAAGTTTTTACTTGGAGCCTTTACTGAGCCTTGCCTTGGGCTAGGTGCAGTAGGTCATCATAGGACAAACTAGAGACCAGCTTTCAAGCCAAGACACTTAGCTTTCAAAGGAGGTAAAGTCGGACATCCCGGTGATTGTGATGTCACAGAAATCACACATAACTTCTTTCCCTTTAAATCTAATGAGACATGGAGTGATAGTTTTTTTCTTTTCCTCTTTTGACTTCAGGATACTAGGGATCATCTAATTATAGAGTTTGCAGATACGAAAGCTCACTTATAAAAGCATGATCAACTGTCTCTTAATAAAAATTTGGGGTAGAAGGAACTCCATTCCCTCCCCACCCCGGGAATAGGTTACATCATCATAAATCCATGGGTCTATGAAGCATGTGTCATTGCCATTATTCTGCAAGGAGTTGAGAGGGTCTGTGCTTAGCACTCGAATATTGGACATGATTCAAATATGCGTCAAGTGTGTCTAGAGGGTTTATTCATACCTATTTTCTTTTAGGCAGCAATGCTTCATAATGCCTCGGTTTCATGAATTAATTTTAATGGAATTAAACTTGAACAGCTCAAAATTATATAATTAATTTCATTCAGCTTCAATTAAAGTTACTAATTGAATCAAGCCTACTAGCATGACACCTGGCGGCAGTCAGCTTCGTAACAGTATGAGCATGTAGGACTGCTGATAAGCCAGTTCGTGTGTACTAGTGAGGTCACAGAAAGTCTTTTTTTTTTTTTTTAACTGATAATCTCCGAAAGGCTAGCGTTGACTATCGCAGTAATGAATTCTGGAATTGTTTAAGAAAGTTAAGAATTTAATTGAAACTAACACATCTTTTGAAGATTACATTTTTCCCTCTGATAATGCTGAATAAATGTTACAGAAATCTAGAACATACTGGTTTAGTATGCTTTAATT
>JANHMN010000016.1:24710718-24730479 GCA_030674055.1 Rhabdomys pumilio
ACACACTTTTTGTAGCAATCTTAGCCTCTGGGTTTCATCCTGAGTTTACACCCAACTATTTCTCATGTGTTGAAATGAGCTTTGTGACAGAATCGTTCATTTGTTGTGAAATCTCTGTGATGACATGAAACTTTTTTGCACGTGCAGAGATTTCTTCTCTCTTCTATTGGAAATGTTAACAAGACTGAATAACAACTTCTGTCTGAGTTGAGTCTCCTTCATTTCTTTGCCTCCGTAGCTTGATTATCATGTAGGTTCTCTACTCCTTCCTAGTAGTACAGACTCTATTCTCCCTGCTGATGAGCTCAGTAGTTGGAAATGCTTCAGCAGTGGAATATGATGCTGCTGACTAGTGTGTGTTCAACATGGTACCAGGGACTGACCTGACTGGGGCAGCAAGAGAGTGAAGAGACGACAAAACTAATTGACACACACACACACACACACACACACACACACACACACCTAGTAGGGATCAGGTGTTCTGGGTTCTCTGGTGGAGATGATGCAGCATGCTGGAAGTTCATGTTTATTTTACACAGTGGAACATGAAGGCAGTGTTTACAGTATACAGCTGAGTCATGGAGGATTTATGGATGCTGGTGAAGCAGAGGCAGATTTAGCTAATACCAGTAGAAGCAGTCTCTACAGGATAGCTCTTTTTCAGGTTGTAAGAAAGGAGGACATGGCATATATTTTTTTTCATATACCATGAATGTTCACTCTTTGACTAGAGGAAGGTTTTGCAATCTCTCTGAGCCTCACATAGTGTGAAATGTGCCAATTCTCCATGAGTCCGAGGCTTTGGTCCTTGACATGGCTGGCTCATGTCCAACAATACGAATTTACTCAGGACTTCACCCACTCCTGCAGATTAGCTAACTATGCCTTTGTTTCTGGTTTGCACACTCAAATACTCACTTCTCAACTCATCTCCCAGACTACGAACTGCATGAAGGCTGGGTAACGTGTTATATTTCAAGATAAGGACATGACCCAGTGAAATGAATAAATGTTTGTATATACCATATGAATTTGGTACATAATGTATAACTTATTTTCCCATTCTTTGGATCTTTTACCATCAAATCTAGATGGAAAGTTGGTCATTTCCAGCCCCGTCCATTTATCTGTGCAAACCTTACTTAGTTTCTCACATCTACCACCATTTCTGATATGTCATTCAGTTAAACTCTCCTGAGTGTCTGTTTGGACTTGGCTAACTCTCCACTTCAGTGCCTGTATTAGCTCCTTTCCTGTCGCTATGATAAACTATCCTGACAAAACCATCTTAAGAGAGACAAGGTTTACTGTGGAAAAAGGCAGGTCCTCGTGGCATAGAAGACAAGGTGACAGGAAGAGAAAGCACTGTGACACTGGTTACATTTCTTCTGCAATTAGGGAGCCCAGAATGAATGGAAGGTGGAGCATGCTATGATACCTCAAAGCCTACCACCAAGTGACCCATTTCTTCCATTGAGGCTTGGCCTCATGACATTTCCACAACCTTTTCGAATAGCTCCATTAGCCTGGAGAAGCTGTTCACATTTGTGAGCCTATGCAGGTAGTCTCAGTCTCTTTCTCCCCCTAAATCTGTCTCTCTTCTGTTCTTCCTCTTCTTCTTCCTTTCTCTGTCTCTATCTCTGTCTCTGTCTGTCTCTTTCCAACTCTCTCTGTCTGTCTCTGTCTCTGTCTGTCTCTGTTTCTGTCTCTCTCTCTGTCTCTGTCTCTGTCTCTCTCTCTCTCTCTGTCTCTGTCTCTCTCTCTCTCTCTCTCTCTCTCTCTCTCTCTGTATCTCTGTCATATCCAGTGGATATATAAAGGATATAGGAAAAGTGGATCTCCTAAGCATAACCTCCTTGTTCTTTATATGAAATAGAAATTATTCACCATGGCCCTCCAGTCAATTAGGATTGAGATCGTTTATTGTTCTCCTTAATACGTTGCCTTACTTAGTCATTTCACAAAGCTTCCATGGCTTCTTTGATTTGTTCCCCTTGCTTTTGAATTAAGTCCAGATTTCCTCTGTTGACATTCAGATACCCACATTCTATCTCCATCAGAACTTCACAGCCTCACCTCCTGTCCCTCTGAAAGAGCTTCCTAGCCTGGAGCTGGGACCTTTGCCCAAGTGTCTGCTTTTGGAGTTTTCCCATGCTGTTCTTCCGCCTTTCTCCCATGTGACTTTTTGAAGTTCTTCTAATCTTTTAGAAACCATCCAACACGCTCCCTTCTGTATAGTGTCTTTCTTGATCTCCGAATCCTGATGAGATTTTTTTTTCTGGTCTTTTGAACTCTTTTAGTTCTCTGGACCTTTCATAGCATGCATTTTACCTTGTGTTATAGGTTGTGTGTTGTTTGACTTATGCTCCCAATAAGACATTCCATTCCTTACATGTTGTCTTTCCACCTGAGAACTCATAATCCTACATACCAACCTCTCATCCTAAACACTTGCCTCTCCGAGGAGGCATTGCACACTCTTTGACTTTTTCCTTCGGTTTCTACAGAGACCTCTGTACCTGTTTCCTATATCCTCACTGCCCAGTTACTTCTCATTCAACTGTGCTCTGGCTTTCATGTCCATCAATCATTTGTAGTCTCTTCTCCTTTGATACTTTTTCTGTCTCACCTGCCTCCTACCTGTATGGACTCACTCGCTCTCATCCTTGATGTAACCTTTCTACATTTCTCTGTGATGACAGATCACTTGCTGTGCTGAAACTTATTTACTGCTATCTTGATAGGTTTTATTTTCTTGTGGGCATGTTTCCTTAATGATGAAAAGATAGTAGGAGCTCAACAAATGTTAATGGGCCAAGAATATATGCAATAGCCGATAACGCTATTATTATATCTTTGTAACCTATGGCAGACTTGGAAGCAATAGGAAAAACTTAAGCCATGTATGGTGCTGCACACCTATGATTCCAGCACTTGGGAGGTGCTGGTAGGAAAAGCAGGAGTTCAAGGTTATCATCAGCTACATAGAGAGTTCCAGGTCTGTGTTTTAGGAGATACTGTTTCCAAAAAAATCATCAAACAAACAAACAACCCTCCCCAAAATACGGAAAGACTGGTAGCATTCCTCAAGTGCTAATAAATGTTTAATCTTTTTCAGAAGCATGTAATGAGGAAAATACTGAGAAAGATAAAAGGCAAGCTACCAGTAACCACACGAGGTGTGGGCTAATGCGAGACCAGCCCATTTGGAGAAATCCTTCAGATGGTGAACTCGTCAGAAGTAAGTATTTCTTAAGAGAGAACTGGAGCTATTCAGTTACGATAGCACATCTTCAGTTACCCTCCCAAGTAATTTTTGTGACGCATCTCTAAATCGGACAGTGTTTCTACTGGTGCGAAAACTAGAATGTAAATACACTATGAGCTTTCATATCTTCTTTAGAATGGAATAACTGGCCTGCAAAAGTTATACTCCACTGTTAGATTTAGCCAGCTCTTTCTTGAGTGAGGACCCATTGGAGAGCAGGCGTCCTTAAGTACATGTCCAACACAATATGAGATCTGAAGGACAAAATGCTGTGTGGTTGCTATTCTTTTGGCAATTGATACCTAACTTGTTTTTGTGTTGCTATTTATGTCTTTTTGACGCTTCTCTTGCTTCTGAGGTGGCTTTATAGAGTATTTATAAAGCATTGGTGTGTTTATTTCACTCTGAGAATGTTAGGATATTTAGTGTCTTTTGAGTGATGTTCAAAATGTGAATTCAGTGTGAGGCCTTAGACGTGTGGAACTTGTGTCTAGTCCCAGAGCCCCCCTATGTTGCTCAAATTACATTTGGCATTAAAAAGGATTTAACAGAGGGAAGAGTATACATGGACACATTTGAAAAAGCATAGAAGGAAATCTTTTGAATTCTTGTTCATGGTTACTGTGCCTCGGAATTAGTATGCTAGAGTACAGAGAGAATGCATTTCTCAGATGAAAATGTTGTACTAGCTAATTTAATGTTAATTCATCATTTCAGACAATTTATAATATAGATTCCCACTTGTGTTACTTTTTTTTTTTTTTTTTTTTTGTCAAAAGTTTTGAAGTTTCTTTCTTCTGAAGAATGCTCAGTTCCTGGCCTTCACTGAATACTAGAAAAAAACACCAATTTGGCAGAAAATTAGCAGTAATAATACAAATATTGTTGAAAGACATTTATAGTTTTCCTTTCTAAAAAAGCTCACCAAACATGCTTTCTTTCTCTTAACTTTAGATTTGAGATACTTTTGTCTTAGAGAAGAGAATAGGAAGGAAGAAAATGCAACATAGAAATTAGTGACAAATGGGATTTATATAGCCATTTCTAAAGAATCAAGTCAACAGCATTTGAAGAAAACACTTACTTTTCAATATATATTGATCCTCTTTTATCGAAATATTAACTCTAAAATTGGAAAACATAAGGCTTGGTGGAATGCTGGCATATTTTGTGTGTGCTTTCTTAGAAACTAGACTTGGTGCTAAGGTTTACAGGAGAGAGTTTAATCTCTACTTACTGGGGACACATGTAGTTCACTCCCCTCTTTGTAGAAGCAGAATTGTAAGAGTTCCATTTAATTGATCTATTTCTCTAGTCTTCTTTTCCAAGCCCATAGTAGGAAAAAATGTAAATAAATTCACTTACAGCAAACTCCCAATACACAGTGGCATAAGGATTTGGAGATTTGGATTAACCGTGTTAAAGTTTTTTGCTACTTGGTAGAGCTCATCTTAGACACGAAATTCATCTTGTTAAAAATAGGATTTAAAGTGAATTGTTCTTTCCATTGTCTTCACCGCTTAAGTGGACACGGCTCAAAAATATTGCAGGAAATAGTTTCCTTACTGAGATAATGATGCAATGTGTGTTGTGGGACACTGGAGCATTTGGGAACAAGTGTCCAGGTTGCGACTAATGTTCACAGAAAGAATGTAGAGATATTGAGATCTATCACCTCCTATGTGAGTGCTTTCGTGACCTTTGGCAGATAAATAGACTTGGGGAAATAATGGCCATAGCTTGTAATACCACTGGAAACCCGAGCTGGCGAGCATTTTCAAATACCTGTGGGTGAACATCTGACTCAGAATGAGGATTAAAAATGCCAAACGCTCTTATTTCTGCTAGTTTCCCAGTCATACTTTTGTAGATGAAGGTTATCTTGTTGGATGTATAAGAAACATATGAAGTGGAGCAACTTGGAGCATGGGAAACGTGACTCCATCCCAGCCAGCACCAAGAAGTCTCCCATGGTGATTAGTAACAGCTCGTCAACCTCACTGATTCAGTACTCCATGTAGCTAGTCCATCTCCCTGATTCAGTGCTCCATGTAGCTAGTCCATCTCCCTGATTCAGTACTCCATGAAGCTGTCTGTCTGCCTTTCCTTCATGGCCTTTTCCAACAGAGTCCTCAGCCATTTCTTTCTAAGTCCATGTGTGCTTCCCACTTTAGGTGAGATGGGTGTTTTCTTCTGGATTCACTGTTCAGGGCATTGTGAAGGCTCAGCAGATCTTTTGTAATAACAATAGGCTTTGGAAAGGGAGCTGGCAGCTCAGAACCCTGCAGGGCTTGAAGTGAACATTAGCGATGAGTCAGTACTGGCTCCCTCTGGTTCCAGGAGTCTTGTGTGGCTCCCTGAGTGCCGTGTGGAAGAACAGGACAGCTGGCTTCCACAGAATTGATGTGAATGTTCCCACTGAGGTGCTAGGTTGGCTGGACTGAGAGAGCCTCAGAAAAAGAAAAGAAAAAGTAGATGGCCAGGGTGTGGGAACAGTTTCAAGCGCACAGCCCACTCTTTTTTCCAGTCTTCCATGGGATAGCTCAGCTGCATAAGTCAAAAGTGCAATGAGCAACTGTTGAATCTGACTGAGTTTTCTTTATCTGCTCTTGAGAGTAGTTACTGAGGGCTGATGACTCACTGGCTATCTCCACTGTCCAGGATGCCTGCTGTCTTCTCTACTGGACGTTTAGGGAGTAATTTATAATGGACCGTATCTTTGGCGATGTGCAGAGGCTGTTTGCACTTTTCTTCACTGAAAATAAAACAGCCCTGGAAAGTCAAGGGAGTGGCTGCTTTGGAAATTACATTCTAATTAGAGGGTGTATTCTCAGGCTTCCTAGATGAGATCCAAGCAACGAACTATTTCTAAATTATTCCACGAACTTTAACCTTGACCTCTGTGGACCACCTGCTTGTAGCTCACACCAAGTTGGCTCCCGTGCCATTCCGGGTGGAATCGTGAGCCTCTCTCCTTTCCATAGTACTTCTAGAAGAAACATGGCAGGTGGCCCGAGTGGGACTGTGATTTGAAGGCTTGTATTTCAAATCTGTTGCCCCTGTGTTGCTAACTTATTAGAGAAAATCCTTCCCGGAAGTAATAAATAAAAGAAGAAATCCATACGGAATGAGACATTTTGAATAAATAGGCCACAGAGAGTCTAGTGCAGGAATTGTGCCCTGTGAATATTTTTCTTACAAAATTTAAATGAAAAAAAAAAGACAGCTCTAGCTACTTACGTTTCTTTTTGTTGTTTGTTTGTTTTTTAAAGGTCTTACATTAGCAAAGAATTAAAAGCACATTAGTGGTTTTCTGAGGGAATTTTATAATTGGAAAGCTTCTTTTCTGTTTTATGATTTTAAAAAAAGATCCTTAAAATGCTTAAAAAGCATTCATATTCTGAGAAAATACTTTTGAGCATAATTTAATTTGGGGGGCATTTATTTCAGATTTCAGAATTTATATAATTTTTTTGTTTTGTTTTCCTTGAGAGCATGGGCTGAGATATCGGTTTTTCCCCATATATATATTAATATATAATATATATTAATATAATTAATATAATATAAAAATATATATTCCTTCATAAATATATGAAGACCATATATAGTGTGCTGTATAATTGGAACCTATACTTTTTAATAGTGCTTTGCTTTAATAATCACCAGTTTTCTGACCTCATAAAATAGACATTGTAATGAAATGACACCCGAGTTAATATTCATTTTTCTATTTAATCTGTAATTCACACAAATTTATAGAAGGTAATTGGCAACATTGCGTATTTTAATTATAATTAAAACGAAATGATCTTGGAGTGGTTTCTAAAATAGGAGGGGATGTTTACATGTGTATATGCAGATGCATACATGTGTGTTCACCTGTAAATTTGTGTATATGCACTTACATGTGAATGTGCATGTTTGCACACATGAACCTCTATTGACAGGCAGATAGCATACATCGACAATGTTTTCATTTAATTTAGGTCAAATTCTACTATCCTGGTTATTTCCTATGAAGAGCTTACACTTTTCTTTGTTCTTCTTAAGTGCCTGAGGTCTCTATTGCAGATTTTTCTAGGTCTTTCTGAACACTCCTGTTACTTAACTTTATCCATGGACATCGCTTTGTACGTAAATGCCTCCAATTCTAAATGTTATTACTTAACTCCAGAAATTTTCCTCAGCTTCTCTTCTGAAATAAATTTCCCATTAAATTAAACAGTTTGGTTCAGCTAATTCTCTCCTTTGTGGTTTTATAGAATTCCCATGATCTGAAGCAAAGTTAGAATGCTCTACTTAAATGGTAATCCCCATTCTGTTTAACCCATTTATTCATTTTGAAGAGTTTTTAGCTCTCATAATAGTAAGCACTTAATTGGCAGGAGAATGCAAGCCGCTCTCTAATTCACACTTGCAGCCCTTCCACAGCCTCAGCTCCTTGCCTTGCCACTCACCCTCCTACTTGAAGCCTTCCTCTTGGCATCCTCTGAATCTCCTCTCCATATCAACAGGCTCTGCTGTTAGGAGTTCTATTATTTCTTTTCTGAGCCTCTGCCAGCTTAGAGCTGATCACCCTTAATGAACACCATTCCATCACTCCAGGGGATTCTGCCTGTGTGGAAAACACAGAAAGAAAGGCAGGTGCTCGGGCATACTGTCATATACTTAGAACATTTCTTATTTTCGACGGGGGAGGGGGGTGGGAGGGGGGGGAGGGAGAGAGAGAGCATGAAGAGTTTTTGATTTCAGAGTTTTCCCGCAGCTCTCTTGTTTGAATGCGCATTTCGACAACTATTATTTGGCTTTTCTGAGAGTTCTGTTTAGATGAAACTAAGAATTATCCCCCATTGATGTAGCACCTTGCGAGGACTGGTGGTTGTAGCTTATTTAAAAAACAATCACGTCTTATTAATTTTTAGGTATTGCCTGACACTTCGTGCTCATTCATGTCTCTGAGAAGTACTAGGATCAAGTCGCTCTGACTTTTGAGTTGCTCAGTGCCCTTTCTTGCTTTTATCCAGATGTCAGTAAAGTCTTTTGTTTTTCACTATGCTGACCAAGTGTTTACACCCACTAGCGCAGTGCAGTTGCTTATTGTCCCAGAGCACAACACTTAATCATCAGTTATTTCAAAATCAAACTAATAGCTTGGTTTCCAGGTGGGGTGTGTGTAGTTTGAGTCATTTTTTTTTTGGATGTTCTACTGTATTTACCTCCATTGATAACTGTAGCCTTCTAGACCCCTATTCTAGAGCCGAGGTGAAGTTTCCGTACACAATTCACTTTTAGGGTAGATTGTTCCATGCTCACCCTTGTTCTTTCCCTTAACTGGAGAGTAATATTGTTCGTCTTTTGTGTTGAACATCTTAACATTAGGTATGGGAAGGCCAGTGGAGATGAACTGCTAGGGAAAGCGTCCTGATTGGGTGATTACTACTGGTGTTGAGTAAGTTACCTAACAACAGTGAACTCCTGTTTCTTATTTTCCAAATGGAGCTGCTAATACCAGGAGGCTCACTGTGTCCTTTTGAGGATTATACCAGTGACTTCTTGTTCTATTGTAGGAACGGATGGTGAGTTGTTCATCAGTGTGTGTTAGTATTATCCTTGAGCTGAGCTATGAATTTTAAGGTATTTTTCTTTTCATTATGGTTCCACTGAGCCAAATGGTTGGAAGCATTAAGATACATAGACTTAAGTTTTCCGAGACCCCTGATATCATGGCCACAGGTTTGCTGCATTCACCTGATTAAGAGCTTTCGTGTGTTATAAAGTTTATAAAGATGTTTATAATCCATTATACAGAATGTAAAATAATATTGTGTTGCACTTATATAAATAAGTGTTTGTGTGCATGCCTCTTTATCTTTCCCCAAACCATTTCTTTTTTCTTTTTCTAGACCAGGGGTTCTCAACCTGTGGATCAAGACCTCCTTTGAGGTCGAACAACCCTTTCACAGGAGTCTCCTGTCAGATATTCTGCATATTACACGTTTGCATTATGATTCATAACAGTATCAAACAACAGTTATGAAGTAGCAAAGGAATACTTTTATGGTCGTGGGTTGCTACAGTATGAGGAACTATATTAAAGGGCCACAGCATTAAAAAGTCTGAGAACCACTGCTTTGGATTAATTCAAGATTAAGAACTCATGGTTGTTTCTATGAAGAGTGTGTGGCTGCACATTAAAGTTCCTCTAGTTATGCACTACACAATACATGTTGTCTTTATTGCTCTTATGCCGCTGGTTTTTGTTCTAATTCATTTGCATATGTTTGTCATTCTATGCTAGGGCATTTGCCTTTTAATACACATCATATATTTGTCTGCCACAGATTTTCAAGTTCTTCCTGGTCATCCTAAAGTCTTTTGATCCTTCCTTGCCAGCTATGTGGTTGAGCTGGAGTGTAGGTAGGGGATAAGGGCTTACCATTGACCTGAGATTTAGTTTCTCATTTGTAAATTTTTCAAGCCTCTAAGAAGAACTGAGGCCTGGGAATTATCCTAGAGATCATCTTAAAAATGTTAACCTCTGAAGAAATAAATAGCATTTTAATTATCACTACCACAAGTGCTGTGGGCTAGATAATTTTAGTTTGCCAACCTCAAACTTCCTGCATCTGAAAATTCTGAGAACTTGTACTGAAATCATTTATTTGTTTGTAGACTGTTTTTATACAAAACTTCTGGGATTAGAAATTTAACTAAAACTTTGAAAGAACACATTATGATTGCTTTGTTTACTACGGAGTTACATTGGGGATTAAGTCATGATCTGTGCAGGTGTAGCTTTCTCATGTGAAATTTATGATCTTGTGGGAGAGGTAGTTGCTCCTGAAATGGTTGCTTGTGTTAGCAATACTTAGGGAAACGTGCAGGCCTTCTGCATGTTTACATGGGAGGAGTCCAAGTCCTGACATGGGAAGAGCATCGGAGAGAGCTCTGCAGAGGAAAACCATGAGGAAGCCATGCCTGTGAGATCTAAACTGAAATCGGGAATGTGGTTGTGTGTGTGTGTGTGTGTGCGCGCGCACGCATGAGTGTTACAAGCCTTAAACACAGTACATTTTTGGATCTAGAAATAGGAGAGGGAATAGTTGAATGGAGTTGAAGTTTTGCATAAGCTGGGACATAAAGTGTGTGCTTTAGAGGTAGAGAGTGATGCAAGGAAAAGACTTCCTTAGGTAAAGAGTGATGATGTTGGAGTTTGGGGCTGAGAAGGTTTATGCTGTTTCAATCTGGACTTATTTTTGGAAGATTATTTTTGTAATACTTTGGGACATAAATGGAAATGAAAAGGACTGAAGTCAGTAACAAATCATGATTTCGTAGACTGTTGTGTTAATCAAGATAAGAAAGTGGGGTGTTTTGTTTAGATTTTGTCACGAAGGATTGCAGCAAGGAAGAAACAGGAAGTGGGTTTCTCTCAAGAGACTTCCTCTCAGATCTTTCAATAGGGTCTCACTGTAGGCAAGACTGGCTTGGAACTCTATGAAGCCCACGCTAGCTTCAAACTCCTGGCAACCCTCCTGCCTCGGTCTCCAGAGTTCTGAGAATAGAGATGTGAATCCTTTGGTATTATTCACAAGGTTCCTTATTTTGTGAACCAGATGAAACAAATGCTGGGAACAAGGCCAAGGATTTTGGTTCGAATAAATGTTACTTGTTATGCAGGGACAATGGGGCAAAGCACTTAAGGACCTGTCATCAGAGGGTTTAAGGTGATGAGCTATGAGTATAGGGGAAAAAGTGACATGAAGAGGCTTACAACTAAAATAACAAAAATTAATATTCCAGAAACGTTTCTATTGTTTCAACATCAAGATATAGGACTAGTCTTTGTTGCTGGATAGGAAATGTGGAAAGATAAGTTCAAATATAGTAATGGAAAATATGGATTTAAGGTTTGTAGGTGAAACCATTTTAGATGAGCTCAGGGTCTCAGTGTGGTAATGGGGGATGAACAACTGAATGGTTCATGTCAAGTTCAGAGGGCTAACTTCAAAAACAAACTTTGGAGGCTTTTTTATAAAGTCACGTGCTACTTAGCAGTGAAGCAGAGATACAGGTGTTTCTTCCTGTTAACAGACTTGGTGAGGAATAAAGCTGGTGCTTTAGCTGCCAGTGTGCTACATCTGGGTTCTGTGCTTAGCTGTCCTTCAGTAGTACACATACGCAATAGAGTATACTGCTGTTTTCTGCTGTGTACTTGTATCTGCTTGTGTCTAAATAGGACAGTAGCTTGATATCTTCAGACTAAGCCTCTGAAGTGATGGGACATAATACAGGTCATTTGGAACTGCTGGGCTTGATTATTATGGGACTCTAAGGAGGGTTTTCCATAGAGTAGAGTAAATACACATTGGGATGAAAAACTATATGTATCATGATGGGTATTACCTTCATGATATAGATGTTTATAGCTCTATCTATCTATCTATCTATCTATCTATCTATCTATCTATCTATCTATCATTGCATATATATTTTATTACTACTAGGTATATGGCCACTCATTTAGATTAGATTTACTGGGGAGTTTGGTGAAATTGAGTGTAGAGGTGGAAAGGGTATTCACTTAATATTGTGTGTACCTAGTCTGCATTTCTGATCGTCTCCTTAAGAGAATTATTTTATTACATTAAATGTAATTTGATAATATTAAAACAAAACAAACAAAACTCCAAGTGCTCCCACACAGAAAAATAAAAGGATAGAGACCAGCTTCTTGAGATAACAGAGAGCTCACCCAAGCATATATAGGGCAAACTTCAGGTTATAGGTAGGCTAGGAGAATTTAACTGTTTTTGGGGTTCTGGAAACAGCAGAAACCACCACACAATTTGGCGGATGGATGATAAGTAGAAATGGAGAGGTAGAGAGCGAGGAGAGAGAGAGAGAGAAAGAGAGAGAGAGAGACAGAGACAGAGAGACATAGAGATATGAGAGACACAGAGAGAAAGACAGAAGACAGAGCTAGACTCACACAGAAAGAGGAAGAAAGAAACTCTTATTCCAAAACCACTGTGAATTTTAAGCAAACAGAGACAGAGCATTGATCTCAATGCTGGGCCATTTTAAGAACTGAGCTCTCTGTAGATATCCGTACAGGTTACATGTCAGTAAAGCTGGGTGTGGATCGAGTGGTAGTCATCATGAAGAAGCAGTCATCTAATCTTGCTAATCACAAAACACTACTGTATCCTAATTTTATAATTTACTTCTCTCTGATTTCTTGCAATTCACAGTGAATGAGGTTTTCTGGGTTTAGGCAAAGCTGTTGATCTCTTAGGTAACAATACTGAGTAGTTGATATAGCTGAGGGAGAAGGAACTCTTGAGAATCTCCGCACAGTGAAGCTTCTCCATCTGCACCAGCCACAGCCTAGAGGACGGTGAGACTCGCTTTCAGCTCAGTTCATGGCTCAGAACAGAGGGTGAGGGTGTACACAATGAGAGAGGTTGTGGAAACCCCTTTTAACCCCTTTCAGAAGCTCTGTTCCCTTCTCGCCACAGCAGAGGGAAGAATCAATGCTACCACTTGTCCTGTTTCTTTCAACTAGTCCTCAGGAGTCAGTAGCAAATCGCTGCCACACAGTTCTCCACTAAAAGCCGAACTCTTCCCAAGTTTCCTGGGTTCAGCAGCAAGATACACAAAAATCAGGGGAAATCGCTCTGAAGCTCTCAAATGGTGTTATTAGAGGGTGAAAATTACATTAAGTGAAACAGAGACGGGAGCGGATACAGAATGTGTTCTGCCTTGGAACATTATTTAATTAAATACATTTGCCATGGCTCTTGAGAACTTGTGAGAACTTGGCCTGAAAAATTTAAGAAATAGAGTTTCCCACCATCTCAAATTGTCATGAATAATTGATTCATGCCAGTGTAACCAGAAAATGGCCATTCGGCTCATCTCCGGATACTGCCTGCACTCCTTGTCCCCTGTCCCACTTTGCAGATTGTCCTATCGCTATTCCTTAGACATTACAAATCTGCTCTCCTAGTCACAGAGAGTTATAAGATCAACAACATGTCTCGCTTCTTTTATGACGTTAAATAATGCTACATACAGTAATTTACTACTGGAAACAAAGGTAAACCCGTTTTCCCATACATTCAAATTTTCAATACTTGAGTTAAGGTAGCTGATGTTTGTGTAGACAATTAAAGATCGATAACATACTTATATTGACACAACCGATATTCTAAATACCCTTACGTAACTTGGCTACTTTTTAAATGACTTAAATTTCTAGGCTAATGACCCAATGAAATAAAACATGTATAATTATTAAGATATCCTTTTAAAAGATAATTTGAATAATACTGACGTCTCTCTAAGTTCCAAATTTGTTTAAAATTGCTGAAGACTTATTGAATAAAATCTCATTGTTTTTTCTTTTAAATCTCATTGTTTAATGATCTTAAATGTGATATTGGTTGTGCATCTCAGCCCTGTATTCTTAGTGTTAGAGATTTCTGGATGACAGTGGAAAGGAGAGAGCAGATACTTAGTGAATCAAAGAGTCTGTTACACGACTGTAACTGTTTACCCAGCATGCATACTTCTGGTTTAGCCTGAAGGTGACATCTGAACTCTGACTAGCATCTTACCTTCTGAGTCATGACTACACAGTGTTTGGTTGACCCAGGGCTTCTTTTAACGTCATCGATTGACACACATCTTCCCTTTGAAGAGATGACTTTGTTTCTGCTATTTTACAAATAAGGACACATACCTTTGTCTTTATTAGCACCAAAATCTGTTCTACCTAAGATTTTCAAATCCGAAATTCACTGTCTTGTTTTTTCACAACTTTGCCTTAGAAGTCAATGTGGTTTCCAGGGCTGTAGATGATAGAGGAAGAAAATTATATAGGTACCATTCAAGGTTCTTTTGTGCTTGATGGTTATCTTCCACTAGACTAATTTTCCTACTTATCCTTTCTCTAGTATTTGATGGAATAGGACTCCTGAGGTATATTTCCTCCCGCTCGTTTTCTAGTTCCACTGTCTGCCTTGTAGTGAGCCTGGCTTTCTCTTCTCTCAGGTTCCTGTGAGCATCTTCCTGATGTTTAGCTTTAAGGTTGTGTCAACGTTGGTGAATTCCCAGATATACACATTCTGCTTCACTTAAAGCTCTTTCCTTTTTAAAGCCAGTTCCATCATTTGTGACTTTGGTCAAATCTGTGCCTACAGTCACTTGGCTCTAAGTCATGGAAATTAGCACAATTTCAGGACCAAAGGAAATTTTCAGGGAATGATTCTTGGTGATTGAATTTGGGATTAACATCAGGCCTGCTTTTGATCTCATCACTTCTGTTCATGACCCCGTTCCAGGCTCCTTCTCCTTCGTTCTTCAGGGCTGGCATTTGTTTGTACTTCTTTTATCTGTTCAGCCAATAGCAAGGCCAGTACCTTTGCTCTCATCAGGTCAGGGCTTGACTGCCTCCCTCAGGACAAACTCACTGGTTTTATGGTTGCAGTCCACTTGTGTGTGACCTGCTTATCCAGTGTTGGGCTAGGGTCTCCTCAAGGCAAAGTTGGCATCTCAGTGAATTTTGTTGCGCCCTTTTTACACATAGGGCAAGGCCATTCTCAGGTTGTTCCATCTATTCTGTATTCATTGTTGGATAAAGGCAAGTTTTTTCTTGTTATTAGAGGGGAGGGATTTTTGTGATGTCTTGGGTCCTCTCTCTCTCTCTCTCTCTCTCTCTCTCTCTCTCTCTCTCTCTCTCTCTCTCTCCCCTCTAACATGTAAGTATTTCAAGCCCAAATTCTAAACCACTACCTTAGATGAAAGTTCCCATTGCTTCACCATCATTAACCATGAGTCTGTAACCTGCCTTACTCTTGAGCTGTGGGAAAAGTTGGAATAATTGCAATATCGTATATGCCTTCCATATTTCATCTTTGTTGTAATAAATTCAAGACAATTCAAGTTTCTGGGTTTAATATAAACTTGACATCTTAGAAAAGAAACTGCTTTGGTTTTCATAATTTGAGCTTGGTTTCATTCCAAGAGAGAGATAAGAACCTTGGCATATGCCATTCTTTTTTAAAACACCATTTCTTTTTCAATACAAAGAAATCTAGATGACTGAAGTTGAAGATGTGGGTGGGGTAGAGACAAGATGCTGTGGTCACATCCCTCTGTGGGGAGCAATGGCTCCCACTCTTCATGTTAGTTTAACAAACACTTTTCCAGGTCCCGCCCAAACCAATTAACTTGGAATCTTGTGGGAGTAGAACTTACCCATCCTTGAGTTCCCTGGATAATTTCAGCCTGCAGAGAAACCAGTAAGGTTTGCACTTGAACATACTGCCCCAGAACAGATACATTTGTAGAATAATCTGAGCATTAGTTATCAGCTAAACAACTGCCTTAAAGGAAAAGAAAAAGAAAGCAGTTTCTTATGATTAATAAAACCACTAAAACCCCATCCGTGTGACTGGTAGAACAGGTACCAGCCTTTTTTTTTTAATCCCATAGTCCTTTGGGGAAATTGTTTTCTCAAACATTGTTCAGACGTGTTTCATACTTTTAGTTTCACTATGCACGGCTTGTCAGTCTCATTATATTAAAACAGAACTATTTAATTTGTACATGTAGCCTTGTTAAACGGCAGAATGAAAGGACTTCAGAGTCTTTTAGATGTAATCTTAAGGAATTATTTGATTGCCTCAGTATTCTTGATACCTTAAATAAAAATCAAAGTTTATCTTATATACGAGTGCAATTCTGAAGATGAAAATCATTTTATCTTATTTTATGAAGAATTACACACACCTGCCTCCTTCATCTTCCTTTGATACTGTGTCTTGAATTGGAGTAAGCTTTCTTTTTCAGTGAGAAATGCCTAGAATAAGCAGTCTCTAATCAAGTGTTTGTAGATAAATTAGAAAGAATATCTTAACTATTACATCTAGAGCTTGTTCTTGGAGGAAAGTGAGGTCTTCCGTAATAGAGATACGGTTTACCTAAGAGCCATATTAATAAGAGAAAAAAATCAGCTTTTTGAATAATATATGAATCCATATGGTATCAGTGGTATCAAGGCATTTGGGACAATACATAATTAGTTTCAATTCCCTTTGAGAGAGAGATGTAGATGTTAAAATAAATCGCTGAGGAAGCACATACTTAGGAGAACAGTGTATTTCAAACCTTTGTGCAATATCAGCTATTTCTTTCAATGGTATGGAAATACAGAAGAAGTCTGAGAAGATTTATTAGGTGCGATTTTAAACCATTCTTAGGATATAAAGGTTCACAGTTTGCTTATTTAAGACAGAAAGTAAAACAAGGATGATAGCCAGTGCTTAGAGCCTCTGGGAGAATCCAGCTTTTATACACTCTCTGGTACCATTGTTTGTCGTCAGTGAACTAATAATGATCACGTGTTTGTATGTGAGCTATGGTGTGACAATATTTAACACTGCATAGGGCTTGACTATTTAAATTATGATAAGTTTTTCTTTGCTAATGAGCAATGCCAAAAAGTCAGCATTTACAGAACGAGAAAACGTGAACTCATGAAATAAACAACGGGTAAGAAAGAAGGATAGAGACTGTAATATTTACAGTGTCTGAGGTGGAATAGAAGGAAGGGCCTTTCTGCAAGGAACAGACTTGTTGCAGGGACTGCATATACTAGACTAAAATTTGGTTATCTGGTAGGAGTTCCGGTCATCCTCATGTGGAGTAAGAGTCCACTTTCATCATGGAAACAAATGAGGGTACAGAATGCATAGCACAGAGGACTATATGTGTGCATAGTTTTCCGATGGCTTCCCCTTTGGAAAGATGCTCTCAAACAAAATACCGTGCCTCCTCATGTTGGCTGTGACTTTTATTACATGCTTTCAAAGCAGCATCCTTAATAACTATCGAAAACTTACAATGACTCCAAGGTACCTTAGGGTAAAGTAATTCATGGTATAAGCATGGCATAGTCAAGTCATAGTCAGGGCTGGTGTATGATAAATACCACTTAGGAAAGAAATAATATATTGCACAGTATCACAAATGCTCACATTTCTGCATTCTCTATAGAAATAATACAAATCCACACAAATGAAACCTATACTTTTGGTTCTTTTCAAATAGGGTCTCAGCATGTTGCCCTAGCTGACCTATAATTTCCTATCTCAATCAGGCTGGCCTAGAGCTCACAGAGACCAGACTGACTCTGCCTCCTAAGTGGTGGGATTACAGGTCTGTGTCACCGCATTAAGACTTGGTGCTTTGAGTTTTTGAAATGTATACCATGAAGGTGGCTTTCATAATTACCATGCTTTTAAATAATGCCACCTTGCTTCTTGAACAGTGGAGCCCGTGACATTGCTCTACCCACTACCCTTCGATTCTCCTTTTTTCCTCAGGTTTGCTTGTTTTGATAAGCCTTGAGTTCATCACAATTATAGAAAACAGGGGCTTAGTATAACACAGCTTGGGAAGAAGCCTTTAATTTATCCTGTTTTCCTCATGCTGTCAACCGTGTTAAGGTGAACACATTTGAATGATCCAGTTTCCAGAGTATATATTTAATGTGCAAAGCCCATGTGGGAGTGCTCATTTTGTGCACTTATGGGGTTTTTTTTTTTTTTTTTAACTAAAAACAAAGGCTAACCACATCACATTTTGAACCTAAACATCCAAGCTCTCAGAGTCAGAATCTAGAGCTTTGGCAGAACTGAGAGGGAACAATTACAGTCTGGTCAGTAATAATGACAGATTTTAGTGTCCATTTTAGTGTGCGAAACACTAAATTACAGTGAATTGAAAAACGGGCAGTTTGTAGTTTTCGAATAGCACTTCTCGGGGTTGGGGACATCCTTTATGGATGGCTTTCTTCTTCTCCCTTTTAACAGACACGATCATTTTTGTTTCTTTGCACGCGAGTAAGAAAAGTGACAATATGTGTGGGAGGTCTCTTTGGATGTTCAGCTTTTTACCATCTGTATGCGCATCCTAAACGCACCACTGTGTAGCCTTTTGGCACACCACGTTAAAACACAGTCCTTTGACTGTTACTTGCTACAATGATGGTTTCTTAGTCACAGGTCCTACTTTTCAAATCTTTCTAAAGAGCCATTTCAGCCCAGATAATTTCCATCCATTGTCTACATGATGGGTGTGCTGGAAGCTCCCATACTCTAAGGTTAACGTATGAAGACTTTGAAAGAACTGTAGAAGCTGCCATGAACAGATAAATGCAGCATTGTATTTATTTAAAAAGAGAAAGTACACATGCCATTAGTCAATTAGCTTGAAAATGAATTATTGGCCCAAATTTAATTTGCTAGTAGCAAGCTCTATTTTTGACAAGAGTATGACACAGGAAGGGTGCAGGCAGAATACAGCACCAAGATTCAGAGAAAGATTTTATGTACATAGACAAACTGAGGCCTAGGGAGGGTGAGGGTCCCGTGGTTTAGATTTTATTTCTAAGCAAATCTTACTTGGTATGGTATGTTGGGCAAGTCACTCTGTCTTTAAGCTGCAAACTCAAGGACAACTTTAATCTACACTTGGAGGTAATCCCTCTCCTCCTTATTCAGTTGGTGATATGTCAAGCAAGAAAATCTAAATACACTCTTCACTAAGTCCTCAGGGATGGGGTGTCCCACAACAGGGCTAGAGGAAGAAGTGTGGGCACACTGTAGACTGTGCTACTCTGGAAACACTGCCTATTCAGACCCAAGTAGAGATTTAAAGTGGAAGCAAGGGACTAAGGCAGAGTAGGACTCCACACCTCATTCATCACTCAGCATTTTGGGAGAAGCAAGCAGAAGCTCTATTGTGGCTTCTATTACGTGATCATAAAATACTTTTTAAAAAAATGTATCTGACCAGATCCTGTGCAACGTGTAAGGCAGGAAGCCATTGCAGGGTCTAATTGATGTTAACTTTGAGTTTTAATTTGTGACATACCTTAATCAGATGAAAAAGGGGGACAGTACAAACAAGCCCTGATGTATTGCTGTTCATTTTTAATGTGGGTTAACATTTTGTCATATTACATGAGCTTGAAATTTCTTTTAAGAAGCTGGGTATGGTGGCACATGCCTTTAATTTCAGCACTTGGGAGATGAAGCCAAGCAGATCTCTGCGTTACAAGGCCAGCTTGCTCTATTTATCTGTATCTGAGTAGCCAGGCCAGGCAGGGCTACATAGTGACATATACACATAGTGACTGACACATATGTTGCTCTACCCTCTTCCCCCTTAAGCGTTTCTTCATATGAACCAGATGTTATGAATCAGACACAGGAAATGTTTATTTTCATATTTCCTTTTGTTCAGTGGTTTTCCAACTGGAAGAGCAATGACAAAGAGAGGCAGAGATGTAGCCTTACCTCCTGCTGATTGCTCTTGTCATTGTAGCAGTCTGGAGAAGAAGGAACGTGGCACTTACTCAGTTGATATTTATTGGTTCATGTAGAAAAGTACTTGATCTCTTCCATTATTCATGC
>JANHMN010000016.1:24735479-24765043 GCA_030674055.1 Rhabdomys pumilio
CATCCCGTATTTTTCCAGAATATTCATTGTTGTTTATAGTTTTAATTAGGTGATAAATGGATTGTCCAAAGGGCAGTGTGTGAACTCCCAAGGGAGGCTGGCTTCATTTCAGGTCAGCAAAAGCCCTGAGGTCTATTCTGCCTCAAGGCTTTGCCAGGTTGTTAATCTGACCAGATTCCTCTTCCTTCTCTTTGCGAAGTTCTTTTCCTTTCAGCTCTTTGTTCAGATGGCCTTTGTAGCTTTCCAAAAATGGAAAAGTTTTTTTTTTCTTGTTATTGGGAAAATACTGTTTTGAGTGGTATTTTCATTTTATTTTTTTACTTTGTCATAGTTAAGATACTTTTCAGTTGTGCATTGTTTGTGTTCTTCACCATTGTTTCACTAGCCTGTGTATTGTGTCTGATACTTAAAATATCCTCAGTAAACACTTGATAATAGGCAGCAGGACATCCAAAACAAAGAAAGAGAAAAACAACCTCACCCCCCAAACAAACCCAGTTCTCTGCACAACAGCTGTTTGCATCAACTCTTCACCTCAAGTGCTAAAATATTTTTGTTGCTTTAGCTTTTTATTGTCTCTAATTATTTACAATTTTTTGGCCACTGTTGGAATACATGGTAATATTATACTAATACAAAATTAATACGAAGTTCATGATAATACATAAATTTGACATTTTTCTCCTAATTCATTTGAATGAGAAATCATGATAGGCCTAATGAATTACAAGCTATGCTGGGTGGTTGGGGATTTAGAGGATTCAGATACTTGACACACGTTCTAAACATCACCAAGGGAAAGAAAAAGCCAGATTCTATTAGAGAGTGTAAGGAAAGGAAATTCTGCTTAGATTTTCCATAAGAACACTATATAGTTATCAGGGCTTTTTTTTTTTTTTTAGAATTGAAATTGGGAGCTGCAAAGGAGAACTATTGCTTCCATCTTTCTGTTTCTGTCATTTTCCTAATGTTCGTTTTTCTAGGTGCTGGAGCAGATACCATGCAGAGCTAATAGGCACATGACATATGCATGTCCTAGTAAACAGTATTATTGTATCAGTGCACTACCAACAAGATGCTTGATGTGAAAGAATACACCTTTTAGTGGAGAGGGTGGAGTTTTATACATGTTTCTTCTTCATTCCAAAAGGAGGAGCCACAGACATCTCAGGAAGAACATTTAACAAAGATGGAGAGTTGATGAAATGTGGTGTAGATTTGAAATAAGAGACAGTGAAAGGCATCCCAAGGCAGTGAATAGAAGAGAATGTCACAATGGCTTGGAAAGACTGATGCATTTGAGAAACAGGACAAGTTTCTTATAGCTGGGGGCCAGGAAAATGGTGGGGTAGGAGATGACATTAGAACAATAAACATGGAATTCTTCATCAGGAGAGTAAGGCAAATAGAGTCTGGGATGGTTCTGTTTGTGTTACTTTGAAAGTGGGCTGGAGCTAGAGAGCTCTGATTAGGTGGCCTCAGTGACTTAGGTACTAAATGACAGTGACTGCTGGGCCCCAGGCAGAAGAAAGAATGTTAGCACTGGTGGCATGTGACACAGGATTGTGCACAAGATACAATGAGAGGAGGAGAAGTTGAGATCCTCAGGGAGCCCGCTTGTGGAGGTGTGATGCTTTTGGATGTGATCTTGCTCATCCCCCAACCCTGCCTTCATCCATCTCTTTTATTCTCCTGCATCCTCTTTCATCTCCTGTTCTGCTGTATTTTTCATTCATTGTTTTGTTTCACCCTTGCTTTCTGACATTGTATCTCAGTTTTGTCTTTGTTTTTCTTCTTTAAGAATACTGTGATTTAAACACATTACAGGCAAACAACATAGCACTGTGCACTGTGCTTCTGCAGTGTGTTGCTTATATGCACATTTGCAGAGGAAATGTTGCTCAGGAAAATGCGCCAAGCTGTATAGCTGGAAGTGATTTTGGTTTTTGTTTTGGTATTTCCCTTCCTACACCAAAAGCAAACCCAACTTGCTGTACAAGTGAAGCTAGTATGTCCTTGAGCACAGGACAGCAGAAATGTACATCAAGTAACCATTGAAGGAATTGCGGTTAGTGAGAGGGAACCACACATCATTCAGCCTGGTGTCTGGCACACGGGAAAACTGTGATGTCGTTTTGATAGCTACTTTCCCTACTTTTGAATCCTTGCCTTTGATGACAATAATGTGAAATTAACACTCGTAGGGGATGTTCTCTGGATTTATTGTTACTTGAGATCATAAATATCCATAAGTTTCGATGGTAGTGGATGACTTCTTTGTAAATTTCTTCCCTGCTAGATCCCTTGTCCCTAGAATAGTACATAACAAATATTTTATAATGACTTATTTCAGCCGTTTTGCAGGCAAAGTGACCTTGATAGATTTAGTGTGTTTTAATGGAGAAATCAGGAGAGGAACCATTTATGTAAATGGTCTCAGTCTGTGACTCTTCGAGTGTGGTTAATGGCTTTGTCCCTCTATATGGAGCCACTTGTTGATGCTTTTGTTTTAAGTAATATTTTATTCTGTCATGTAATACTGCAATTTGATGACTCCAATAATCTAAATCAGGGTCCGGAAAGTTAAAGCAACCGTATCAAAGAGGAGTCAAGATTTTTAACCTTGGGGGGGGGGACGTTGTGCATGAGAAAACAATATTTTGTTTCCTTACTCATTCACATATTTATTTTTCTTAGTATCAACTAGAATCTGCTATGTGTCTGCTATGTGTGTACATATTTAAATGTGCACGTGTGAATCTACATGTGTAATCTAGCAATTCTTTGCATCACTTCCTTATAGAGGGATATTGCCAGGACCCTCTGTAGGAGTCAGATATGATTATTAGGGCCTGGTTAGTCTTCGAGTCAATTCTTCAAACTTTATTTTCTGTCTTGAATTTTCACATTATTTCAGCAGGAATGTCATTTATAACAAGTAGGGTTACGAAGAGGAAAGCAGAGAGGTTTCCTAGTCTCAGGCCACATTTTCAGAGAAAGCTCATCCCCTTAAAATTTATTGAAGTTCTTCCCATCACAACCACTCACCAGTGAACTCGGGGACTATGTGCTCAATTAAAGCTAGGGCCCTTTATTTTGGGATCCTGTTTTTCTTTTGGTTTTGGTTTATTGTATTTAAGCTATCAGAAACACCTTTTCCTTCTTATGTAGTAAGTTGCTTGGTAGCATTTTAGGTTAGCATTGCACCTGACTCCATCTCTTTTACCCATGACGTCATCCATTGTACATCCATTGCTCTATGCTCAAAGACATCCAGTCTTTACTTGCACACTAAGTTGAGTTTGCTTTTACTATGGGAGGGACCTCTTAGGTATATAATTCAGTGATGACTTCTTGTATTCTACTTTTCAGAAAGGTTACTTAGTGAGCATTTTTGATGCATTTCTCCACACATCCTACGATATCGGTAACTGAATCT
Organism: Rhabdomys pumilio; assembly: GCA_030674055.1. NCBI lineage: Eukaryota > Metazoa > Chordata > Mammalia > Rodentia > Muridae > Rhabdomys > Rhabdomys pumilio. The sequence goes on from JANHMN010000016.1 coordinate 24,738,919, forward strand.
TTAATTCCCTTGTCTTAACAGGCCGAGTTTCTTGAATACTCACTACAGTTCTACTCTTCTTGCATTATGCTTTTACAGCAATTCCCTAGGCTCGGGAAGGTGAAGGATGAAGTTTATAATGGTACTGAATACCAAACTGTTGCTTGATTTATTCAGGAAGGTTATTATATTCTGGGATCAAGTGACAGCTTAAAAGCTAGTGTAATTCATCATCATCAGCTAATTTTCACTGGGTGTCCACTGGGTGCTGAACGTCATACAAGGCTCTTTGTCAGCATGCATGTGCCTGATAAGGTTGATGGGATTCTAGGAATCCGGGATCTTGTCCTTAAGGAGCATTCTGCTGTCAGTGTGAGCCACCGAAGACTCAGGATTGTCAAGTTCTGTGTACAAATGCATGTAACTAAAAACATTTCATTGCTGCCGAAATTACTGTCAGCAAATCTAGGTTCCATTCTCATTAACATCTACACTGTTGCCAGGGAAATTGAGAGATGTTGAGTAGACAAGCATAAGCGTCTGCTCTAGTGACCTTAGCTCAGCACCGTACATTTAAGCTTGGGTCTACAGCAGATCCTTTTTGTCCTGTACACATCATTTCACATAGTTTTTACTTAATGAGATCCAATGGCCCCTCTCCTCCTGCACACCTATGCACTTCTTCTTTCTTCATGAGAAACTAGTCACGTAGATTGTCCATCTAGATCTAGTGCCTGTTCTTCTCTAGACTGCTGGGTGATATGTATTCCTCCTCTGAAATGATTTGGAAGACCAACCTAGATCAAATTTGGTACAACTTTTTTTCATCGTTTTCATTAATATGTAGATTAAGACAGCGAGGGTAATGCAGAGCAGTCCCTGTATGGATGGGTAAAGAACAGGGTGGGTCTATGGAATGCTTGGTAGTGAGGATTGGATGAGCAGAGCCTGTGCACAGCATTTCCCTGTTGAGTTTCTTCCCTGCTTTAGGCCTGAGTTCTGTGTGCAGTTTGTTTACTGGAGGACTCTGCTAAGATTTCCTTGTTTGGTATCCATCACAGCCATTGCAGAGAAGATTCCTTTGGAGGAGACTTAGCAGTTCTTCTCCAGTTGATAACAAATATGTAGATTCGGGGTTTACCTCAGAGTGAAAATGCCTCAAGAGGTGTTGATTGTAGCAGTCCAATTTCTTCCCCTCCCCTCTTCTTCTCCTTACCCTTTTTCCTTATGGAGAATCTGGACTTTATGGTACTTTGCGACTTTTACTTTTGAGATCTGGCATTCTTTGTTTTCTTCTAGTTACCAGTTAACTGCTTCTTGGCACCAGTCTGAAGCGGTAGTAAGGCTTGCTCCACATTAGGATAAATCTCGAGTGCTCTAGGCTTCCTGAAAGGAGATTTGGTTATTGGATGTTTCAATTAGTGAAAAACGCCACTAGGTGAAATCTGAGGTTTTAGTTGCTTAAAATTTTGGGCTTGAGCCTTACGATTCCCCACTAATTGTCATTATTATTCACCCTAATTCCACTGTAGCATGCATTGCGTGTTTGTGGATGCTAACCTTGCTTAAGTGATGTGGCTCCAAACTTAAACAAGATTATATTTAAGTACATCCTATTCTCTTATATAGACTCAAGGGTGCCTTTAAAATGATCATGGAAAAACAAACCCTTCAAACAATAATTGAAGAAACGAATCTTTAAATCCTTTGTGGAGAAACATCACCAAACATGAACAAAAAATGCTTCACTTATAATCTGGTTGTCAAAGTATTAATTAGTAACATCACTGGAGTAAATGCCTGGCTATTATTTTGTGATTTCTCAGCAAAACTTTTGTTTGGTAAAGGAGAATGTAGATAACTTCTCACACTTCTATTTGTACACCAGTTGATTCTTTATTAAACATAAAAGTAATGTGTTATATATCTCCTGAGAAAATTACAGGTATATTGATCTTAAATGTGCCCCTTATTGCCTTTAAGCAAATCAGGAATGATTCCTTTGAAGAGATGAATTCATTGCTCCTCATAAAGCTCTCTGCCATCTTATACAAACTTCAGTATCTAAAAATAGCTTTTAGGAAGATCATACCTTTATGCTAATTATTTTATTGTGTTGTTGTTTCTATAATTTAAAGCATATTTTAGTAGTTTCTTTTCTGTAAATTATGTATAAATGCATATGCATTTATTCTTAGGTATAGCCACAATATATTAAGTATTAATAATTATAGGTGGCAGTCATTTTTAATCAGTTGATTCAGTGATAGAAAGCAATAGAAAAATCTCTTGAATCAGGAAAAAAGAGATACCATAGCAAATTGCATAATGCTGTGAGATTATCCAGGAAGATTACTTACTATTTTAAACACATACGTGAAGCTTGTAGATGATGCTTCATAAGCAAACCTGGCAATATAAACTTTTCAAAATCAATGAATAATCTACTCTTTACCCAGATAAGTTAACTGGAAACTATGAAGCATCATAAGATATGAGGCCAAACATTTCATTCATTTGAATATAAAATCAAACAGCAGATGCAGATTTACTATGTCTGCAGAGAGAAAAGTAGTGGGATTTTGTTTTTCACTGACATAGTTTGAGGACCTTCTAGAAATATCTATGCATCTTAAGTGAAAAATGCTTTATATTCCTTAATTTTCCTGAATTTATTTATTTTTATTGCATTTTTTTTTTTTTAGAAAATGCGAGATTATATTTGCATATTTATTTGATAGAAGTTTTTCAATGGTTGGTAGGAAAACAAAAAATTATGAGCAGTATCACAGAATGTAAAGACAGGAGGCAAACAAGGAAAATTTAAAATGTGGAGAAACTCAGTTAGGGAGGTTAAGGGAAGGACGAAACACGGTGTGAGACTGGGAAGTCAGTCTTCTCCATGCTGCCATGAAGATTCCTGGTGTGTGGGTCTTTCAACAGCCCTGAGTTATGCTCCTCAGCTGTGGTTAAAGTTTGGTGGCTTCCAGGCACAGTGAGGGGAGGTCACACACAGCCTTAAGACCAGGCCAAGGTAGTAGGGCGAAGAAACAAGTCTGTGTCTGAGAACATGGGTATGAATGGCTGGATCTGCTTTCAAGGGAAGACTGAACACAGAAGTAGATTCCTGCTTTGAACATGGAAATAGATTTGTCTGAAGTCACCAGTCTCCCCCTCCAGGGTTTAAATATGTTTAATTATGTGATAAATGTTCTTTAAGAAAAGCAGGAACCATGCTCCAGTTATTTCTCCAAACAATCTTGAGCATTTGTTCTCATCTTTGTTTTGGATAGTATTACTTCCCATTGTCATCTGGTCAACGTTTATTTCACCATTGATTTAATCTTTTAACATAAACTACAATGTATCAGACTCGAGTGGTCTCCATCTTGTGAACTCACATCCAAGGAGCTACAGCACAAATTCATGAATGCTCCAAAAAAAAAAAAAAAAAAAAAAACCAAACCAAAACAAAAAACCATAAAATTTCCAAAATATAACAATATGTTAAAAGTATACATTAGATGCAGTGAAAATAGAAAATAAGTATATGTGACCAAAAGAGTCCATATACTCTTTATAGGTAAATAAAAGGATGGGGTAAATAAAAGATTTCCAGAAGCCCTTGGAGGGTCATATAGAATACCTGGCTGGGCAGGGTTTAGGGGAATTGTCTACCCAGCCTCTGCACATAGAGAAAGTCTTGACCCTGGCTGATTAAAAAAGAGAAAATTGTCACCTTTGGATGTTACCTAAATTTACATTATGTAGTAAAGACCAAACAAGCAAACAACCCAAAAACTAGTATAGATTTATCATGGGTCATATTGAAAAACATTTCATCTCCCACTTAAGGACACCAGTGCATAGAAAGTGTTAGGATTAGAGCTATCTCTTAATAACATTTAGTGTGCTATATTATACACATAAATCCATATACAGTATTGCATATATAATATCTCTACCATTACCGTGTGTGTGTGTGTGTGTGTGTGTGTGTGTGTGTGTGTGTCTGTCTGTCTGTCTGTTCTTTAGTGAGCATCTGGTACTGCATATCCACTAAGAACCCTACAGATATCTCTAAGAAAGTAACTTGGGATTTAGTGTGATTTTTATGTGTACATCAACCATTTAAATTAACTAAGTGCATGAAAGTTCTTGTAATTTTTTTTAAATATGACTTTGGTCATGACCAGCAATAAAGATGATTTGCTCGTGCTAATAGATTATGCACTGGAGTAAAATATGGCTTTCCATTGCTACTTCAGAAACTTCAGTTTCAAGTATACTTATTGCTAGCTAGAATATCACCAAGGTTTTTATTTTTATTTTTTTAATTATCAAAAAAAGCTTGTGCTATTGACTCCTTTACTTCCATGTTTATTATTTCCACTGAGAACTGCTAGACCTAATTCTACTGGTCTCTTCCCTGATTGAAAACGTTTGAACCTAGAAAGTCCAGTATTTCTTAAGACATTTGTAACTATTCATCATGGACATTAAAATTACAATCATGCTGCATTCATTGTATGAGCCGTGGTTAAAAAAAAAAAAATTCCTACCCATAGGGTGATCAGGTGACCAATGCTATCCAGGTTTGAAGATGCTGAATGTTCTAATACCTGGTATTTGAAAATTTGACATGTATTGCATTCGTTTCTGAATATGGAGAATACATTTTTTTGCTCATCGAGAGTAAATTTAAAATGGGGTCTTTTGTAGCAGCACCCGTCCTGTTTGGAGTGATATAGCAGATGCTGAATGTTCACATATCAAACAAAATGCCAGCCTTCTGTAGAAAAGAGGTGTCAAAAAGTTTCTTTGTACCTTTAACGCATGTGATTATGTAGTACAAAATGCAGAGTTTGTAAAAAAAATTTCTTGAATATACAGGCAAAAAAAATGAATAATTCAAAACAACCCCTAAGTTCTACATTCTATTGTCCCTTTCTAACACAGGCAGAAGATAGCGGTATACTCCCAATAGAGCTGAACTTGCACAAGTTACACCTCAGAAAATGCCAGATGGTCTATGGTCTACTTTTGAGAGCTGTCACATATGTAAAGATTTGAAAAAAAGAGAGACAGCTGAATGAGAACAGTGCATCATTAAAGCTAGAGCGAGGGTCCCCAGGCGTTGCCTGTGTTTTAAGAAGCATTGTGTCATCTCCATATTAGCATGCGCTTTTAGAGCTATACATGATTTGTACACAATAAGGAGAAATCTATTATAAACCAAATAGTTGAGGTAGAATCAGGCAGGCCGTTTCCTTCTTCACTTGAAACATAAAATCGTGCTTCCTGTTTAGTTTTAATTGCATCTTGACCATACGATTAAAATCATAGCCGTGAAAAATGACGGATGAAGTTACGTTTCGTATCTATTGAGAGGAGTAAGAGAAAGCTTATCCAATTTTGATTTCGTGTATGACACACGTACGACAAAATTGCTCAACTAAAATGTTTTCATGTTTAAAAAAATATGTAAGTGAAGAGTTAATATTTGGTTATTTAATTGTAATTCAGAAACCACAGAAAATAATTAGGTGAGAGTGGAACAAAAAATAAAAGTACTATCATTTAACTGCCATCTGATTAGATACGATTTGAAGATTGAAATGTAGATAAATCATTAAGGATGCATTAAACTATCATTTTAACAGTAACCTGTAATTTGTAGAGTTAGTTCTGTTAGGTGGAGAAAAGGTCAAATCTCCCATTGTTTAGAATTTGGAGGCAGGACAGTCATCTTCTACCACTGTCTCTTTATTTAGTGAGAGTTTAACTGTTACACAGTAATTCTTAGGTTATCTTGGCCTAGAGTTTGAGAAGACATTTTTGACTGATCGATGAGGAGTTGCCCAGCATTGGGCAATGACATTTCAACTTAACCAAGCTCTCAGATCACTTGACTTGTTACTTTTAGAAAAACAGGTAGCTCAAACATTCCATTTATTTTGAGAGATTACTAGGAAGGGTTCTGTAAAGGACACTGAATTGAGTGTAGCAGTCTTTTTTGAGATCTTCTGAAATGCATCTGCGTAACTATTGGTGGGTTCAGTGGCTGCCATTAGGATGTCATTCTTGTTGTTCCACGAAGCAAGAGTGTATGATTTTCTGAATCACATGGTTGCATGTTCCTAAGAAGTGGATCTCCTGTTTAAGAGGCTGGGTTGTAGATACTGGTCCTGGGGTTGCATGTAGCTGTTTAGACATACTGGTCAACAGACATTATCACTATTCACCCAATGGTTCAATGATGTATTGTTTAAAGCATTAGTCCCTCTTACTCTCTTACAATTAATGTATTCTACCTTTCCGCTTTAAACTAAAAAGGGTTTCTTTCTTTACACTTCTTTTCCTTTTTCTTGTTAGTGGGAATTACCAAAGTAATATAACAGGATTAACTTTCTTTTGCCCACTATTCAAACTCTTTCATGCTTTTCAATTATATTTTACCATAGTTTTGATACCTGTGTGTATGTCTGCTCATTCTTCCTGCTTTAGCTCTGGACCTCGATAAGTATCTATTAGTATTTGAGATTTTGTTTTTTTACCCTATGATGAAAAGCTAATTTTTCCTTATTCATTTGTTAATTGGTTACCATTGATGTACTGGAATATTGTTTATTTTTGTACAGTTTATCCTAAATATATTTTCTTAATTCTTAACCTTAAGTTATTACTTAGATTATTCATTCATTCATTCATTCATTCATTCATTCATTCATTTGTACACCTCCACAAGTTTGTGTTTCCTTTCTAGAACTCTGACTTTTTTCTTAATTTTTCTATTTCTTTTCTTGGGACTTCTGGTGTAACATTGTTTAAGGGAAAAGGTGGGCTCCTTTGCTTGCTCCAGACTCAAATGGGCGTTGTTGTGAAGTGTTCATTTTTGCCTTTGACAACAGCACTAGATCAGATTGAAGTAGTTTTCCCTTAAAATAAAATTGAAAGAATAAACACAGAAAAGATTTTCTCCCAGACTTAGAATTATTTTGAAGAAAACTGTATATTTGACTACTGTCCAGCTTTGAATGTCTGAATTCATTAATCTTTTCATTACAAAATGTAATTGGTATGATTAGTAATGAGATCTTGCTATTTTACTTATAGCATTTATGAGAGATAAAAAACAACATTAAAAAATACAAAAATAAAAAACAAGCAAACAAAAAAATCCAAGAGCAGCTTTTACCGAACCAGTGTTAAATTATATTTTTATATATTTTAACTTAAGTATTATTTTAAATTACCAAAAAGTTCAATTTATTTCTCTAATTTTATATTTTTGTATGAAGTGATTTTTTTGTTGAATTTATTCACATTTTTATTTCTATATCTGAGCTATATCTACTTTCTTTTCTTCCTTCCTCCCTCCCTCCCTCCCTTCCTTCCTTCCTTCCTTCCTCCCTCCCTCCCTCCCTCCCTTCCTTCCTTCCTTCCTTCCTTCCTTCCTTCCTTCCTCTTCCTTCCTTCCTTTCTTCCTTCCTTCCTTTCTTCCTCCTTCTTTTCTTCTGGAACATTCCTCTTTTACCTTTTCTCCTTTTTTTCTTCCTCTTCCTCTTCCATAAGACCTCTTTTTCTTTAGTTTTATTATCATGGGTAGATCTCAAGTCTGTATTATTGTATTTACATTTTCAAATCTATATTTTCATTATTATAAAATAATAGCTTCTCTCATTAACTAGATGAACTTTTTTTTTTTTCTTTTTACTCAGCCCAACCTGAGCGTCTCCCTCAACTGCAGACATCAGCATCGGAATCTAACAAGGAGGAAACAGGCAAGATAAAGAATGGTGGCCACACAAGTATGGGCAATGGGAATGGAATTCATCATGGAGCCAAACATGTGTCCATGGATAATCACACGATGTCTGCTCCTGTTTCTCAGAAAATGCATAGAAAAATTCAGTCCAGCTTGTCTGTGAACAATGATATCAGTAAGAAGAGTAAAGTAAATGCTGTCTTTTCCCAAAAATCAGCTTCCTCACCCGAAGGTAAGTGTGACAGATGTGTACAAAAAAAATAATAATAATAAAAAAAAACTCACATAAAATTATTCAGTCATAGTAAATTGATCCAGAAAACACCAGGAACATTTTTGCCTTTCATCAGACAAACAGAAATTTTGGTAAAATCCACTTAACTTTCTCCAATAAAAAGTCCAGGATAAAAAAAGGAGATCGTGAGCCAGCACTCTGCTTTTAGATTGCCATCCTACAGTGACTACTCATTACTTTAAATATAACAGGTGCCTTTTTTTTTTAAAATGCCACAGTTAAAAATATAAATATTCCATTTGGGGGTGTATCAGAGTGCCTCTATTCTTTCCCTCCTGGGTGCAACATGTTACTCTGTGCAGTAGAGATAAGGTTACCTGCTTGCATTTTTTTGTCTTGCAAATTCATTCATAATATGCAAAGCTGAAATGGGAAAAAGATCATGTAATTTTTCTGATCTTGCCGGTGAGTGGACCAGGTGATGGGTATCTACTTTCTGAGCCATCTTCCAGCTCCCTTGCTGCCAGCACATTAGCACACACAGCCCTGACCAACCCTTTTGCTCCACTCTCAGAGATTCTTGCCAGTGCTCTTTGACTTTAAGAGAGCTAGTTATTATTTCTTCTTCAATGGTACCTCATTTGCCCTTAACCAACTGGAAGTCAGGTTAAATACTATGAACCCAGGGCAGTTTTTCTTTATTATAAAACAAACCCAATATGATGAAACCTCTTTGTGTGTTTCCTTGTGTCATATTAAAGACTCAACCTGTGTAATTAAGGTTGTAAATTACCCCCAGCCTGTGTATAACCTTCTGTTTTTCCCCCTTTTCCTATTTGCAATTCTTTATCTAAAATCCTGAATCTGCCATACATATTTGGTACTAGTAAAAATATGTATAATGCATATATGTATATATATGTACACATATATTTCACTATCTATGCATATTTCCTTTACCTCCCTACTTTTTATTTCCCTGAAATCTTAAAGAAGAGTCTCTGGAATACTTCTGTAAAGTTAGCTGTGCCTACTCACAGTGGTAAATTGAGCTGTAAATAGGGAATTTTATTGAGAATTACCAGTAATGAGTAGGAGAAAGGATATTACATTTTGGCTACAGATGTCTTAAACTCAACTGAGGCAAAGTGTTAGGTTGATCAAATGATATGATAATAAATGGTCTGCATAGTTCCAGGTCAGTGACACTACTTTCCAAACTAATTAGATTGAAAAGGACATGATTGACATTTGAAAATGAGTTTGACATGTAAGCTGCATGGTCATCTCTGAAGTATAGGTAGGCTGTTAACTAAACGGGCTCTCCAAGGAGTTGAGAAGGCAATGCAATTTTCTTTGGAGGATCTTTACTTCGAGGTGATTGGGTAAAATAATTGAATGCAATTGAAATCAACTTGTTTTATATACATGAATTTACTTGTTATACTCTCAAGCCCTTGTTTACCAGTTGATATTTACTTGTTTTAATACTAAAAAGTGATAACACTGGCGTCTCAGCCAAACTATGTAGCCTTTCAGTAGATTTTGCTTTTTAATTGAGTCTAAACTTATCTGAAATGCAAGGATGCAGCTTTGGAAGAAAGATGGAGGAGAAACAGCAAAGTGTATCAATGAAACATACACACTCTCTTTTCCACAGATTTTTTTTCTCATTTCTTTATTATGCCATCTTCTTCCTCTCTGTCCTCCAATCTCTATTTAGGATTGACCACAAATATTGGGATATGGAGAGTCTAAACTATAATTCCCCCAAATAGCATTTAAGATCAAGTTGGGGTATGAGGAGAATGAAACACCAAGGAAAGTATCAAATGCTTTGCAGAGACCTGGCCATGTCTTCTCTCTTAGCTTCTAGTATTTGGTAGCTGCATATTTTGTGATCTGTTTTTGAATCTTGATTATCATTTCATCGACATATTTCCTATGTTCTCATTGTTAGAGATCTTCATGAATTTAGCTGTTACAAAAGACTGTGCCCTTAAATTTTGCCTCAAGATTACAGTCATATGTCTCCTCTTTTGAACTCAGAGACGATGAATAAGGCAAATAGCATATAGGTTAAGCTGTGGAAACACAACAGCATCTGGCTTTGAAGCTCAGTTTTACCTTGAACCTGTTGACTGTGGTGTCTCCTCTGAACCTCTCTGTACCTGTTTCCTCATTTATATTCTGATAATTCTATGCAAATCACAGAACAATAGTATGGCTGAGAGAAATAAGAGTCCCCATGCCTGAAGCAGGTAGACTGTTTCTGGTACATAGGAGGTATGCTCTCTCTAGATGAGACATCAGAGATGAAAGAGTCTGATGGAGTCAGCTCCTTCTCATCACGTCACGCACTCAGCCATGTTGAAATGCAGGCCTCACCTTAGTACATACAATGTCCTATCCCTGAAAGTGTTTCCTATACTGGGTCAGTGGAAGCTGTTTATCTTCATAATGAATCACGGCGTAATTGGCAATTTAGTAATTCTTTCATTTGAACCAAAAAGTTGTCTTCCAGGTTGTCAATATTTTTTATACTCACTGTAAAAAGTCACAACCAAAAGAGAGCATAGTGACAAAGTGGGTATGGAGAGCTGGTTTTGAAGTTTTCAGATAATATTATCTTGTACTTTATTGTTAGTTTGCTGCATGTAGAACAAGCATACATGATGAAGGCTTAAGTAAATATGAAACAGAAACAAAAGAGTGCACACCTATAATATACAGAGAGCATCAAAATTCTGATGTCAGTGGTATCCACAAAGCTGTTTTAGACAATCCAGGACTACATCATAGTAAGGCCCTGTCTACTAAAATAAAAAAAAAAATAAATAAATAGAAAGAAAGAAAGAAAGAAAGAAAGAAAGAAAGAAAGAAAGAAAATATCCCCCAAACACAGAAACAGAGGCAGCTATTAAGAAAAGTCTATGGATAAAAACTTTCTATTACAATTGCTTTAAAGAACAAATTTCATGCATATTCATTCATCTAAGTAACCAAACTAATCTAAGACCCACCGTACTAGCATGCACTATAGGCCTTCTGCAGCCAGAGACAATTCCAGGAGAACTAGACCATTCCTGCTGTGGCCCTGGCTTTCTGAGAATGCCTTAGATTTCTCCACATTTCACAAAGAGGAGTGTCCTGCATCTGAAGTAGCTTGACCGTAAAAAGGCACTCAAAACCTTAAAGACAAATCTGCCTTCTAAAAATCATGTAATCAAGACACTGGAGAAGTGTCCCAGCAGTTAAGAACATTAGCTGCTGTTCCATGTGACCTGGGTTCCGTTCGCAGCCCACACTTGTGTGGGCTCACAACTGTCTGTGACTCCAGTTCCAGAAGATCCAATACCCAATTCTGGCCCCTGAAGACACCAGGCATAATTTAAGACCAATTTGCTCTGCATAATGAGATATGACCTTAAAGAATTGGGCTAACTAACCAACCAAATAACTAAATAGTCTGAACTAATAGCAGTTTACTCAGCATCCCAACATCACTTCAGTGTAAATGGCAATCTACCTGCAGTAGAGGCATGGACTTCCATTTTAGTGAGCGTGTATCTGCCTAAATCCTTTCCTCTTGAGATTTTAGGAGAAGCTATCACACTTGTGCTCTGTATTGGCTTTTCTCCCATTAGAGATTGAATTCAAGACCGGTGGGTGGTTCTGACTCTGTTTGTTGTGTTTTCCATGGTGTCTCTAGTCTTACAGTTTCCCAAGTATTCATGAGTGGCGTGTTGATTTATTTCAAACCATGGTGTCTCCCTCTTCCTTGCAACTAACATAGCTCACATATTCTTCTAAAATGTTCATTTTTTTGCAGCAGAGAGAAAAAAATACTTACGTCGTAAGACAGCACATTTTACTTAAAGGTTATTAAATTAGTAGATTTCTTTCTGTTTTGTATAATTAAATATTTTCATACATTCTTAAATTTTCTGATTGCATCACCCAGGTGGAGAGTTGTAAGACTAAATGTGTAAGATTCTTGACCTTTGAAATAATTATAGCGTAATTTAGTATCATCTAATATTCAAATTGCCAAGGGTTTTCATTAGTCTTGAAGACACTTTTCCTTTCATAGAGATGGTAAATGCTAATATCTTTTAGGTGTGCCAGTTATGGCTATATTTTTTTGTAAAAATTAGGTTTCACTAAAAATATTGTTAAAGAATTTCTATTCTCTTTAGAGATGTTTGGTAATTTATTTGCTCTCCACACTTGATACTCAAGAGTCAGTATTTGTAAATGGTACACACTGGGTTTCAGCATTTCACTGAACATCAGTGCTTGGAAAGACAGGAAAAAGCACTGGCTCTACACCAATAGCTGGAGATATCTCACTTTTAATCATATAGAAATGGGACATTCTGATGTATAGAACATATATTATGGAACCCATCTGCCTGGGTTTGCTTATCAGCTCTACCCTTGACCATTATTCATCTGAGGGTGAGTTAGTAGCCTGTTCGCGTGGCAGTATCTTATCTGGAAAATGGGGCTGTTATACGTACCTATGTCATAGGGTTATTATAAGTACTCAGTGAGGTTGCATACTTTTGAGGTCATCATTACTGAGCTGTATGGGATTGGTGGCAGGAAAGTATGCTTCCTAGAAAGGGTGGGGGCTTAAAAGATAAGGTAGAGTTGATTTAAATGATTGAAGGTAAGACTGTCCTAGGTTTTTTTTTTTTTTCTATTGCTGTGTTCAAATACTCTGTTAAGAGCAACTTAAGGGGAAAAGCGTTTATACTATTTCGCAATTTAAAATAGGAGTCCATCATAGCAAGGAAATCAAGGCAGCTGGAACTTTCAAAAGTCATGTCACATCAATAGTCAATGCCAGAGACCTGAATGCATGCTTGCTTAACACTCAGCTCGCTTTGTCTACCACTGTACTATTGAGAACGCAAATCCAGGGAATATTGTTGCCCACATTGACTCAGTTTTTCCACATCTACTAATGTAATCAAGACTACTCCCCACCTACTGACCCTTCTGATCTAAACATTTCCTCATTAAGACTCTCTTGTCGGGTGATTTTATACCATGTCAAGCTAACAATTTAAAGTAGCCATCAAATAGGAGGAGACATTAGAAGGGTACAAGAAGCTTTATGAATGAGTATTGTGTTCAGATTACTTAAATGATTTCATCTTGTAGATAACCTGACATAGGAGAGATGATACTGAATGAATAGGATGGGGTCATTCCACTGGCAGCTGTGAAGTCTGTTCTGAAGTTGGATCCCCATTCTGTATGCTGAAGGACATCATTGTGTCAGCTCCATTAATTTGTGTTGTATTTTTATTCCATTGTTCAGAACTCCCTTGCTTGTTCTTGTCTGTGTGTAGACACCTTACTTGGCACCCGCACTGCAGTATGTTCAGTGTCTTTACTCTGACTCTCTAACAGCCCTTCTGTTCTTTTGTGATGAACTGTTTCTGTAAGTCAGACAGTAAGAAGGGTCGAGACACATTGGATTTCAGAACCTAAGAGGCTTCAGTCGAGTTCTCTGGACCTGTGGATGGATTTAGGCCCAACCTCTATGGTCTTGTTTTCTGTCACCCTTCTTTACACTGTTCTATGAGATTCTAACTCTGTGATCTTGTCTTTGCTCCTTTTTAGGCTCTTCTTTTTGGTGCATTTTTCTGGGCATGAATACTGTTGTTTTGTTTGTTTGTTTGTTTAAAATAATATACTAGAGGGTTGAGTGTCCTCTTGCCAACAGCACATCCTCCAGGAAATTTAGTATAATTTAGATGATTTATGTATTCCACAACTTTAAAACCTGGTGTAAAGTGTCAACATTTACTCACTCTAAATTTTTTTACACTTTAAACATTTTTGTTATTCCTCATGAAAAGATTTTGCCTATACTTGTAGAAGTAGCAGACCAGTATTTTAATGTGAATGGATAATAATCAGGATATATGGAATAAGTACAGCATTCCAGTTGGAGCTTCCAGAGACACATTTTCAATGACTTAGGGAAAATATGTCATGGCATTCCTCAAAGTACTTAATTTGCCTGGGTAACATTTTGATTGCTTGTGTTCTGTTTTCTCAGGCACAGTGTTTTCCAGTGCATGGCAAAGTAACACTCAGCGTGAGTGGTTTAAAATTGTGCTTTCCACTGCAATATTTGCCAGGACTCCGGAGAATAGGAGTTCACTGCACATTCAGTACAATAAGTAGAACAGCAAGTACTGTGTGTGTATGTGTGTGTGTGTGTGTGTGTGTGTGTGTGTGTGTGTATTGTAAAGTAAGTCATTCTTCTTTTACTTGAAATGAATAAATGTTTAAAAATTATTAACAATTATTAGTAACTTTACAACAATATTTGGGCCAAAATAAATATCTAAATAACTTTATTTGGAATTTAGGAAAAATAGAAAAGATTTAATAATGTTTTGAAACATGAAAGCATGCGCACACACACATACACCCCCCCCACACACACACATACCAACATAGAGATATTGAAACAAGACTCAATTCTCAGAGTCCACCCATTAACACTTTGTTAAAATAATCAATCAGGAATGGTGTTAAAAGTTGTCCGCTGTGTATGGAATATCTGGCTTTTGGTTTTGTAGTTATTTGTCTCAGGCAACTGATCTTACCATTTAAATTAGCTCAGCCTCCACTCAGGAGATGGGTGGGGAGGAAATCAAACAATGGAGATACAGATAGATTGGCCAGGAAGCTTTAGGGTGTGGGTGCTTGGGAGAAGAGGCTATTCAGAGCCAACTGAAATGGAACGAACTGAGCAGAACTATGACCTTGTTTGCACACATGATTTTTAGAATATCTTTAGTACAGTTGTTTAAAACTCTAGATGCGTGTGTGTGTGTGTGTGTGTGTGTGTGTGTGTGTGTGTGTGTGGTGTCTGTTTACTTTTTCATTTCTTTTGTTTTGAGACCAATTTGTACTCTATAGGAGTAAGACTATATAGGAAGGTTTGTTCTCAAACCCAACTTGTGCCATGTGTGGACAGTACAAGCCCTGGGATTTTGTTGCATGGGTTCCAGATAGATGGACAAGTCTTGGTCTGGGGATACCTCTAAGTAGAACATGACCAGAGGTCACATGCTTACTCTAAGAAGGACTGCCATTGCTTACTCTAAGAAGGACTGCCATTACTTTCTTAGTTCTGGCCATTAGAAAAATGATTAGAAATTACAAAGTCAAGAGGAATAGCTGAATGTTGTTGACAGCTGCTTATGGCTAGTTTTATAGGGGATCCGTCTGAAATAATTCAAGTGAGAAGTTCCAAGCACATCTGGAAACACACTCAAGAGGCTTGAGAGAAAGTTTAGAACTTAAGGATGCTTACTAATATTTATCCTCACTAGAAGATATTTGAAACTAAATGGTCTGTTCTTTTTTTTAAATTGGATACTTTATTTACAGTTCAGATGTTATCCCATTTCCCCCCAACCCAGAAACTTTCTATCCCATCCCCCTTCCTCCTGCTTTTATGAGAATGTGCCCCTACCCACCTCCCCACTCTACCACTCCGCCCTTGAATTCCCCACACTGGAGCATCTAGCCTTCACAGGACCAAGGACCTCCTCTCCCATTTTTGCTCGAAGTAGAGTTTTCCAAGTGAAATTCAGGTGGTCGGGATCAGAATGCATTAGATTCCTGGAGGCAGTTTGGTGCCATAGGTATGTAAGTGCTGGAGTCTTTGGAGACAAACATAGAGCATTGTGAGACTTTTTCCAGATACAAAATCAGATGGTAAAGAATTCTGAGTAATTCCACACTGACAAGGTAGCCTGGAAGAATTCAGAGTGAGAGAGAAGTAGAAGACCATTTCATTGAGAGGAGCTAAGAAAGGTGAGAATACAAATTCTATAGCTTGTTGGCAAGAGTATAGAGAACAAAGGTTTTAAGAACATAAAGGTGACTATATCTGCTTGTACCAAGTTTTGTTTTTTGGTAAAATAAGATTAGCCTCTAAATAACAGATTTAGTAATTAGGAAAACACAAAATAGAAGTCTTGTAACGCACACACACACGCACACACACAGAGAGAGAGAGAGAGAGAACCAAAAAGAAAAGAAAAT
The DNA here is from genome assembly GCA_030674055.1 of Rhabdomys pumilio. Classification (NCBI taxonomy): domain Eukaryota; kingdom Metazoa; phylum Chordata; class Mammalia; order Rodentia; family Muridae; genus Rhabdomys; species Rhabdomys pumilio. Next base: position 24,754,986 of record JANHMN010000016.1, read on the forward strand.
ACCTAAACCAAAACAACAAACAAACAAACAAAATCAAAGATAAGGAACAAAGTGCATATGGAGGGAACTGGTCTTTATATTGTTTTGTTTAAAGATGGGAAAGATTTGAGTATGTTTACATTTGGATGAAAAAGATTCATGATAGAAAAAGGTTGAAGAAGGTAATTATCATGGCTTTTTTACACACCAACATGTAGTTTCTTTAGAGTTTAGATCTTGAGTTCAGTATACTGGATGAAATGAATATACAAACATCATCAAAGCAAGAGCATCGAGCAGCCAGAGAAACATTTGATGATGCTCTGACCTCAGGGGCTCTGCTGTATATGTGATGTGGGCTAGGTTAACCCTCCAAGTCTTCTGGGTAACTTTTTTGGAATGTCATGATGTGAAGCTTTGCTGATTTAAAAAAGCACCTCTTCTCAAGTCCACATTCATTCTGTTTTAAAATAACAATATTATTTGTTAAATAATAAAGGCATTAAAAAATCTTATGATTGTGAGTATCACATTTCTGACTTTTATCTTGGTCCACAGATCTATGGGACTTGATAGCTTCTTGTAACCATCATTCACAAGGCCGTGTGTTCAATTTAGTCACAGTTTTACAAAACTAATAATTAGCAAATAAACAAGACACAAAGTGGTGAACAAAGAGTTACGGCATTAGAACATGTGTATGGGAGGGATGAGTCAGGAAACCACTGTAACTGAGACAAGCAGAACACAATATGTTGAGTTTAATATATGGTTCAAGATATTGTGCGATACTATTCCTGGGGAGGTATGAACAATTGTTATTCATCCTAGATAGGGAATTGATGACAAACCAAAGCCCAACTTAGTGAACTAGTAACTTTTGTTGGAGGTACTTAAAAGAATATGTGGGAGGAGTTACATATAGGAGTAGAAATACCTTAAAAGCATCCATACTACCGAAGCTCATCCCAGCATTGCAGGTAACAGATCACAGTAGAGGCTTGGAGCATACTCCACAACATACAAACATCTCAAGAGGGTACTTTCCAGGCAGCTCAGTTTGGACTCTACCTTCTCTACTTAGCTTAGATGATCTCTGCTTTTTCTGGCAGCTCCTCTCAGCTGAGACTATTTCTCAGCAATCCCTACAGCTTACATCCACTTGGGAAGGAGAGTACTAGTGAATCTAGTCAGTTTCAGAGACTTCCTGAATCCGTTGAGATGTTTATACCTTGAGTTTTAGGATCTTCCTTGAAGTGCATGAATTTTAATCTTGAAGAAAAGTGTTACACAAGGAAAACAAAGGTGCAACTTAATATGATCTGCTCCTCATAAATTAATACGATAGAACAGATTTGAAAAGTTTGAGATTTAAACTATGATTGTGGGTTATAATTGTGATTGTATCTTACACAGTTACTGATCTTGTTTGGTTTAACGGATTAATTTGAGAATCTCATAAAAGTTGTTCCTTTTTTTTCTAAGACTTAAGGAAAGGTAAAAAAACAATTCTTCTTAGCTCTTGTGGCATTCTTGGGGTAACTAAAGATGTTAGATATATGTAGATATCTTATTTAAAAATCAAATGTTTCTAAGAACTAAACTGATGGTAGAATTTAATGAACCACTGTGGCCAGTTTTAATTTTGAGACAGGAAGTCTGCAGCAGGTTTTCAGAAAACCATGCTGACATGATCTAGATTTAGTGCTTTTAAACATCACCTTGTATTATCCAAAGAGTGTAGGTTACTAGTACAAAAAAAAAAGACAAAGAAAGTCTTTTTATAAAAGCTCTTGCCATGATTCAGAGGTTAAGTGATGGCTTAGCATCTGTATGGCATTGCTGGAAGCCATGAGATGCAGTTGCATGAGGACATGCACTGACTGTAGAATACACTTGGTGAAGAATATGATTTCAACCGGAAAGTTAAAAGGATTAAAGTATGACTCCCATAGTTTCCGCCAGAAGAAGAATGAAGTTGCCACTATCTAAATGTGATACGAGAGATAGAAGACAGTTTGAGTTTTGATGGTGTTAGATTTGAGATCCCATAATTTTTGTGACTGGTGGTTTACAATGTGTGGTAGTTCAGGAAGATGAGTTCAGAAGAAGGGCCTGCAGTTTGAGATATTTTCTATGGGACATGAGGGTGTAGTGTATATAATGTCTGAGTCATCATACTCTTAGTTGATGGGAACATGAAACAGACTATAAGTGTGGGGTTTGCTATGATTCATTTTGTCCGAGGAGTCAGCATCCTTTGGACACTTTCCATGTAAGTCTAATATGAATTCTGCCAAGAAGGAAAGTACTGAAATATCTCAAGAGCACAGCCTTGAGCGGCTACTTCATTATGTAGAAGAACTGGGAAAAAAAGTACAGTTGAGTAGACATTTATCAAAAAATAATAGAGAGCCAGTTTGGCAGCCAAATGAAAAAAGTGTTTTAAAATAGAATGAGTATTTACGTGTCACATGCAACTGAAAGTCCAATAGGATGAATGAGACTTATTTGTGGAGGGCATCAGTGGTGCTTGTATAAGTTGCTCTTATTGCTATGACAACATATCTGACAAAAGCAATAAGGACTGGTTTCTATTGGCTCACAGTTCATGGGTACATTCTGTAATGATGCAAGATAATGAAGCTGTGTGAGTGAGTGGGAGGGGGGATTTATAACATAGTGCTGTGCTGTAAGTGTGTGCGTGCGTGTGTGTGTGTGTGTGTGTGTGTGTGTGTGTGTGTGTGTGTGTGTGTGTACTATCAGAATTTCGACCATTACAAAAAGAATGGCCATGTTTTGAGAACAGAGATGTTATGGTGACAGGAATGTGTGGTAGGTGGGCACATTGCATCTTCAGTCAGCCAGATAAAAGATTAATGCTGGTGTTCAGCTAGGTTTCCCCTTGTGTTCAGCTCAGGATTCCACTCCATTCGTAAACTGTCCACATTGAGCGTGAGTCTTCTCTGCTTATATAAACCTTTCTGGAAACACTCTCATAGGCATGATCAGAAGTATGTTTTCTCAATCATTTTAAATTCACTCAATTGACAGTGAAGATTAACTATCACCGTGCTATTTCTATTTTTGGTCTGTTTTGGGGGCTGTGTGAATGCCATATGGATTCTAGACAGAAAAATAAAAGGCAGAAGATTAGTTAATTCTTTCCAAGGAGATTTTTTTTAAAGGAACATAGTAATAGAACTGGAGGCTAGAGATGAAATTTTTAGAAATAGAATGTATTGATTGACAAAGTCATTTAATAAAGGAAGACATTGATGATGCATAATGTTGATGCTGGGAGAGTCAAAGGGGAAGAAGTTCGTGACACACTGTGTTGCTAGTCTCTCTCTGTGTGTTCACATGTGTATGTATGTATGTATGTATGTATGTATGTATGTATGTACATGTTTGTGTATGTTAATACCTATCTGATTTTAGATCACTACAAAAATTGTCCTGTTTTGAGAACATTATAATAGTGCCCACATTATGCCATACCTTAATTATATGAGCCATTTTCAATTCTCTTAAATGGAAATCTATCAAATGGCCTGTAGATTATCCCATACTATACATGTAATTTGGAAACCATCTATGTAAAAAAATATACATATTATGATTTGGCACCAAGTCAAATGTGCTAAATGATTCTGATTCTGGACATTGTAGAAGCAGTTCTGGAATTTGTTTCATAGTTGTATCAATGGCACTGGGTAGAAGGACATTTAGGGAGAAAAACTGTTACAGAAGATCCAGAATGTGCAAGATGTGTTGAACCTTGTGACAGAAGCTGGTTGGTGACTCATGAGTGTTCTATTTGTGACACATAGCAAGAGAGAAAAAGAGCATCGAAGTATGGTTCACAGAATGATTCATAGTTTGTGTGTGTGTGTGTGTGTGTGTGTGTGTGTGTGGTGTGTGTGTGTGTGTGTGTGTGTATGTGTGTATGGTACTAAGATGAGTATACTAGAAAACTATTTGGGAGCTTCAGCCTTGCACCTTTAGTGATGGGACCTTAAGCCTTGCTGGTTGCTGTGATAATGGTGAGATGATCATTACTTAGATGGGGAGAAGGGAAGTGGCAGATTCCTCAACCCCTAAAATTTACATTGGATTGAATATTTTCCTTCGTTATAATTTCTTTAATAAACTTCTGTAGTATTTAAAGCACCTGTGACCTTATCACTAGAATTTTCATTTTGCATTACAGTTATAGAAATCATGAATGTTGCTTACCTTAGTTAATTACTCTGAAATCAGTAGCTACTTGATTGCTACTAGATCTTCCTAGTTTATTTACAAAGTAACATGTATTTGTTCTACCTTCACTTTTAATAGTATAAGTACTTTAACGTCAGTGATTGTCCTCAAATTCTGTGTATTTTAATTCACAAATTTAAAAATGTTTTCCCGTGACACATCAAAAACAAAAAGCGAACAAAAACAATATGGAGACACATGCTTTTACCTCCTTACTGTCCTGAACACTCTTTGTAAAGAAAATTATTTGTTTTATGACATGCATAGATTGTAAATTTGTATATACTATGTATTTTGACAGGGGAAAATATGTTTCAAATAGCTTTTGGGGGGGCTCCCTGTAAATTGAAGTCATGCTAAAGGGCACATGCACATGCTTTCCTTAAAAACACTACAGTACATAGAAAATTTCTAAGCAAGTGTTACTTTTTTTTAAATCAGTAATATATTTTTATTGGATATGTTCTTGATTTACATTTCAAATGTTTTCCCCTTTCCCAGTTTATCCCCTGGAAACTCGCTATACCATCCCTCCTCCCCTGCTTCTATGAGGGTGTTCCCTGACCCACCCACTCCTGCCTCCCTGCCCTGGCATTCTCCTACACTGGGGCACTGAGCCTTCACAGGACCAAGGGCCTCTCCTCCCATTGATGCCCGATAAGGCCATCGTCTGCTACATATTTGGCTAGAGCCATGGGTCCCTCCATGTGTACTCTTTGATTGGTCGTTTAGTTCCTGGGTGCTCTGGGGAGTGTGGTTGATTGATACTGTTGTTCCTCCTATGGGGTTGCAAACCCCTTCAGCTCAAGCCATATTTTTATTAACTCATACTTAGCAATGCCAAGCGATAGTAGAAGGGAGTATGTTACGTTTATATGCTATGTCTTGTGCTATCATTTAAATCTCTTCAGATAAGTACAAGAGAAAATAGGAAAAACTTCACGTCAACAACCTGGCAATATCTTCATTTCTGAGCTGTTAGACAAATCTTCATATGTGATCTCAACTGGTGTGTAATGAGTGTGGCCTCAGGCCCTTACGGAGCTTGGGGGTGTTGGTATTGGCATCCCTTGCTCTCAAAGTGTACTGGAGGAAAATTGAGAAAGTGGTCAGAAGAGGAGTGGGAGGCCATCGGAGGAGTGAGGTAGGATCATTAGAAAATAATCCACTTGTTTTGAAAGGAAATAAAAGCGAACATGTAAAGAGTATTGTTGCTTAGAAGACTGAAAAACTCAAGAGTTTGGGGAAACGGGAAGATAATTGAAAGAAAAGAATAAAATGGATTAATACATAGTTTTCCAGAGACATATTAAGCCTGCCTAAGTTTGTTCTGTGGCTTCTCTGGGGAAATTAGTCTGAAGGATGTGGACCTCCTGGGGAATAATATCCCAATAGCATAACATCATTTAAACTTGACACAAGGAGTTGAAGTTTATTTTCTTTCCTAATCATTATGCTCAGTGAGTAAGGCAGAAATTGCACTTTGGAATGACAATGGTTATTTTAAAAAGAGTGTTTCAATATCTGTAGTAGACAACTCCTGAGGCTGGGTGTTTGTGGACTGTTGGAAGACTTTCCAGTGAGACTGCAAGTCAACTTTACCATAGGCCACTCAGATGGCTGACTCTGAGTAAATGAGTATTTACCAAAGGTCAGCCTGTATGCTAGACTCTGAAGGGGAAGTGCCAACTTACATTTTAGTCAAGTGATCAAGTGATTCTCCTTTTATATTGCTTATAAAAGAAAAAAAAAACATTTTTAGAAATCTATCTGAGGAGAGAAGGAATAAATAACTCAGTGATTAAGATCACTTCCTGCTTTTACAAATGACAGAGGTTCAAATCCCAGTACCTGTGTTAGGGAGCAGTCAGTCTAGTCTGCAACTCCCACTTAAGAGTAGCTGACACCTTTTTCTGCTTTCCAGGGGCATCCTCACACATGTTCACCTATACTAGTACAAATACACACATAACCACATACATAAAAATAAAAAAGCTACACTCTAAAATGTATTTATTGTCATCATTATGTATATATCTAATATCATTCGTCATCCATCCATGTCTGTCACCTGTCTGTCATCATCATTTTGTCATCTATTGCCTATCTATCATCCACCTATGTATCTATCTATCTATCTATCTATCTATCTATCTAAAATTATCTATCTATCTATCTAAAACCGTTCTCTTTGCTTCTCTGTGCTTTGATTTCCTTGTTCACAGTGGCCATCTTAGAGAAATTCCAGTCTTACTTGTGACCCTGGCATTATCTGGTGTACTTGCTTTCAAAACTAGAGACCCATATTGTACTTTCAACTTCTGTCTGTTCCAGGCGGTAACACTACTGAAGAAATCTTGATGGTCTTACAATTGCTCTCCTTACGCTCATGTGGCCTTGGGTCTAAACAGGATTCTTAGAGTCTCATCAGAGTGTGTGCCCCAGACTTAACTGACATATTTTTGAGTACTTGTTCTGTGGAATTCAGTGTTCCTAACATAGCAGTGAGCTAGGAAGACAAGCAGAGCTTTCTGCTTCTGTTTTATACAGTAGCTCTCTCATTCTGCAAAGACAGAAAAGGCCACCAGCTTTTCCTCAAGGTCTTTCTACTGTGTACTCCCTTCATGCTCACCTGAACCTCAGCCTCAGCAGGTTCCCTCTACTTCAAAGCAGGAGATGCCTGTCTTCTTGCGGTAGCCCACTTCTTGTCAGTGAATGCTTTCCGTGCACTCCAGGAGAAGCCATTCCTGACTCTATCCGAGCTCTTCCAGAGTGTAGTGCCCAGAGATGAATTCCTAGAAATATGTGTGTGTGTGTGTGCGTGGGAACATGTATGTTCTGTGTGGATGCATGTGAACATTTGTGTGCACGTGATCGTGTGCTGTATGTTATGTGTGTACAGGCAGATGAACATGTGTGTTGTGTGTGTATGCCTGTGAATATGTGTGTTATGCATTGTATGTGTGTGCATGCATGTGAGTGTATGGCATGCATGTGAGTGTGTGTTTAGGATCTTTTCTCAGTTGCTCGTTTCTTTTACACTTCTCATTCTGGTTATATAGGCAGATAGATTTCTTATATTTGGGACCTGTTTTGTCTGTTTCTAGTCATTCCCTATGGCTTGGCTATTTACCTGCATTCCCACTGTATCCCTGGAATGTCTCTGGCCAGACTACCTGGCATACCTATTCAGTCATTTTTTTTCTTTCTTTCCCTTTTATGGTACCTCCCTCTTCCCGGTCTTTGTTCTTATTAACTGCTCTTGTGTGAGTTTTCCTCAAGAGACTTTCACAAAATTCTGCTCATTCCAGATAGAGCACCAAGACAGATCAAATAAATAATTGCATTCAAGTTACCTTGGTGAACAGTGAGTCTCACTGGTGTTGCTAGTAGGACTCTCACTGAGGATTATGGGCAACTTATAGGTGGTGACATGTAGAAAGAACCACACACGCCCCCAAATATTAACTGTTTATGGCTCCACAAGTGAATGTTAGTGGGACCTATCCTGTGAGGGTTTTATGTGGATAATTGCAGCTGTTCTGATTTCAAGATGTGAGTAGCCTTGCCATAGTTAAAGAATGGCATTCCATAGCAACTTCCTATCTCCAATAGCTCAGCTCTTCCTCTGTTCCTCTCCTGTCATCCAGTATATTTTCCCTGGGAAACTGCACAGTGTCATTCACTATGAAAGCTGTAGTAGCTTCCACTCCTTACAGATCTGTGTGCTCCCCAGGCTTCAGGATAGCATGTGCTCCTTTTGAATACCCCCATTTGAGTATCTTCGGGATTAACATGCCTCATATCGATGACATGTCATACTGAAAATCAATTTTATAGCAAATCTAGATTTCTTCATTGGTAAATGGCTCCAGAGGCCAGGAAGTGACACATGACACTTCTCTTTTCATTTCTTCTTCAACCAGTGTCATGTCAACTTATATCACTCTAATGCCTCATATCTCTTTAAAGTCATCTGTTTGACCCCACTGATCCTGTGATTGTGACTGCATGTCCTCTGTGACTCCTTGCTTCTGACATAGAAAATTGAAGGATTTCTCCTTGATTAATCCAGCTCCAACAAAATTGAATCATCATATTATTTAAAGAAAAAAAAAAAAACTACAGCACATCCTTGCTGTATTCCTTTGCATAACGTTCCTGCTGAGTGGAACATTTCCCTATTTTTGTCTCAATTAGCATGTCCTTTTAAGGCATAGTGTGTGTATCTGTCTGACTTTCCCCATCAACCCTGTGCTCAATGCTTCTTGTCCTTCACAGCTCCATCTTGCAAATATGAATCGGCAGGGACTCTTCTATTTATTTCACTTTGGAGGATAACCATAACAGGTATCTTATACAATTTTGTGTTTAATGAAGACATATTTGTGAACTATTTCTATTAGTGCCTAGAAAATAAGAACCAAGGTGGTGTGTGGGTGGCATGGCAGCCTGCTTTGCCAGCACACCCCCCCCCCCCAGCACTGTGTCTCTAGCTGAACCATCACAATTGTCCTACTCTGTTGCCACTGTACTCTCCTTAACATTGTCCTGTTCTTGTGATTTGTCTATGTACTTAGAGCAGAGTCTGTCTCCTAAGCCAATGCTCAGTAAGCCTTGTTGACTTTAACCACCAAGGCCTTGTCCCTGGATTTCCTCTGCTGAAAAAAAAATGATGAGACTATTTTGTCATTTGGGTTATTTTTTTCACATTTCCTACTATCTTGCCAGTTTCAAAAGTCCTCTCTGTCTAATACTGCCTGTCTTGTGTGTCTTGTGGTCTTAAGAATGTAGTTTTTATGTTGACGATCATCCAACATTTTTATGAAGCCTACATCCTCTGCCTGAAGACTCTAGTACTTTATGGTTCATATATGTGATGGGTGTCCAGTCTTTAGGCTTATCTGAATTTTAGTCTGCTTTTATTTAACATTAGTTAGATTTCCTTTGTACTTTATTTCAGTGAAGATCAGGACAGAGATCATTGGGTAAGAGTCTGGGGACATTGATCAGTGCTTGCTAAACAAACATGCAATTTGAGTTTGGTAGACTAGCACCCATGTAAAAGTTAAGTGTGGTGCTGCACATACCTGTAATAGAGGCACATTAGGGTTAGACAAGAGGCTCACCAGTGCTGTCTGACCAGCCAGACCAGCTCTAGTACTCTGAGCTCCAAGTTCAGCAAAACTTCTGTATTGAGGGGATGAAAGAGAGAGTGATATAACAAGAGACCTGATGTCCCCTTCTGGCTTCAATATGCACTTATGGGTACCCACAGTCACTCATTTCTTATATTTGTATATACACACATAGACACGCGGAAACACACACACACACACATACACACACACACACACACACACACACACACACACAGAGATATGCATGTACACACACAGACACACACAGGCACATATACACACAAATACACTCACACGGAGACACACAGGCACACATGCACACATACATGCACACACATATTTACACATTCACATGGAGACACACAGGCACACATGCACGTGCACATGCATGCACACACACATACACAGGTACACACACAGGTAGGTATGCATTCACGTAAGTGGACATGTATATTTGGAATTTGATGGAGACACAACTCAGAGGTTTTGAACACTTGCTGCTGTTTCGGAGAACCTACATTTATTTCTCAGCACCCACACCAGGAGGCACTCATCCACCTGTAAATCTGCCTCTGTGATACCAGGCACTATGGACTTTTGGAGTACCTGCACACTGTGGCACATATTCTCTCTCTCTCTCTCTCTCTCTCTCTCTCTCTCTCTCTCTCTCTCTCT
>JANHMN010000016.1:24765053-24794815 GCA_030674055.1 Rhabdomys pumilio
TCTCTCTCTCTCTCTCTCTCTCTCTCTCTCTCTCTCTCTCTCTCTCTGTGTGTGTGTGTGTGTGTGTGTGTGTGTGTGTATGGTGTGTATGTGTGTGTGGGGGAGGGGTTGTAAATAAAAATAAGCCCTTTGTTAAAAGAGAAGTTAATATTGCAATACATATAAAAATGGTTCTAAAAAAGGTCAAGAGAAGACCCTAAGCTAGATTTAAAAATCTATTCTTCTGGATAACAGGTTCCATGGTGATGGAGTCTTCGTGCTTACAAAGAGCTTGGCAGTTATTACCCCTCTGCCATGTGCCTACCAACACAGAGACAAATGACTTGCTTAAGATTTCTTAATCCATTAGTGAGAGAGCTAGCCTGGAAAGCCAGTCTAAGCTTCCTAGCATCACAGTCCTCCTAAATAACATGACATTTCCCCAACTGTGACACTCGGGGAGGACAGAAGGATGATTCCTCTCTGCAGTCCTTTTGTCTGTGCACCCCGAAGTATGTTTTTTCCCTGTTATGCTTGTTCAAACAAACACAAACAGCCTTAACCACCTGGAAACTTACAGCCTTGCCTTTTGTAGTGTGAATGGCAGTAGTAAGTAATGAGCTGTGACTGAGGGAAGGCTCAGCTGGGGGGTGGCAGGGATGAAGTGCAGAGGGGACTGTGAAGCATCTCACGGAGAGGGTTTTTATTTTTATCTTCTCTTCCACAATTTAAAGTAGTCGACACGCCTACAAAACGTCTTGTTTAGCAGGCCAGAAACCACGGCTGTCACATTTAGGACACTCGCCAACACGTCCTTAGGTTGTTTTGGCTTCAGAATTGTTGGGGCACTAAATTCAAGTGGCGATATGTATACCTTATAATTTTAGTGTCATGCTGTCTTGCTCATCTGAGGCTTGCAATGGTGCCTTTGAAAAGCATCACATTACATGAATAGATGAGACAGGCTCAGAAAGGGTGATGTGGAAAGACTAACAACCATCCTTGATTCACAAATTAATTCCATAAATAATAGGATTTACCTCCTGTGCACAGCTTTGAATTGTGCTTTGGTGTCTTGTCCCGTGATAGCTGCTCACTCTGCCTGTCTCTTCATCTTGCCTGGTGTGTGTGTTAGACTGCTGTGACTTTTTGCTTGGGGCTTCTCCCTTCTGTCAAGGCTAAGGAACACATCCTGGGCCTTCCCTAGACCAGACATCTCCTGCCTGTAGGACGTAGTGCCTCCTGCTGGACAAGCTGTCCTGCCTCTGCAGGAGAGGATCCTGTTGCAGAGACAGCTTTGTTTTGGGGCTTTTATGTAATTTGGATGGCAGAGGTACCCTTTGTATTCCTGCTAAGCCCCGGCAAGTCAAGTGTCCAGAGAACTGCGCGTGATCCCTGTCCTGTGAAATTCTTAGCCTAAGTGACTCAAGCCTTCTCTTGCTATGTTTGTGTACTTCACCATGCCATGGGGATTTGAGACACAGGCAACCTGGCCAGCTCCATGGGTGTCTGTAATAGACTACTTTCACTGACTGGTCAGGGTGTTAATTTACTTATTTTCATTAACATCACTTCATAGAGTGTAGTGGGCACATCACTGTGGGCCTTTTGCCATTTAAAAAACTGAGTTCTCTTGAAATATGCCTTGCATAATTCTTAAACCAAAGACATAAGTAACAAGAGGTGAGCCAAAAGTTTAGCTGTGAAATAAATGCAGCTTGGAAAATAAAATTGGGGAAAAATGTTAAATTAAGCATCTGGAAAGAAATTTTTCCATCATTTTTATTTAAATACATATTTTCATTAAAACTAGAGGACTATTCATGTTTGTTTTGTCTTGACCATAAAAGGCATTATTATCAACTTGTTCAAACTGCTGGATATTGCTCTTTCAAGCAAAACAATGCTTTCTTAATAAATGCTATATTTATTTAGTTACTGGGTTGTGTGTGTGTGTGTGTGTGTGTGTGTGTGTGTGTGTGTGTACGTACTTGTGAAATGCAAAACTTATGAGACTCAGTTCTCTCTTACCACGTGTCCTGGGAATCAAACTTAGGTCAGCCACCTTGGTGGCAAGTACCTTTACCTTCTGAACCTTATAGAAAGCCTTTAAAATGCTTTTTTATGACTAAACAAAGTGTTGTAGACTTTATTATTCAAAACTATACTCAACCTTATATTTACCAATTAGATATATTTACCAATGGTCGACTTAAAAATAGCACTGAGTACATTCAAGAAAAACATATAATATTGCCCTTTTTCTCTCTCTGCCTTCTTGCTTCTGAAGAAAACAGCTAATCATTGCAATATGGGAAACTTTCGACTATTATTTTAAACCTTCTGCTATAGCCAGACACAGATTACTTTTTTTTTTTTTTTTTTTTGGCTGGGTTTTTGTTTCGCTCTTCTGCCATGTCTGTCTCTTAGAATTAGTCACTTTTGGTTCTTTCTCCTCTTTTGTATCTGAGCAAGTTTTCCCCAGCTCTTCTTTTCTCGGATTTGAGGAGAATGGCCTCTATCGCCATACTACAGAGTCTGGCTGGACAGAGGAGACAGTTGAAGTCTACCTGGAACCATATGTTAACACCACCACCACCATCACTATCACACTGCTAGTACTTAGCAAGTGCCACCTGTTAATCCTGTATTTGTTTAGTATTCATCATGTTCCCGAGGACAGTGACATTCTATCAATTTTACCATCTTAAATATGAACGATTCAGTAAACCCTGGCTATAATTTGCATCACTGATATTTTAGACACTCTCAACCCAGATATTGATTTAACTTTGCATGTAAAATGTACTAGGCAAGCACCTCTGAGGCAGCAAGATGGCTCAAGACCTAAAGATGGGTTGCCTCCGAGCCTGGTGACCTGAGTTTAACCCCCAGGTCCCACATGCTAAGTGGAGAGAATGATCCCAGTAAGTTGTCCTCTGACCTCCACACACACTGTGCCAAAAAAAGAGAGAGCCTTTACTCAAATGCACATCATATATTATGCTCAATAAATCAAAAAAATGAAAACGAAGTGATTCATAGTGACATATCTAACACCTGAAGGGCCATTGCCTCTTCAGATATCCGTGTTAAACTTCTACGAAACAATAATTCCTCTGATATAAATGTTGTATTCCTAGACTCTAAAATGACCCTTCAAACAGACTTCTTAGACTAGTGCTGTAGTTGAGAGCAAGTTCTGAATCAAATCTTGGAGAATTTAGAATACTTAGTGCATTAGCTGTGTACAATGCTGGCAACAGAATAAAGAACGGAGGGGGCGGGTGGTAGAGGGAAAAAACACAACTCCAGGCTATCTGCCTGTGACCTATAATAACCTCTTTATTGGACAAGGTGGGTTCCTGGGCTTGGATATGGGGCAAGGAAACCATTGAGGAGTCTCTTAGTGAGTGCAGGAGGACAGGGTGGTTTTTTTGTTTTCTAATATTCTTCTGAATTTGTTGAGGAGAAAGATGATAATGAAAATGATTGTTCATGTCCCCAAAGTCAGCTCTGCATGGAAAATCTAACTCTTCTCTAACTTTCTTTTTAAAAACCTCCTGACCTAGCTCACTTTCCCCTCCATTAGGAAAATGTTGCCTCTGTTTTCTAGCCATGGCCCAGAGCCCTGGGGACTGCCATGTGCCAGAGGCTCAGTGTAGGCGGTGACCTCCAGGCCTGTTTCTTGGGCAGGTGGTCAGTCTCCGGCTGGGGGCCAGGAATGCTGTGCAGCCCGTCTTGAGTCAGTCATTTGCCTGCAGCTGAGCTACTGTGCAGAATTCATAAATATGCCTTACCCACCCACACTACACACACTTGAAAAGCAGAGCTCCCTGGGAGATGCTTGTGCCAGGCCCTACCAGCTGGATTTTTTCAAAGGGTAGCCTTTCAGCCATTGTAGCTGTGACTTGGGATAAGTCAAACATACCTCTGGCCTACTTTTCCATTCTCTATCAAGAAACAACAAATGAGTGGTGCAATGTCAGCAATGTAATATCTGACATCAGGAATGCACTCTCTAGTCAGGCCACTGCTTCTGTGTAGTGTGCATCATCACTAAGCAAATAGATGGCCGAGTAACCCTGGGTTCTCTTTACCATGATGCTAAAACTGATCTCAAAGCAGTGGTCTCAAACACTAATGGTGAGTTCCTCTGCAAGTTCAGATCCAGCATTGCTTCCCTTGGCTTGCCAAGTGCTAATGTACCTTTTTGATTCTCAGCATCTCATTTACATGCTAGTTACCCAGAAAGGAAAGTATGTTCATGTTCACTCACCTTAAGTCAGAGGAAACTTTATTACAGATTAGTCAAGATAAGAGGCATGCACGTCTTTCTTCACTCAAAAATGGGTTGTGGGCGATTCTGAGAATTCTCTGCTTTCTGCTCGCTCCTGTATTTCACTTCCTGTGTCGGGTATCTTTCTTCCAAGAAATTAAGAGTACCTGTTGTACCACATCTTATGAGGAAGAAGTGAAAGAAAGAAAAAGACTTGTCTATCGTAGGCCTGAGTGTATCATTCAAATTGTCTCTTGATGGCACTTGATCAAATCTTTGCTCTAACAAACTGCCTTCCTGATCTCAGTATTTCCTAGTGCATTTGGCAACATACTGCTCAGATAAATCGATCTGGGATGCTTTTATTATAAATTGGCTCTTCTCACAAACAGAGCCTTTAGTTTCATTTTTAACAAAACAGAGTTCCTGAGATCAGTCATTGACAATTTCCCCCAGTGGCTAAGGGGCTGTTTATGGTTTGAGGTGTTACCTTAGGGATGGGGTGGGGCTGCGAGCCCCTCAGCTGGGCTGCAGCACTGGTTTACAAGTGGTGACCTTGGCTTGGGACTGTGACAGCAGTACTTCATAATGGTATGTTTTTTCGTTTATTTGCTGATGCTTTTAAAATCAAAAGTCCTGCTCATGATCTTTTTTGATGTGTTCTTCTAAGCTCTTTCCTGCTTTTGTGTTCCTTTGTTTTTCCTAAAGTTACAGTAGCTGTCAGTCTTGAGCTGAGTTCTCTCAGTACACTGAATTGCACAATTCTTGCTTGGCCCAGTTTAGGCTAGGCATTCGTCCCAGAACCCAGTTGGCTTCTTAAAGGTTAAACAGTTTTGGTAAAAATTGCAAATCATGACTAAATAAAACCCATAAAAACTGAAAACCTCAAGGACCCAGGGAAAAGGAATTTTTTTTTTTTTTGACAGTGAACCACATACAAGCAGAGAGCTCTTCTTTTTTAAACTTTGTTTCTCTACTCTTCTTCCCAAATTTGGTTTGGTTATTTTGGATTTTTTGTTTAGCTTTTTTTTTCTTTTTTTTTTTTTTTAACTTTTCTTTTCATCCTTCCTTTTTTCTTTTCCTTCCTTTCTTTCTTTCCTTCCTTTGCTTTTCCTTCTTTCTTTCTTTTTTTATTTTTAGTGTTTTCTATTTTATATATATGAGTATGCTATAGCTGTCTTCAGGCACACCAGAAGAGTGCATCAGATCCCATCACAGATGGTTGTGAGCCACCATGTGGTTGGTGGAAATTGAATTCAGACCCTCTAGAAGAACAGTCAGTGCTCTTAACTACTGAGTCATCTCTGAAGCCCCCCGCCCCTCTCTCTCTCTCTTTCTTTCTTAAGCTAGAGCTTCTTCCTTGGCATTATAATGTGTGCTTCCTCACCGGACATTTTCTTCCTCTTTTGCTGTTGATTTCATTTGTTAGTCTGAGGCATTGTTCTCCTAAGGCCAGGGCTGCTCTGGAAATCCTGCTCTTTCTTCCTCTAGCTCCCTAGTGTGGTACTTGCTGGCATGTTCTACCACACTGACAGGACAATTCTTACAATCCATTTTTGCTTCACATGTCTCCACTACCTTAATGTCATTTATGGTCTCTGACTCCTCTAGACAGCAGTAAACACAAAATCTGTAACAAATCTTTGTGCTCAGTGTCTGTAGCCATTCCATTGTGCTGAGTCAGAATTCTGAAAAACAAAACAAAACAAAAAACAAAAAAGAAACTTTTTTTGGCAAGTAATAAATACGACTGTGTAATTGGTGTGATAGAATGGATGGGCTTTTTGTTTGTCTCCATAGACAAACTCTTCTGTTTGTCTATGAAGAGTAAGTAGAGAATGAATGCGCATGTGTAGATGTCTTATCTGATATCATTGTAACCATTACAATTTTGGTTTGTGGATTCTTTAGTTTCTTGTTAATAGACTGGTTTTCTTCATTTGTGTTTTAGAGGGATCTAAAGTGTTTGAGGGGTATTTTGGTTTAGGGTTTTTATTCTTTTAGTTCTAATGGCTCTCTAGTAAACCATGTAGAGCCATGTCTTTCATGTGGTTTTGAGCTTTTGTGAATTTTAATTTTTCTGTAAAGAGCTTCATCTTAGAGTCTGTCTTCATCAGGTCTTCCCACTGGAACTTTTTTCATGACATCTTTGTTCTTGTGCATATATGTGGACACGTATTTCTAGGTTTTAGATTTGCAGATTCATGTCTTTCAGTGAGGTATCATCTCTAGGATGTCTACTCTCTTACATCTGTTTCAACAATGGGGCTGACTGTTTTTCAGTCCCCCAACTCAGTGTGGCTTGATTCACCTTTGCCGTCAAGTAAAGCAGAAACACTGAAAGTTACCAGTTTATTCTTCTACCGAGTCTTAGTAATAGTTCCTATTCTTCTGTTCTTTCTTTGTTTTCTCATTTTGTCTGAGGCACTTCACTGCTTTGACCATATAACAATGTAGCTATAGCTGCTCTAAGATTTGACTAGCATTAGCCTTTAGCACCTAAAGTGCTCGAAGTCTAAAGATCAGGTCAGCTCTCCATTCTGTTGCTTTGTTTTAGCTAACTCATGTTATACAGTGAGCGGTCCATCACATTTCACAATGGACTTGTAGTTTGAATTTATAAAGCATGTATAGGAACCCAGTGAAAATACATTACAACGAAGAGAAAACTTGAGTAGTCAATAGAAATGAAAACAGTCTGTATTGGCAAACACAAAAATACACAGCTCTTGGGGTGGGGGGGTGGCTATGTCAAATTCAATGACTTGTCATGTGGTAAAGTGACAGTTTCAGTGACTGATAAAAGAAGTGAAGGATCTCTTGCTTTGTTAGAATAAACAATGGAGCAGTTGCTTTGGGGACATTTTAAAATTCTGTTTCCCAATATTATTAAATCTATGCCATGCTCTAACCCTAATATCCCACAGCTACTAATTTAGCATGCATTCCTAGGAACGTGTATGCAGTTTTCTCTAAAATCAATGTTTAGTCAAGCAGAACTCCAGGAAGCAACTAGAATATTTAGAGATTTGCAAGAGTTAAGATCTGGTATGTTCATCAACTAAAATCCTGCACAGCAGGAAAAGGATAAAACTCACGCCTCTCAGAAGAATGTGCCACTCACTGGACTTCATGCAGCATGAGTCCATTCTGATGGAATGGGTGTTCACAAGTAGATGTTAAAATCCACTATCTTTCCCTGGGTCAATGAATCTTTCTTTCTTTCTTTCCTTCTTTCTTTCCTTCTTTCTTTCTGTCTGTCTGTCTGTCTGTCTGTCTGTCTGTCTTTCTTTTTGTTTTGTTTTTCGAGACAAGGTTTTTCTGTGTAGTCCTGGCTGTCCTGGACCTCACTCTGTAGACCAGGCTGGCCTCGAACTCAGAAATTCGCCTGCCTCTGCCTCCCAAGTGCTGGGATTAAAGGCATGCTCCACCACTGCCTGGCTCAATGAATTTCTTTTATTATATTTTGCCTTCTATTTAAGAAGCACTGTGTAGCCCATGCTAGCCCAGAATCCATTGCCACTCACCTATCTCAGTCTCCTCAATACTAGGATTACAGGCAAGGACCTCACCATGTTTGACCTACATTTCAAGTTATGATGTTCACTAGGACAAACATTCTTTCATCTTTATATTTGATAGATTTATTATACACAAATATTTCTTCCTGTGGCATATTTTATGACTCATATAAGAAATCTCTATGCCCAGTATTCTAGTGTTTAAGAATATTCAGTGAAATGAATACTGTTTAGAAAATTTTTTTTCTCATTCTTGAAATTTAAACATTCTACCTAGGATAGAAATTAGAAATTAAGTTCTCAATGAAATGGTGATGGAATTGGTCAGCGTGGGAAATTTTTGAAGATTCATTAAATTAAATAGGACTGAAACACTGCCAATTAAATAGTATGTTAATTCTGAAACATTTTCTGTGTAGCATGGAGTGGCCTTTAACTCATGATCCTCCCTCTGGTAAGTGGTAGGATTATAGGCATTCAGCATGACATGAAACCTTCAACACTATTTTCTTAATGATAAATACTTCTCTATAACTTTTCACATGTTTCACAAATCATGATTATATTATCATCCTGAAAAATCTCAAATGAACAAAGAAATATTAAATGGAAGCTGGGGTGACGAATTACAAGAATTGTCAGAGGAACTCACCCCGAGATGCCCTATAAACCAGGAACCTTGTAAAGCCATGGGCTTCACAATCTTTAGACTTGTTCTCAAACTCAATCTTCAGACTCACACTGTCTTCATACTTGTACAATCAAAACTCCCACATTGACTCATTATTTACATGAGATGTTCTTGTAATAAAAAACAGACGTTGCTTGAAATGTTTGGATGCTCCCCCAAGTCACACATTAGGGGAAGATGGAGAGATCTATGCTCTTCACCATCCCCATGTCTTTTTAGTTTCTGCATGAGCATTGTATTTGGGAATGGGTTTGGAAGCTGAAAAAGGTCGGGGATGTGATATTAGTCTTTAGTGTCACAAACAGCTCTGTAGTTTCTCTGCTGAGTGTTCTGTCCCCTTTGCCTTCATGATGTTCCGTGTATGGAGAAGGCCTTTGCAGCTCAACCTTTATTCAGCCACCCTTTATGTTCTCCACTTCAGCAAACTGACATATTCCAGGAGCTAGGACACTGATTAGATGGCTAGTGATAGGTTTGTGGAAGTGAAACGTTACTGCTTGCTTTTCCTTACCAGAAACACTTAGAACAGTGGTGATGGAAGGGCCTTGTCAGGTCACAGGTGCTTACAGAGTAACAGTCTTGCAGAGCAAGGACTGCTTTTCTCTATTACAGCAGACCATCCATGCCAACAACCTTGGTTTCAGTTGGGAGACTCCCTTTATTCTTCAGTTATCACACTATTTGTTGAAACTCGGTTGAAGGTTGGTAGTGTAGCTCAGGGGTAGAGCACTTGCCCAGCAACCATAAAGTTGTGGGTTTGATCCCCAGGACAGTACCACTTACATTGTACAATATATAAACCGACTGATAACCAACAAAATAATAACCTAAAATGTATACTGTTAAAAAGTATAAATATCCATGATCTTGGCACACATCTTAAGCATTAGTCACATGGTTCTGTGACATGTGTTAAGGAATCGAGAAATAAGTACTTCCATCAGTTAATCCTTTCACAATTTTTTAAAAGAATTTTGCAGCATCTAATAAATGCATTAGACGGCTGTTTGATTTTTTTTCTTCTCATCAGTTTGTGAAATATAGTGAGTGTTATTTAGGAAAACATGAAGAAATGGTAGAGATTGAATGACTTTGCCACCTTCAAGATGCGGGAAAGCTACTGTGGTTTTTGGTGTTTCCTATCCCTTTGGTTTGAAATAGGTAAAGGTAGTGATTATAGATGAACCCAACTAGAGAGCCTCACTGTTTCTCTATAAATGGTCTTGTGACAGAGAGAGAGAAGGAGATAGAGAGGGAGATAGAGATTGAGTTAATTGGAAAAGACAACATGTAGATCACAGTTTAATGGACTCTAGTTCTACATTAATAATTAATATGTCTACTATCTCCCATTTGCTCTTCCCAGTTTTAAAGCCTGTGTGTGTAACACATGAATAAACCTTCTACTTAGTACATTGATTTTAGCACACTGCTCCAGAGAGCAGTAGATTGCAGGAACAATTGATGAGATACACAAAAATGGGAGACCTGGGATCCAGAGCCATGACACAGTGAGTCAGAGTGGTAATCTAACACCCATGCACAGGCACACACGTCATCACAGCTCGGTTTTCTAGCCCGGTTTCTACATGTAGAGATGACTCATCTAGAATTGAACTTGAACTCCTTGTTGTACATCTAGCTCTCAATCAACGACAGAAGTGTAGGGCTGAGCGTCATTGGGGTTGTAACTTGGACCAGTTTTTTTTTTAACCCAGTCTTTGTATAACACGTGTTATTTTGTGTCTCTTCCTTCTCTCACTGTGTGTTCCCCCCCTTGCCTTCGAATGAAGACTGCTGTGTCCACTGTATCCTGGCATGCTTGTTCTGTGAATTCCTCACCCTCTGCAACATTGTCCTGGGACAAGCTTCGTGTGGCATCTGCACCTCCGAAGCCTGCTGCTGCTGCTGTGGCGACGAGCTGGGAGATGACTGTAGCTGCCCGTGTGACATGGACTGCGGCATCATGGATGCCTGCTGTGAATCCTCGGACTGTTTAGAAATCTGCATGGAATGCTGTGGCATCTGTTTTCCGTCATAAAGATTTATCTCTTGTTTGTACTAAAACTGGAGACAACTTTGCAATATTTCTTGTAGAGGAAAGAAAAAGCACATGGTAAGACTCCCATGAAGCAACTCTGTATTTGCACTGTTTAACTCATTCCTTTTGAGGAATAGCTGAAATTCTTCCTCTTTCACCAGATGTATGTGGTTTAATATGTGAAGTTTTAACTGACTAACTGGTTTTTTGAAGCTTCTTCGTAGATGATGATAATGATCGGAAGTCATTTTGACACACACAGCCTAAAATGTTAAATGTCTTCTTTCTGTTGACATGCCTGTTTTCCCCTAACCGTTCTGAGCAGTTCTTGGCTGTAAATACAGCATTGTACTCAGTATGTATTTCAACCAGATCACTCTGATGTTTATCTATTAAAAGTTAAAAGCAAACTTTTTTTTATTTTTCTAAGTAAGCACAAACATGATGCAGAGCAGTAAACAGATGTGGAACTCTCCCGTGTTGGTCTGGTCTGGCTTTTCCACCTCTCTTGTTCTGCCCAGAGCACACTGAGAAAGATCATGTTTCTGTATCCTGAGCAATAGGAAGCATCATGGAGGAGACTAGGAGGGGAGCTGTGAAAAACGAACCGGGTTGCAAGGCATGCTAGCTTCAGGACTCTAAAGGCAAGAGGCCGTAGGAACAGACAGAAGCGAATAACGGATTACTGAGGAAGATGTGGAGGAGGATGCGGCATTGTGGATGCTCTAGGATGAGCTACTTAAATTTAGGAAAAAGTTGAAGGTGGACAGCCTGCACTGTCTGCGCTCTGAACAAGCGAAAAGAATTTGCCTTCATTGTACATTGCAGCGACACAGCTTTCTTAGAACTGTAAAATCTGAACTAATGCAAATATGCACTTTCCTACACATAATTTAAGTGTTATAAATTTTAATGAAAACATAGTACCTTGTTAACATAACTATATTTTACCAAAAAAAAATTGTAGAACACTTTTTAACAAAGTTCATTTAAATGAGCTTTTTTTTTTTTTAAGATTAAAAAAAAAAAATCCCAGTATTCATTGGGGTTTTTCCAAAGCTGGATTATATTTGGAAAGATTCAATTCTTTATCATGCAGGGGATGGGGCGGGGGGCGGAGAGGGGGCTCTATTTATTTTCATTGGCTTGTAGTCCTCGCCTTGTTGTATTTCAGAAGTATGTAAGTTTTGGACCCACTACAGGATGACCTCAGAGGTCCACCACCATCAACAGATATTAGGATTCCAACTGTGTGTGAAATTATGCCAAGAGGCAGATTATAAAGATACTAAAGTACGAAGAAGTGAGTCTGAGATGAGACTAATTCTATAGTGATGGAGTCAGCTTATGTAAAAGGGAGAGTTCAGTTTCACACACATCCTCCCATGTGTTTTCTTTTTTTTTCTCTCCAGATTTCAAGTTTGGTTACATTGACTAAATTCCTTGTAGACTCTTGAGAGTACGTTTTTGTTAGTGGTTCTTTTTAGTTCCGGATGAATGTTAAATTGTTCGAAATCGTGCGTTCCTAGGAATCTTTTAGACACCCTAGACCTTTAGAAGACCTGAACTTTTTTCTTTTTTCATGAAGAATGGCGACATCACCAGTGCCTTTCCTTTGAAAGTTAGCCTGGCTTACAATTAAATTATTATTTTAAATATTCTTTGAAAAAGAAAAGCAAGTGTGTCTCCTTTCTTGTCCAATTTACCCGTGCATGTACTTTAAATACAATGTACAGCCTTCTTTCTCGTCTTTGAAACAGAAGCTTTGATTTGCTATGTCAAATATAATGGCGACCTTAGTATTTCCATATAGTCAATGTTAGCTTCTGCTTATATCATAGGATAAAGAAGAGTTTATGGATAAGTCTCCTAATGATTGTTAAAATATTTGCCTCGTTATCCTGTAAAACTGTTTAACCAAGACGCTTGTCTGATGCTTGAATATCTCTTGCTATGATTTGCAATGAAAATGTTAGTGCATTAGAAATGTTTTTTTCTGTAATAGAGAGCGTTAGTGAATACCAGAATTTAATTTCCATACTTGTACGCGTAGGACTTTTCTTCAGCTCTCTACTTCAGGCAAGCCATTCCTTAAGGCATCGTGTATAATTCAAAAGAAAATCTAGGCAAATGTGAAAACAGTTTTAGCATATTTTAGAATTTTGGTATGTAAAGTGTTTTCTTGAATCTTATGGCCGTCAAGACTGATTGCTATAGTTTACACCTAGACATTCAATCTCATTTTAAATGTGGCATATTTTCAAACTGGATCTTGGCTACTTTAAAATTAAAAAGAAATATTACTACTTATTGTGCTTTATGATCCTTTTGTATGTAATTAATGTATTAGTTGCTTTATATTTAAATAATTTCAACAATAATTTAAAACCCGAAGATTTTCGTTACCCTCTTATATGTCTTCCTGAAAAACTTCCTAGTCTCCCTGCACAAGACTCATGCCTGCTAATGAACTGAGAAATATATGGAAATCATTTGTCTGCAAGTCACTGCTGCTCTATGATACCAAAATACAGTGTTCTTTTAAATATTCACAGCATGTAAAAAATATGAGCTTTTTTTTCTCACTCTTTCTTCCTTCCTTACCTGTCCTCTCTCTCTTCAGTCCTTACTCACTCCCTTCTTTCTTTTCCTTCCTTCTCCTCTCTCCTTCCCTCTTCATGTACTGCACTCCCTCAAAACAGTATTCAGAGATGACTTGCACCTCACTGTGTAATCGCAAGGTAACGTCAAACCCACACCAATCATCCTTCTGAGCCACCCAAGAGCAGGAATTAGTCGTAAACAATCCACTGGTTTCCAACTTTTTAAGTAGATTGATTTCATTTATTTACCTAAGGAATGCGTTTTAGTTTACGAAACTCAAAAAAACTGTTTTGCTCGTGCTGACATTGAGTGGCAAACACAAGTATTCCAAGTCATAAAATTGGGTATTATATTTAATGAATTTTACATACAGCTCCATTGTCAGAACTCTTCTTACCTAAGACAGCAATGGCAAATATTTAGAGATGCTTTGGAGTTGAGATTTTACAAAAACAATGGTATAACTAGATTTTTTTTTTTTTTTGGTTTTCATTTTTTTTGTTTGTTTTGCTGGGGTTTTGTTTGTTTGTTTGTTTGTTTTTGTCTGT
Organism: Rhabdomys pumilio; assembly: GCA_030674055.1. Classification (NCBI taxonomy): domain Eukaryota; kingdom Metazoa; phylum Chordata; class Mammalia; order Rodentia; family Muridae; genus Rhabdomys; species Rhabdomys pumilio. The sequence continues at coordinate 24,778,717 of JANHMN010000016.1, forward strand.
TTTTTTTTCTTTTTTTAAGAAAAAAATAACTTTATTCTCTCTCTTCACAGTGGGTTTCTGTAACCATTTTCTTCATCTGAAATGCTGGTGTTGTCTGAATAGATCAAAGACTAGCCAAGGCAACCTTGTGTAAAATCTTGCCATTATCTGTCCATAAAATCTCAGTCCTCCAAGACTTTGAAATTCTATCCATTACACATCACTACCTAACAAAACCAAGGCTCCATCCAAAGAATGACTTGCCTTCTACAGTGCCACTTAATGTTTATGTTTTTCTATCCTTTTAATCAATCATTTAGTAATAATGATATTTACTGATATATTAATAACATTACTACTAAGATCATTTTGAGTTGAACACTATTCAAAACTTTCCTCCTTTTCAATTACTTGTGGTTTGTAGGTCCATAGGACTAAGGTTTTATAAAATGTTATTTTCCCTTCTTCTTATGCTAATGCAATAACATGCCAATTTTTTGAAACAATGGGTGATATATTGCTAGGATCTCCTCCACGTTTCCTCACGTTTTTAACCATGTGTTTGTTGTTGCTGTGCAGTCCTTGCACTGTTCATCTCTATGAGTGTGTTTTATGTGCTTGACTTGATACCAGATATCCCAAGGAAATGACATAATGCTCAGGAAGTTTCAACCCAAGGAGGAAGACGGACATTTCCAGAGAGGAACCGATAACTCTACCACTGAGGCTTCCATTGTTGCTTAACTCTTCAAGATTATGATGAGAGCTTTGGTTTTAAATAGAAAAAAATGTTATGGAAACAGAATGGCATTGTGGTACATTGTGGTAATATGAAAGTCGGTTTAGCAGAAATGGTCACTGATGACCGAATTGACACTGTATCTTTCCATTGCAGAATTCCCAGTGAACAATGGCAGCACATTTTACTTTAAGAATCTGAGACTTGGGCTGGAGGGGCAACTCCTGCTCTTGCAGAGGACCTGTGTTCCAAAGAATTCAAGTTTGGTTACCAGCACTCACATCAGGGGACTTAACAACCACCTTTAACTCCAGTTCTGAGGGATGTGACACCCTCTTCTAGCCTCCTGGGATACTTATGTGCACATGTGCATCTAAATTCATGGCCCCTCTGGTACACAGAAATAGATAGATAAAAAGATAGATAGATAGATAGATAGATAGATAATTTTTCAAAATAAAGGACTATGACTCGAAATACTACCCATAAGATCAAATTTTAATAATATCAGTAGCTAATCTGGAAGTGAAAGTCAAAGCCATGACCAGACCCTAGACGAGAATCCTTCAGCGACCTGTACCCTCTGTTCCTACCATACTGAGATAGAGCATGGTTTCCACTAAGGCCATAACTAAAGCTCAGAATTCTGGAATAAACAGTTTCATGTCTCCCAGCTGGACAGTAGCTTCCATTTCTAGTCTTCTTGCTTGTTTGTGCATTATTTATATTTGTTTATGTTTCTATCAAAGAGTGTCCCCTTAGCCTATTTGGCAAACACAAACCGAGAATCATTTACCTGGTTGTGAGGTGGCTGTGAAGAAATCATTTTAGGAAACCTGTCCTTTGATACATTAGCCACCCGGAGCTAAAGATACATCTGTTAAAGACAAAGCAGAGCCCTACAGTTAAGTATTTATCTCCAACCATCCCTCTTTTGTGAAATTTAGTTAGAAAGTAATTATTCTTTTCTCTTTTTTTTTATTAGCAAAAAGCAAATTCAAACACAGAAATTCTAAGTTTGACTTGAAAAAAAAAAAAAACTGAAACGGTTCTTAAGTTCCGTCTGATGCATAAAGGGGTAGAAGCAAAGGAATTCCATTCCAAAGCCAAGAAAGAGGGCTGGACAAAAGCTTCCGAGCCACTTGACATAGTTCATAGCCTTTTCCAAAGGAATAAAAGTCTGTTGAGCAGGGAACCAAAAGCTCTCATTATAGGATGAAGCTAAGCCATATTAAAGCTTGTGCACTAGTAACTATGTCTAAAAACAGCCTGCTGTTTTATATTGAACCAATCCATTTCTTAACTTGGTAGGTTGCAGAGTAAAGATGTACAGAGCCTGTCTGCTGGATGCTATGCCAATTACAGATGTGGCTGAGTTGTGTCGAACGCCTACAAACAGGACTGAAAGCAGGCTTGGAGTGAAACAAAAGCGGTTTTGAAATGTCACCTCCAAAACCTGGAAAGCACAGTTCATCATGTGTCTGACTGTTAAGAGTTTTAAAATCTCCTTTATTATATAATTTAATGTGGCCGTCATGTGATCCCTCAATCAGAGTGCACAGTTCTTTCAAGGACATGAATAGTGCCCGAGAGATACAGAGAATATCTTAGAAGTAGCACTTTCAGGTGACAAGTCATCTCTGATCAGCTCTGCGGAAAGTGTGTTTTATCGGCGGCATCAGGGTAAAGGACAAGTGAAATACCCAGGAATACTCATTACTTTAGATTTTGTTAGATCATCAGAAAGAATAATTGGGTATATTGACACAATTACATTTTAGTAAACTGTTACGCTAGTTTAACTATATAATACACATTCTGGTAAATGTATATTAACTTGCAATCCAAAAGCAATTTAGCTGCTGGGGACATTATTTCTTTTTTTTTTATCTAATTATTCACAAATTAATGAATAAAATTAAATTCCAATCACCGAGGAAAAGGAAGCAATAGGGAGAAAGACACACAGATGACTTAAAGCGAAGATACGCCATGCATTTCTTTTTATTCAGACTTGGTGCTTAAAAAAGAACAAATCCATCATCTTGGAATTTGACTTGTAGCTTGACACTCAAAATAATCTGAGTAGAATTTCAGTGAGGTAAGCACAAAACTAGTTCAAGTTGTGTCACTCCCAATTACTGTACTCAGGTGGTGTACCCATTAAAATTCCCACTTGTGGGTTCCGCTCACTATGCAAATGGGGTCATTACCTGGAGAATTTAATTGGTTATGACACTCGGAGTAGGACGTTTCCTTTCAAAATAAACCCACTTACACATATTTTCACTAAAAATTTGATTGCTATATAGACTTCGGATTATTTTGCTTTATAAATATTTACTAAAGCTAGACTCTCCTTATTTATTCATTACAAATAAATCAAGCTGGGCCTAAATTACTTTGATGTAGCTTTATTTATTGGTCTGCAAGGTGAATTGGAAAGATTCATTATATATGAGTATCTTTCAGTACAGATATGTTCAGCGTGTGAATCTATCATTCTCTCACAGTAATTCAATCTGCTTAATTTGAAAGGCTCATTACTTTTCTCCATGTGACACTTTAAAAGATTGTACAGTTGAATATTAACTTGTCCTCTTCGGTGAATTTGTAAACATACAAACACATACCCACAATATTGCTGAAGCCAGATGTCTGTAGTACTTATCAGATCTTTATATTTACTGATAGAACCGAATGAGGACATTAAGTTGTTTGCCACAGTCAGCCTCAGAGACATATCCATTCATTATAAGCTATAAGACTCCTGAATACAGAGTGGATAAACAACCAATTGCTGTAAAAGGCTCAGGGCTGTGTATACACCAAGGGGTTTTCATTGATTCAAGAGATCCTTATCAGAGAAACCTCACTATCTAACAAGAATAGTGATAATGCCTGAATTTACATTGAACCCTGGGATCACACTGTAGTTTAGTGAAAGGAATATAGAATGGAGTATCCTGATACTTAGATCCTGGACTCTGACTTGATAGCATTTCCTAGAGTGAAATGGAAGTTGGAACAGAATTTCTGTGTTTATGAGATAATTTTAGGAAAGCTCTAACAATCTCTCTCTATGCAGTCTAAATTTGTATTATTAGACCAAGTTGTATATATGCCAAAGACTATCACCAGTTTATATAGAGATAAGGAAAATAAGTTTATTTTATTGGATGAAGAGTATTCTAAAACCAAAGGGGGCAGAAAAACAAACTTCAAGGCTATAAAAGGGTGAATACCTCAAATTCAGAGCTGGACTGTTGGGACAGGATTTTTAACATCTGTAACGATGGGAAATTTCCCATAGAATATCAAATATGGATCCAAGTCTCTAACACTCATTTTCTATGATATTTCTAATTGTGCCCGGAGGATAAGAAGGAGTTGGCGCATCCAATAAATATAATCATTTACATGCACGGAGCTCCCTTTGAAGTTAATAGAACCTATGGAAAGAGGAGTTATGCATGGCAGAAATGAACTTCAACGGGAATCTTGTTCTTTCTTTTTAACATGCAGTGGTATTGCCAACACATTTGGATTTCCTCACTGCTTATCTTTCCTTTGTGTGTGATGTTTCAGTTGGAGTTGAGTGAAGAGCTCCATGTGTTAAGGGAAGATAGTCCAAAAGACAGGATATGATGATTGGCAAGCACATACCCAGGGACCAGCTTTGGGAGATAGCATCCAGAAGTGATAGGGCCTGACATTTGTAAAGCTTGTTAAACTTTTCAAAAGCAAACCAAATCCATTTTCTTATTTGATCTTCTCAACGTTACAGTTCTTCTTGGATATAATTTTTTTTTTTAACCTCCATTTTACAGATGAAGAAACTGGGACATATTACTAGATTTTTGTTTCCCGGAGTGCTGCTTACTTCGCTGATAAAACAAGAAAACCTAATTTGTACTCTTGGATCATTTCTTTACATCAACCCATGTCTTATGAAATCTCACACATTGTTTAATAATAAAAATAAAAATAGGATTGATCGCCATTGTTCTGTTTCACTGTTCAAGATATGAAGGCTTACAGATCATGGCCCTCTGAGTGAGCCATCTATTTCCCGCAAGTGTCCTGACTCGTGAGGTTATATGTTTTTCTGAATAAAAGCACATATCTGAATCTAGTCATATTATTGTGTATTTCTATATTTCATTCAAAACATCAATACTGAGAATTCCGTGGATGTTTGAGTATCTTCATCATGGACAGCTAGTGAAATCTTGTAGAGAAAGTGCAACATGCAACACTAGACACTCCAGATGGCTCCTCGAGAATCTTCTTTTAATGATCACCCACCGTCGTTTGATACTATTACAGCTTGGTTAGAGCAAGCAAAAAGGAGAGCATTATTATTCAAAATGGTCCAGCTTACATCCTGGTTTTCCCGGTTTACAAAGAATGTTGTAGGATCATTAAGCGTAATGGAATTTTACTTTCTTCCACAAATTGAAATGATTCCACACAGGTACACATAAACAGATCTAGAGGAGAAATCATGATCTGGAAATTAATCTTTCGGAAGTGGCCTTTTGAGTTACTTAAATAACCTTAACAATGGAAATAACAAAATTTAATATGTGTTTGCCTTCAGTGACTATATTTCTCTTGAACTAAAATATATCCAGTACCAGTTCACCCCTAGGCAAGTAAACTGGTAACAGTTCTGTTGCCATCTCAGTTACTCAAAAAGTTAGTTAAGGAACATATATCTATCATGTTTGTAAGACATTGGAAAGCAAAATGTGACACGATTGTACCAAGAGACAAGTGGTTATCTGAGTCATTGAATACCAAGCTTATGCTAGTTGGCACATCTTATGCCAATAAGAAATCTTGTTTCAAAAACACTGTAAATCATGCCTGAAAAAGAATACCAGAGGTTGTCCTCTGGCCTGCACACACAGATGTGCACACACGTTCCTGCAATGTGATTAGTCAAGTTCTGGGTTTAGAGAGAGAAGAAGAGCATTTCTATAGAGAGCAGAAGAGGGTCCATAGAGTAGATGGATGAGAGTAACAGGCTTCCTCTGATTACCAAGATATTTTGCCAAGTAGAAATATCTCTACTTGGATATAGAGAAAGTTCACAATCATCAGTATATTCAGAAAACCTGATAGTTTGGTCAGGATAGAGATGAAATAGAGGTGAGAGGCAGAACTGAGCCACACTAGGTGATTCTGTGAATGCTTTCTGGAAATGTTTGGACTCCTTCCCACAGGGTATTTGCGTGAAGCTTGTGAGGAATCTAAATGAAGACAAATGAGAACAAATTCGTATTTTCCTGCACTTTATCAAGGAAGCAATATGGATGGAGGGTTGGAGGCAGCAATGAAGCACAACTTAGAAAAACTATGCATTGGTTTAGTTATCCAAATGATGATAAAAACACGTATCAAGACTTTGCTGAGACACATGCAGGACAGCTTCAATTAAACCCCTTTGAAAAGTGTGATCATGGAAAGCATGTCCTAGGTGAATAGATTTGTTAAGTATTGTTAAGTCTGGTATTCTCAAATGAACTATATTAGTGAGAGATAAGAATCAGGTTCATAAATGTTTGAAAGTATTTTTTTTTTTGTTTTTTCAAGACAGGGTTTCTCTGTGTAGTCCTGGCTGTCCTGGAACTCACTCTGTAGACCAGGCTGGCCTCGAACTCAGAAATCTGCCTGCCTCTGCCTCTCAAGTGCTGGGATTAAAGGCATGCGCCACCACCACCCGGCTAGAATTTTTTTTTCTTAAAGACATGAATATTATGCTTCTGTCAACATGTTGGATTTGAAGATGCTTAAAGCAGCCTTACCACTGGTAGAAACATTTGTCAAAATTCCTGACTTTGGGTGGTAACCTTGGCTGTACATGTCGTTGCCTGGGGTTGATCTTAGGAGACTAACTGGAATAGAGTGTTCCAATTCTCTAGTTGGCTACTGTTCCCTGTAAGGCAAAGTGCAGGGGTGGGGTGAATTTAGGGACTGGGCAACTGTCACGTGTGATGTGGAGAGGTGGGATAAATAAGAGACATGTAAAAGAAAGAAAAAGAACAGGGTGACATGGGCAGAGATATCCACAGGAGTTGGCAGAGAATGCTCCATTGTCTGCTGTTGGTGTACATGGTGGAAACTTTAGAAAGGTACGAACAGACTCAGACATAGACTTAGCAGTTTACAAGTAGGTACGGATAGACTCAGACATAGACTTAAGCAGTTTACAAGAGGGATATGTGATAGCTAGAAAGGTTGCTACTGGGTTATTCACATCCTTCTAGATTGACCTTTTAAAACTAAGTCAGCAGATCACCAACCACTCGTTTACTGGTAATTAATCAATTGACTAATTCTGTAACTAGTGTCGTTCCAATTCCAGGCATCAGCCTTAGGTACTCTATGGCTCAAATCACTGATTGGCCTCCAGCTGCAATAAAATTAGTGAGTAAAGTTTCCAAATGTTACATTCTTGCCAATTTTTGTCTTCTTGCATCACCTGATTCAAGTTCTCAATTGGAGATGTTTCAATTACGCGTTGGTCTGTCTGCCCAGAAGTTACCTAACTTGCCTTGAGTTCCAGGCATCATATGCTATTTTTCCCTGAGTTCTAATAAAATGCCTCAAACCTGTTTTAACTATTTAACTTTCACACTAAATTATAAAAAAGACATTGAATGAGTTGCTGTGGGATTTTTTTAATAATTAACTTTAAATGTAAATATTTAAATATTTTTAAATAATTAACTTCAAATGTAAATATTTAAATCTGAGTTTCAAATATCAATGGAATTCCAAGGAAGTCTTGAAGAACACAAATAATAAGGGTAAAAGAAGGGGAGTTTCAAAGGCAAAGAAAAATGACAATTGGTTTTTGTTTTGTTTTTGTTTTTGTTTTTTGTTTTTTTTTTTGGACAGGGAGTGGAGTCAGGAGTTGTTTCTACTGAGAGAAATAGAGACTTTATAAGGGATTCAGAATGCAGATTCCCTAGCAGAAACTCAATTTATCTCTGGAAACTGGGTCATCAAATAGGAACGGACAGGTTATTTGTTCACGCAAATACATATTTTGAAATAATTATTGAAAATATCGGAAGAAAGGCAACAAGAATGGTTGCTGTCTGAAAACTGTAATAAGGGTAGCTAAATGTGGCAGATACTTAAAAGGTTTTGCGTTTTGATCCCATGAGTGCTTTTGTTTTGAATGAACATGTGATAGAACCGAAGTCATATGCTGAGCCTTTGAATTTTTAAGGAAGTCAAAAGGGTGCCATTTCTTTGGATGGCATCTTCTTTTAAGCAAAATATGTTTTAGGTGCTTGGAGGTAAAATAAGACAAATTGTGTTGAAGTATATAAATGGTGTTCATATTTAGGTTATTGCAAAAACTATTCACTTTTAAGAGTTCAGTGCTTACTGTTGGCATTTTAATAATTTCTTCTCTAAAGAAGAGCATTCATCTGGGACAAATGACTTTTTCCATGGAGAGCAAAGTTAATATTTAATAAGAGAAAACATTTCACTTTTATGCTTTCTTAAATTTCAGCAGGCATATGATTTTGAAAAGTATCAAAATGCCTGAATATCTTTGAAATGTAAAGGTTATGGTCTCTTTTTCCTCCCTGTATTCGGGGGGAAAAAAAAAACAAAAAAAAAAAACATTGTTTGTAAGTTGGCAAGCTGTCTGCAAAAACTTTTTCTAAATGAAAAAACATGGTGGGATAATGCATTATGTAATTGCATTCCAGGTTTGCATTAATAAAGTATTATACTTGTAAGTTTTACAACTAGAGGTAGTACCGTGGCTGTCATATATTACAGTGCATGCAATTTGATTGTTACAGAGTAGACATCTGCCAGAAACATTTCAGTTTAGCATGATGAATTTACCTTACCCTGTCAAGAATCACATTACAATGCCAAAGTGTTGCTTTGAATATATGTTGAAAAACAGAAATAAATTTGTTGAGGTAGGGTTTCAAATCCCCTCAGGATCTTGTCATTACTGGTATTGTGGCTAGGCACATGTGAGCTCCAGTTACTCTGTGGGGGATTTACCAACAGTGAATGTCACTCACTGAATCAGGACAGCTAAAGAAAAGATATTGTTGACTGTGGGTGATAAACAAGGAGTTTATCAGCACTGCAGCAAGGATTCTGGCATACTCAGCTGACATAAAAGCATAAGGATATTTGAGCATAATCTCTTTCCAGCTACTCATGCATTCACAAGGGATGTTTGCTTATCAGCACGTCCTTTGTGTTGCTAGCAGTAACTTTGTATGAAAGATTTATTGTTGCCATATTTACCTTATCTGAATGAAAGCCTTTACTCAAGACCAGAAGGAAAATTCACACATGGGTTATAACAGAGCATGTCAGACAAGCAACAGGTAGAGTGTGGCAAACTCACTGTAGCATCCCTTGGAAATGCCAGAATTGTCCCACAATCTCTTGAAAGGCCTGTGAATTCTATTAAGAATTTGCTGCACACATTTTCCGGTGGAGACATGGCCACATGATAGGCTTCTTATATCCATAGCAACTTTGAAAGTCTAAGATGAAGAATAAAGACTACTGCTTAATAATACCATGGGGCACAGCCACAGAGGCAAGATTGTGAGCCAGGTTCACAGTTTAACTACCATAAAAATTAGCTGCCGCTTTCATTTGAGAAACATGGCAGATAAAAGCAGTTTCAATATCCCACCATTACATTAATGTAGATATCATACAGATATATTAAATTTTTCCCTCTCAACACCAGGCACTAAGAAAGTAGTAAAAGTATTATGTTTGTGTGCAACTGACTTGATGTGCAGTCTGGGAAATATATGAAATATTATATTTTTGAAGGAGTTTCCTCATGAAAAAGTCATATTTGAGGGAGTGTGGAATCAATTCTCAGGAATAGTTTATGGTCCAGGAAGAAATTTCTTTAAAGTAACAGGAGAATCTAGGTATGTGTACGATAGCACATATTTTTATATTTATATATAAATAAGAAATTAATATCTTACATTGAATTTCATCAATAGCAAAGAATGAAAAGTATGCTATCCCTTTATATTTCCAATGTGTCACTATTATTCACGTACTTAAAAAGTTACGCTTATGCTATTTTCTAACGTGCATTTTGAATCTTCTTTCCACTTCACTAAACAAAAATTTCATTCCTCTTGAGTGAGCCATGTGAATATGTGCACATATCTGTGTGAGTCATATGAGTATATGCATATATTTGTGCGCATATATCTGTGCGCACATCGTTGTCTCATTGTTACCTTCTACGCTATCCCAGGACACGCCCTGCATGATGAATAGGAAGACCATTAGCTGGCATTTCTGTAGAAATATGTGAGGATAATATTGCTATGAGAAGTCTCATTCTTTCTTCCCATGAGATGAGAACTATGTTAAAACAGCTCAGTTATACAGAGAACACGGCAGATAGAGAACAGATTAAAAGTGATCATACTGTGCTCAGCAAATACTGTCAAAGGCCATTGGTCGTATACTGGGGAAGAAAGAAATCCACAGAAGCTCAAATTGTAGCACAATAGACTAGCAAGTATTGTGTGTCTGCAGCGAGGGTACACTGTACTCAGGAGGAAAAGTAGGCTTTTATTAGAGTTAAGAAATCTCCCCTATTCTTAGGAATTCAGAAATTTGGGACAGCATAGCAGTCTGTTATCTCTCCACCATGTCCATTTTATTAAAACGAGAAAGGATTCCAAATCACCTCTGCTTGCCTCCTATTGCAAGGCAAAAGCAATTAGCAGTATAAATCAGAACTGGCCCCTCTAAAGGGGCTTAAGCGATGAAGTATGTCAATTTTCTTATTTGTGAAAGGTCCTGAGTCTTCTTGGCAGCTTAATACTACTACACATTGAGTTCTGGCTTTCCAATCAGGTAAAATATGAGAAACTAAAAATCCTGATGCTCAACGCCTTTCTTGTGTAACATACCTAGAGTACCAAGGTTCTTCAAGGGGAATGACAGTTCATAAAACATTCCTGAGAGAGAGTGACATGTAAATCACCTGAAATTCATGGGTACTTATTAGCTTTATGTGTGCAATAATTCTGAGAGAATAGTTTGAAATGGTGAACTAAATTAATTTCGAACATGCAACAGGCTAGCCATAGTAATCCTTTCGAAAATGCAACCGTGGTAGTCCTTTGACAATGCAGTGTTAGCCACCCATGGGCCACTTTTATTTTCTCCTCTAGGGATATGTCTAAACTTGGCCTCCGGTGTCTTCTGGGCTTGCTCTTCCTTTGTGTTCTGTCCACAAACATTCTTCTTTTTGACTTCTGGTTTTTCTTCTGTCTTAAAGGTCCATTTTCACACGTTTCTTTTCATTTCTCCAAATTACCTAATCATGATCTCATCAGTGGTGGCACTGCCTTCTCTACACTTGAGTCTAACATCTACTCAGGATACCTCAGTCCAAGTTTGACCAGCATCCTTTAAGAGGGTCTTTCCTTCAAAACATTAGAAGACAAGAAAAAACCCAGTTGGCTTGGCTCTGGTACATACAATAATGTAGACCAGAGAAAATAAATGATGAGAAAGGTTTTTTTTTATTAGATTTATTCATTTTATTTAATATGTATAAGTTGCTTGCATATGTTTATGTATATACGCATACATACATGTGTGTGTGTGCGTGTGCGCGCACGTGTGTGTGTGTGTGTGTGTGTGTGTGTGTGTGTGTGTGTGTGTGCATCATGTGTCTGCTCGGTGCCGACAAAAGTCAGAGGAGGACATCAGATCCTCTTACTAGAGATATGGATGATTGTGAACTACCAAACAGGCTCTGGAAATTCAGTGGATTCTCTACAGGAGCAACTAGTATTTTTAACCTCTGAGCCATCTCTCCAACACACATAAAGAAATCTTTAAAAGATTTGGTGAAACTACTTGGAAGAACATGAAAACTGTTTAGAATTGCAAGAAGTTGAGGGTTGGTTAAAACAAGAATCGGGATGGAAACTTCACCTGAGATCGTCTTCAAACAATGATTGGGGTGGAAACAAAAGAGAAGCGAATGTAATTCAGACAGAAATGATGGTATTTACAAATCCATCACACGGCAGACCAGAGTTAAGACCAGAGAATGATGACTGTGCTCTGGCTGAGAAACAGCTGTACAAGAAGGCAGAATGAAAGGAGAGAGAGAGAAATCACAAGCAGGGTCTAAATAGCCCAGTGTTTGCTTTTGTTTTGAATTTTGTTATTGTTGATTTGTTTTGTTGTATTTAATGCCACATAATTCAGATTTCATTCTAGTAATAAAATCAGCTTGGAGCAGGAAGTGGGGGTAGTGAGTCATTAATATAAATAGAGTAGAATACACTAGGAAAGAAGAAAAAATGAATGAGAAAGTTTGGGCTGTAACTATAGCAAGGGGAGGGAATATGTAGGACCAGAAGCTAATGAGACTATAGCAATGGATTAGGAAGAAGTGGATGTAAGGGAAGAGGAGACAATTTCCAGATAAGCTGAAGGCAAAGAGAACAGTCAAAAGAAACAGAAAGAGTCAAAAGTGTACCCAAGTTGATTTTTGTTATTTGTGTCTTGATGATCTTCCATATGATAATGGCATTAGACAAGATGAGGAATGTCATTAAATAAAATATCCAGTGGGTAAAGCACATGCTCACAAGCAAGAGGCCCTATGTTGAAATTCTTAGCACCCATAAAGAAAGCTAGATGGAGCAGTATGCTTCTATATCCTGGCACTGTGGATCTCAGATCTCAGTAAAAGCCAGCCTAGGCAACCAGCAAGCCCTCCATCCAATGAATGACCCTGTCTAGAAAAAATGATAGAAGACATCCAAATTTGACCTCTGACTAGCAAGGGCACAAACCATTCAAAACACATGTAGGAATGGCCAACTTAGTGCCACTTTGACATGCATATGGACTTGGGGTGGGTTGTGGGATATGAGAAAGGCCAGGACTAGAAATTCAAATTTGAAACATTTGAGGCTTGTTCTAGCATTGAATAATGCTGCTATCAAAGAAGACCATAAACAAAGAACATTTAGTTTCTATGAAGGAGATACTGAGAGATGAATTGAGGAAGCTGGTTTGAGATTTAAAGTTATATTTTAAGTTTTAATTACTGTGCCTAAGACATCCATAAAACAAAAATGACTCTGACTTGTAAGTCCCTTTCCTAAGGACAGACATTTCCTGCAATGCCAGAGACTATTGTTTATAGAAGATAAAAAGCCACATGTTGTTACTCCCCTAAACAAGTTTGTTTGACCCAACAAACCAGAATGTGCTTGATGTGATCACATATTATATCATATAGGTTGGAGGTACGTAGGTAGGAAGGCACTCAGGATGTATGCTTGCTCCCTGATCGGATGCAGGAGGCAGGTATTCAGGCAAGTACATACGGATATTTGGTTTTCCTTGATTGAACCTGGTGGGAAATAAGTAATATTATGAATTTGCCTTTATAAGCCTCTACAAAATGTGACTTGTCTCCATTTTCTGGGAATGATAGAATGGTCCTGGCCAGAGTCCTTCATCCTTGCCAGCATTTAATTAAAGTTTGCTTCAAATCTTGCTCAAAATTGGGGTAGTTGGCCTATTTAGTCTGAAGGAATTGACACAAAGAACGGGAGACAGAGTCACATAGTAGCGTGAATATAAAATAGGAAGTGTGTAAATTAGCCAGTAAATGCCCAGTAAATGGAGATTTGTTAGAGAAGTAGAAAGTACCCAAGAAGCACAGTTATATAGAACCTAAGGTAAAAGAACCACAGACAGAAACAAAAACAGTCCTAATCAACAAATACACAGGATACACTGAAGAATTTACTAAAATTGTATTACTTTTAAGAAAGATAAGAATGCAGTCGTTGGTTTGATGTTCCCAAATATGGACTTCCAAAGCAACTTTACAAAAGAAGCAGTTAGACTGTGAGCCTTCTCCATTTATACTAAGGAACGTTCAATATTCTATACTGATACTCATAAATCTCAGATCTACTTAGCGTGATGAATCCTTTCACAAGGGAATCATCCTGCCAAGGGAATTCTGTAGATAAGTTTCCTTCCTTCCAGCAAATACTATTAGTCTACTTATGTGAAAACCCATTTAGCAAAGACATTGGTCCAACTTCCTAGTATTTAGTTTACTTGTATCTGTTTGGTGTTTGTTCCCCAATCCCCCCAGAGGCTGAATGTACCATAAGTCAGCTGCAGGAATTCTATTCTCGTCCCTATTCATTTCTTCCCCAACCTCTATCCTAATGTCTGATCACATTTCTTTTCCAATAGGTAAGCAGTTTTGTACATTTGTTTCATAAATAATTTTACACAACTTTCTTTAAATCTATATATGGTTATTTGTATAGATTTAACTCTATACATGGTTAGCTTCAAAATGGCTTTATATGTGTACATTCATAAATATATATATGAATGTATATAAATATGTAGAATCATATATATGTATTATTCATTTATGCATCTGGAGCTTTGAGGCTTTCTTCTCATAACAGTGTATGTGAGAGGTTTATCCACATAATTCTTACAAACTCATCTCTATATTTTTATGGTGTTAGCTATGAAGGAAGTAAGCGTGTCTTTTCAAGTTAAATGCTTATCTGTTATAATATCATAAATACTACAGAAGACAGAAGCATCTGGGCTAGAGACAGAAAGAGTTACTACTAACAACAGTAGTACTGTCTAGAGTATGAGATTGTATCAGTTCTCTGACCTCAGATTCCTATGAAGTCAGACAAGCAATTTCTGTACATGCTAACTGTTGAGTTTCCTACAGTTTCAGGAATCCTTTGTGTCTCACTTCTGTGCTGACAGGAGATAACTGACTTACTGGCGAATAAACAAGAATGGTCTGTGCTCCAGAAGGAGATGCCATCCCTGTCCAGTGGTGCTCATTATACAAACATTCTCGTATACCATGAAGTATTACAAGGCCAATGACTGGATAGAGTTTACTCTTGACTTCCTTCTGCTTCTCAAAGTATGTGTCTTTGAGCCAATCATGGTCCCAAGTGATCCAGCACATTAGTTTTCAATGCATGATAGAAGCAGAGAATACAAAATACTCCAGAAACTTGCGTTAGGAACCGTGGAGGTTCTGGTAAGTTTTCTACATTGAATGGAATCTTCTTTCTAAAATAAAGTTTCTACTGTCCTCGCTTGCATCTGAAGAACGAGAAACTACAGGCTCTCATTAATTTTCAATGTGGATGCTTCCATTTGCTTCCACAGAGTCATTTAGCTTGGTTTTTGTTGGTGTTGCTGCTGTTGCTGTTATTGTTCTGTTTTGATTTACGTTGTTATTTTGTCGTTTGGTTTGGTTTGGAATTGTTTGAGACAATTCAAGATCTTATTAGCTGGGAACTCATTATACAACCGGAGCTGGTCTTGACTCACATAGCCTTCCTTCTTCAGCTTTGCAAAAATCTTTTCTCGTTTTCTTTTTCTTTTTTTTTCCCCATGCACCAACATTTTCTTTCTGTATCTGGTTTTCCCCATTGCTATGTGTTTGGAATAGAGTAATTAGCTTAAAACAATAGACTGGCAATATATAAGGGTATCATAATAAAAGCATAGTTAAGCAAACCAGGGAAATACACAGGGTATGGCTCAGCCTTGGGGCTTCGCAAGACAGCTACATTTTAGAATTCATTCTGAGATCTTCATTTCTATTTAGAGAGTAGATTTATCGATTTTATGACACTATTGGTTATATATCCAACCTCAGAACTTGCTTTCATGCCCCAATAATTCAGTGAATTTGAAGCACAAATTTTCACCACATATCCCATATTACTGTCTGATATATTGGGCATAATTGCCCAGATTCCAAATTTCCCTAGAGCCGGGGACAAGAGAGGTTGCAGGGAAGATGGGATAGATGTTAGAGGTAGGAGATATGGGCAGTCAGTAAGTTGAGTTTAAAGTACATCAGCTCTTTCAATACTAAAAGTAAAATGTTAGTTTTATTTGAGCCAATCTTAGCTACCTAAGAATCCAATATTTTTTTAAAGTAGCAAATAACACAATACAGTGAGAATACAATAAATATTTTTAATCATTGAAGACATTATCAGCATTAAGAAAAATTATTTGTCTTTTTAAAAGTACAGTGACCCCAAAAGTATGACAAATAGACTTGAATTTTCTACTGTTATTTATAAATGATGCTAAGCATAATTTTTTAAAAAGGTTTCAAACCATGAATGGATTTTAAAGCACAATTAGTGAAGGACAATGCAATCAGACCTTGAAGGACTTTCTTCTGTAATATTGTGCGCTTTTCTCTCAGACTGTCACTTATTTATAATGTGAGATATATATATATATATATATATATATATATATATATAT
>JANHMN010000016.1:24794915-24837340 GCA_030674055.1 Rhabdomys pumilio
GTGTGTGTGTGTGTGTGTGTGTGTGTGTGTGTGTGTGTGTGTGTATTTTAGACCAACATAGCAACTTGGGACTAAATTAAAAAAGCCAAGATACATCCTTCAACAAATCTTTACCATGAGAAAATAAGCAAGCATCTCTTCCAGGCCTTTCTGGAGGTGTATATACAGCATGAACATAAAAACTATCCTCTTTGGGAAGCTGAGATCAGTAGACAGGTTTTACTCAACCTAGATTCTTGACAACAGTAGGGCTACCAGTCACATTACTTTTTAAATAAAACTCATATTAGTAGTTGTAATCATTGAAATACAGTTCTGATCTAATCAATAACTCATATTTTTTTTTCTGTAAGTTTTATGTTTATGAGTCTACTTGGTGTTTCTCAAAGCAGCAGTCCTAGAAATATCTTTCAAACTTTATTTACTTTCAAATTATATAGGTTTTGTGGGTATGTATTAATTGGATCTCATGGAAAATGACCACTTTCAACAAATATAGTGGCTACTTTGACATTTTTTACCCTTCTCCACAAAACAATTTTGAGAATGAACAACATTTTTAACTATGTTTCAAAAACTTAATTACCAAAAACCTTTCAAGAAAACTAAACATTACAGAGAAGATGAACTGGACCCCTAGTTTATGTATTTCAGTGAACGTCTATACAGTTAGAATAGCGTTCAGAAGTGACAGAACTTCACACTGGTTGCTGTGCTTACACTATCAAACATTTCTGTATACACTTATCCATCCCTAAAAATGAAAATTCAGTAACACTTCCAACAAAAAAAAGGTTTATGGCCTTTTTCACAACTTATGTCTGTTACCCACATTTCATCTTTACATATGCCATTTTGTTATGCTTTCTATATGTATTATATTGTACCCAGTGTGTCTTTGTTCACATATACTCATATTTTATTCATCAGATTATGCATATAAGAGAGAACGTTCAGTAGTTCTTTTCTGAGATTTTGTGACCTCAATATTATACATTATAAGTCTGCTTTTTTTTTCTTGAAAAATTCTGCTAGTTTTTATAAATATCAAAACAGTATTTTCTGAAGAATTGCTCATGATCCTTATGTATCAGTGCCCTGGAGCTGGGATGGTAGAGATACTTTACTGTTGATTTTCAGTTAACCTGTGCAGTTCTCGTCTGCTGAACCTAGGATCTGAGGACCTGAAAAACATGGGTGGGCTACCGTTTGATGCTGTAGACAATCTTATTTCAGCACTTCAGTACTTGTATACATGAAAATAACAAGAAAACAATGATCTCAGGAAGACTGAGTTCAGAAAAACATGTAAATAAACTCCCATAGGCACATGCTAGACGTTAACTGAGAAGCCCTTCCCATGAACATTTTGAGGACACACCCATTTAAATACAATTGCCAGGTGCAAGCTATAGATTATATCTAGGAGAGCACAAAAGCAAGGCTGAAGGCCGTATTCAGATTCCTGCCACACTGATCAGTTATGATCAACAGCTATGATCTGACATCCAACAAGAATAAACATGTCTTATAAACTGAAGGTGAACGTCATAGGAGGCATGAAATCACATCCAAGAGCAATCCAGGGAACAAAATGCACCCGAGGTAATGGGTTCTACATCTTGTCCCTGGAGCCTCTTTCACAGTTCCCCCAAGGTATTGTTTACCATGGGTCTGTCTTTTGACAGTGGTCCGAGGCTCTTCCACAACTAATGTCATCATTAGAATCTTTAATATATATATAGACAATTAACTAAAGATATAATGTTAAGATAAAAGATTTTCACACAAAGATTTTTGTTAATTAGAGAATTATACCCTGGGAAGAAGAGACAGTACACATGTAGACTTATTAGTTTGTGGTGGTAAATATGAAAAAAATCTACATAAGTTAAGCCAACAACAAAAACAAAAAAAGCGTCACCAGCAAAAACAAGGTCTGCGGTAGAGGAATGACTCAGCAGCCAAAAGCATACACTGTTCTTGGAGAGAACTGGTATCCGTTCTCAGCATCTCACAGCCATCTATAACCTCAGCTCCAGGGAATCCAACACTTTATTTTGGCCTCCAAGGATGTCTGCATTCACACACACACACACACACACACACACACACACACACACACCCGGGAACAGATAAAATTAATATTTTTATTAAGCAGAATGAATTGAGTAAGGACTACTGTAATTACTGTAATGAAATAGGTTGTGATTATTATTTTTATTATTATTGGAATGGTTAAGGAAGACATTTCTGGTGAGGTGAACTTGAAAGAAGTGAGGGAAAGATGCAGTCTACTAATTAGGAGGAGACTGTTCCTCCCAGAGGGCAGGTCAGAGCAAAGATCTTGAAAAAGACAAATGTCTAAGATCTAAAAAACAATTCAGATCTCTAAATGGCTTCAGAAAGTAAACTACAATAAAAATCTTTTATGATGGCTATAACTTACCATAGTTTCCCTACTAGAAATTTAAAACAGATTTTGGTAAAGCCAGTTAATTGGCTCACGTGGAAGGAGGAAGAACAAAGTCTTAAGAAATCATACGCTTTAATCATAAACAACATATCCTAAACTAAACTCTTCAAGAAAGATCATACTGTTTTATACTGTCACAAAACTGTCTAGTTCAATACAGGAGTGATTTTCATAGCTGTTTATGTTCTAAATATGTTGTAAAATGGAATCTTTGTTGGGATGTAGAAGAAAATGTAGATTCCTATGTCTATTTATGGAAAAGGAATGAGGCTTATATTAGCTTTTGGAGATGAGGCTAGACAGCTCAGTGGTTGAGATGTTTTTACATAGGACTTGAGTTTAGTTGGCAGCACTCACATGCTGAAGTCAAACTTGAATGGAATTAGTCTTTAGTTGAGAAGTTGGCAAAACCCAAAATCTAGAATATGGTCAACAACTACGTACCAATGTTGGTCATTTAGATTTGACAGATCTGTCAGATAAGAAGATAATTGTGTGAGCATCTACATAAGAAACACACAAAAACTACTAGCATTATGTTTCTGTTCATGTAAAAAACACGGTGTGTCAAAACCCTAAAAACTCCTTTTTGGACTTCTCAATAATTTTCTAGCATGAAGAAAATCAAATGTAAGTAATTAAGAATTATTACTCCAAAGACCACATCTACACAGAACTGTGTTTTCTATTACAAATCATTACTAGTATTTTAGGTCTAAACACAATTGAAGAAATTGTATAACAAAGTGATTTATAATCTTGAAAATGTTAATGGCTGAATACAAAATACACAAAACAATCTAGATTATGGAGAAAATGGCTAACTGGAAAAATGTTACAACAAAAATGTGAAGAGCCAAAATGTGTCCTTCATATAAGAATTGCTTTTTACTTAAAACCATTGTTAATATCTATTTTTGTCCTTCTTATCTCCCTATCTATCTATCTACCTATCTCTACCTCTGTCTCCAACTCTCCTTACCCTTATCCTCCACTCAAATGTCTCTCAAATGCTCTCAGTCTTCCTCTCTTTCTCTCAAAAGCATTTAATGCACATGTATATTTTTTCCTGACTGATGAATGCTTTGCTCAGTTTTCCTTGTTTCTATATTTTGTGACAGGAAAAGCTTGCGAACATGTTTGTAGACCGAATATTTGTAGTTTTAAATCGATATTTTCAAAATAACAATATATGGTTTTGATGTGGTCTCCAAGACTTTACTGTTTTTTTTTTTTTTTTAACATTTGAAGTATATTTTTATATAACATGTAGAAACACACAGTAATGGTTGTTAGTATATTTATAAGAGTCTATAGTTATTAACACTTTTGGTTTTTTAAAATAAGAATTATTTGATAAGTGAAAAATGAAAGGCATTGATTTAAATAGGTTTGTGTAATTTGTATTGATTTAAGTTATTCTTACCACCCTAGTCCTCTACTATTAAGACAAATCAGGAATTATTAATTTCTGATTGCACACAATTGGAAGAATTGGCCTGATAATTAGGATCGCAGAAGAATTTGAGTTCAATTTTCTAATTACGTTCATTTTTATTTCAGTGCAAGATACTAAATGAGAAGGTAATATTTTAACATTCTATCGAAGGACAGAATTTACACCCAGGCATTTCAACATATCTGCAATTTCTGACGTTCAAAATTTTAATATATGAGTTTTCAAGGAAAAATCAGGCATCGTATGACAACTTTTATTGCAGAGAATAATCTTTGCTCTACAAATCATCACGCTCACCTGCAAAACAAAGTGGCAGAGTGCAAATGCTGCTCATTCATGGTTAACACTAATGTTTTAAAATCAGTTTTCCTTACTATATAATAATGAACCACTCTCGCCCAAATTTCACTGAATCCGCACTCCCTCTCACTTGTTTAAGAAGTGAAACCGTGTTTCAAGAGACCTTGAGTGAATGCTTTGGTTGGGCATTGTTCTCTGGCCCCTCAAAATACTCTGCCATACTGAGAAATTAAACGACAGGTTTACTCACAGTGCCCTCAATTTGACATTCCTCTTATCAAAAGAGTTGAGCTGAGAAATAAGAGAGAGAGAGAGAGAGAGAGAGAGAGAGAGAGAGAGAGAGAGGGAGAGAGGGAGAGAGAAAGAGAGAGAGAGGGAGAGAGGGAGAGAGGGAGAAAGAGAGAGAGAGAGGGGAGAGAGAGAGAGAGAGAGAGAGAGAGAGAGAGAGAGAGAGAGAGAGCTGTCCTGCTAGTCATTGTGCCTGCCTCCACTTGTTCTTGGACATGTTTTTCATAGTACAGCAGATGCCTTACAGTACTCTGTCTAAGAGGGTCACATTTCCAACACTTACCCTTGCTTTGTTTAAGTACCTGGCCAAAAATATGTGCCCATATTTCCGTTTATCCTGGACAGCTGGCAGCTCTGTTTTTATTGGAACTGTTTATAGGAATGTGTGAGAAGAAATTCCGTCCTTCCCATCAGAATGTCTCTTCTTCATGCTGAAATCCGGCCCCAGTTTCTTGGCTTTTCTTCCCCATTGTTCTTCCATCTCTAGCCTGCTCTTTGATTGCTGTCTCTCTTGGCTTTCCCCAGCATTCATCCGAAAAGGCAGCCTCAAAATAGATTGCATTTAGGTCAGGAGATACAAACACCCTTTAAGTCAAGTTTGCTTTTCAGCTTTCTTACTAAGCCCATTGAGCAGATGCTATGTATCATTGAGCAAGTTTGAGAACCCTGAAGACAAGAAAACACTGAGAGAGTTAAAGGAAAGTTGTTTTCTTTTTACTTCCTGACTAGTTTGATCAATCTGTCTACCTGCGTGGAGATGTTAAAGAGGTCTCATCCTTGTGTTTATGTCTTCCTAATAAAATGTAACTTTGCGTGTGACTTCCTTCGACTCTACTCCTACATACGTTCTTTTATTTTAATCAAAAGCTTTCTTGGAGTGAGTGAAGGCCACCTATGGAGCTACTTTATGTCTTTAAACGCTTTGTTTATCACCTGGAGAGATACTCTATCACAGAAGAGTCATTTTGGTTCAAGGACATATTATTGTCTTGATTGGGCTTGTACATCAAAGAAAAGAATTAAAGCGATCTGATGAATCCCCCTGCCCCCACCCCCACCCCCACACACAGGTGGCTGAACGTCTGTCCGATCCTTTCTTGGGTCCTTTTGTCGCCTTTCTTAGCTTTCTTGTTTTGAAACATGATAATAGTAGTATTTGAGTTTTCTGGGGATTTTTGTTCTATATTGCATGCTGTGAAAGGATTTTTCTAGGTTCTGCTTCTGGGCTCCCTCTGATCTTGTGATGTTAACCACGCTGCTGTCTTCCCTCGGCATCACTCTCATCATTTTCTTCTGCACTTGTTCGGCTTCTGTCCTGTGTATGTGGGAGGGGGTGGATAGAAGATGTGAGAGGAAATTTAGTAGAATGGCAGAGTGGGGGGATGTCAGGGAATCACACCGCTGAAAAAAAAAGGCCTCTACAACTTCTAAAGAAAAAAGGACTGTCTGCCCGGGTCTTTGCATTTTTTTTTTCAACATAACTACAAAAGTTAACTTTTTCCAATGAAGCCTTTAAAAAGAGAAATATTGCCCCTTATGTTTGAGTTTTGAGACCCTCTCTTCCTTAGAATTGTGTCCTAAATTTGAGAGAAATTCTTGGTTTGTTTTCTAAACAGTGAGAACTGATTGATGTAACTAAAATCCCACATTTTCAAGTAAGACTGCTGTCATTTTGACCTTGAAAAACTGTGTGAATTGTAATGAAAACAAATATTGCAATAAAGCATGACATCATATCTTGATTCATTTTACATTGTGTGTATATAAGGAAATACTAGAACTTCTTTCTGATAGCTTTAAAACCTTGGGAAACATGTTGACTTTTGCTTTCTGCCTTGCTCCAGGGTCATATTTGGAAATTCTTCTTAATATTAGAACCAGACTTAATCAACAACAACAGAGAAAAAGAATGTTGAATATTTTTTAGGTTTTTTTTCCACTTGATATCGCTTTTGTCCTTAGGCCAGTTGTTTTGGTGAGAAATATAAATTCTAATAAAATCAAGAAAAGTAAAATATTAATAATGTATTGAAAAATAACCTAATGTAGATCAAAAATCTTGTGCAGAGTATCATTCTTTTTTTGCTTCCGATTATGGATTAAACTTTCTTGGTTGAACTTACATAATTTAAATGAACTATATGTGCTAACACACACTTGATTTTTCAGGACATCATAATTAAATTCAGCAGTACCTATAAAAAGCTTGGATGGTAAAGATCTAGATATTTAGAAGACCATATATTTCATACCTCATAACCACCAGAAAAAGTTATTCTTATTAAAGAACTTAACACAATTTCTGATACATGTATCTAAAAGGCAAAGATACAGATATAATTTTTGTAACATGAATAAATTAAGGCCTATACAAAGACAATTAAGAACAAATTGCCTATATATATTTTTCTAATCTGATCAAGTTTTGAGGACCTATTTGTATTATACTTGAATAATTACAATTTCTGCAGGAAATAGTAAATATTAGTGAAACAAAAATGAGAAAATACTTTAAACACAGATTCCTTTATAAGTAGAAGGCTCAGATTCCTTTATAAGTAGAAAGTTAGTGATATTCTCACCATATAAAATTATGGAAAAATGAAGAGAACAGATACATGACAGGTATCTGGGACAAAAATTATTAATGAATAGGATTTCCTATATACAAGTAGTTATTATGACTTCTCAAATAGGATAAAGTATAGTGAAAAAAGTAAAGTTGTAAAATCTAAGAAAAAAAACAGAGAAATGGAAGGACCAGGGCATGAAAAGTCTTTTAAAACCTGACCGAGTAATTTCTACATTAAATTTGATGTGCAGATACATTGAGAATCACCGACAGTTTAAGGTTCAGTGATGGTCATGGCCCCAGGCATTACCTACCCATGTGGCTTAAGTTTATTATTTTAACACAGTACAATTAATTATATGTTTCTGTTATATTATATTGTTATATTTTTGAAATTCTTACTCAGAAAGTTTTCATTTTTATAACTGCAATTTAACATCTTAAACCTTAACATCTTTAACATCTTAAAGTCAACAAACTCCTGGGTGGTAGAAGTTAGGTATGTCAAGTATTGAGCACCTTACCCTACTTCAAGACTCCTGGTGTCCTCTTTTTTAGTCGATCTCTCTGGAAGAATAAGGAGGAAAAATGATCACTTTTTCAAACCCTTTCAATGCTTGGGACAAAGACCATCAACTCAGTAATTTCTTGAATTTATAAATGAACAAACAAAATAAAACTGTGGAGTGATCATTTTAACTATCAGATGCTCTTTGGATTCCTTTTTTTTGAGAAGTTCTTGCCAAGTTAGACTCGAGTATTTCAGAACCATGGGAGTCAACACTGAGCTACGTCACATATAACAGTGTGAGTTGAAGTTAGTTGAGTTTAGTTAGTTAAAAATTAAGTATAATCAACACTTCAATTTATACACTACAATAGACACAGATACAGTATATGTTCCTGAACATTATTAAGTATCTAGTTGCTTGAATATGAGACTTTAATACCACTGAACAGAGTAACATTGATAATATTTTTTTTAGTATCATTTAAGTACCAAGCATGGGAGATGCATCCGATAACCACTTAGGAACAAGACCAGAATCCACTTAGAAAATTTTAGAAGTCAAGGATGAGTGTCAAGAGGGAGATATAATGGTCAGCAGTGTTGAGTTCAGTTAAGTGACTAAGTGAGTCTAAACTATTCTAAAACTAGTTCACAGGGCTTTACGTTTGCTAATGTACTTAACAGCATTTGTCTCTGCTGCAAAGATCCTGGATCGATTCCCAGCACCTACAAGGCAGCTCAAAACTGTTTGTAAATCCAGTTTCAAAAGATCTTCATGAACAGTGTAAAGAAATACATGCAGTCAAAACACCCAGGAACATAATCAAGTAAATAAATATAAATTGTTCTATTAAAAATTTTAATAAATAGAACTAGTTAACTTGCCAGATCTGATTTCACATATCTTTAACTACAGCTCTATCAAGAATTATTGGTCCTTGTCAGACAAGTGCCATTGCTGTGATGGAGATCCAAAGAAAATTTGACAGAAAACTCTGGGAACTAAATCAGGGGATATAGATTTTAAGGGACTTGACTGGGAATAGATCAAGAAAATAAGTAAATATAAAGCTGCAGAAAGTTCTTATTTAATTATAGGTGGCAATCACATTTGTGGACTGGGAAACAGGATCAGGAAATAGGAAAGAGATGTGAAGGGTAGATAACGTAATGACTTTCAGAATTCAGTGGCAAGCAGATAAAGGCAATGAAGCTTCTTTTTGTGTACAAAATGTGATTCATTGAGAAAATAAAAGAAAAAATTAAAAAGGAGTCTAAATGACTTCAACCAAAAAAAAAATCATTCAAAATAAAAAAATCTCAGAAGCTTATTTAACAAGTGTTTTTAAGTGTGCCACCAGTTCTCAAGTGATACCTCAGAGACCAATTTGGGAGTATTTTGTCACTAATTTCTGAACATCTGCATTTCCCGTCTCATTGCTAGAAACAGATATTAAATTCCAAACCTAAGTGGTTAGCACTTGGTTGACTTTCATGCTATAAACTGTGTTACAGAACTTCAGATGAGGGGACGCTGTGATGATCAAAGGGAGTTTTGAAGTTAAAACTCTTCATTTTGAAGGATGTCTGGCATCTGTGAAAGGAAAGCCATGTAAAAGAAAAACAGAAAAGGAAGACCAGAAGTAAAAACACACAAGTGAAAATCTGATTTATCAATATAGAATAGCCTGACAGTAAAAGTCATAGATCGATATAATAGCAAAACTGGTGTCATTAAAATATCTATTCTTCTTTATGGTCATTTTATGGATTCAGGAAAGATAAAATATATGAAAAGTGTGTTTTTATTCAACTTATTGATTAGACATTAATATTTATTGTTTAAATCATCTTGTATATGTATAAGAGTATGTATAGATTTAAACAGTCTGAAATACATTATGGTAGATAAGATATTGGGCCCCTAAATATATCCATAGCTTAATATATAAAATCTATGAATATGTTGTCAAATATGTCACTAAATTATATATTCATGTTAAGAGAATACGGGATATAGACATCATTACTACTTAGCTGATATGGAAATAAATTTATTATTCTGGAAGCCTGGAATACCTTTGAATTCTCAGTGTAATCAAAAGACCAATTAAATGTGGAAGAAAGGGTCAAAGATAAATATAAAATGTGACTGAGACTAGTCAGGTTATTGTTGCCTTTGGAGATGGAAGGAATACATAAGCAAAAGTGTATAGGTATCCCAGGAAGATGAAAAGGACCATAACCTTCCTTTAGTGGGTCTAAAGGGGATGTGGTCTTATCAGCATCTCAATTTTAGTCCAATGAATATTACTTCAAACTTTTGACCCATAAACTAATTGGTTTATTTTCATTCTTCTGCTTTGTCAATATTTTTGTCCATCTATATTTCTCAAAACATAATTTTATCTTACATCAAGTATTGATATTCTTCTTTGACCCTTTTAAGTTACATTTTCCAATTTTTGATTTCTTCTCTTTGAAGGATAGCTTATACTGTGTACTTTTAAATCTTCTAAATGTTAATGAGAATGTTTGTTTATTTATTAGCTTTAGGTAGGATGGAGCAACCCTGATGAGGTAACTGTTGGGACACTACCTCAGCAGCACAGGAGTGAGATGTGCTCTGGTTTAGGTGACGGATGAAGAAAATCAGATTTAATGCATACAAGAGATGCTGTGGAAGAACCATTAAAAACAGTTCAAAGATTGCCAAAGCAGATGAGAGACAAAGCTTCAGACCAGAAAGGCTTCTGATTTCAGGCCAGAGGAGCTGACTGACTTGTGAACTCTTGCCTGAGACAATTAAATTGGGTGTTGACAGGCTAAATATAGGGAGTACTGATCTGAGAAAAAAATCACAATGACCAAGTGGAAACTGGCATGAATTTTGAGGCAAGGAATTACAGCCCAGGTTAGAGCAAGGTAATGGTGATATGGCTTGAAGTCCCAAGGGGGAAAACAAGAGCCTGAATTTAAATGAAAATACCATGATTCTTAGGCAGGGGAAACTTCAAGATAATGGAATGGAATCTCTGCGTTTGGATAACATTTTCTCCCCTTCAAAAGATATACCATATTTTATGTGTTCTTGGAAACAAGGCAAGCCGAGAAAACAGGTCTAAGAAACATCCCACAAGAAGGCATTTCATGACAGCTCTGCTACCTTCTTTCTCTGAGGTATACTTAACTTCCTACAAGGTTTATCTTTTGAAGTTGTATTTCTATCTTCTTCTATTTTTTTTTTCATTCAATATGTGTCTATGTGGTTGGGGGTATGGGCATGTGTGCGTACAGGTGCCTGAGGAGACCAGAAAAGGGCATCAGATTTCTGGAGCAACACTAACAGGCAGCTGTAAGTTGTACTTGGAACCCAACTCTGTTCCTATGCAAGTGCAGCACAATCTCTTAACCTCTGAGCATCTCTCCAGCCCCTCTAGACAACTTTTAACACAGAAGTTTTGTCTACTTTGTGATAAGTGTGCAATTTCTTCACCAAAAGAGGCAAAGCTGAAGCATTTAAGACAGCCTCTAGTACTGATTTGATCGTGTGATCTGTTTACACCTATTCTACTTTCTGGCCTTCATGGTTGACTTACATTCTTCTACTCAGTGCTTCGTAACTGACCACATTCCTTGCTTTTCCCAGGGAACTCACTCTGTCTTTGCAGAGCCTTGGCTCTTTTGCATTCTCTGCTGAAGTGGAAATTTCTGATTTCTTTGGAAACTCAGTTGTGTCACATGATGTTTTCTGGAAGCTGACTCTGGAACTTGTCTGGTCAGTGGGTTACAAGGCAGACTGAAGTGCTTAAGAACTGTAATTAAAGTAGGTTTTGAAAGGTCTAAGCCTATACTCTGTCTTCCCATTACACATCAGATTTCCCCAGATTTTGTTCACACATCACTTTACGGGTGAAGTTTATTCTGACTACTCTACTTTCTCCTCTCAATAAAATTAAAACCTTAGACTCTTGCTCTAGTTCTCTTTTTTCAATCACAAATTTTCCTTCAACATACTAACCCATTTACTAAGTTTGCTATGCTTTTTTTTTCTTTAGGGTGCAAGTCCTATCAAGGCAAATTGGGGCTCAAATAATTTATTTTCTGCAAATCACACAACTAGTTAGTTATTCTTACTATTTCTGACAAACAACCTGGCCATTTTTTAAACCAGACCTCAATACCATATCTTTAAGAATCTATGTTTTTACATTTGTAACCTAAAGAAGCCTCCTGATGGTTCTTGATGCAAGAATTTTGTCATTTTCACCTAAATAGTACACAGTCTCCCAACTTGCTTATCTAAATGGCAGGTGTCTGTGAAACAGTGCTCAGAGGCCACTCAGACCTGTCTTGTTGATGTTTGATGGCTCGGCTTATTTTGTCAGGTTCAGTTCATAATTCCTTGAGAACTCTGGCAGAATATTTTCCAGTGGTAGGAGGCACATTCTGTAGGCTTCTTGATGCCGTGACTATTTCTCTGTGATTATAACATCAGAAGCGCTTAAAAGAAAAGACTGAACCATTCTCACACTTGGCGGCTGCTAGTGTTGCGTGTTATCAGGTCAATCCTACTGAATCATTCATTCACTTTACCTATTGCCTAAACAGCCACTGTGGAAAGGAGATCTGAAAAAACTGCCCCCCAAAAGTGTCATTTTCTGTAGTGTGTGTCTCACATTTGTGTGAAGGATAAAACTTCTTTTGTAATTTCTCTTAAATATATCAAAGAAAATTCTGGTCCTCTAAATATGAAAATGGAAACACAATGCTTAAGAACATACTAAAAATATTAGAGAAAGGGTTTAACCTGCCACGTCAAAGTTCAGGAGCTTTTATACAACTTTGGAAGAAGAAAGGCTCAAGGAGATTTTTCTGACCCTTTTCTTTCTTTCTTAGATCCAGGCAGCTATCTTCAACAGCTTGCTGGAAATTCAATGTGTTGATTTCCTTTAATACCTTGTAATGGTATTACTTCCTGGAATTTTTATATTCCATGATGCTTATTTTACTCTCTAGAGCTTGAAAGAAAAATGGATGTCACTAATCTAATTCTCACATTGTCTTTGTTTGTGATAAGACACCACAATCTATGAACAAATTTACTTGTTTGGGAGACTGGAAAGCATACTGTAAAAATCATTCCAGACTGAGTAGCCAGTATGGACAGATTTCTTAGCTCATAGCTGACACCTTCTTGGTGTAGCCACACAAAAGAAGGATCAATGAGTTTTATAAGGGCACTAATTCTCCTCATGAGGGCTCTGCCCTAGTGAGTTAATTAGTTCTCAAAAACATTACTTAATACATAAGGACATCTTAGCTTGGAAGGTTAGACTGCCAATGTATGTGTCTCGTGAAAATATGATCATTCATGTCATAACATATATTATGAAAATATAAACAGAGTAAGAAGATTTGGTGATCATAGAGTGTCACATTTTATTTTTTGAAACTAGATATCAAAAAAAATCTAATATTCTAACTGAAAATAAGGTACAGATCTAAACAGAATTTCAATGGACGAATCTCAAATTGAAAAAACAAAACAAAACAAAACAAAACAAAACAAACACTTAAAAGAAATGTTCAAAATTCTTAGCTGTCAGGGAAATACAAGTCAAAAAGACTCTTTAGATTACACATATCAGAGTGGCTAAGATCAATAACACAAGACACAACTCACGCCGGCAAAGATGTAGAGCAAGGGAAACAGCTGTCTATTGCTGGTGGGAGTGCAAATTTGTACAGTCACTATGGAAATCAATATGTCAGTTACTCAGAAAACTGGGAATCAATCTACCTTAAGACCCAGCTATACCACTCTTGGACATACACCTCAAGAATGCTTCATCCTATCACAAAAATACTTACCCAACCATGCTTATTGTGGCTTTATCATAATAGTCAGAAACTGGAAACAACCTAAATGTCCCTCAACCAAAGCATGGATAACCAAAATGTGGTACATATACATAATGGTGTATTACTCAGCTGTTTAAAAAAAATGACATAATAAAATTTTTAGGCAAGAGGATCCAACTAGAAAAAAAATAATCCTGCATGAGAAAACCTAGACCCAAAACGATAAAAATGTTATGTACTCATTAATAAGTAGATATTACTTCTTAATGATAATCAAGTTACAATCCAAGAGAGTTTAGGCAAAGAGGGGGAGCCTAGGAGGGATGTTCTGATCTCCCTTGGGAGGGGAAATAGAATAAATTATGCAGGTAGACTGGGAGCAGTGGGGATGGGAGGAGGATGGATTAGGAATGAAGGAGATGAGATGGAAGGAGAGTGTGAGGAGAGATGGCTAACATTGGGGGTATTTGAGAAGCCATGTGGAAACTTAGTATTGTGGAAACTTCCTGGAATCACAATAGTGATCCTAACGACACTCCTAGTAATGGAGAATATGGAGTTTCAACTGGCTATCTCTTGAAGCCAGGCAAGGCTTCCCCTGGAAGAACCTAGTTGTATTTATTTAAGTTGTTAGTCAAGGGGGTGCCATCGAAATCCCCAAACAACTCAGGCTGATGCTAATACAGAAGGTTGCTTTCTCCAAAATGACAGCAAGCCTCCACTGGTATGAACAACATCCACCCAACTCATTGAACACGGAGAAGTCAAGCTGGTACCTACATGGAGACTTCACTCTTACATTCTAATCCCTTTGTTGTGAGAAGGTACCATGAAGACTACCAAAGGAGAAAAGTGAACATTAACCCAGTCACAAAACCTTTGACCTGCAATCTGCCTGAAAATACGCTAGGGTAATGATGGAATAGAATTTATAAAAGTAGCCGGGCAGTGGTGGCGCATGCCTTTAATCCCAGCACTTGGGAGGCAGAGGCAGGCGGATTTCTGAGTTCGAGGCCAGCCTGGTCTACAGAGTGAGTTCCAGGACGGCCAGGGCTACTCAGAGAAACCCTGTCTCGGAAAAAAACAAAACAAAACAAAACAGAACAAAACAAAAAAAGAACTTGTAAAAGTAACCAACCAATATCTGATTTGATTAAGGGCCACTTCCCAGGAAGGAACTCATATCCAACACAGTGTGTGTAGCCTAAAAAAAGAGACTAGGTAGTCCAGAGACCAGGGGTAAAGCCAAACATAGCTGGTCTAAAAGGAGATAAATTAATCCGTAATGATCTTCTGCTGTACTCATAGATCAGTGCTTTATCCAGTCACCATCGGGAGGATTCATCTGACAGGAGATGAGAATAGATGCAGAGACCCCCCGTTAGATATTTTTTATTGGTTGTTTTATTTATTTACATTTCAAGTGTTATCCGGCTTTCTGGTTTCTCCTCTACAAACCCCCTATTCCATCCCTCTCCCCTGTTTCTATAAGTGTGTGTCCCCACTCACCCACCCATTCCTTCCTCGCTGCCTTAACATTGCCCCTACACTGGGGCATCAAGCCTTCATAGGACCATGGCCTCTCCTCCCATTGATGCCAGATAAGACTACCCTCTGCTACATATGCAGCTGAAGCCATGGGTCCCTTCATGTGTATTCTTTGGTTGGTGATTTAGTCCCTGGGAGCTCTGGAAGGGTCTGGTTGGTTGATATTGCTGTTCTTTCTATGGGGTTACAAACCCCTTCAGCTACACCAGATATTATGCAGAGAGAGATTCTAAATTGAAGGTCTCTATCAAATCCCTCTCCATAGAACTCAAAGAATCATGCAGAGGAGGAGGCAGAAAGGTTGTAAAAGCCGGGAAAGATGGAGATCACCAGGGGGACAAGGTCCTCTGAGTCAACTAAGCAAGGCATGTATGACTTGACAGAGATGGAATTAACAAGTACAGGGACTACATAACTCTACGCCAGGCCCTATGAATGTGTATTATAGCTATTAGCTTAGTATTGCTTTTAAATTGATATTGATTCTTTGTGAGTTTCACATCATGCAGCCCAGTCCCACCCATCTTCTTGTCCTTCATATCTGCCCTTGCAACCTTACCCTGAAAGGAACATATAAATCAAAAATAAAGCGAGCAAGCAAACAACAACAAGAAAAGCAAGGCATTGAAAACCTCTTGTCATGGAAGCTGCAATATATTACAGTGTATCCCACAGTATACACTTTTGTCCACATATCTTTATTTGCAAACGTTCATTTCCAGGAGTCATTCATTGGTGTGGTTTGAGGCCTCTGGCTTCTGTCACTGCATCACTACTGGATTCTCCCCTGGACTCTTCTCAGTTATCCTGTTGTTGCCCTGTGTCATGGAGATCCCGCAATGTTGGTTCTGCAGGATCAACCCTTTCACACTCATCAGCAGTTCATAGATGGGACAGATGTTGGGGTGGGCTGACTCAAAGTCCTGGATCTGGGCCTGGGTTGTAGTCGAGTTGATCATTCTACCAGCTTTCCTGTATCTGCACCACTGAGGTGAGCTCTTCGGCATTGCACTAGCTAGCTCATCCAACGCTGCAGCTACCAGGGGGCGGGGTCAGCTCTGCCTCTCATGCCCTTGGCGTTGGCTCACCAGCACCCATTCTAGCAGAGCGAGCTGTGCTGTGCTGCCCAGTCGAGATGCGTGGTCCAGTGCTACAGCTGGACACACTCTCGGGCTAGCTCACAGGTAACTTCACTGTTGCTCGAGCAAGGTGCAGGGCCCACTCTCCTGAGGACTTTAGCTGGTGAGAAATGGGGTCAGCTCTGGAAAGCCCTTGGACATCTGCATGGTCTTAGGTGGCTGCTTAGACCAGGGATGTCTGGTCTTTAGTGGTAATATGAACCACAGACAGTGACACAGACCCCTGCTGCTGCGTGGCTGGAGACTCAGACATGGACCTTAAGAGCAGCATGGACTGGGATTTCACTATGGTCTCAGGTGGCAGGGCAGACTACTCATATAAGGCTACTCCTTCCCACCCCTTATGTCACCAGCTCCACTTCTCTTCCTAACGCTCAAACGCGTCTGCTTCTCTTTCTCTCCTATCTGTCCCCTGCATACTTGGACATTATAGTGGCTCCCCTGCAAGTGAGGCTGGCAGGCCTCTAGGTATTCTCTACCCTCCCATGCTACGGTGGCAGTGCTGTGTAGTGTGTCAACAGGCAGGCTTTTGCATGTTTCCACCTGTCTTTGCTAAGTGGTGGCAGGCTTCTAGGTATCCATAACCTGCCCGCACCATGTGCCAGTGGACTGGACTCTGGGTGTTCTCTGCTCGCTGGTACCACTGTGGAGGCAGGTGAGTTTCTGGGTGTCTTTCTCCACCTGTACTGTATGACATGGGGCAGGTGGATCTCTGGACCTGGCTTAGTGTTTTTATGGGCCTCCTCCTAGCTATGAGAGAGAACAAGTAAATCTCTGATTCTTTTGCTAGCTCTTAGGACTCTTTTCTGCTTGTTGGGCAACCATCTCCAACTTCGACATAAACATTTTTGCCTCACCTTATTATATTTTATTTTGCTATGTTTTGTAGCCGCCAGCGGCTACAGGAACCAGGTTCACCTGAGAGGAAGGCTGGGAATGAAAAGGGAATGGAGGGCGAGAGAAACGTGGGGCCAAGACAAAGTATTCTGATCAAGGCCAGAAGTATAACATTTTGCTTTCACATATAAAGGGAAGCCCAGCCCCCCAGAGTCTCTTCTCAGCCCAGGGGTTCAGCCTAGGAGCTCATAAGGTAAGAAGGTAGCAGGTGTCAAGGTGTCAAGGCAAGTTCAGCAGGCGGTCCATACTTCTTATCTCCTGTAACAGACTGCAGGGAGCCAAGGCCAGCAATGCAATGCCTCTCAGGTCCTACTGTTGCTTGGTCTATTGTGGTAAACAGCTCTTTCAGGCCTGCTCAGGCTGGCAGGCTGGCAGGCTGGCAGGCTGGGGGAAGGGCACAATATTTGGTTGTCATATCTTTGAAGCCTGTTATTTTGTAATGAGAGACCAAAAGGTAGTAGATCTAGAAGAGAAGGGAGGTGGGGAGGAACTGGGAGAACTAGACAGAGGGGGAACTATAGAATATTATGATAAAATATTATGAATATTATGATAAAAGTATCATTTTTACATCAGCCTGTGGGACATTTTCCTCCAGCACAATATTTTTTATTAACTTTATGGGAATTTTGTTCAAAGCAACTTGATCACACTCACTTCCCATTCCTCTCAAGTCCAACCCCTGAACCCTTGAGCACATTGCACCCCCAAAAGCCAAACCCAACCAAACAAAACACCACATCCAATTTGTGATGCCATATACTCATAGTAGCATGCAGTCGCCAACCCCTTAACTAAAACTGAGTTATTTCTCTCATCCCCACCGGAAGCCATCAATGAAGCGGTATATACGTCAGCATCTGTGTCACAGCTTTTAAAGACTCTCTTTGATTGTTTCTTGTCTGGGTTGTTCGTTGGTTTTGGTTTGTTTGGGTGTTTGTTTGTTGTTTTGTGGGAGGTGTGTCACAGAAGCCTTCAAAGTCTCTCATTCTCAGTTACCAATCCGCCATCATCCATACCATTACAAAAGAAGCTTCCTTGCCCAGGGACCATGGACATCATCATGGACTCTGGCAACAGCAGGGACCACAGAAGTTTTTCAAGAAAAAATAAACTATTCTTCATCTCAGCTATCTTGTTGTTTGAAGTCAGGATGATCACGAGGTTAGGCAGTGTGCCCAGGGGCAGGACCTAATCCAGCTCCAAGATGCTATACACAACCCTGCCCTCGGAGCTGGTTTCACTTCCAATGCCCAGGGCAAGACCATCATGGTGGAAACCCACAGGCAGCACCACCTACTCTTCCTTCCCCAGTAGGGCAAGCAGCAGAAGCAGGGGCTCCACTAGGGGTTGAGTAGCATCACTGGCCTAGCAGGCAGCAGTAGAGGACTAGACCAACCTTGGTGGCCTGAGCATCCCAGCAGCTCAAAGACCAGCTTAATTCATCAACATGTTCCTTTATCTGCCTCAGCTACAGTGGCATCTTTAGTTCAGCTTGTTTCCTTTGAGTCTCACTCCATTCTGCCATTTCTTTTCCAATTCCACAAAACCACTTTTTAAAAGCATATTTCCATAACACCTGCCTTTCTCACGTTGCTCTAGAGATACTGTACAGGGTTGTCCTCTCTGCTTCATCTCTCCGTATGGGTCTCTCAGGCCTCAGAGCAATCCCAAGGCTCATGAGGCATGCTGATGGATGCCACCTTCTTGAATTCTTTTACTCAAAGAATCTATTTTCAATCAATCAATCAGTCAATCAATCAATATTTTAAAAAAATCACAGCCTTGCAAGTGAACAGAAAAAAAGAAAACAAATTAACAAAATAAACAGGGGCAAATATGCGATTCAGACTACTGCTTTTTTCTACGTTTTACTTGTTAACACAGTACATTTTTTATTATATTCTTCCCCAACCCAGCTTCTCCTAGATCCTCCCACCTCCCTACCCATCTACTGTTATATACTCTCTGTCATGTACTCTCTCTGTCTCTTTCTCTCTCTCTCTCTCTCTCACACACACACACACAAAGAAAATACAAAAAGAAAAAAATTAAAACTGATAAACTAAAACATTAATAATTCAAAAAAATGTTTAAATAACATGAAACAAAAGGTACACAAAAGCTAACTCCTCCTCAGAAAATGTCTGCCCTGTAGTGTGTTTGGTATCCCCAATGACACTCCATTGGAGAAAACGGATTGTCTCTTTCCTGGCAGGTATCAGTTGCAAATAGCTTCTTGATTACAGGTGGATCTTTGTGTCCACTTCATTTTATTTAGTGCTAAGATTTTTGTCTGTTTTGAAACTATGGGGATTGTGTGCGTGTCTTCAGTTTCTGTGAGTTCATATATGTATCAGTCCTATTGTGTCTGGAAGATTCTGTTTCCTTGGAGCCGGTCACAACTAGAAGCTTGGCCCCCTAGCATTTATGGTCCTGCAATGTACTTTGAAAACCAAAGGAGGAAAAGTAATACCAGTTTCATGGAGCTACAGACCCTGTGACCTACAGCAGAGACCTGCCTGCACCATAGATTAGTATAATGGTGGCACAGCTGTCCTGGGTGTAACCAGCCACTTTTTTGATTGGATTTAAGGCCCATTTTGTGAGATGGAACTCATATAAGACACTGCCAAAGTAACTATGAGCTGCAGACTAGATAGGTCATACATCTAAAGAAAAACCTAATATTGTTATTCTGCTAAGGGATCATAGCAAGAAAATGACTTTTAATTACATACTACTGCGCCTGTATGCAATACATGATCCAGTCCTTACCAGAGAAGTTTTTAATTGCAGTAGGTGCTAATTAACACAGAGACCCACAACCCAACAATACATAAAGAGTAAGATGTTGCAGTCCCAAGCCTTAAATGGGATGTCTTCATCAGACTATTGTCATACATATAAAGCATTTGTTTGGTTTATAGGTAAGACAACTAAGACCTAGAGAGTCTTTGAAGCCTCCAACACTACAGTGAAACTGTTCTAAAATTCATGCTTCTTCATTCCTCAAGCCCTTCAGACTATAATTACATAAACAAAACTACTTAACATTAAGTATAATTGAAACTCATCTTAATTAATCTCCCTCTCAAATGAATTGGTATTTTATTTGTAAATATTTAGAAAAAAAGGTTTGTACTGGTGAGAGTCTAAAAGTTGGTTTTTCATATTTTTGGAACCATGTCTAGTCTTCAAAATGTTGGCTCTATAATTTTTGGGCGGTTCATGAAATATTTATTAATGCTAATGCCAATAAAATAATGCCACAGTGATTATTCTCTGCAGTCATTAATTCCTCGAAAGAAGTGATTTGCAAATTGGTACACTGTCATTCAAAGTGTTAATTTACCACATGTGGGTAACAAATTACCCTAAGAACTGGGCTAGGAACAAGTGTTAAGGCTCTGGAAATTTCCTTTCCCAATAGCTGTCATATACAGTTAGTTTCCCAGTCTTGTAGAACTGGTTTTTATAAGCATCTCAGACATTCTCCATGTTCTCCAGACAGATTCACTGATGCCACCTGAATCCAGGTCATTGTTGTCTCTTATTTCGTGATATACAAACAACTAGTCCCATAGCTGCATTTCATTCTGTGCATAAAGCCATCCTCTTGCCACACAAGCCTTCTAAAATGTGACTTGATCTGCTCCTAAAACAAAGCTCAAGCTTTGGACCTTCTCTTACACACCTGTATTTCACATATGCATGAACAGACATGCACAATTTTGTGCACTTTAGAATATACTAGATAATTCTAAGTATACCAATTCTGAATAATTGATGAAGCGTGTGACCTGGGCATTGGAGCTTCATAAACTTTCTGAGGTAGTGTTGATGTGCACTTAAGACTGAGGACCACATTTTTAACACACAAAAAGAATCAGCTTCTCATACAAGAGAAGTAACAACTGCGGAGAGTGAGGAGGTTAAGTACTCACTTCTGTTTTTGGCCATTAAACGAAAGCGTTGTCTATGGTACATCAAATAACACAACCAAACCCCATTTCCTCATCTGTAAATGCAACACGAGGGAGATAGGCTTGGTTAATTTTTAAACTGCTATCAACAGCACTTATTGTGAACTTATATCCTGTATTTTAAGCTAAAAGTTTATGAACTTTTAAAGAACTTTAAAACTCAGGAGGTAATAAATTTTGAGTTAACAAAAAGATTACAAACTGACAAAACAAAATCTGTGAATAAATAATTTAAACAACATAAAACACAGTGGGTAGGAGGAAACAGTAATTTCCCCTTACCTTTGTTTTCTCTCCTGTATTTCAGTTAGCAACAATTATTAGATTGTATTCTATCACATCTCAAATACAGAAGTGTGACTATAAAGTAGTAAGATATTCTGAGATAAAGACCACATTAACATAACTTTTATTATAACACATGGTTATAATCATTATGTTTTACTACTAATTATGGTTTTTAACTTGTTATTCTAAGTATATAAATTAAACTTTATTTATATGTGTATGTGTTCAGAGATGACCCTTTGGCATTAGATACTTAATTGTATGCTTTTTCTTGGTGAAGGCTGTTCCTCCCACTCCCAGCATTCTTTAGCTACCTGTGATTGTTTGTCTAAGGTTGAGACCTCAGAAACATTCTCTCTTGCGTCTCCACTATTACCATTCTTGCTCAGGTTATATTTAGGAAGCCATGTTGGTGAGACTTAATGGAGTAGCTTCTGATATTTCTAGAATAAACAATTTCTTTTGGTTAATAAACACCTACACACAACCACATACACACATATACACACATACACATATACACACACATACACACACACACACAAACATACACACACACACAACTTTACTATGAACTTGTATGTATACAGAAAAGCAGCATTTTTATATACTCATGGTCTCAAGCATCTAGTAATAGACTGTTCACTTAGCCACTGCTCATAAGGTTGCTACCTTAATTTAGAAGGTATTATTTTTACATTAGTCGATTCTTTTCTCAGTTTATAACAATCAAAAAGGTAGGGCATGTCTCTAGAGAGTAGTATATATAACTCAAGAGTCTGTTACTGATGCATTGGTATGTATTATCTCATAGATGGTGAGGTTGTGGCAAAGTATTCTCTCTCTCTGTCTCTCTCTGTCTCTCTGTCTCTCTCTCTCTCTCTGTCTTTGTCTCTCTGTCTCTGTCTCTGTCTCTCTGTCTCTGTCTCTGTCTCTGTCTCTTTCTCTCCTGTGTATGTGTCTCTGTGTGTGTGTTTTTGTGTGGCTCCCTGTGTGTGTGTGTATGTGTTTCTCACTATATGGACTCAAATTTTGATGGAGTTGTTAAAAATAGTACATTTTGGGAACTACGTGAGAATAATGATTAGACTCAAATAATGCTTGTTATACTGAATAATGGGACTCTAATGGAAAGATCCAAACCAGCTGAAGGATGGATACGTGTAGGCTCTGTTGATGTTAGTCAGTACATATTTCACCTTCCTTATGTTGGTGATCCTTGCTTTAGTGGGTGGTGCAGCAGCAGCACAGAGATACAATTGGGTTTTCCTACAGCTGTTCTTATGGCTAACAGGAGACTTCTAAGGACCATTTTGAACTGCAAGAAGCAATGCTGGAGACAACTCACAGAACTAAGGTAGTATATGCTTTGGAAACTATTTCTGAAATGGACACTTGAAATATTTGTTACCAAGTCAAAATAGAGTAAACTGAGACGTACATGGGTTAAGATTCTGTGCCAAGTCAGTCTGAAACTATATCTGAAAAACTGCCAGTGAGGCATTTCTTGAGCCAAGGAG
The DNA here is from genome assembly GCA_030674055.1 of Rhabdomys pumilio. Lineage (NCBI taxonomy): Eukaryota > Metazoa > Chordata > Mammalia > Rodentia > Muridae > Rhabdomys > Rhabdomys pumilio. Next base: position 24,817,765 of record JANHMN010000016.1, read on the forward strand.
AGAACAGACAATCAAAGGAAAAGTAGAAGAATTTGAGAGATTCAAGACAGAGCAGGTCATGAAGATTTTTACTTTGCATACATGTAGGAGAACTTTGTGAACTTCTTTCATTCACTGTGAGTGCCAACTCATGGTGTCAAGATTATAATGTATCAAACCCTTCTTAGGAAAGGATTTCTTTAAGGCTATCAAAATCTTCTTGGCAGAGAATTTATTTGTTGTTCTAGATCTCTTGAATCATGATGATGATGATGATGATGATGATGATGATGATGATAAAGCAGCAATTGTCATGTATAGAACTGAACACCTTATTGGCAACGTGGCAACCTTTTTAACCCTTTGGCTACCTTGCTTGGTTTGATTTTGAGGGCTAACTGTGAACTATAGTTTTTAAAGTTTACTATAAACCCCTATTTTTGGAGCAAACAAGACTGTCTATTGAGAGTAGTTCACAAAACTCCACTGCATTCTTCCTGTATGTTTTCTCAGCAGAGTCATGATTGCCACTGTAGAATTTCATGGTTGTCAGAATTGTAATAATCATAGGCAAATTGTTAAATTCATTATGCAAGAAAAAACAGCAAAGTTTTCCATATTGGCTCTGCCATGTTGAAGCTAGAGTGCAGAAATGAAGATGATTAGTGAGGGAAGAAAGCAGAAGAATGATGGATCTTAGGGAAGAAGAAATCCGAAGAGGCCAAGCATCAGAATAAGTAATCTGAGAATCCTATATATTTTTACACTGATCTGGTTTGGACCAGAAAGTTCTGCTTGCCCACATGACCTAGTTGACTACTTAGGAGTTTGGATTTGCCACTCTATCTATGTGAGATTAAGAAGATCTGAGTCAGGAGGGAATGTGAAAGCAATGAGCCCTTGCCCTTGCTCTTTCTGACACATTTCTCTGAAGACAAAGATACAACTGTGTTAACAGAAGTCCTGGAACCTATTTGCTATTTTGGTTTAGATATTCTTCATAGTCTAGGCTTTACTGTTGTTAACACCCAGACAACATGGATTGTAGCTTAATAGTCCAAAATGGTAATCTTACTATAAATGAAATGTTTTCCAGGCATACGGGTGCATAGAGAATCCTGACACTTCAGAAACTGAGGCAGGAGAATTCTAATTCCCAGGTCAGCTTGAGGTATGTTTGGAGACTTTATTTAAACACAAAAGAAAGGTAAAAGACGGGTATGAAAAAGAAATCCAAAAGAACAGTTCTTATTCTACCCCAATCACATTGGAAAGAGCTTTGGATACCTAACTCATTCAAACTTCCTAATACGTTCCTGAGACAAAGAGGAAGGTTGTACAATATCTCAGTCTATAGGCGCAAAAAGTGTTTAGAAGGAAGAAGAAGCTACACAGGATCAGATTCACTTTACAGGAGGGCCCAAACTTGAACCTAGAATGTCTGGTTTGATCAGATCGTTTCTTAACTGTCACATAGAACACTAGATGCAACTTCAGGATTTTCCTTCATGTTTGTTTATGTACTGCTCTTCTGCGATGCATGAGACAAGGATTTTGCGGTCTGCCACTTAGGCACAAGATTAATGCACTGAAGCAGCATCAGGGTCAACTTCATGCTGTTTTGCAAATTAATCTCTTTTATGGTCTCCTCAGACTGTGTGGGGAAGTGAAAGGTTTTTCATCTTTGGACTTCCTCATTTACTCACCCTCAATGCCAGCTGTGGCCAACAGGCTTTTTTTCCTCCCTTGACTACATTGGAACAAACACTGTTGTAAGATTACTTACATTTAGAAGACGGAAATGATGGTATTACAAGCTTTGAGGATACCAAGTCCAACTTTGATGATTTGATGGCATTTGCCAATATAGTTTAAAGAGAAATGATTTAAAAAAAAAAAAAGTCCAGTGAGAGCCACATGATAGTTACTCAGAAAGCATCTGGCATTAAGCCTTTCCTGGTGCTTATTCTCCTGACAACAGAGTCTGCTCTGGACACACAGAGAGCAACACTGTTGATAGTTGCATCAGTGGCTGTCTAAAGGAATTACAAATGACTTCACTCTATTGTGTCTATTCTTAGCTAATGGTGGCTTCTCTTTTTTTAAAAAAATATTTTAAACTTATTTTATATATGTGAGTATATTGCACACTGCCGCTCTCTTCAGACACACCAGAAGAGGGCTTCAGATCCTATTACAGATGCTTGTGAGCCACCATGTGTTTGCTGGGAATTGAACTCATGACCTCTGGAAAAGCAGTCAGTGCTTTTAACTGCTGAGCCTTCTCTCCAGCTCCAGCTTCTTTTAATATTAAGGGATTTGTTATTTTCTCTAGAGCAACTACAGAGTACTTAGCATCTCTGAGTTAAAGAAGCGTCATCATAAGCACAGGACAAATATAGCAGAACACTGGTTTAGAAAATTGAACATAAAACAACTCAATGTGTTTTGCCATAAAAAATCTGCCTTTCATTCATATGATCTTTATTTTAGTGAAGAAACTGGGTATGCTGATTGTACCTATTAGTCTCTCTTGAAAATCTCTCTTCTATTGTGTCCAAAAAAATCTTTAAATTAGTGACTATAAATGGAATCAAGTTCAGAGACTTTTAAAATGTCCCTTTATAAGAATGTCACTTATATTTTTTTTCCTGTGAAAATCTTTATTGGATATTTTACTTACATTTAAGATGCCATCCCCTTTCCCTATTTCCCCTCCCTAGAAAACCCCTATCCCACCCCCACTTTTTCTTTTTGCTTTTATATATTTTTTAATGTTAATCAAAGGCTTTATAAGTTTGGTTATGCTCAATATCAATCAGAAGTGTAACCCAATGCCCAACCTAGATATATCAACTATCTTTGACTGACAGGGACACTCAAACATCCACCTCCATGTCCTCCCCACCCCCTCGCTTGTCACCTAGCTCCTCTTGTCCTTCTCCTCCTCTCCTTACTCTTTATCTTCCTCTCCTTACTCCTCCCATCTTAGCTCCTCCTACATATCACCATTCCTGTTAAAATAAAACTTTTCTCTTAGAATACAATTACAGCATAACTATACCAATTTGTATCAGTAAGGTACAAGATAGACCTAATATCCAGTCCATCATTTTGTTGACTAAATAGAACTTCTGTCATTTCTCCTAACTAAAAGACTTAATTCTGAACCTGGCTTTTTTTCTTGGCTTTAGAAAAACATTCTCTCAAACTTTTTCTCTCAAAGTAAATAGCCGGGATTGGCTATGAGACTATAAGTCTTCAACCCCGACAGAAATGCAGAATGACTGAGTTAACTGAAATTATGGGAAGCACCAAGCATAGCTTCTAAAACTTAGCCAAATTATAGAAACCACTGAGCACCTGGACAGTCCCTATACTACAAAACGTTGGAGCATCCGATCTTCAGCCTTCTGGCCCACGATCATCTGACAGACCAAGTGATGCAGAATTATTAAGGGCTGATTACTCTGTATTGGTAGATATAATCAGTGAACTATTCCGCAAGTGTGTCTTTATCTGGACAGTGATGTAGATGAAAAGAGGCAATTTTTGCCTAGTGGCTGTCTCACTACAACTATAGCAACTCCAAAGATGCTCAATTTCTTCTTATAATCCAAGACAAGAAGCTGTCAGGAGCAGACAGGTCTCTAATCAAAATGGACATTAATGCAGAAATGTTTGTAAAGTCAATTCTGTGGACTTCTGACGTTTTGAAAACCATCTATCAATGTAAGGCAATCTGGATTATTGTTTGTTAACTCCTCTCAGCTAAAAAAAAAAAAAAAAAAAAAATAGAAAACACCCTAACAATAAACTCAGAGCCATGAATTTGCTATAGGCCCTTAACTCACAGGCTAACCATCTCAAATCAGTTTAAAAAGCTAAAGAAGAACTGGGTCTAAACCTTGTATTCCTAAATGTGTTATATACGCACAATGCCTATAAGAGTGACAATATTAATCTCACTTTATATCAATAAGAAGCTCATACCAATGAAAACCTTAAATTTGAAATCAAAGTAAATTTTGTACCATTTAAGAAATTATAACTTCATCTTAATAACAATTATACTTATTTCTACCAATAGGTTATGGCTATGCAATAAATCCTAGCTAATCCTCTCTGTTCCAACAAAACCACTGCTTTCCCCCAGAAAGCCCAATATTAACCACCTCAGTCCCCAAGCCCAGTGAACAGGGACACCGACTCTTCATTAACTTCTTCAAGCTGATTATGGGTGTTGAGATATTAGAAGAGGGGCAGGGGGAAGGGTAAATTGATATGCCTCTGATGCTGTGTCTTCACTACATCCAGTAGCAATTCCAGGAGAATGTCACTTATCTTTTGCATCATACTGTAATTCTTCGATTTGAGGTTGATGAGACTGTTGTTTGTTGGCATAGCTGTGTCAAATGGTACTTGGAAACTCTTTAGCAACGAATTGGAATAGATGCTTAGCTATAACCAGTAATGAATGTATTGCACAGCTGTTCTTAAACCATCACATTATTGCCAATTTTGTTTTATAGTAATTAAAAGAAAAGATATAAACCTATAGAAAACTTGAAACATTCAAGATAAAAATCTTGACAAATGCAATAAATTAAAATGAAGGACAACAGGTTAAAGGTAATGTTGATAAAACTAAATGTTGATATATTCCAAAATAATAATAAAAGCAAAGAGTCTATCAATCTGAGAGTGGAGGAGATGGCAGAGCATGAAGGAAAGGTATCTGGGAAGGGGCTGAGGGAAGGAAATGTTAAGGGAAAAGTGATATAATCATATTTCAATAAAACATTTTAAAATAATAAAATTCATCTTTTAAAATGTTAATTCAGGGAGTTTCATTTTATTCTTAAGCTCACAGAGCCATGGCCACTGTCGGTACTATGACATTTTCTTTACAGCAACAGGAAACTTCGTTAAGAAAAAGTTGAAATTTATGTTTTAAAGATTGCTTTTTTAAGTATAGCAAAGAACTATTCTTAAGAAAAAACAAACCTCTGATAACATACATAATCAAATTCATCTTGTCAAGATTAAGGATGGCGCACAGGCAGAGACAATGATACAGTAGCTATATATTATTTGCTTTCTCAGTATCTGCAGCCAGGAGCTCTGAATTTCATTTGATGAATTCTATTCATACTTTCATCTATTTAAGATCAGTTTACCCAATTCTAGACAGGTAATATGTCACTTAGGGCTAGCCCAATCAACCTTGTCTACCGATGGAAAGTCTGTTCTAAGCAGACAGAAATGTACAGACTATATAGACGGTCTACAGGCACATGCTCAGGTAGTTATAAGAGAAAAAGCACTCTGGATATTTGCAGGAGCAAAACCTTTTGCTAGAAATATCTGATCATGGAAGATCTTAGTTGCTAAGACATAAAGGGGCAGTAGGCATGAATGGGACTGATTTTTATATGGCAGATGTTTGTCCCCTATATTCTTGCCAATAACAATGGACTGAGACCATGAACCAAAGTAATTTCTTCCTTCCCTGAATTGATTTAATCAGACATTTATCACAGCAATTAAAATTGATCAATATAACTACATGGTGATGATAAATGCTAGAAAAACACAATCAAATATTTTTTACACTATCTTTTAATGTCATTATATGTTTAATATTCTCTTAGTCACATCTTCATGATAGAGGGGACCATGACAGCACTCATGGCTCTGGAGCACTAGCTGAGAGATATACCCTGATCCACAGGTCAAGAGAGAGACTGAACATGGCATGCCTCCAGTGACACACCTCCCACTACAACGCCATACTTACTCAATACTTGCTAGTCCTTGTAATTTTTTCAAACAGTTCAGTTTCTTGGTGATAAATCATTCAAATGTTTGAACCTACTAGAGCTATTCTCACTTAAACACTACAAATATATTGAAATTTAAGTAACTACTTTAGTTATCCTTTACATTTTTTTCTTAGTAAATTCAGAAATACTTTGTAAATATATTAAGAGATGGGTTTTAAAGTTACATTATATCTCTATAATATTTATATATGAAGATTGACTTAACTTTTATTATTAGTGTTAAAGAATCTATGCTTGTTTTCTTAAATTGCATCTTATTCTTCAGAATGTCATATAAATGTATGAATAAATTTTTAGGACATTGGAAAATACAGAAAAATAAAACGTCATTAGAAGAATAAATATGGGGCTGAAGATCCAACTCCAGGGATAAATGGCCCTATGTTAAGAAGGACCCAAGTGTACTCTCCAGAACCTGCATAAAATACTGAATATATGTTAGTCATCTCTTTCCTGGAGAGGCAGAGGTACTAGGATGCCTGAGGCTGGCTGGTCCCCAGGCTAGCCAAATGATGCATTAGATTTCTAAAACAATCAGCAATTCTGCCTCAAAGGAGGTAGATGAAGGTGTTTCTTAGGATGATATTTGAGGCTTTCCTTTGATCTCTTTCTCTCTCTCTCTCTCTCTCTCTCTCTCTCTCTCTCTCTCTCTCTCACACACACACACACACACACACACACACACACACACACACTTAAAAGAAGGCAACATGGCCAAGAACATATTAAAAACATAAAACCAAAAAAAGAGTTTTAATATGCAAATATTTAAAGATGAGCTACCAATGACTAGCTAATAGTGTTCATCTGTGATGTATGTAGGATACATACATTATAATATGTATGCACTGATAACCCCCCCCCACTCACACACACTTACACAGACAAGATGTACTAGAACATTCTCTCCTTGCTTTTTTGTTCTGCAGTGCTTTTATAAGGTCCAATGTCTGCTAGTTTCTGGCTAGGTTCAAACCTAGAGAAGCACTAGTAAGAGCACTGGTCTAGGAGAGAGAAGCTAAGCTCTGTATTTCCCAACATCCTTATTCTCACCCACTTTGCTCTTCGGGTAAGTGGTTCTGACCTCCTCCATCTCTTCTGTCTGTGTCTCCAGCTCTCTGGGGAAGTCCTCAGTTGGTTCTAGTTTCTACCAACTTACACTGGCTTCTGAATTCTAAACAAATTTCCTTTTGTTACTTCTTTCCTTTGGTTTTACTTCTGCACAGGCACAATAAGAGTTCTTAAATGAGATTACAGTGAAAATTTTGTCTATTTTGTACTTAAAGCTTTAGCACAGAATGTGACACACAGAAATTACTTAAGAAGTGCTTTTATTACATCAAACCATGCTAAAAATTCAAATACCACCTTTGGAAACAGAAAATTACCATAGAAAAATTTAATAAGTTTGGAAATATGTACACAACAGAAGGACAATATAAATATTGAAACATTCTTGCCAAGCAAAATTTTTTCAAAAAGAAATTCCTGTAAAAAGAAAATGGATACACAACATAAATAGAATTTCAAAACTGGTTGCAAGTAGTTACTAATGAAGCAAATGGGGCAATAATTGAAAAGCTGTGTTTAAACCACACAAGTTAGCATTATATACCATTTTTTATGTATTTTCTGCAGTGTATGAAGAATAATAACTTCAAATATTGTTTGGGGTTTGTAGATACGAGCTCTCATAAATTGTGGAATAAACAAACTTATTTCTAAAAATAATTGGGAGAAACTGGATCAAGCCAAGAATACAACTAGTGTTTTACAGAATTATCCTCCCAGTATATTTAGAGTGGCATGCAAGGTTTACAGAGTAAAAGATGTATATCCAAGGATACTGCATATTTAAACCTGCAACATTTTAACACTTGAAGGTAAAGAATTAAGTAAATCACATTCTATTGTAAGCTCATCCTTTAATTGTTGACATAAAAAACTTTGTGGGGATTGACCACCACTAGAACCAAGTTTGAATGAGAATTGACCACCATAGTCTCAGATATTTGAGTGCTCAGTGTCCAGTTGTTGGACCTGTTTTGAGACAGATTAGGAGGGCATGGACTTGTTGGAAGAGGTGAGTTGCTGGGGGCAGCCTTTGAGAATTCCAAAGACTTTGAGATCCCCACTCCACTGCAGGTGCTTGTGTTTATGCAGCGTGCCAGCTCTCAGTTTTTCCTCTGTTCTACCACCATAAGTACTCAACCTTGCTCTACCACCATGAATGTTCAACCTCTGACCTGTAGGCCAAAATCAATGATTTATTTTATAAGTGACCTTGGCTGTCACTGTGTTAGCAGAGTGATAGAAGGCTACGGTGCCACTAGTAAGGTAATGTTTTACAAACATATCCAAATTGCAAACAGATTTTTAAAAAACAGAATTAAAGCTTCAGTTTCTCATGTTTTCTTTTACTTAGCATGCATTTTTTTCTATCAAGTTTGAAGTTGTATTCGTTTGCTTCTGAGACAGGTTTTCACTACCTTATCTATACTGGCTTCAGACTGGTCATCCTACTGTTTCAACTTCTCTCGTGCTAGCATTACAGAGGTGCACCACCAAGCCTGGCTACATGGGTTATTTTTAAAGAAAGGCAGTATGTTAAATCCTAGGCTTTCATTGCTCCCTTATTCTTTTACTTTTCAGAATTTAAAAATAGTACATAAAACAGGAGCCTCTCTGCAAAATGGATCAACAGACACGTGAAAATACTCTATTAATATTGAGAAGATCAGGTGTGTGCTCTAAGGGTCTCAGGATGCAGAGTGATTGTTGAAGTTACTATTGTTATGGAGTCGCTAATACCCCCTAAAAGCCTTCATTTGTCGTCCTCGTGTGTTTTTCAGTGGCTGTCACAGGGTTGGACAGCTCCCAAAATGAAAGCAGGCTCTGTTAAGTCTGTTTAGACAGTCACTGCTTCAGGTGAAATTTAACATACCACATTGTATTTTTTCTTTTTCTGCTTCATGTCTTTTTCCCCCCACAGTTCTGTGTCAGACAAAGTAGGAAAAAAAATCAAAGGGTTTATACTACAAGATTTACCTCTCTGAGTGAATAAATCTAATGATTTTTTTCCAAGTGATCCTAACTGGGAAGAAGTCAAGGTGTATTTCTTGGAAAAGACTGAAGATGTCCACTGCTCTCGCTCTCCTGGCACTCCAGCCTGCTCCAGTCTCCTTTCCTCTCAGGTTTATCTTCTGCTATTCTGTGATTATTGAGGGATAATCTGGGAATCCATACAACCAAGTTGCTAGTGATTTGTTTCCTCATCCTAAGCTTGCCTGGCCTATATCTGCCCATTAACAGCAGCTGTAGTCTTCCTTGTCATTTTCCTCGTTTGCTTTGTTCCCATCCTCGATTCTAAGTAAAGCGTTATTCCAGATTTCCTGTCCAACTGATGCTAAGCACACTGCTTTGATCTTTAATCTTTAGGTAGAACACTATTAGTTGATATTATTTCTTAGGCAGAGCCTTGTGAAATTGTCACTTATTCATATTATTTCCATAGGAGCAAGCAAACATATACAAGAGTCAGGGACAGGGCTCTGATTTTGATTTCTTGCATCTAATTCAACAACTACTAGTGTCTATTAAATCCTGGGCAGTAACGTGAAAGCTATTTAGTTAGCCTTCTGATTTGACAGCCATGGATGTGATGGGGTCGAGAACAGAAACTCAGTCTTTGTGCATGAACGTTTTGATGGGTGAAGATTAGAAGGGAATCTGGAAGCTTTTATGAAGCTTGCACTTGTACTGCTTTTAATATTTTCTCTGTCTACACCTTAGTTCACATTCATAGCACTCTCCTGCATTGACTTTTATTGGAAACAATACACAGTTGTTATTGATGCTGCTGCTGCTGTTGCTGCTGGTGGTGGTGGTGGTGGTGGTGGTGGTGGTGGTGGTGGTGGTGGTGATGGTGTGTGTGTGTGTATGTGTGATGTGAATCCGTGTGTTCCCATGCACTGAAAGTTCTAAGGTTGAGGTGGGTATCTTCTTCATTCACACTCTTTTATATATTGAATCAGGCTCACTCCCTTGAACATAGCGTCTGCCAAGTTAGCCAGCCTAACTGGTCAGCTTGCTCTAGGAATCCAATTTTGTCTTGGATTATAAGAGAATTGTCATGCTTACCTGATAATTACAAAAGCACTACTTCCAGACTCTGGTCCTCATGTTTGTGCAAAACACATTGTAACATCTGAGCTGTCTCCTCAAAGCATGCAAATATTTTTTAACAAAAATATCTTAAGCATTTTGTTTTACAAAATGTTAAAACTACAGTAATCCACTTTATGAGCACTTGGCCTAGGGGAACCATTCTGATAAAGCTTCTGGTGGGGAACTTGAGGCTGACTCTTGACAGGGGCAGAAGAGTTAACCAGTTGAACAATGAAATGATTCCCAAATGAGAACAAGCTCCAGTTCCATTTAGGAGACAGGCAGGTCATAGAGTATAAGAAATGACTATGTAGGTGTTTTTGACCCAGCACTACGTAGTAGACTGTAGGCCAGCCCTGGCCAGAAGGGATTGATACAAGGTTGCTTATCATGACAGTCAGCATCCCATGATGACATGAAGAAAGCATTGGGAGTCTGAAGAGTAGAGCTGCATTCCCAAGACCAACATGGTCCAGCCTCAGTGGAAAGGCCTGTCTCATCGATCATGATTGATTCTCTGGAAACTGCTGAGTAAAGTTGAGCTCATCAAATGTTAATATCTTTGGACAGAGTGAAATAGCAAGGCTCTGTCCCCATTTGGAAGGCTCACCGTTGGTTTCATTCCTGGTCTTACAGCCTCTTCTCTTCAGATGTTATTGACATCTGCTGAAAGGATAGTTGTTTGTGAGGCTGTTGTGAAGTCTTGTTAGAAATAGTACTCGCTCTGTACAAGATTAAAATATCTCGTATTTTCCTATACCTGACTCCTATGCAGTGTTCATTCTCTTTAGAAAGACTCTTCCTTTCTCATGCCTTTATTTCGAATGATCTCACATAGTAGCAATACTACAGAAAGCCACCTGGGAACCTTAATGGGAATGAGGAAACCATCCCTTTCTGTGGAACTAAAATCCCTAAGATTTCAAAATTAAAATTCATGCTTGCAAAGAATCTATGTACACAGATGATAATGACTGTATTAGTCTATGATATGGCTTGTTGTATTTTGTGACAGGAAATAAGGAATAAGTATAAATACTTCAATTGAGTTTATATGTAGTTTAGTGCCTTCCACAAATCTCATATATATTGAAAAAATATATATATATAAATACCAGGATTACCAGACTAGAATATTACCTTTTTATCAATAGTAGAACTAATTAGCAAATATTAGCACATGTGTACAATGTACTGTGAATTATAATTTTTCCATAAGTATGTATATATATATATATATATGCATCTATATAGCATTTGTGACTTCAAAGTAGACAATAAAGGATAAGAGTCATCAAAAATATTGACTTTTTTCTTCATTCAAACTCCAATTATTATTCATAAGTATTACTGATGAGTATTTATAAACTCTTTTCTAGTTCTAAGCGTATTCTCTATTTTTTCTGTAGTTTGAGACTTTCATACATAATGAAATGTAATCACATCTACTTCCCATTTTGTCATCTCCAACTCTCTTCATGTCTCCTGAAACTTGTCCCCTTCCCAAGTTTATGTTTTTCTATTTAATGATGTCTATACATATTTGGATAGGCGGTCATTTACTCAAGCATGGAAAAACTACCTGTGGTCATGTCCTAAAAATTAAAACAATTTCCTTTCCTCCAGCAAATACCCACTACCAATAATTCCACTGTAAGGCTTGAACATAGATATCATATATTCCATGTAATTTGTCATTTTTGGCTGGCTTGATCTTGTATAGGTCTTGTACAGGTAACCATGGTTACTTTAAGTTCATGAGTGTATTAACCATGTCATGTATAAAAAAGGCAGAAATTCACAACATTCCTCTCCATTGTCTAGCTCTTGCATATCATCCACTCTCTTCCTCAGTATTTCCTAAGTCTTGGTAGTGGGGTTAATACAGATATCCCATTTAGGTATGTGCAATGGAGCTCCAGTTCTGAGCACTTTGAACAGGCATGCATCTCTCCATTGATTTTTGTCCACAGCAAAGCTTTTATGAGTAAGGTTGAGAGCAACCTATATTTTTGTGCATAAGGATAAATACTTAGACGGATATTTGACAGCATGACCATTTAGCAAAATAACAAAAATAGCTTCTAACCTAGGGCTGATGACCTTCCTAGCCATGGGTAATTGACACATGCCTCCAACAAGGCCATAACTCCTAATAGTGCCATTCCCTGAGTACAAAGCACCACAGCAGGCAACCAAAGACTATTTTAATAGCTTATTTTACATGTTATAGTATCAGGCATGAAAGTCTCTCCTGTGGAAAAGACCTGAATTCCAATCAGAAAGCAGTTAATTACCCCATAACACTTATGCCATTATTGCACCAGTGAGTAGGCACATCTTGCCTGGGAAGAATTATATTGCATCACATAGAGTCCAATTTTGAGTTAGAACACTGATGTACTTTCTCGTCTAGTAGATTGTATAGTACTTTGGAACTCTGAAAGCTAGTCAACTGAAAGGAAGTTTGAGATTGATTTTTCGGTGTCTTGCAGTCAAAGTGTTTTCAGCAATAGGTTCTTGCTATGTATCTATGGTAGGTTTCTTAGTTAGGGTTTCTATTGCTGTGAAGAGACACCATGACCAAGGCAACTATTACACAGGACATTTATTCTGGGTTGCCTTACAGGTTCAGAGGTTCAGTCCATTATCATCAAGGCAGAAAGCATGGTAGCATTCAGGCAGGCATGGTGCTGAATGAGTGGAGAGTTCTACATCTTGTTCTGCAGTGAAACAGAAGAAGACTGGCTTCCAGGCAACTAGGAGGAAGGGCTCTTAAAGCCCATCCCCACAGTGACACATGCCTCCAACAAAGCCATACCTCCTAATAGTGCCATTCTCTGGGTACAAACCACTACAATAGGCAACCAAAGACTATGTTAATAGCTTATTTTTGTGGACCCTTCTGGGTATTTCCTGATCACTAGCTCCTAGGGAAGTATCCCTGGTGCTGCAATTTTCATTTAATAATTCCTGTTTTCTAGAAGTGACACTGTCCTTCCATGCAGGGTAATTTTGGTAGTGGGTGGATTAATAAAATTAAAGATTTATGAAAAACCTCATGGAAACTCATTAATTAGAAGCTAATTTCAGAACACAATTTTAGTTTAAAAACAGAATAATTTTCTTAATAAAGCAATAAACATTTGCCTTGTTAATTTTTTCAAAGACTTTGAGTAAGACATTTCAGGCATTCTTTGGAGCAATCTGGACAATTATAATCAAATAACAATGAGTACATTTCAAACAAATGGCATTGTTCGTGCTTGATTATGGAAACTTTTGAAGAACTCCTTTTTTCTAAATGTTTTACAACTTTGGTTTCCATAACAACATAGTGTTGGCACTGTATTCTTCAGGAGAAAATTTGCTATAAATTTTTCCTTACCTTGGAGAAGCTTAAAACATGTTGGGTAAAAGGTTACATATCATATCACCAAATTTTATGCAATGTAGAGTGACAGAAAAAGTAAATGTTGGTGGGGTTTCCTTAATAATATGATCACTTTTAATCTCTTTCTCTTTTAATATGTTCCAGTATCTTTTGTTAAAATTACATCCTATTTGCAAGTTATAAAATTATTTTGCTTACTAGTAACTGTAAGTTAACATATGAAATTCAAATAATTGTCTTGCCTACTTATGTTTAGAACGTTATGTGAAAATGTATATGTATTGTATATGTAAAACAGGAAGTCACAGAAAGAGGAGAGAGATAATTTTAAAATAGACAGTATTTTAAAACTTTAGATTCAAATATCTCTCCCATTCTGAGCCAGTCTTTTTTGCATAACTGAGTGACCTCACAACGTAGGATGGAAAGACAAAGAGTTCAGGGATGCTACTAATGATATAAAAACAAATTGCTCATTTTAGATGTTACATTTCAGAGAGCACAGAGAACCATTTTGGAAGAGGAGGTCATGTAAAGGAATTTTCCTTTAATTATCTGATTGTCTAATAAAGATGACAAATAGCCAATCATTGGGTAAAAATGAGGAGGTGTGTTTTCCAGGCAAGACAGGAAGAGGAGGGGTGGAAGAGGAATTGGAGGAGTCAGTGAACAGAAGAGGAAAGGAGAGAAGTTGGAAGGAAGATGGAGCAGAAGCACATGGTCTGGAGAAACTGCAAGTAGCAGGGATTTCATAGCTGAGGAAGAAAGTGGTGTGTAGGCAACTCTGTCCAATATAGGCATGCCGTTTATAAATATTACTGAGTTGCATTTTCTATGCATGGGCTTATTTGAGTTGGAAGGTCTGTGGTTATGATAGAATAATATGGGATTGAGTCATAGACATACCAGATAAACTTGTAGGTCTATAAATTATCTATATCTGTATATATCTATATCTATATCTATATCTATATCTATATCTATATCTATATCTATCTATATCTATATCTACATCTACATCTACATCTACATCTACATCTACATCTACATCTACATCTACATCTACATCTACATCTATATCTATATCTATATCTATATCTATCTATATATATTTGTGTGTGTACAGTATATATGTGTATATCAAAATATCATGTTACCCACCTTAAATTTAAATACATTCAATATATATAGTCAAAAAGTCAACCTATTTCAAAAATTATTCTTCTAAAAACTTATTCAAAATTTGAGGTTATAATTTAATTATATAATTTTCCCTTTCCCTCTGTTCCCCCAGAGTGGAAAACCAAAGGGTTTTTCATGTAACCCTTCTGGCTGTTGTTTTACAAATCATGGTCTCTTTCTTCATTACTTGTTGTTACATAAATACATTCTTACATACATAAATGTAACCTGCTCAGCTTGTATAATGTTACTTGTATGTATATGTTTTCAGTGCTGTCCAGTAGATTATTTATCCTGCTCTTAGTACTTCTTAGGTGATGGTCTTTGTCTAGGGTTGAGGTTTTGTGAAACTTTACTGTTGTAGCTTCTGATGTTCATAAGAGGCACAATCTTGCAGGAATCTCCCTATTCCTCTGGCTTTTTAAAAACTTTCTCTTCTTTCTTTCCTAATGATTCTTCAGTCTTAGGTGTAGGACATATGTTGTATCCCTTGGGACTAGATTCTACAACTTTGCATTTTGATTGATTGTAGCTTTCTGTAATAATCTCTGTCTGTTGCAAAGAGAAGTTTCCTTAATGTGAATGTTATGATTTATTTGTGTATGTGTATATGTGTGTGGGGGGGTGCATGAATATGTATTTGTGTGTGCATATGTGTACATGCGTGTGCTAGTTTGGGTGCATGTGTATATGTGTATGCATATATATATATGTGTGTGTGTGTGTGTGTGTGTGTGTTCATGTGTGTACATGTGTGCATGTGTATAAATCTGTGCATGTGTGTGTTAGTATGTGTGGATGTACGTGCATATCTGTGTTAATATGTGTGCATGTGTGCTAGTGTGTATATATATGCATGTGCATGTGTGTACATGTCTCAGAATGTGTGCTAATGTATGTGCATATATGCATTAGTGTGTGTGCATATATGCGTGTGCATGTATGTCTGTGTGTACACATGTATGTGTGGATGTGTGTGTTAGTGTATGTATATGTGTTTGCATGTGCATGTGTATGTATGTGTGTATTCACATGCATACATATGTTAGAGAACAGAGGTGCCAGTTTCTTCTTAGAGTTATTGGTTGTGATCCATTTAGTGCAGTTTCTGGGAACTAAACTTAGGTCCTCTGTGCTACTAACCATTAATCCAAGGATTCTAACTAGACATTAATTTTAAGTAATATGTAAGTGAATATTTCTGCAAATATAGCATTATACAAATAAAGCCTAAAAGAATAGTGGCATAAATATAAATTATGAAGAAGACACATGACCCTTTGCATATCTGACTATCACATTCCTTGTAATGCAAAGGTATGGACTTGACCTTAGAGACTGATTCTGAATATTTCTACAATTTCTGTTCACATTCTTAATTATCTAACCTATCCATTTATTCAATGGTAAAACCATGAAGAAAAGGCCCATCTGTATTTCATGGGGTGTTCCTATTATATGGTGAACTGACATAAGGGATAACTACTACTACATGATAAACTGATATAAGGTTCACAGTCACAGTTTGTCAACCCATTAACTCAAATGAAATGTCTAGTTTCAAATTAGCAATAGCATATCTTCTAAAAATGTTTAATTATGTGTATGCATGTATATTGTACTGGAGAGTGGTATGTGCTCTTGAGTGTTGGTGCATTCAAGGACTATAGGAATCGGATTTCTTGGAGCTAAAATTACAATCAGCTGTGTCTGGTACTGATACCTAAAACTGAATTCAAGTCCTTCCTAGCAGAACAGTACATGTTCTTAACCACTGAGCAATCTCTCAAACCCCATAGTGATTACATGCATAACTTGATTAGATATTTAACCAAAGTCAGAAATCTATTTGCCTCCCTGGTGTGCTAACTACCGCGTTTTAATCTGGCTATTGAAATTAGTCATACGTTACCTTTTAACTAGCCACAAACTTCTTTGCTTAAAACAGTATATGTTTTTGCTGTTGTTATGGTTTGCTTGTCTCCAAAGATATGGGATATAGACCTATTTCAACAAAGCTGTCTCCTCTTTGTTTCTTGAAAGAGTTTCTACTCTGGATTCCTTTTTGATTATATGATACCACACTGTCTTGTTCTGGTTTCTCCCCTAACTGTAAATGATGTGTCTGTATCATCCTGGCCTGCACCTCCACTCCAACAACCTACCCTGCTGAAAACTTCTGTGATATTATCCAGTCTGGTTGTTTAAGATATAACTTACAAGCAATTGAACAGCAAGGGTGCAGTTTATGCTCAACTCCTACAACCCTCCCCCCTAGTCTTTTATATTTCTACCCATTTGGTATCTCCACTTGAGGAAGGAAAATGCATTCCCAGCAGTATCCCTTCATCTTGCAAAGATTCTTGACTTAACCTTCACTAATTTTCTCTTCTCAGGAAATATCACCAAATCCATTCAGTAGTTTTTTAAAAAAAAAAGCAACAAGCAAACCGAGAAGTCGTTTTTATTCTCAGTTTTCTCCTTGTCCTAGTTTTCTTTGGTTGTGATAAAACACCGAACAAAAGCAACATGGTGCTGAGATGTGGCTTGTACTCTCAACTGTGGCTTGCCACACTTCATCCTTGAAGGGTGTCAGCTCAGAAACTCAAGTCAAACATTTGTAGGCAGGAACCATGGAAAAATGCTCCTTGCTGCCACACTCTCTGACTTGGTCACATACTGCCTAGGAATGGTAGCACTTACAGTGAGCTGGGTCCTGTCACCTCAACCATCAGTGAAGATATCCCTGCATAGATATGGCCTTAGACCAATATGATCTGAGCAATCTTGTATGCTTGGTGACCTCACATGACATTGCAGGGTGTGGAAATTTGGCAGCTGAAGCTGACTAGAACATACTCTGACATTTCCTTCACCTACGTCTATGTCTATAATACATAAGTCAAATAGTCCTTCTTCCTCTGTATCTGCTGCCACCATGCTAGTTCAAACCAACACTGTATTTTTTGTGCAATGGCAGTAGAATTCTTAATGAACTGCCTCAATTCATTCCTGTTCTTCTCTGACCCATTGTCTACACTTGCATAAGACTTGTATTTTTATATCAAATCAAGGTTGTTCCATGGTTGTAAACCTTTCACTGTTCTCACATTAGTTTTAGAACATGATACAAAAACGTCAAAGTGAGTATCACCTCATCATGTAAAGTCAGGGATCAGTTACTCTATCATCTGGAGAGACACACTGGGTCAAGGGGCTATGCCGAAGTTGCATAGGATGTCCTTTTCCTCAGGAAAATCACCATTCCCTAATGCTCTCTGTATTTATAAG
The DNA here is from genome assembly GCA_030674055.1 of Rhabdomys pumilio. NCBI lineage: Eukaryota > Metazoa > Chordata > Mammalia > Rodentia > Muridae > Rhabdomys > Rhabdomys pumilio. The sequence goes on from JANHMN010000016.1 coordinate 24,835,624, forward strand.
TTGAGTATGAGGGATACAAGAGAGTCTGGATTTGAGAGAAAAGTTATCTCAAGATGAGATAACTTTCATTCACCTCATGTGACCAGTGTATGGAGATGCTGGGCCCAGATGAAGAAAGACACTAGTGCCCTATGAAGCTGAACTGAGAGGCAGACCCTACACTGGAAGGAGAATCAAGATAATAAGTCTTGGATTATGTTCTATGCTATTTTTGTCCAAATACAGGCACCAAACTTAACATATAGACTGTTTTTAAATGGCTTTGCTCTTGAGACTAAATGTAGATACTACCTTCCACTATGGAATGAATTCTAATGCAATTCACATTTCATTCTTTCACTTACTGTTTACCTGTTACTTTTAAAAATGTACTTTAATATGAATTATTTATTTTAAAATGAGAACAAAGCAAAAAATTAAACCATCAAACAACCTGGATATGTAAAATATCTAAATATCCTAGGTAACCACTCTTAATAAAATTGAGCTCTGTCAAGGCAATATATACTGTCACATAGAGGACAGATAAATATATGTTTTTAGAGCAATCCCACGCTGCCTGTAAGACAAAGATGCTGATTCTAGTTTTCATGTATTTTAAAAGGATGCAAAAACTGAAATACTGCTAGTAAAAATTCTGAGAGCTAGTTAAGAAATGATTACCACACTGATGCTAATTCCTGAATAATGCACAAAGTATAAATCTCAGCTGTTTCAATTTCGTTTAATTCATGGGGTGATATATGCTGAAGGATGAGAGGCAAGAATGTGAAGGGTTCCCCACATTTTCTTTCCTGTTCTTTGGTAACCAGCCAAGATCTCTATGCCTTGATGTAGCCAGGGCTGATAACTTTCATGCAGGAAATTATTTTGGAGGCATGACAAGTGAAAGTTTTTCTTCATAAATTAAAGTTCTCTGTCTCATCAATATAACAACTGTCCTCCAGAATACCAGTTCCTTCTAAGTTTTGTTAACCAATATCATATATATACATATATGTATGTATGTATGTATGTATGTATGTATGTATATATATGCACACATTATATATATAATACAAATTTTCTTTTATTTGTGCATTTTTGCCTCTGTTATAGTGAAATTACAACATGATATTAGTTCCTTTTATCATTGTTTCTGGGTTCCAGGCACAGGGTTTCATTAAATCTCTGAGTGATAACAGTGTGAAGGCACACTGTACATCTGCCTGCCTGCCTTTTTACCTATTGTGTTACTGCTACTGCACTGCCATTGTTCAGTGTTGACAATTGGTGTTTAAACTTTTACTTTACTTCAGGTGTAATTTCCCTGAAATATTTTTTTGCTTGTAGTTATTTTTTCATTAATAAATGTTTGCCTGTGTTACTAATATTTGCTTAGACTTGATTGTGCATAGTCATCTTTAGTTCCTAGGGCATATTGAATGTCAGCAATGCTCAGGCTCTTGCGACAATGTCTTCTATTACTGAATTGATTCAGTAGAAGTTTGAGATCAGTTTAGTTTTCTTGTTTCATCGCTTATTCACATATGTACAAAATAAATAATGTGATTAAAAACTTAATGCTGATGAAATTTTAAATTTTGGAGGCTAAATAAATATTATTTTAAATCAGAAAACATGAATATATCCTTGTGCCTGTGTGTGTGTGTGTGTGTGTGTGTGTGTGTGAGAGAGAGAGAGAGAGAGAGAGAGAGAGAGAGAGAGAGAGAGAGAG
>JANHMN010000016.1:24837350-24868817 GCA_030674055.1 Rhabdomys pumilio
GAGAGAGAGAGAGAGAGAGAGAGAGAGAGAGAGAGAGAGAGAGAGAGAGAGAGAGAGAGGGAGAGAGAGAAGAGAGAGAAGAGAGGTGGAGATTAGAGAACAAATTGTGGGAATGAATCTCTCCTTTCACTATGAGAGTCCTGGGGATGGAATTCAGGTTGTTAGCCTCGAAGGCAAGTACATTTTCCCTCTGAGCAATTGAGCTCACCCTTATAAATATTTTCATGGTACAAGCTGATCAAAGTTTTTTAGATGTGTCTTTTGGACCTGAAATTCATTTCTTTATTTTAAAATCTTTTTCGTGTTGTCTATCGTGATTTAGCTGCATTCTCTTTCTTTTGCTGGACTTATGAATTGTTTATATATTGGTTGTCCTTACCTATGATTGCTCTTAGTCACTGTCTCTCAGAGTCTTTTTCCTTGTTCAATCACTTATAATTATCCTATTTCTAAGTGCCTAACATTCTTACGGTGCCGTCCTGTGCACAGCTATAACTTATTAAAATGTAGCTTACTCTGGGATGATGCCTTTCAGTGAACACACGATTCCTTACTTCTCTTATAGAGCATTCATTCAATTTTGTTGTCTATTATATTTTTCTTAATGCTAATGTTTCATTAAAATTAATATTTGGGTCAATTCCTTAGATGAGAAATCTTGTATTATATTATTATTATCTCCAGAATAGATTTTTTATTTGTTCTGTTATGTCATTATTTTCTGTGTACATTTTTTCTTTTTTTTTTAATTAAATTTTTTTTTAGTTTCTGATATTTATTTATTTATTTATTTTTGTGTGCCTCTTACAAGTAACTCTTTTGGACCTTTTCTTTCTTTCCGTTTTTTTCCCCATGCAATTTTCCTAACATGAAGCTCATTGTTTTGGTTAAAGTGACTAGTCACCAAGTCGTGGTGCTCTGCCCATCTTTGCTTCTCCAGCAGTAAGGTTATAGACATGTGTTATCGTACTTGTTTATTATATGGGTCCTTGGGACCAGACTCAAGTCCTCATGCTTGCATAGACACTTTCCCCACTAACCCATCTCTCCTGCCCCTCCATGAGATTTCAAAGTTATCTTTTGGTTTATCTATTTACACATAGATAAACCTATTCCAATTTTCAGGCATAAGCCAATTTATTTTTATATTTTCTTCATGTAAATTTACAAATAATAAATGACCATATTTATTAAGTAAGTAGATCAAACAATAAGTGAACAGAGGCAGGATATCACATGTACTTGCATGTTATCATTGTAGCTATCAACCCTCACTCCGACAACTTTCTTTCTGCAGATGAAGACCAATTCAGTGGTCCACAACTAGTTCAAATGTACAGATTAAGTTACTGTGGAGTATTTAATCCGGATTGATATATTTTTAGTGTTTATAATTGTTTTTTTTGTTATGACTTTAAAATAAAGAGATAATTTCTACCTTCGCAAAAAGATAACCCACTCCAAAAAAACCATAAGACCTCAAGCCCACATCCATGCTTACCTGAGTTGTATTCTGTGCTGTATATTACATAATCTTTTCATAAAACAGAAAATCTGATTTTGAGACTTTGGCCGTGCTTTGTAGGGTTATGGTAAGCCTCACAGCAATCAAGCTCTGTGAAGAGAGGCACTGACACATTCAGGTACCTCGCTGACATGATTCTCACTGAAATGTCTCCCAAAATGAATTGTTTAATTATGTGATTTTTTTTCAAGATGTTCCTAATTGATCTTTGATATTAACCATTATAACTAGAGTAGCTTTTCATTTTATGGATTTGTCTCTGTTTTATTGTTTTGCTCAAAGCTAGCCCACCGAGGTCTCCTGATACTAGGTATATTCTTCTTCGCCATATTTTATTGAAGCGTCAGCTTGCACTAGAATTTTCCTTTCCTTGAATTTTTGAAACTTGGAGCAATCTTGGCTTTTACATGATACTTTAATAATGTTGCCAATCCCTTGATAAGTTGTTCACATCAGCTATTTAGCCCCAGTACCTAAAGCTTGGGAACTGAAATGATTCTTTGCACTTTCTGCCTCTGCAATCCCAAGGCTTATGAATATTAAGCTGTAGTTGCCCCAAAGCAAAAGTGTATTCACCAAGATATTTGCTGAGATCAGGAGTCTCTGGGCCTCATTTTAAAACAATAGCATTAATAAGAAAGCACCACAAAAGATGTGACATTTGAAAAGTAAAAGAAACGGGAATTTGGAATTTTTTCTTAATAAAATTGAAAACATGCATTGGTGGAGAGTCATCTTGAATGATGGAACAGACGACTTCCAAGAGGCTGATGCCCTTTTCCCTTATCAGGAACTGTTTACTGAATGGAAGGCCTCTTTGATCTTCACTCAAATCCCTGGCTTTTAATTGTGCTTGTAAGGATAGACTCTCACAGATTTTACTTCTGTGCCTGGTGTATACATTGCTATATGTGTACATGTAAATGTGGTAACATACTCACCTGCCCACTGAGGCCAGACATGGTATTCTCCTTTATCATTCTCTTCCTTATGTTTTTGAGACATGGTCTTTATTGTGTCTGAAGCTAAGCTGAAGCTCAGCAAGTTATAGCAATCCCCATGCTTCTCCCCTACTAAATGTACACACTGGGCTTATAGGTAAAAGTGGCCATTTATGCTTGTGTTTTTTATATGGGTTCTGTAGATCTGAACTCATGTCCCCATGATGCTCATGCAGGTGCTCTTATTCACCGAGCCATCCTCATCTCCTAAGCTGTGATTTTACATTTACACAATAAACATTTCAAAAACTGTCTCTATAAAGTAAGCAATATTTCTATTATTTCTATTTCCTTTTACTTATAAAATAATTTTTTTCAACATAAATATCAACCTAGCCGTAGAAGCTATTTAGTGTTACCAGAAGTTCCAGATTATAACACAATCAAAATGATATGTTAAAATAAAATAAATTGATGATGGTGATGATGATGATGGTGATGGTGATGGTGATGATGATGATGATGATGATGATGATGATGATGAGTGCCTGTGGGTTTATGTACATGAATGCCAGTATCCACAGAGTCCAGAGAGCAGAAAGTCCAGAGAGGGCATTATATCCCCTGGACCCGGAGTTAGAGATAGTTCTGAGGCACCAGAAGTGGATGCTAGGTATTGAATTCAGGTACTCTGCAAAGTTCTCTTAACCAGTGAACCATTTCTTCAGCCACACAAAGTGTAATTGTTTTGGAGAGGAAACGAAAATTATTTCAAGCGTATTACATGCTCCTTCGCATATCCCTAAATCGAAGAAAATACAAGTGAATGATCCAGGTGGTGGAGGACAGTCTATTTCACAATTGTAGAAGCAGCTATAAACTTTGCTTGACTTACTTAAGCAGCTATAGATTTTTATTTTATCCAACTAATAAAGGAAAACTTGACAGTATATTAATTTTTTGTCTACTTGAATGAATACTGACCATTAATTTAGTAGCTTTTCTAAATACAGCAGCAGATATGAAATTTTAAATTATAAATGGTGTTCATTCTACTGGACCCTCATTTGACCTGTCATTATGCTGTCAGGTCTTTCCAGGAGAGTCTGGACCACACTTTCTCTCTCTTGAGTGTGCAAACACTTCTTGCACATGCAGCTCTTGTAACATCCAACTCAGTGACACCAGCTCCCTCAGCCAGTACAGTTCTAACGTTGCACACTCTGGGAGAAATCTTGGGAGATGATGTGTTACTTTCAAATACAGGTCTTTGATTTAATTCCACAGAAATCTAGAGAATCTGCCAATCAGGAAAAAACACTCAATCAACAAGCTCACTAAGCTATTTGACTACAGTACTGCAGTGTTTGGAACAGAAGAGAATCTTACTATTATACTTCCAGCAAGCAAGAAGGACATTAAAATAAGCGAGTTAAAATATAAATATAAATTGGGAGACAGCAGGCAAAGATATTTGTTTCTAAGAGTGATAATCTTGAGTTCCATCCCATGGTCATACATGGTGGAGGGAGAAAATCAAATCCTGTGAGTTGTCTTCTGATTACATGTATTCAGCTGACACACACATACAGACATGTATGCACACACACAAAGATGCTAAATACATGTAAAATATATTAGGTCTAACAATTTCATTTAATTCTTTAAAATTGTATTGTTATTTACCGTTTGTTGATACATCTCATCACTTAAGTAACTTTAGGAGAGCTTCAAATCTTGTCAATAATTTTTTCAAAGTTCATTAAAACGAAATGCTTCTTAAATTATTCTGTTCAACTACTTCTGTTTCTATACAGAATAACAATAGTATACATTAGAGGTCTGTAATCCTTATGTAGCTACTTACCACTTTATCTTAAGCAATTTGTGCATTAGTTTTTTAAATTAAATTGGATTGTTTTGAAATTCATATAATAATATGGTTAATATATTATTTTTTCAACCTCTTCCTTCAATTCCAATGTACTCCCTCATTCCTTCACAAATTCATGATTTCTTCATTTACATGCATATATTATGTTTCTATAAGCACAGGAAACCTTTTACATAGAACACAACTACAGAAATTTATGATATGCACTGGCTGGGAATCTGAGCTAGGGTGTTTTATTGGTGTGTTGCAGTGTGTGGTAGCATGTCCAGTGAGAAGTTAATGTGCTGTATGTCAGAATCAAAGCAACAGTGGAACATGAAGGAGTTATGCCAGAAATACCTTGGATTTTCTGTGTTTGATTTTTTTTAATTATCCATGTTGAGAAGTCTTTTACTGTTGCCAAGCTTTTCACTGGTCTCCTGCTCAGTTGATTCTATGAGGTAGCTACTTCAATTAAAGTAGCTGGAATAGGTAGAACTGGATAGCATGGAGTCTCCCAGAGCTCCTTCATATCTTTCTGGAACACTGTTGATTGAGTTTATTCAGTCTACTTAAAATGTCTCTAGTCTCCCTCAAAGCCGCTAGGGCTTCAGCCTCCCACTGCCCCCTTACCCCTAGACTGTGTGCATTGCTTGGTCTTTTCTCCTCTTAAAATTTTGACCAGCTTGCTTAAATATTATTCTCTCAGCTGTCAGATAAAACAATTTAAGGTAAGACTTTGAACTTCATTTCTCACCTTCCCTCTCTTTCCTCATCTCTTTTTTTCTCCCAATTTCTCCCATCTTTTTGTTCCTCTCTTCCTTCCCTCATTAGTCTCTCCCCTGCTACTCCCTGCTATGACTTTGTCTTTTCTCCCAATCCCCATACTTCTTACTTTCCTTCTTGTGTCTCCATCTCTCTCCCTGTTCTTCGCTACCTCTCTTTCTATATTGCTGAATATTGAATACAGGGCCCTTCCCATTCTAGGCAAGTGCCATGCCATTGACCTCTACCTCCATTCCTTCTTCCATTGTTTATGACTTGTGTTTACCTCTTCCGATGGGCTAGATTGTGATAGCTCTAAGTAGCAGAATCAAGCTTTCTTCACTTTGGGCAGAATCTAATGAATCACACTGTTTCGTTTCCACAATGTATTAATGAACAGAACTGCATTGGGAAGCCTGGATGAAAATACTATGCAATTGATGTAACTATTTTAATGAAAGGTTGAGCTACAACAAGTAAATCTTTTCACAGTAAATTACAGTCCAGGTTGTTGAAACTTGCTCAAGAATTAGCTATGCGCCAGATGTGCCTTTGAACAAATAAGAAATGGATACCTGGTCTGATTGTGTGTCAGGATGAGAAGAGCGTGGTATGACAGTGACTTGAGTTTCCTTTGTACAACCGGTTGCTTCACTGTTTGTGCAGAAAACAGCCTGTTCAACTTGCATAACCATGTGCTTTGCTGTTTTATTTCCCCAATTCTTAAGAAAAATTTAACTGGTAAAACGTTTGAATGTCAGTCCATTCTCATTCTTCAACCGTACCATCCTAAATTGCCTATTCCAGGAGGACATTGTGGAGCTTTGTAAACAAAGCTGAGTCCTTCAGTTTAAAAATACATTAAGATGGAAGTTGACCTTTCTCCTCCCAACTTTAATCCTCGCTTTATAGCCTAAATTTTAAATTTGCTTTGAATTCTTTGAAACATTTTCAGCACGCCAAGCAGACTATTTCAACTTGAGCTTTAGCCATTATAATTTTTTGTTCTTTATTAAGAAAACAAATCAATTTCCTCCTGTGACAGTGCTGTAGAAGCACGTGACCTAGAGTCTAGAATGATGGACTGAGAATCTGAGGATCTAGTGACCCTTCTATCCTCATTACCCTCAACTTCCTCCCTCTCTCAGCCCCTATCCTAAGCTATAATCCTCAAAGCTATTGATTCTGATGTAGAATATCTGTCCAAAATTCTCTTTATTTCATTCTTAATAAACTCATTTGTCTTTAACATTCATCAAAACTTTGTCAGGATATTATAAAAAAAAGGGCTAGAGAGATGGCTCAGTGATTAAGATCATTGACTGCTGTTCTAGAGGCCCTGAGCTCAATTCCCAGCAACCACATGGTGACTCACAATCGTCTGTAATGGGATCCAATGCCCTTTTCTGATGTGTCTGTAGACAGATAATTGTACCTATATAAGATAAATAAGCAAGTAAATAAATAAATAGGATGACTAAGTATTTAAAAAGATATAACAATAAACTCCTCTTTTCATATTTATACAGGAAGAAAGAGGATCGATGTTTCAGCTCGGGGCAATGTATGGAAGTATGGTACTAGAAAGAGCATTTTATGTCTTACTGTTCCAGATGGAATGTGAAACAACCATGAACAAGCCCAGCTGCAATACTGGCACATGCGCAGCTGATAGGTCCTCCCTGAGCCAAACTCAAATCTGCCAGCATGGCTAGGGACCACTGACTCTGGATCAGACCAGAAAGCAAGCCAATAAGAAAGAGACAGTGCCATATCTGGCTACTTGAGAGCCAATTAGATGCTGTGAGGGCTTTATAAAGGTTTGTCCAGCTTCTGTAACAAATGAGCCTGCTTTTGCCACTTGCCTGACTCCTGGAGCTGTGCCTTCTTACCCCAGGCCCCAAGGATCCTTGTTGGGGACGCAAGCAACATCTGTACTAGTCCTTTTTGAATTGTTTCATTTTGAATCGACCTGTTTGTAGCAGGTATGGCTTTCTCTTCTCTTATGCACAAAGAGAGCATACTGTCCTCAGGACAAAGCAATTACTTCCAACATGCTAATATAAAACTTTTCTATATCCCAATTCTGTGAGCTTCTGAGAAATAGAATCCTTCACCCATTAGTGTCTATTTGTAACTATTTCCATATTTTGTGGAAGGAAGGACCAAGTATTGAGAAACAGGGGCACAAAGGAAGTTGACTGTTGTTATAATTTTAAGCCATGATCTACATATCATATATATTTTGGAAAACACCCATTTGATTTCCTTGTTGTACAGCCACGAGTTTGCTGCTTACAAAGCATTTAATATACACTTGACAGATAAATAAATGAGTGACTGGTCTTGCTCAAGTTAAAGGGGTCAGGACAGCTTGCCACAAACTAGTTAAATGAAGATCTTTTGATCTTAAGCTCTACTCTTTACAAAGTCATAAGTAACTTACTGATCGTTCTAACATGATCCTGTTAAAAAGTGTTGGCTTCTACCGTGCCTCTCTATGTGTTCTCCTATCATCCTGTAGGCAATCTCTTCTATATCCTTTTCTTGATAAACTACCTATTCTTGGAATAAAACTATTAGTTGATGGACTGTCTGGATTCTTTAAACATGGTTACATTCTATGCTGTTATATTTCCCATATCTCCAAAGAAATCAATCCAGTATATCACACTTGCTTTCATAGCAAGACACACACACACACACACACACACACACACACACACACACACATACACGACAACAAAAAGCCTCAGAGTATCAAACATAAAATGTTAAAAATAAACACCATTACATTGCAATATATGTAAATGTTATTTATCCTTTGATAAGACTTTGAAATAGGACCTTCTTTTGGTTTTTTCCTTTATTCGTGGTTCTAATTGATAAACATTTTACCATCAGCAGTAGGACCACATTTACAGACTTTCCATTAACGTGTACATTATCAGAATCTAAAATTAAAGTTGAGCTGTAAACCATGACACCACTCTGAGATTTCTTCTGACCCAATCCAGATGACATTCCAGCATCATGAATCACCTTGGCAGTGTTTTGACTGTTGCCTTTTCTCAATTGCATTCCCAGCCTAAAGTGCTTTTATTTGACCAATCCAATCGTTTCCATTTTCATTCACTAACAATAGCTGATTGCTCTTGTCAAAAAATCATGTCATAATAACTGTGCTCTAAACTCTTAACCTGCCTGGCAGTTGCATACAAAGAGCTGTTGAAAGTGAAGCAATCCTACTGTGAAATATAAGTATTTTAAAAATTAGGTTAAAATAGATTAAAAAAAAAAAAGGAAAAGAATCCTGTTAGCTTTAGCTTTCTGTCCTTTTTTGGGAAGTATTTTTTTTTTGTTACATTTCTAGCTGAGGTAATGTCTTATGAATGTATTTGCTGCCAAAGCAGCAACCTCTGTTTCTCCCACCACTTCACTCCTAGTGGAAAGTTTCAGACTTCATAAAAAAGGTTCTTTATAAACTGGAGGAGCAGATGCTGTCTATACATTGCTCCTAAGATGGGTTTTCACTGTATGCTTTTGGAGATGCATTGAGGGTCACTTTTTTTTTTTGGAATAATTGTTATTATAGTGAATGTATTTTAAAATCCACTCCTCTGCTACTGTTTCGAATTCTTATAGCCACGCTACTAAATAGGAATTCTCTTCAATTTACAGATGACAAAACAATTATGTACAGAAAAATTTAATTTTCACAAATCAATAAATGGTATGAACTAGATTAAACAATGTTTTAATTCTCCCCCTTCTCTCCCTTATTTACATTCTCTATGTCATCCCATCCCTTCCTCATGCACTTTATAGCATTCTCTCTGTCTCTCTTAGTCTCTCTCTGTCCCTCTGTCTGTCTCTCTGTCCCACATCTCCATTTCTCAACGTTTTTAGTATCAGAATTTAAATGTCTTTCTTTATTCTTAGATGAATCAACAATTGTAACTGGGGAATCGAGCCTTCACAGGACCAAGGGCTTTTCCTCCTATCGATAGTACATGTTTCTTAATTACATTAATTCATGTGTGTGTGTGAGCATGCATGAGTATATGTTCTTGCTCAGAACAGAGAAAAACTGTGGATTTAGTTCCTTGAACGGCATCCCCAATGTTTTTTGAGGCAAGGACTCTTATTAAAGCAGGAATTTGTTCAGAAATGGTGGCTGGACTGCCCAGGTCAAAGATCTTATGTCTAACTCCTCACTGATGGGATTGCCGGCACCTGATGGGGGGTTAGGAAGCAATAGGAACTCAAGAGCTTATGCTTCCATAGCATGTTCTTTACTGGCTGAGTCATCTTCCCAGCCCTCGTGTCTGTATCTTCTGAGATGACGACACTCCAGAAAATAGGTAACTTTTGATTGTGTTAGAATGAGTAGATTTCCTTCCATATGCTTCCTAACTTTATATTGAATTGTTACTGATTTTCAACTTAGTTCTTTTGCTAAGTATTTGGTTTGTTTGTTTGTTTGTTTTTAATAATCTATTGTCTTAACCTATAAAAACAAGAGCAAAGTAAACCACTTTAGGATATTTCTTTGCAACTGATTGCATGGCAGTGTGTCAGGCAGAACTGGAAAAAGTATGTATGTCACATAGAATTGGCCTTAAGGTATCCTCTCTATTTTCATAAGCTTGAATTGTGAGCTGGTTGCTCCTACATTTCCTTCCTTCATTGTAGGCATCATGAGATGATCATGTAGAACAGAGATTGTCATTTTAGTTCAAGATCAGGGTTACACAAAGAGATTTTTAAGCATCATGGTGCTGAGGCAATATTATAAAGCAATTATAAGAGAATTACTCAGTATGGGACACAGGCAATGGGATTTTACAGAACTGCTTACGTCGTTCCCAGATAAAGCTGGGATTGAGGATACGGCTACTCTGTAATCAGTTGTCTTTTTCTGTCAGCTATACATAATTTTTTACTTCATATATAATTGCACAAGGCACATGGAGAACGTTTCTGAAAACAGTATCTGCTGTGTAGTTAGTCCTTCACAACTGAGAACTTGGCATTTTTCTTCCTTTTTTTTCAAGAATGAAGATATTCCATAATGTTGTAAAAACTGGGTGCTCAATGCAATATAAAATACTCACTGGTAAACAGACTCTGACCAAAAAAGATATTAAGTTAGCACAATAAACAAAATTGGGAAACAACTAGAGAAAGCTGTTGATTAATCCCAACAAATATGGATCCAGATACATACTTGATGACTCTAAAGCTTTATCCTATATTTCTGATCTGGGCTAAAACCAAGTACCAGCACCAGCAATACCAATACCACCATCACCAATGCCACTGTCGCCATCACTACCACCAAACAACAAAACCTCCCTTTCTTCATTCACTCAGTACATTTGTACCCTTGATGAAATTCTTTTCAAGACAGGGAAGATATGATATACTTTTAAAAACTAAGAAAACCATGTTTTTTGTTAGGTGACCATATATATTTCTATATCCTTTTAATACATCACAAATGGTCACTTAAAGATATCAAGCATATTTGAAAGATGCATAAAATAGAGACAACAGGGCATGATTAAATTAGCAAAAAAATAGGAAGATTTGAGTGAATATAAAGCATGCATTTTTCATAAAAGTAAAATTGTTCTAATTGATTTTTTCAAAAAGTTTTTATTATGTTTCCTGGTCAAATATCATTAGCATATAATAAAGGTATCAAGTGGCATACATCTGTGTCAAAATTACTGTGGGCTTTAGGGTTCCCTCACTGGGACTAATACATAGCTGAGCTAATTAGTCTTCTATTGTTCTTTTAGCAGCAAGGCCAATGAGATATTCTTATTTAGAATAGCAACATAAGAGTTCTTTTCTCTCCAGTGGTCATATTTCATAAGAGGTAGTTTTGAACATGATATTGTAAAATCAGGTATCTTTTAATACAGTTAATTTGTAGATAATTGTAGGACTATGAATGTACAGAGAAAGCTGCGAATACTCCATTAATGAACAAATTACACAAAAAATTCCTGTCCCTTTATTAAACACTAAAAGGCTAAAAAAAAAAAAAAATTCTGCAACAACCTTCATGGTTATGGCCAGTGCCCTTTTGACTGTTACAATTTAAAAGATAACTTTAGTCAGCTGGAAAGCATATGTTAAAAGGGAATAGCTCAAGTGAAACAAATTCTTCTTGCTTTTGTCTCCAAGTGAACTGCACTGTGAAAGGACACAAAACGTGTTTGCATTGCCTGAGAGAATTGCAGGGAGATAAGGTGTAGCTGTCGAGTAACTGAAAACCTCTTCCTGCTACCAGCTATATTAAATAAGGGAAAAAAAGGAAAACCCTGTTAGTTTCTCTTTTCTAACAAGTGAAACAAGTCATTTGGTTAAAAAAAAGTTTCTTTGTAGGAGTATACATTTTTCATGTGACTTGTCCTGGTAGACTTTCTAAAAGCTGACGCTGGAAGGCAGATAGGGCCATGTGAAGAAATTTATGATTATTCAGGTGTATGGAATGGAGTTCAGCTAAAAGCACATTTTTGAAAGAGAAATCTAAATTTAGGAAATGAAGTTATTCATTATTTTTATCTTCTCTATTAAAGGTCTTCATTACAGAACGAGGTGCTCTATAGCTCCTCTCTGGCAATGGTGTTCAATGAAGCTAACGCAATGCTACATAAAGTCTCTTCTTCTGCTCCCTCCTCTTCATTGATTTGAAAGATTCGACTTGTGCTTTATACACATATGACTTGAGACAGGTCACTGCTTTCAAATGATTAAAGAGTGTTTTCATGCAATTGAGATATCAAAATATCTGTACATAATGCCAGCCTTCACTAAAGGTCACATTGTACAGTCAGATTCTGAGAAGAAACATACAGAATAACCTCTGCATGTATCCTGTGTTCTGCACAGCAGAACTTTGCTGAGGCATAGATTTTATTGCTTAAGTGTAAACATCTTTGGCATAAAATTGCTTTTCTGTATGCAAATTATCCAGGAATTTGGGGTGCATATTGTATTCATTTGATGATCATTAAACTAGGGAACACTACTTCAGATAACAAAACCAAATACAGTGAATTTTGAACTTTGTGATTTTATTTAAATTATAGATATGTAATGTAGTGCTTTTCTTTGTGTGAAGTGGATAATGAGGCTCTAATTGGTGGGCTTGCGGTGTTTAATGGTCGTTTTTAGTACATGCTGATAAATTCAGTATACATTTCTCAATTGTCTTTAAATTTACTATTCAATTCCTCTCTCTCATGGCCATGGTTTCTCTATTTTTTTTTCTGGCCCTTCCACACATAAATGTAAACAAACTTAAAGATGTTTTGATAAAAGCTAATTTTGATAATAATTCATTTAAAGGCATATACTTCCTTAAGGTTCCTTTACTGTCACTAATCCAGAGGAGAGCTTTTTGTGTGTTTGGAAACATAGCGCAGGTACCCATATTATGGCTCTCTCTTCAATGCTGAACAAAGAAACTTGCAATTTCTTCATAAGCACATGCTTTAAATGATTACAAATGTGTACCCAGAGTGTACACTGGTTTGTAAAATTTACTTTCTGTGTACTAATAAACTATCATAGAAGCATATTTCCTATTCTTGGAGTATTAGTACAACTATGTTGTACAAAGTGACAAAATATTGGTCAGAAGAGATTATGTCTTTGCTTCTCCAGACTGAGATTCTTCAAAATGGAAGCAATTTATTATTGCTACCTATCAAAACATTTCAATAACATCATATTTTAGTTTATCAAGTATTCAGATTACAAATCATAATTTATATGATCAAAAGTTGCATTTTAATGTGGAAAACTGGTATTTATTTTTTAATTTGTACTCATTCCCTACCTTGGCATGTATGTTATGTGTGTGTATGTACATGCACTCCCACACATGCTCTGGCGTCTTGTGAAATAAAATGATAGCATACACCAGTAAGTTCTCCTATGGGTCCTTGGAGCAAACTCAAGTCTTGAGGCATTATAGCAAGTGCCTTTTTCTGTTCATCCATCTTTTCAGGCAACTTCAAGTATCCTCACCTTCTAATATATTTTGAGACAGTCTCTCCCTTCACTTGTTCTCCCTTTCTCTTTTTTTTCTGTGATTGGCCACTACAAATGCCAAATTATCTGGCTTGCAAGTGTTCAGGAATTCTCTTATCTGCCTCCCATCTTACTGTAGGAGCAATGGGATTAGAGACATGTGTCACAGTGCCAAGCCTAACTGAGTTGTGAGAATCTGTAGAATTTAGGTTCTTGGGCTTGTGTGACAAGCCCTTTTCCTACTGAGCCATCTCCCTAGCCACATAAAACAATTTGATACTTTATCTTGATACCTTTTATTAGCTTTCTTTATTTCATCAAAATCAGCCAACTCCTTCAAAAGGAAATGTAAACAGAAATTGTGACATGTCAAATGCTCTGCATTCCAGCAGAGAATGAATGCTTTTTAATTTGAAAAGGAATTAAACAATGTCAACTACTAAATTAGAGTTCATCTCTCATTAAGAATAAACCCGCTAGAATAATTTTACAAATTGACATACTGATAATTATTAGCTACGTGTTAAAACAGCTGAAGAGTAAAACCTTGCATTTCTCTAAAGTATTCATGTTAAAGTTACTCCCATAGAGATGAGTAGTCTATATCAATATCCACTATAGTCTCTCCCCCAAATATTTTATTTGAAGAATAAACTCTGCTATTCAACTACAGCAAATACATTGTCCCAGAGTACTAAGAAACTTGAGATGTAATACTGAACCTAACTGGTATATGTAAACACAAGAATCAACAGCAGTTCATCATCAGTTATAAAGTACCTTACATTATATTGTATTAATTATCTGATTGCCTCAGCTTTTCTTCTTCCTGGATCACTGCTTTCATCAGGAATAGCCAAGGAGTTGTTGGTTTTGAGATTGCCAAAAACGTTCCTCCTTGATAATTCTGTGCAATCTGAATG
Source organism: Rhabdomys pumilio (assembly GCA_030674055.1). Taxonomy (NCBI): domain Eukaryota; kingdom Metazoa; phylum Chordata; class Mammalia; order Rodentia; family Muridae; genus Rhabdomys; species Rhabdomys pumilio. The sequence continues at coordinate 24,851,430 of JANHMN010000016.1, forward strand.
AGTAGTAACCTATTCTCAGACTCAGTTTTTCCTGCCACTTGAAACCAAATAATCTGTACACTTTTATCAGTTGAAGACACCTGTTCCAACCTGGTATTATGTGATAGTATTAACTTCCTTTTTAGTAGACTTGGTTGACAGAAAATTGGGAGACAGTACAAGCTTGAAAAGAAGGAAGTCTTACTTTCTTCAGTTCCAAGGACTGTTCCCAAGTCTGTTCAGAGAAAGCTCTTGGGCTTTTCACTGGCTGAAGCTTCTTCAGAGGGATCATGGTAGTGAAACAGTGGTTGACATGGTAACAGATCACTTTGTATTCCTTAATGTCATTCCTCACCTCATCCTCCTTCTACCCTATTGTTAATATAATGCGTTCATGATGCACTAAAGTCTTGTCTCATACTTTGACTTCTTGAGAACCTGGGATCGGGCACAAGTGAAGCTGAACTCATATGAGCTGTTAGACTGATAGGCCATTGATTCGTTTGTCTTCCTCTTATGCTGGAACTTTATTTCACCAGTAGACAGTACATTTTCATTCAGTTTCAAACTATATAACTGGGAAAGAATTTTGCTTACTCTTGAAGCAAGAATTACTCACCACTCAAAAGTGTGTACTTACAGCCAGCAGGAGACTCATTAAATGCTTGGAGTCCACTGGAATAAATATAGTAACAACCCCAAAAGGAAACACATAAAGATGGAAAAGAGCAGACTGGACATTATGTGATCTCATGCCATACTGTACTAGTGAAGAAAGAAAACAGGATGCAGAGACACTCAAGCATCTCACCTTAAACTTTAGTGATGTGAAATTTGGGGAAAACTGAGAATTGGATTGGGAACTGAGTACACGTTTGTACTTGAGGCATAGCTCAAATGATATTTGTTATATAAGCAATCCATACACTCATGAATGGAAATATTGAATTAGAGGACAATAGATCATTTTTGCATTTATCTTAGGGAAAAATATTACAAAAGCCATGAACTGAGGAAAGAAATAATGAAAATAGCATTTGTAGGATGTTTAAAAGCATATGTGTCCAAAAATTATATAGTGAATTTTCTACAACAATTAAAACATGGTTGGCTCTGCAATAAATTATAAGTAGCTGTGATATTTCTGAAAAGGGTTGACATTTATAAATAAAATACAAAGCAGATAATATACCAAAGGAACAGAATGAGAGGGGAAATGGAAGATACAATAGGAAGAATATTATGAAATTAAGAATCGTGACAGGAGGTAACCAATTCAGGTTCCACATTCCTGTTGTAGGAGTCTTAGCTAGTAACATCCCTATAGATTTCTTTGACTTTCCATTGTCCTAGGTTTCTGGGTCATTGCAGAGATTCCCCTCCCGTCATCGATTTCAGTTCTTTCTCCCAGTTCTGTCCCTCAGTCTTCCCTATATTTGATTCTATCCCCTCTGCTATACATTTCTCTCCCTCCATCTACCTCCAATGATTATTTACCCTTCTGAATGAGATTCATGCGTCTCCCCCACCTTGTTCCCTCCTTGTTGTCGGGCCTGACATAAGGTCTAATCTTCATTCCATCTTCACCCTTCAGTCACTTACACAGGTGGGCGTGATAAACAGTTCCCAGGCCCTAGAGAGATTTACATACTAATAAGGTACCTGAAGGCCAGAGGGTGGAGACAATTAAGCATTCCTCCCCAGCCCCTCCCCCCTTTTCCCCTCCCTACTTAACTCAGGTCTGCCCTGGGGCTTGGGGGCACACATCCAGATCCATACACCAATAACCAGTTTTGGAAACCCAAGGACTTCCTCATGTGTTGGGACCATGCTGTGAGGTACTGTGGAGAGGCCTTTAGTGAACAGCCGGGCCTAACTTTCACCTGGAGGAACCCAGGGCATTCTCAGCCAACTACACACAGCATGGCGTGAGAGACCCTGCGATTCCCCAGCCACTATTACCCACACCTTGTTACTTAGCTTCCTTAGGTCTGTGAATTATAGCATGGTTATATTGTACTTTATGCCTACTATCCAATTATAAGTGAGTACATACCATCTCCTGTAAGTAGACAAGACCTCCGAATGGAGGGATGGGGACACGAACCCAGCTATAAAGTCTTTGACTCACTATTGTCCTGCCTACAAGATGTACAATGATAAAGATGAAGCAGAAATTGAAAGAGTGGACAGCCAATACTGGAGATCTATGCCATGAGAGAGAGAGCCCACCTCTGACACTATTAATGATATTCTGTTATAATTGCAGAAAGTCAGTCAACTATCATAACTGTCCTCTCAGAGGCTTCACCCAGTAACTGATGAAAACAGTTGTAGAGACCAAAGCCAACATTAGGCAGAGCTTGGGGAACCCAGTGGAAGAAGAAGCATTGAAGAAGACAAAGAGGTCACGAACACTACAAGAATACCTACAGAATCAACGTGGGCCGATAGAGGCTCACAGAAATTGAACCACAACCAGAGAAGATGCATGGCATGGACCTAGGCCCTCTACACATATAAAACATATTTGCATCTTGGACTTCATGTGGGTCTAACAGCGGGACCCTGCCTTTGGATCCTGTTTCCCTAACTGGGCTGCCTGATCTAGCCACAATAGGAGATGTGCCTTGTCCTAGTAAAACTGGATATGCCAAGACAGGTTGATACGAATGGGAGGCCTCCTTCCCCTTCTCTGAGGAGAAAAGGAGTGGGGCATAAGGGAAGAGAAGGGGAGAAGGAAGGTCTGGGAGGAGAAGGGAGGAGTCTGTGATCAGTATATAAAATAAACAAATTAATTAATAGAATAAAAATTAAGAATGCTTTAAGGAACATCTCACAAAAGCGGTGCTACAAAAGACTGAATAAAGAGTAGATATATATTTGAATGGTTCTTCTTGCCATCAAATGAAAAGAAAATAAGGGTGAGCTACTGGAAAGCCAAGACTGAATAACTCCATGCCTACTGAAAGTAAACCCCAAGTCCCCGATTGTAATATACTTGAAAGAGTTCCTGGATTTCATACCACACAATGCAGAGGCCTATCACATATATTACTAAAAATAAAATTATTCTGGAGATAAACAGATCACCTAAATACAGTCATAACAATGTAGTATTCAACCTCTCCTCTGTGATACTAAATTCCTAGTGATTGTAGAAAATATCTGAACTTGAAATTTAAAAACAACTATAACCTGAGGGTTTTTTTTTTTTAAATATTGAGTTGCTATTTATTATCAAAAGCAAGGAAATATTTTTTTTCAGATTTAAGTGCATACAAACTATGTACAGTTTTAGCACTGGAATTACACAAAGACATAAAAACAGATCAAGATTACAAAATAAATAACAAAACAAGACAATAAGGCATGGTGTGCCAACTACTACGTTTGTCTTTCAGCTCTGAGCCCAATGTTCTGCCACCTGCCCAGTGATTCTGAGACCAGGACTCTGCAAATTACATGTCTTATTTGTTGGTTACTCTGCTTGTAGCATCAGTGGACAGGGTTTGGGAGACTGCATACTAGGGCTCAGAGGAAAGATATGTCTTTCTAAATGCCTACTGTGCTCCTCTAGACTTCTCTTTCATATCATAAAGTGGGTGTATTCCATTCAGATAAGTTCTTTCCATGCTTCCAGGTCACCTTTATTGAGCCACATAGTAACTCCCCCTCAAACGTCTGAATCCCAGCTTCTGTGAATTTCTTCTCCGAGTCACTGGAACAGTGACATGGGTCAGAAATATCATGAGGTAACATGCCAGTTTTTCAGCTCAGGATGTTCAGACACTCTTAATGCTCTAAGCTTAGGGTTGATTGCAGTTTTCTTCAGCTACTAGCTCAGGTTGCCTCTGTCTAGCTTATTTAGTACTCAACTGCTTTACTGTATTTCTACCAGTTAAAGAACTACCTTGGTTTGTGTATTCCCAAAGAAACTCTAAGGAACAAAGCACTTGCTTTCATATTTGACCAGGACCAGGCTTTTAAAATTAAATTTAGTTAGATGTTGTGGCCGAGATCATCCTTTAAAGGAGGCAAAAATTCAGATCACAGTAACTTTTACAAGGTAATAATAATAAAATTGAATGTATGTTGATATCACTGAAAATAGTCTAACAGTGGGATAAAGAGATATCCTTTCTTGTGAAGGGTGAAATTAAAAATGGAGATATTGATACTGTTTTCTATTTTGTTTGGAACTCACATATATTATGGAAATGCTCTGTTGCTTAGCTGTATTCCCACACATATTTTACTTTGTTTTGACATGTTCTCACTGTTTTTTAGTGGGTCCCAAATTTTCCATCTTCTTGCCTCAGCCTCTGGAGTAGATGGAATTATAGATGTGTTTCCACTCATGGTTAATAAAATTAGTATGTGACTATTGTTTGTTATTCCATGCTGAAGAATATAGAATACACATACATACCTTATGGACTTATTATATTGGTACATAGTATGATTTGATAATATGAATGCTTTATATGCAAAACGTGAGTATAGACAGAAAATTAATATTACACAGAAAATAGTCTGTGATAAAGAGACACTCTATGCTGTGAGAGGTGAAACTAAAAATTAATATATTAGTTTTGATGTTTGTTTTGGGTGGCTTGAATATATATATATATATATATATATATATATATATATATATATATATATACTGATTTCAGCCAGGTGGCAGTAATAATGCATGCTTTTAATCTCAGCACTCTGGAAACAGAGGCAGGCACATATCTTAATTCAAGGCTAGCTTGGGCTACAGGATAGACAGGAGTACACAGAGAAATCCATTTTTGAAAAAACAAACAAACAACAACAACAACAACAACAAAATCTGATTTGGACCTTTGTTAATTCCCTTTTCTACTTTTAACTTCTATTTTCCATTTAATTTATTACACCTATAAAATATTTCAATGTATTATACATTTGTATTATAGTCTGTTTTGCTAAAGAACTTCCTTGTAAGTGTAATACCTGAGGCTGTTCAAGATCATTTATTTATTGATTATGTTTCTTAGATAAAGCTTATGCTTTTCTATTTCTTTGTATATACACTAATAATTCAAATTACATGTGATAGTGACTCTGGATTCTGCTATTTTTTTTTTGAAGAATGGAGAGGGTTTTTTTGTTTGTTTGGGTTTTTTTGGTTCCTGTAGGCAGGCCAATGACTCATTATTAGCAATGAGCATGTATAGGTTTGATTATGTATTCCACTAGAACAGTTCTGTGAAGACTCAAGGGTGCTTCTTAAACCTCTCCAAGTTAATGAGACTCAAGTGATGACCCTGAGACTTCTCAGGAAATGTTAGGTCTTCATTGCTCTAGCTTTTAGAACATACCTAGAAGAGGTCACACTCCTGTATTTGGTCTTCACTGTTCAAGTGGAGTGTCCTGCTTGTCACCTACATGCCTACATGGGGAATAGGCTGAGCGTCTGCTTCCTGGTCAGACTATCACAGACATTTTTGTCATATCTCAGAGCTGTAGCACTCTGGTAAGATTTGTATTGATTAATTCCATATATGAGCAAAACATCCCTTGGCCAAAGATTCATGGTGGATCTGCTGAAGAACTTCTGCCTCACCTGCACTCATTTCTTTGCATCTTCCACTTTTCCTCTATGATCCACAAATCCCAGTCACTTTGGGTAAATTCTGCTTGGTCTGGAGTCTCTGTCTCTTCTTCTCAAGAGAATACCAGTGCTTAGCTTGCATTTCAGGCAGAGAACTGGAAGGCAGAGGCAGGTGCTGCATTTCGTGAGCTGCTCCTCTCTTGCCTCTCACTTCAGTACCTTCTTCTATGCAGAGATTACAAGTTGCTTCATGTAATTTTTTTCTCTACTTTCCTAGTTATTTTTGGTGGCAGACTGTGTAAAGTGTCAATGACTTAGTTATTTTCTAGTACTGAAATGCAACACCATGGGCAAAAGCAACTTACAGAAAAAAAGAATTTAATTTGGGGATCATGGTCTGAGATGACTGGAGTCCATGACCGTTATGATGGAGAGCATAGCAGCAAGCAGACAGGGCACTGAAGTAGTAGCTGAGAACTCAACTCTCAATCCACAACCTGTAACAGAAAGAGATGAAAGTGAAAGGAGAGGAAGGGAGGGAGGGAGGGAGGGAGGGAAGGAGGAAAGGAAGGAGAAAAGGAGGGAGACAGAAAGAATGGGAATACTATGAGTCCTTTGAAACCTCAAAACTCACCCCCAGGAACATAGCTCTTCCAAGGCTCATCTGTTAATCCTTCCCAAACAGTTTCACCAAATGGAAACCATTCAAATGTTTGAACCTGTGGGAGCCAGTCTCATTCAAACTACTACAAACAAATGCTTTACTCAGGATCAAGCAGATAATCAACAAAACAACATTTGTTTTCTTACCTATTTTATCTTCTGGTTAAATGCATTTATAATATTTATAGCTATGCATTTTGAATCAATCAAGAGAAAACGTCACTAAAGTCAAAAGAATGTTTTATGAAATTTCAGAGATTAAAAAAGACATTTCAGTTTGAATTTCCTTTAAGAAATATTGCCTTGTTACTCATTAGTGTGTGTGTGTGTATGTGTGTGTATGTGTGTATGTGTGTGTTAGTATCCAGTGTTTCTGTAACTTTTGCAAAGTTATGTTAGAATCTAAAGATGATTTAAAAAGCAAAATAGTCCTTAAGGACAAGGACTATATCATATTTTCAAATTAAAATGTACCAATATATAATGATTTTTTCAAGGTCTCTCTTTGTACCTCAAGCTGCCTTGAAACTAACAACCTTCCTTATATATTCTTCTTACAGCTACAATAGGTTATAAATGCTTAAAAAAAGCTAGGCATTTATACTGACTTTAGTCTCATGAGGTAACATACTTAAGACAGTAAAAAAGCCACTAAAATCTTTTCCTTTGGTAACAATTTTTTTTTCACATACATTAACATATTTATGTGTGACTTCATAGAAAAAAGCATGGTAAATGTTCACATAACCTCACTCAACAATAACATCTATTCATCGTATTTCAATTTTTATAGAAGGATACATATAATATTTATATTTATATTATTTATGCTTATATTGATTTATATCTATATATTTATCAATGATTCTTAAGAGCTAAGGTCTGAGAAGGAAGCTCCAGATTTAAAGTAATTGCAATGCAATCACAAAGTCTTTTGAATCCATATATAATGCTTGGTAGATGTGGAATGCCCCTGTAATTTCAGCCTTGGAAAATGGACACAGAAAATCCCAGTGAAAGCAAGCTAGCTGTATCAGGAAGCTCTGGGTTTGATTGACAGACTCTACCTTAATGAATACAGCAGATTGTTAATGGAGAATGATTCTTGCCATCAACCTCTTCCTTAACTTGCACAGGCACACGCATTCAAATACACCCCCACACAAATGTGCCCACATGCCTACAATTACGGACTCACGCACCACGCATGCACGCATGCACTCATGCACGCATGCACGCATGCACGCAAGCACGCACGTACACACGCGCATACCGTAAGCACAGATGGAAAGGAGGAAATTAAAACCCGTAAGAGCTAAAACCATTTGCAAGACAGAAGCACTGAAACCTAGGCATTAAGCATTCATTCTTCTAGCACTAGAATCTCAAATTGTATTCAGCTGGCTTTGATTACTTTGTGAGATGTCTAACTCTGCCTCAGGATGTATATTATACCTTGACGTCAAAAACTACATTGGAAACAGAAGCATCAGTCTTCCAAAGCAAATTTGTTGTCCAGACTATGTGGATAAATATCCCCACGTGTCCAAGAGTCAACGGTTACTTGAATTGGAGATGTTTGAATAGGCATTTCAGAGTGGTAATCTAGAGAAACCTGCCTGAATAAAACCACCACAGTCAGTGGGAAACCTGAAATATGCTTTCCCAAAATTCATTAAAATTTCTCTTGACTTTGTCTGGCAGAACGAAAAACAGATTAGAGAAAATAATTTTAAGTACGTTAAGATCCTATGTTAATTGGACAGTCTTCCAACATGACTGCTCACTGTTGTGGCCTGAGCTCGCTTACTGATCCTGAAACAGAACTCATGCTGTGTCCCCGGAGATGCACATCTTGTTGGGTAAGAATTTCAGCTTAACCACCTCACTGTATTTGCCTTGAAAGTAACTAAATACATGAAACAACACTTGGATAATGAGTTTCTTCTTAGTCATTTGTTCACATTTCAACTGAAATACACTCTTTAGCTACTGTTGGTGGTCACCTAAGGTTATTAAACCACCACACTTCCCCCTCCACCTCCCGCCCTTATTTCTAGTCTCATTTCTTCTGACACTGTCCTACTTTGAGCCCTTTGAGAGCTTCATGGTACTCAGTCTCCACAAGCTTTGAGAGGGATCCTTGATTCATTCCTGATTTAAACATGTTTTAGGTTTGAAAACTTCAATTATGTCATGAATGGGGAAACCTCTCTTAGGAGTAAAAAGAAAAAAATATAGTGATTTTAATTTTTTTTTTACCCTTTGAAACAAAAAAAGAAAGAATAAGATTATTTTTCAATTAAAGGCTCCTGTCTTGGCCTAAGGATTTAAGATATTGAGTCTCTGAAGAGCCTGGCTTCCCACGAGTAGCAATGTTAAATTTAAGCTATAGAATTCACCTGAATTAAAGCAAATTGGCCAAATGCATATCCTCCCTTGGTTTGCACAGTTCCGTTCCAGTAGAGATCTCCTTGTCTGTAGAGATTGCTCTTGCACTGAGGTCCCACACATGCTTCTAACCTATTTACTGGGTACTCAAAACAGGTATGTTTTATTTTTACCACAACAGTTTCAGTTCAATTAACCCAGGCCAAATTCTACCAATTCCTTCTGGAACCAACAGACTTATTTTACAATAAGATAAAGAAACGTTAAAGAGCAGAAAGAAATGTCACATTCATGGAGGACACATTCATTGTACCAAGACATTAGTGTCAGTATTGTTATTATTATTATTTTTTTAAATGCAGCTCTCACAGTAAGAGAACACAAGAAACCTGTACCTGAACATCAGAGTCTATCTGCTTCTCTCCTTAGGAAGGCATTCTTACTTCTGTTCTTTCTCATTCAGCTAATATTACCAACTGGTTTTTGGGGGGCATGTGTCTCACCAAAGTATTACATGCTCTTCTCATTGCTACGACCAAATGTCTGACAAGAAACAGCTTTAAGGAGGATAGATTTACTTTGGCCATGGCAGGATGATATTGATCATCATGGTGGGATTGGAAATAGGGTGGACAGAGGTGGAAAGCAGGTGTGGCCCCTAGATAATGAAGCTGCTTACTCACCTCTCACTGTACCAGGAAATGTTGGCAGGACAAGAAGCAAAGATGAGACTGAGAGTGTGGGGAGTACTAGAGACATAATGGCCACCTCTAGCTACCTACTTCCTCCAGCTGGATCCCGCCTACCAATGATTCCTCAATTCTTGCAAACAGTGGGGCTTCTGGGGACCAAGTGTACAAACATTTGGAGCCTTTGGGATAAAATCCACAAAAGCTGCTGCCTTTTGCTCTCAAGTAACTCAGTGGCAATAAGAGGTTATGGATAAGGAGCTCCAAATATATTGTATTTCCCATTTCTTGGATCGTATGACTAGTAGGGTGATGACAAAATGTCATGGAAATGTTAAATGGATTGGACTTTCGGACTACAGGTGAAAGCATGGATGTCTTCAGCAAGCCCATAGCTTCATACAGTTTTCCTTGTCTCTAAGTTTCTGTCAGTGGTTCCTCAGATGACTAAACTTCTATGTAGTTTCCATGTTACTGTCTTTCCTTCTCCATCATGTGGGGTTTCATCCACTGACACCTAAGATTTTCCAATGGATTTCAAATTTGGTCCAGTTATCCTTCTTGCCCAGGAGAGATGCCCTTCCCTGCCCTTAACTTCAGCCTGAGCGCTTGAGATGATTACATAAACATAGTGGTTTATCCTGTTTCTCTTTTTCTTTGTCATTTTTTGTCTTTGTTCTTCCTCATCAGTGCTGGGAATCTGACCCAGAGCTATGGGTGTGTTCAGTAAGAGATTTAAAGCTGTATATCCTCCTCTGTTATGGAGTTCTAATCTTGTAATAGGTATTTATATTTCAATATCAGCTCAGAGGGTGAGGCCTGACCCCCTTGAATATGAATGCTGCTTTTTTCCCTGAATGATGACTGGTTGAAGATTATAACCCTGTATATTCCAATTTTATCTGTAACTGTACAGTGTAAACCTGCTGGCAGTCTGCTGCCTCATATACAATTGATGATACTGACTGGTCATTTCTATTGTTACACAAATCCTGTTATTCTCGGTCCTTAAGACTTTTATAACAATGTCTACATCAGAAGTAAGATTCTTAGGACAGTTGTTTCATGAATTCGTGAGTGATTTTATGTTAAGTCTTACTTTCTTTATCCATGTTCCCAGGGCATAGATTCATGTCATGCTGTTCATGAAAGGTCAGGTTTTCTAAGGTTCTTCAATTCTACAGTGCTATGGTAGTTACTATTTGGAATATATATATTCTTTCTTTTGATGCATGGTGAATATTTTACCCCAACATGGAGATGAAGAAGATAAAAACGAAATTACTAAAACCAAGTTGAGAACTGCTTTTATGCAGGATTGGATCCCTTCAATTTTACTGATGGTTAGTCAAGGGACTTATCTCTGAAAATCTAAGTGAAACAGTTAAGTATTGGGAGGAAATTGGCGGAACATGTATATTAGAATGTAGACTGTGTAGTACTCTGTAGCAGTCTGGCTTCTGGCCTTACAAAACAGATACAATCATCTCTTCTCAGCTGAGGCATACATCTTTAAGTTCTCAACTTAACTCTGTAGTTGGATCTGAACTTGGCTGAAGTAAGCTGTTTCTATAGCGCTGTAGGATTTGGTTAAGGCTATACTATAACCCAGCATGTTTAGCCATATTCAACTATTGTAACTATGTCAATGTATACTATATTGACAATAAACTATATTTTGAAAAGGCAATCCATGTTTTTTCCTTGTCCTCTTGTCTCTATTTGGGACAACTCTGACAAGTCTGTGCCAAGCATATACATAGTCAATGGGTCTTCTGAAACCTGGTTATTGTTCATCCTCTTTCCCATCTGATTCCTTCCACACCCTCACTGAAGACCAGTCTGGAAAAACACAAACTTTACTTCTAGTGATACTTGGATGTCTGACTTTGATTCTAGGGCAATTGGATTTATCACATAGTGTGAAAAGTATGTAACTTCTGTACCAATCCTTTGGGTCATTTTCTTTTACTGATGACTTCCAAATGGCTGAGCTGGTTAAATAGATTGGTTTGACAGCAAAGCCAGAGAAGCATAAAAGTTTTATTGACGCTTCTACTTTGAGGTCTCCCAAAACCACAGTTTTATACATAGACCTTAGTTTAGTCCAGAAACGCAGCATGGTCTGTACATGTGGAAGCGCATTTGGAAACCAGCATCTGGATGTCTTCTTGACCTCAGTGCTTACCAGAAATTATTTTCTTTTGTTGCACTGTATCCTTTTTTTCCCTTAAAGTAAACATGTTACATGACAATACTCTATAAAACCTGAGAGTTCTTTAAATATCTCTACATGGGAAATCTTTCCAATTCCTTAGCAAACTTTTCCAACACAAACCTCAGTCTTATTGCTTCTTTACAGGGGGTCCCTATCCTGTGAACATAATAAACTCTTGGAAAGTATAGTAATCTGGTGTGTTGGAGTTCACGTGGTCTGAAGTTTCTTTCTTGGGAACAAACACTGAACCAGATGTGGCCCTGTAACTGGAAAAGTGCAGGCAGGAGATAAAGCTTAGAAGGAATGTCTTCCTGACAGCAAACAATGCCACAAGGGCAGAAAAGCACAAAAGGAAGAACCAAGAAAGGAGCTTCAAAGAGATGTCCCTTAAGCTTTGTTTGCAATGGTGTGTCTTGTAGCTAACTAAACAATGTGTAAACAGAAGTGGGAAAAATAAAGTCTTCAAATTTTTGAAGTGTATTCAGAGTCTTGTGCCTCTTTCTACCATCATTCTTCTCTCTGGATCTCTATGGTATTGCACTGGCTGCCTCACAGTTGACTCTGTAGTTGTCAAGACGAGGACTGAGGAAATTATCTCTTTAGGCTTCTTTGATGTCACTTTTTCTTCTATTGATTTTTTGAGTTAAACCATGCACCTCAAAATTCCTATGTTAAACTTCCAAGCACCAGAAACTCAGACTGTGATTTGAGGAGACAGGGCCATTACAGGTAAAACTAGTTAAGAGGTAATTGTGCTGAGAGTAAAGTAGATCCTTAATCTAAAACAGCCAGGGTTTTTACACAAAGAGGATACATTGTTGCACACATATGTACATACACACATGTGTACACACACACACACACACACACATGTACACACACACATGGAGAGAATGTGTGTGAGACAGAGAGACAGAGACAGAGACAGAGAGACAGAGAGACAGAAAGAGGGAGGGATGGAAGGAGGGAGGGAGGGATGGAAGGAGGGAGGGAGAGAGAGACAGAGAGAAAGAGACAGAGAAAGAGGGAGAGGGAGAGAGAGAGAGAGAGAGAGAGAGAGAGAGAGAGAGAGAGAGAGAACTATATAAAACTGAAAGTAGACCTCAGGCAAGTCGATGCAGCAGAAGCCCAGTGACACCAAAGTTCACAAAGTACCAGGAGGGAAGATAGAGGTAGGACCCAAATTCCCACAGCCCTCACAAGCAACTAACCTTGCCATCCCTTGATGTCAGATTTTTGTCCTTCAGAATGGTAAGACAATGAAGTTCTTTTGTCCATAGCAGCCCACTTTGTAATTCTTTGTGGCAGTAACACTGGCAAATGAATACAGTCTTTGCTTAAAACTCAATTCTCTGTGAGTTAATTCAGACTTTCCTGTGTATAAAACAAATGAAAAACAGTATTGTGAATAGCAGGAGGCAAAGCACTGTAGACTGTCTAAGATGACTTCGAAGTTGCAGGCCTGTTGATTAGAAGATGAGTATTCCCTTAGATGGCAAATACTCCATTGGCATTCCGTCAAGGTGTAAGGATGACACAGCAATCTCTAGGTAGTAATGGAATATCTGTATATAGATACACAGGCTCTGAGCCTAAGAAAAGGGCAGGGTTTAGAGAATATTGATTATACTTGTGAGTTACATCAGGAGTGGACATAACCACAGTGTAAGAGCTGTGGCATGAGCTGGTGTGATGGCTTCTGGTGCTTGAGGAGCCGAGAGAGACACCTCACTGGTGGGTAGTAGCTAAAGTTTTCAGTCCCCAGGGAAGAGAGAAATTTACCAACAAATATTGGGTGTCAGGTTTTATAGTAAAACAGAATGTGCCATGAATATATTCCACAGGGAAAAATTCCACAAGAGAATTGAAATTAAAATCTAGATCCAAGACAATTCGCTGGATGTAAGAATAGACTTTGCAGCAGATGGTTTTAAGACAGCTGAAAATTTGCTTGCCAGAGAATGAAGCTGCATTTTCAGTTGACACCTCATGTAAAATTAACTAAAAGGGAATAAAATACATAAATTAAGAAAGCTCAGCTTATTATAGTCTTAGGAGAATGAGTTGGTGTAAATCTCTAATCAGGTCAGTATCAATGTAAACAAGAAGATACAGAGATAGCAATAAAATAAACATTTAAAATGTCCTATATTCTAGATGAGTGTAGTGTCACATGCCTTTTATCTCAACACGTGGGATACAGAGACAGGTAGCTGTTTGTGAATTTGTCCAGATTGGTCTACATAGTGAGTTCCAGGACAGCCAGGGCCATGTAGAGAGACCTTGTCTTAAAAAATAGAAACAAATAAAATATCTTAAAGGACACCTAGGAAATGTGCAATAAAAATTCTCCAAATAATTAAAGGTTTAAGATTACAATTATCTGCTTTTCAAAGAAGGAAGGTGTGAGACTGTGAAAGAAGGCTTAATTGGCTACACTGTCTGGCCTTCAGTATCTCATTAGTATATAGATCTCGTGAGCCCCTGAGGCCTGTAGTCATGCCCTCTACTTGTGGAGGAGCTAGTAGGGGCATTGCCCTATGTGACTGAAAGGCACGGATCAATGGAGGTCTTAGACCATGTGTCAGGAGCCTGGGGTCTGGGAGAGTGGTGAAATGTATCTGTCCCTTGCAGGGTCTCCAGCCATCTCTAGCCAGTGCTCCACCAGAAATCACGCCATCCTTCACGGTCCCACAGGAAGGGATACACATATGATTGAGTTTACGTAAATATTTTTACATAACTAACAATGATAGAGATGCAAATCAGAACTACTGTGACACCAATCACATGAACTAGAAAGTCTGGAACAAAAGGAAGACAATAATAATTAACAAGTAAAAAAAAAATAAAAAAGCAAACAGAAAACAAAAGAAAAAAAGATTAAAAAAATCCCAAAGAGAATAAAAAGGAATGAAAAATGGGATGGCTAGTTTGAAAAAACAGTCTTTTCTTTAAAAGATAAGGCCATTATATATCACATATCCACCAGAAGCTATATAATTATAAGTAATAAAAACATACGTCTGTACAATTCACACACCAGTATAAAATGCAACATTGTTCATAATGGCCAAAAGAGGGCATCAAGTCAAATGGTCAACTGATGAATGGATATAAAATTTGACCCATCCTTATAGTGCAATGATGTATGGCAATAAAAAGTTTAGCTTCTGACTCATGCTACCTTCATTAGATTAAGTGGAAGAGGATGACACACTGATTCCACGTTAAACTGTTTTGAATAGATACATCTAAAAGAAAAAGAGCAGCCAGTAAATACTGGCTGCTGAAGGATTATGGAGCAGCATAGGACAGGACATTGTAGCTATAGAGTGCTGGGTTTCTCACTGAAGTAAACAGAACAATGAAAAGTTACTTGTACTGCTGTCCTGCTACTTTGTGTCATAGTGAGTCACATTTAGTTACAGATCTGTGACTAGTGAACAATATGCTCTGATAGTCAACTCTTGACTTGTCCTGGAGATGCAGGCTTTATTTTCTCTTGTAGTTTCAAGTATTTGTATAGGTTTCCTCATTATCCAGAGTTGAGGGGGTTCTTCCCAGTGGATTTCTGAAACTGTGGATACTATCTAGAGACTTAGGAAGAGACTAAGTTTTGCAATACATGTGTTCAGATGATAAAGTGTTGTCCACTTTTACAATATACATTTATTTTAGTTTTATGTGTGTAGGTGTTTTGCCTTATATAGGTGCACTGTCTTCTTGCCTATTGCTTGCAGAGACTGGAGTGGAACTGGCAGTGGAATTAGAATTTGGGTAGTTTCTAAGCTGCCGTGTGGGTGCTGGGAACTGAACTGGGTCCTCTGGAAAAGAAATGAGTGAGTGCGGAATTCAGTCTGAAGATATCAGTAGACATCACCTACCCCTCCCCCATCTCCATAGTCTGTAGTTTCTTCCTTGCTGCCTGTTTCTTCTGTTCCTTTTGATTTTGTTTTCCTGTTCTTTGTTGCTTTCTTCAAAATATGAGATACCATTGACATGTCATCAAAATTCTACAAAACCACTGGTACTGTGTGAAGAGTCTCATCATTGATAATTTTTTAGTGTTAGACCATATTTTCCAGGTGGTGGCACACTCAACAAAAAGACACACTGAGGACTGAATAATTTACTTCAGTTCTTTGGCAACTTGGGAAGCAGTGGTGACTATACTTGCAGACTTGCCATTTTTGTTAAAACTGGCAGTGGCTTTTTTGACACCACTAAAAATGATACCGACAGGACAGAGTCCTTGGGGGTAGTCCACATAGTATTTATTTATTATCATCACCATCATCATCATCATCATCATCATATTTTAGAAAAAATAAATATCATAAGACAGTGGGAACAATTATGTACTGGCACTGAAAGTCAAACCTTACTGTGCCAAGGTAAAAAAAGAACTTAATAATAACATATCTGGCTTTGATTAAGAAACCTGGAAAAGAGAGTCACAAACTGTATCCACTTAAATTCTTCGAGCTTTCTCAATCGGACTCTGCAGTGTACAGCTCATGAGTGGTCAACTTATGAGTAGTCACATATGAAAACTGCATGCTTCTGCGTACTTCTCTTCATTCTATATAACTTTTGATACGTAATTTGTATCTTTATAAAATACTAGGTCACAGTGATTTTTTTGAAACCTTTACAAGCCCCAGGGGCAAAAATATAGAAACCAACTTTGGGAAGATGATGAAATACCATTTGACCAGAGATTTTACAGTATAACTCTTTCTAACCATCCAAGGTAGATACATTGGAAGAGGCACACAGGTGAAAAATGGAAACAAATAAAGACATTCAATGGTTTCCTTATTTTATAAATACAGATAAAGTATTTTATTTTATCACTTGAGTTTAATAGACCATCATATAAATAAACTTGAAAGAGAAACTGAGTCTCTTTTCTATGACATTGCTCTTTTTATTTTATTTTTTTGTTTTTTGTTTTTAAACCATAAAACAATGAAACCAACAAGTCAGAGAGAGAAATTGTAACAAGAGATGAGGTAGAGCTATACGGAGTCCTTAGAATCAGGGTGCACTGTAATCTAAGAATGGTGTCACCATGCCAACGAGCCTTTCATTTCAGAACCATGCCTGTATACTCGCAAGGGAGGAAGAACTGTAAGAAGAGGCTTGGCTACAATAAACCAGTTTATTTTCACAGATCTGAAGTGGTAGCTTTGTAGTTCCTTTCTCATTTTATCTCCATGGCTGGCTCATTCTGGCTGAGGTTTTTCCAATATATTTCAAATTCATCTATCTTCCTCCATTTTCTTCATTCTCTGTTTGTTTGTTTTTTTCTCCTGGACACTGGATATCAGAAAGACTGCTTCTCCTTAGCGCTTCTCATCCCAACATGACAACACTCTATAACCACGAGGGCGTCCTTTGTCAGTCAACAGCTCAAGTGTAACCTTTTGGCTTTTGTATGTCATTTTTTTAGGATCTCAGAGTGACTGATGCTGCTCTTACCTTTCCATCACAGTGAGACCTCCAATCACTGTGTTTCCTTCCATCACTGTGAGCCCTCCCTTCACTGAAAAATAGAGCAGGACTAAGAGTTTCACTCTTAACCCTTCCGATCTCTCTGCTCCCTCCCATCACTAAGCTCCTATTTGACATTTCCCAGGGCCCCAGATACTCCAACTCAACTTCCTCTAAAAGTTACTTCTGTTTATCTATCACGTTTAGATTTGTGAAATTCCAGTTAATTTAATTTGAATAATTAAAAAAAACATTGTCTTTTTAATGCAAATGAGCCTTAAATTAACTAAACATCAATTAAATATGACCCCAACACACACACACACACACACACACACACACACACACACACACACACACAC
>JANHMN010000016.1:24875266-24887095 GCA_030674055.1 Rhabdomys pumilio
AGAGAGAGAGAGAGAGAGAGAGAGAGAGAGAGAGAGAGAGAGAGAGAGAGAGAGAGAGAGAGGAGAGAGAGAGAGACTTTATTCATTGTTGGAATGAGTTACAGCAAGGCAGGTAGAGTCCTGCTATCATCTAGTAATGTTACCAGCCACAACTTTGAAGAAAAACAAAAGATAGCTCATAAAGGCTCAGGAATCATTTGTGTTGAATGTCTGTGTTTTAAAAGTGAAATAGGTTAAATAAAGCCTGACATGTCCTTCAGCAGCTAGATCTACTGTGACTTCTGATGAACTAAAGGCCTTAGAAACAATCTTTCCCTAGCCATTCAAATACACCAAGAGAAAACACAAGAAAGGGAGAAGGAATTCACAAACACCAGTGAGACCTACGTAGCAAAGGGCTGGAATGAGCAGTTCTCCTGTACTGGAGTGTAATATTTCTAGATATAGCAAAATAGAGACTCTCTGGTCTGACTTCAGCAAGGTGTACAAATTATTTCGCAACTGCCACATTATTTATAGGTATGAATTGTACACATTAATCTCATAAATAACTCATTTAGGTGGTTGTGAGTTTATAGTGTACCATAGAAAACTAAAATCTGTTTTTTTGTTAAGCTAACATCAATTGCTAACTTAAGTTGGGAACAAATTTTTTTCAGTTGACACTTTTGGGACTGCACAAGGCTTATTATGGTTTTGAATCAAGATTGGGCAGAATGAATTCTGGAATACAACTATTTAAAGAATCTCTGGAATTTTCTGAAATATGCAGAGAATTAAAACAAAAGAGTGGGAAGGTCTGTTGTAAATATTCGGGACACACGCTTGGTTTTCACAAATTGCTTTGGATGTATAGCTAGAAACGCCACACTAAACAGAGACTTTTAATGTATAAAAATAGTTTACTGCATCTCTCCTGCGAAGCTCTGAAATACACCATTATAAGGTGAAATAGTTTGATAGCAAAGACAGTTACGTCTTATCCTAATGGAATGGCAGGCTGTCAAACTATTTTACCAATCTAGAGAGAATCTAACTAAGATTTCTCATAATCCGTTTTTAAACTTGAAACAGAAACAAGAATCTTACTTCTCCACAGTAAGACATAAGAATGTCACTGTGGACCTAAGAGAAAGACAGTCTCAAGTTTGTTTGCTGGTAGACTCCCAGGGAGCTGAACACAAAAATCCAATAAATAATTAGCTCTCCTGTGACAGGCTTCTGAATTACTGTGATACATTAATTGGACAAAATTAGCATGAATTAAGGCAAATAAGTATAACATGTAATTTATTACTTACTAAGCATGGTGCTGCAGTGGAAGCTTCAGATTTCCCTTAAGATTGCTTTAACAGCTATAATGCATTCCTTAATTTACTCTGTGGAAAATCAATTTTTTCAGAGTTCATTAAGCACCAATATGTTACAATGCAACCCTCTAGAGCATAGAGCCTCAATACATTATGCAAATCCATGCCAGTGTAGTACCAATATGTAAATAGTAGTAAGACTATTATCAGCTACCTATTGATGAAACTGACCAGAACAAAAATAATACCTAAAACTTCTTGAATCTCTTGAAGTATTTTGTGCATGCCAGAAATGTTATATGCAATCATTTACCAATGTTTCTTTCAATACATAATGGTTCAGGTTAGTGAATAGAAGCAGTACTGTCTCAGCTTGGTTTCTTAGCTTTTATTTTATCCTTCTTAGTTAATAAATCAACAAGTGTTTATGAAGTATACAGAATAAGCCTAACAAATATTCTTATTAAACACTGAATCCAATGGACTTACGTTTTGACACCAGCCTGACTTGATTTTACTTAAATCAGAGAAATGACTAGTTATTAAAGCCACAATTTCATAGAGCTAAAACTTGATTCTTCATCTCACTTGGCATTGCTTATGTAAGCCATTATGGTTGATCTAGATCATGTTTGAAGCAACCCTAAAAGTTGTAGAATAGGATTTGATTGAGTATAATTTTTATTTTTTTATTATAAATATATAATATAATCAAATTGATTTTAAGATTTGATATACAAGGCATGGTAAGGCATGCCTAAGCACTCACAAGGCAGATGAAGGTAGAACTCTGAGTTCAAGGCCAGCTTGGTTGACAGAGAGAATACAGGACATTCAGAGTTAAACAGAAAAATGCTTTCTTAAAAGACAAAATCAAAACCAACCACTCACACAAATAATATTTGATAAGTCAAGAATCGAAATTCTTAATAAAATTTATGATTTTTTTTAGTGGTTGTTGGTTTTGGTTTTGGTTTCCCAATAAATATCATTTATAATTTTATAACTACCTCTAAATAAAATCCTTTTATCTGTAGTTAATTTTCACTTCTTCTTCTATTATTATTATCACTATTATTATTATTATTATTATTATTATTATTATTATTATTATTATTATTTCTATTTCTCCCAAGGGTTATGCACAGCACATAAATCAACTAAGTTTCAATTCACAAACCAACTGTTGTGGACTGAACTGTGCACTCCTCTCACTCCTACATTGACAGACATTCTTACTCTTTGAAGATAATTGGAAATGAGACCTTTGGAAGGGAAATTCATTTGATGGTTTAACAGTAGGAACCTCATGACAGGGTTACTCCAACCTCATACTTTCTGCATTGAAAACTAGGGGAAAATGTATATTATTTGAGTCATAGTATTTTGTTATGTCAGTTTTTGCGCTTTGATGATTTTCAACAACATAAATGTAGGCTGTGTAATAAAGATATTAGAGTATTATCTAGGTGGGGGAGGTAGAAAATGCCTACATGTATGTTGAAAAGTTACTTTCTCCATGGCACCCTCATTAAATGTCTCTCCATCCATTTTGTAAGATATTAAGAGATCTATATAACACACATACCTAAACTAAACAAACTTCTAACTCTCAACCTCACTTAGTCTGCCTTATTTTATCTCCTTACAAAATATTATTTCTGTGCTATGACAAGACTACAGAATTTTAATAGCCTTATTGTTTTTTGTCTACTTTTGTTGGCCAATACTGTAACTTTATGAAATAAGAGAATTTTGTTTTATTCACAGATGGATTCCAAATGTCACGAGTAATATCTGGTATGTAGTAGATGCTTGGTAAATATTTTACTCAATGACTTAATACAAATTTTATGCAAATGTGATTCTGCTTCTTCAGTTTTATTTATACATAGGCACACACAAAAAGAAAAGTATTACTACCAAAGGAAGAAAGTATCCTATGAGTTATAAAAATTAACTTAAGAATGGTATGTACAATGCTTATCATAGAATAAGAATATAGTAAGCATTTAATAACTAGTATTTTACAAATTATCATCCTATTGTACACCTTTAAAAACAATAAGCTTTTTGGTTTTATAATTTATAATAATTTATTTCATCATAAGCTGCTTAGAATGTACTTTATTATTTCCAAATTAATACTTTTTCCTGGACACTTAAATTATCACCATTTTTTTTTGATAACACAAATGTGTGCATCATGTTTTTCTTAAAGTTTTGCATGTTTGCTTGTCCTTTGCCTTCATGACACTTAATAGTTTGTGGATACATATTTATTAACATAGCTTGATGTTTGTTTTCTACACATCATAACTACAGGAAAGGCAGAAACTCATACAATTTGACTATCTTGTTGGAGCCTGGGAGTGTGCTTTGCCACAAGTTAGTAATATATGTGAAGTGAAGGACACACCATAGAACTGAAGATGAATGTGATACGGTAAAGTAAAGCTAAAGGGAAATTACTAAGAAATCTTTAAAAAGGGAAAAAATTTCTCACAGATTCTTGAATTGTATGCAATTGTTGACAGTCCTATGAACTGATCTGTCTTCCTTCTTCCTTTATTTCTCCCCCTCCCTCCCTCCCTCCCTCCCTCCCTCCCTCCCTCCCTCCCCCTCTCCCTCCCTCCCTCCCTTCCATCCTTCCTGCTTTTATTACTATCCATGTATTGTAAAATACCCAATCTGTTGAAACATGCTATTTTATTCCTTGATTTTGGCCAAACTATATCTAATCAATTAGCTGACCAAATCGATATTTCTATTTTTCTTTCCTGAAACATTTTCTTGTAGTCAAATGAACTGATAACAACTTGCCATTCAGCTGCCCATAAATTGGTCATAGTGATAGACAACAAAGAGATTACAATGTTCTGTTTTATTTTTCTTCAGTAGAGGAAAATACCCCAAAACCTTTCTTAGATTCTATGTTAAAAAATTTTTTCCATCAGCGTTGAAGAGATGAGTATGTTAGGGAACTGTCTCTTATATGTTTTTCTTTTTATTTCTAACTTTTCTGTATTTTTCTTTATTTCTTCTTTCTTTCTTGTTGTAGATTTAGTTTATTGTTTATACTATGTTAATTGGATTCTCAAGTTATATGGGAATCTGTGTGTCTATATGTAAGATGTTGTGAGTCCCTGTCTCCAGTTGACTTTAATTGGTAAATAAAGTTCTTGGAGGTCAATGGCTGGACAGGAATACAGAGGTGAGACTTTAGATTTCCTGGGCAAGGAAACCATGGTGGGGGGAGGAGGTTAAAATCATCATTGTCAGGAAAGAAATAAGATATGGGATTGAGAGTTATAGAAGAGAGAGGGGGTAATCGTGTAAGAACTGAAGAAGGGCAGCCCCAGGGGCCCCTCTGTTTGGGTCTGGGGTAGCATAGATAAAATATAGATTTTAGTAAGTAATAACCCAGGGTCATTGGAGGAGAGGAGTTAACAACATGGAAGTTTGGGAGTGGCCCTGCCTGGGACACATTAAAAATAATGCTGCATGCGTGTATCTTTCATTCGGGAATCCAGAACATTTGGCAGGTGGTAAAAACTGTGTGCAGCAGCTGGCAAGGCAATTCGAACAGAATTAAGTAAGTAATGAGACACTCTTGCCCCTAAACTTGTTATATAACTAAGGACAGCATTGAAATCTTGACCTTTGGATCCCCTTGAGCCCACCTCCCCAAAACTGGGATTATAGATGTGTACCACCACACCTGACTTGTGAGGTGCTAGGGTAAAGTCCAGGCTTTTTACATCCCAGGACAGTTGCTGGAGTTACAAGGCAGGATCCACTATGTGTCAGGTCTCCCGTGGGAGATTTATTCAGGGAAGGGGGAGGGGATAAAAAAAACTGATGGGTGGAGGAAAGACAAAAGGGAGGTGGAGAGAAGAGAAATGAGACCTTTTAGTGGGGATGTGGTGTATGCACAGGAAGTCGACATGTGACTTGAAGTAACAGTAGGAATGTATAGCCTCTCGGCAGCTAGTGATGATGTGTCCTGTTGTCACCAGGCTCCTCAGGCTGGCTACAGAGGAGCCTGATTGCTAACAACAGTATTCTATCAGCTAAGCTACAGTTCTAGGCTACTTTTTTTTTTTTTTTAAAGAATAGATTAGATTGACTCAGTCAGCATTGCTATTTTTATCCCCTTGAAGAATCTTTTGACTATGTTGTAACATTTTGCCTAGAAAGGAAGAAATTTCAGAGAACACGTGCACTGTTTTCATTAGGTAGTTACTTTTGTTTCCATTTTAAAAGAGAAAGAGGGAGAATTTTATTGAGATTAAAAATGAAGAGTGTTAGGGTTCTTGTGTCTTGTTTGGTTCTCATTGTGTCAGTGTTAAGAAGCAGTAGGATGCCTAAGACCTAGTAAATGATCTTTAAGTCACTGAGGCCTCTGCTCTTAGAAGAGATGGACTCAGTCTTGAAGTTCTTAAAAGTAGTTCTTAAAAAAATAAAAGAGCAAAGAGTTATTGTAAAATGCTCAATAGCTCTGCGGCTTCCTGTCTCTCCTTGAGGTATCTCCTTTTCATATATGTTTCTGTCATAATGTCATCTGTCATCAGGTCCTCTCTAGATCCAATGTTATACTGTTTAGAATTTCAGACTTAGCAACAGTGAACTAACCTAGGCATAGCAGTTTCTACCTATAATCTAAGCATTTGGGCAACCTGTTATTTAACAATTTTCTTAGATTTGAAATGCCCCATTAGAAGAAGAGAAAGCTAATGAGACCTGGGAGACAAATAAAGATTATGTGTCTGGGAGAACAGAAACTTGAACTATTTTCTATTGTCCCTTCCCTAGAAGTATAGAAAGGAATAAATCATTACCCAAGGAAGAGACCAAGCTGTAGAGTATTCTTGGACTATGAAATGGTTGAACTGCCTGCAAACTACAGAGAGGTGGAAGGCTGCAGCTTTTACATGTTATTCATGTGATGGTATGAATGAGATTTCCAGGGATATAGCTGCTTTTAAGACATCTCTGCTCCTGTAAGTAACCTATAGCTTACACTCCTGATAGTAACCCTAGAGGAAACTATTGCTTCACCAAACTGGAGACTGTGTCAGTGGTTACCTTAGTCTGCTAGGGATTTTCTTTCTTGGGTGAGTATTTGTCTGTTTCATATCACTAGGAAAATTCTCTGACACAGCAAAGCCAACACAGGAGGACTGGGAGTGAACAGTCCCTGGGAGTGGCCAGCTGCTTCTACACCGTAAAACCAGTCCTTCAAATAAAAAAAAATGAAACAGAAATAATAATAATAAAAAACACTGTGAGCTAAGTAAATCTCTTTCCTTTGAAAGTGATCCAGCTCAGATTACTTTTATATTAGGAAAAATCACACTAATATGTTCATAATTCATAATTAAGATAAACTGGGGCAAATGTCCAATACATTGTCGAAGAAATAGTCATTTTGTAAATCAGCTATTAAATTTCATAGTTTTGTTTACATATTAATTACTAAAACTATTGACTATATGAATAATGTGCATGTATATTGGGATATATAATAATATACATTATTTGTACAGAAATTTTAGGGTTCAAAATGGGATGGCAGAAAGAGAGGTAGTCAGAAGAATAATCTTTAGGGTTTGTTAGAAGATTACCAGGATATGAAAATATATTTGTGAACAGCACAAGAAGTTAAAACAGTTGTCTCAGTTACTTTTTTATTGCCATAAACAGACACCATGACCAAGACAAGTTATAAAAAAAGCCTTTCATTGGCAGCTTGCTTACAGTTACAGAGGGTTAGACCATGAGCATCATGGCACAGAGCGTGACAACAGGATGGCAGGTATTCATGGCAGCAGTCTGTGACAACTCAAATCTGGAGGAAAAGAGAAACTGGGCCTGACTCAGGCTTTTAAGATGTCAAAGCCCATTCCCAATGACAAACCTCTAACAAGGCCACAACTTGTAATCCTTCTCTAAGCAGTTTCACTACTAGGGACCAAGGATCCAAATATGCAAGCTTATGGGGGTCATTCTCATTTAAACTCCCAAAATGGTATTTGCATATTCATGAAAAAGGTATTTTGCTGTAGTCTAGATGATACAAATAAAACACTAGCCCCCTATTTACAGTGAGTGTGTCTCTATGGCTTTGCTGATTGGCATGTGTGTTGTTAGGAATATACAGATTTACCTAGCATTAAAACAACAAACAAGTATACTTTCTATGTTAATTCTATGTTAGTGTGCAAAACTACCCAGGGTGATGGACCCTTCCTTTTCTGAAATTATCCCCGTGAAAATCCTGGCCTGTACTTTGAAAGAGCAGGGAAAAATATTTAAGGGGCATCTATTTAAAGGACGTGGTTGGGATCAAGGCTTGCTTTAGTGTAAGACTTTGTTCATGTTTCTCTAGTCTCCCTAACAGAAATACTTCACTAGAGTGAGTGCCTGAGAAAGTTTTCTTATTTCTGATATAAAAAAAAAAATCACTTAAGAAAGTGCCAGGGGATACACGTGCTTGTGAAAGATTGGATTCAAAGTCTTTGTGACCTCACACTGTGTGGAAATATTTTGGTACCTCTAAAATGTTTTGACCTCAGCTGGTTAAATTTTGACAACAACAGTTCATAAATATTTATTGTACAATCTAGGTTTTGTGAGTGTTTGATAAACACCTATGATGGATAGGTCAACAAAGCATGACTCAAAAAGATTTTACGGGACAGTGTTATGATATATTGAATCAGAGCTCTGATTTATAAGGAGTACCTAGAAATGAGTTTACACAATAAAAAAGAAGTTACTGCCTCTAGAGTATATAAAATGCCAGCCCTATTTGTGCTGCAGATGTTTGTGTGACTTTTATTACAGGTACTGGATGGTTTCAGTCTGCTTCATTGGTTATTTTTAGAATCTTTATAATATCCATTTTAAAAATTAATATTCCAAGATGATAGCATGACTATCTGGTATATTATTGTGTAAGAGTACATTGCAAATAGGAACATTTTCTGAGAGTATGCCATTTATAAACTAGTGGTTTATCATCTGAGGAATGCTTCTAGAATAAAATGCCTGATTTCACAAACATTATCCAAACAATTTTTTTTTGTCTTTTACATTCTATCACTATGTGTTACGAACATGATTTGAATAACAGGATCTAGTGCCCTGAGGTTAATAACTCCATCTGCTGCTCGTTTACTTACATGTTTGATGATAATCGTATTTTATAGTATTTTTAACATGTTTTCACATCTATTAGGAGATTCTTTGCTTACATCAGTCAAACAAATAAAAAGCATTTCCCAGTGAGGACAACTTCATTTGGAATATTCCTATGCAAACATTGGCTCAAATATCTGAGTTCAATCTAGGGGCTAGCTTTTCACCTACGGAAAAGACAGATGAGTAGTTTGCCCCAGGTTCCACAGCTTGTAAATGACAGAGTTAATATCGGGACAATGGCTTAAATTTAAAGCCTGGCTTTAATCACAGCCCTAGAATGAACCTGTTTAAAACACAGTTTCCACAGAGTTATGTTTTGCATCATGCAGCCCATTTCTTGAAATAGAATTGATGGTACTGAAGCCACAGGGGCAGCTAAATATTAACTTTTTTCATCATAGTCATCACTTCCTTTTGAGAGGGAGGTGTTGTTGACATTGTCTAGTCTAATGCTACTTCAATCAAATATAAGATAAGGGCTCTAGGAACAAAGTGTTTATTAAAACATATTTTAATTTTTTTCTTAATTTCATGGGGAAACAACCTACCCCCACTCTCACCATTATATTGATTCAGAAGAAAAGATTCCAGATTCCAAACTGTCTTTGAAAAATGCAAAGAAAGACCATGGTTTGCTGGATTAAAAACTAAACAGGACTGCCCAAGAAAACGCAAAGTGAGGGGAGTAGAGCAAGATGCCAAGCAAAGAAGCAGGAAGACGGAGCCATTGCTCATTTCTGAATAGGAAGCACAAAAGCGTATTAAGACCATAAGAAAGCCCTGGGTCAAGGGAATAGACAGAAGGGAATGGACGAGGCATTTAGATCTGTGATAGGAGGTACCATTGATAGATGCAATGAACAAAATTATTAGAATTCCGACTTGTCTTGATCCTGTTATTGAAGTGAAATGAATCCTTACCAAAGCTAAGCATAAGGAAACAAGAACAGTAGAAAACGCTCAGGGATTTTAAAGAAAATACTCAGTAGCTTGCCAACATATCTATTATAAGCCTTGCTTGCTTAGAATGAGGTCTGATATTGAAATTAATAATAGCAACATTGTACATGCTTTATTCAATACTAGAGTATTATATGCTTTAACAAATTTTCTTGTTTTTCTGACTTTGTTGAGCTATCTAAACTTTCTGTCTTAGTTTCCCCTCTTGACACTGTAAATAATAATAGCAAACATTTCAGAAATCTTATTGTAAAGAAGTTAAGTAGGTTAATGTCTAACAGAAGGCTGGTAATATGACCTCATGAGTGAACTAGAATAGAGCCTGTTTGAGGTAGGAATTATTTAAGCTCACATTTCACTGGGGTTTAGCCTCTCATGTTGGGGAAGGTTTGGTGAAGCAGCTTTCCTCAGAGTAGAAAGGAAAATGAGAGAGGGAAGACTGGCAGGAGTTAACGTTCTCTTCTCTTTTTCCCATCTTCATGACACTTGGACTCCCAATCCATTAGATGGTATCAAGAGCTCTCAGGATGGGTCTTTCACCTTTGATTAATCTCTCCCAGAGTCATACCCAAATGAGTTTCACTGATCTAGGTAATTCTATTCCCACTTAAGATGATGTATCATCACTTACAAGGATCTAAGGAAAAGAGGTATTGATATATGCAACATTAAACATTAAATATTCTTGTTATGGTATCCCACATACCTGTTACCCATGGTCAAATTCTCTTCAATTAATTCTGCATCATCTCAAACGAAGTCTTGCAGTCGTTACTCCATCTCCACATATTTTCTAAGATTTTAAACAAGTAAGGCATCAAAAATACCTCAACTAGATATAAAATGTTTAACCAGAGTTTTCAGCTCAATTTAAAATATATGACAAATTGCAAATGACAGTAATAAAATCGTAACACCAAATCCCATTGGGCACAGGGTTGAAGAGTCAACTTATAAAAGTCTGACCTAAAGCAGGATTGTCTCACAAGCATTGCCTGTTGTAAGTGTCCTGGGATGCCTGGCCTCCCTCATTCGTTGCTTGTCCCCTGCAATCCTTAGTACACCTTGAGGTTAACTGTGGCTTTACCTGTTTCAGCATCTCTTAGGGGCTCTCTAGCACTATAGCATAACAGTCATTTTCTCACAATTCCCACAGAGGATAATGCCCATATTCCAAATGCCAGTGTTCTCTACTGACCTCTCCTGCAGTTTAGGTTTTTGTTTGTTTGTTTGTTTTGTTTTTGTTTGTTTTCTGCTTCATTCTTCAAACAGAATCCCATTGTAGATACTTCATACATTGAAACACTTTGACTCTCTTTGAGACAAATATTACCAATACTTCTGATTCTACCCACTTTTGATGTCTTATTCTGTTTTTATCGTTTGGTATTTGTTTTTTATGATGTTTGTTTGCTTGTTTTTGTAAAGGAAAGGGCTTCATCGACCTTTCCCTTAAGAAAGCCCCTGGAAGGCATGCTGGAAAGAAATGCTCCTGAGTGGAAATATTTCCCACTCTCTCATTTTATACAGTGCATCAAAAGTTTTTTCTAGTTGCTTCCATGTTGACCTCTGTACCAGATATTAACCATGAGAAGGGGGTTCTGGAACACGTCTGTCTTCTCAGAGAACACAGTGACCAACGTTGAAAAAAGTGATTTTATATTTTTGTCCTGGGTGCCTTCTTTCTAGGCTGGTCATCATCTAGGATGGTCTGGCTGATTGTCAGTTCTTTGTTAGTAGTTTAAGGGTTTAACAACCTCTCACACTAGAGAGAAATCAGCAAAGTTACTAGTTTTTGAAAAAGAAAGAAAGAAAGAAGAAAAGAAAGAAGGAAAGAAAGCCAATCTAAACAAAATTATCTACGTCATCTCAGCACTTCCCTCAGAATACCTACAGGCAGCCAGAAGAAAGGAACTCTGAGGCAGCAATCACTATACAATAATTCTCTGTTTAGATAAGTTTACGGTGGATGAATGTGTGTGTGTGTGTGTGTGTGTGTGTGTGTGTGTGTGTGTATGTGTGTGTATGTGTGTGTGTGTGTGATGCTGTATGTGAGTCTGTGTGTGAGACTGTGTTTGAGGATGTGTGTATGACTGTGTATTTGAGGATCTGTGTGAGGGTATGTGTGTGAAGGTGTGTATGAGGGTGTGTGTGTGAGGGTATTTTTGAGGCTGTGTGTGAGGCTGTGTGTGTGAGGGTGTGTGTTAGGCTGTGTGTGAGGGTGTGTGTGAGGGTGTGTGTGAGGCTGTGTGTGAGGGTGTGTGTGAGGCTGTGTGTGAGGTAGTGTGGGAGGCTGTGTGGGAGGGTGTGTGTGAGTGTGTGTAAGGGTATGTGTGAGTGTGTGTGTGAGGCT
>JANHMN010000016.1:24887105-24938541 GCA_030674055.1 Rhabdomys pumilio
TGTGTGTAAGGGTATGTGTGAGTGTGTGTGTGAGGCTGTGTGTGAGGCTGTGTGTGAGTGTGTGTGTGAGTGTGTGTGTAAGGGTATGTGTGAGTGTGTGTGTGTGAGGGTGTGTGTGAGACTGTGTGTGAGGCTGTGTGTAAAGCTCTCTCTCTCTCTCTCTCTCTCTGTGTGTGTGTGTGTGTGTGTGTGTGTGTGTGTGTGTGTGTGTGTGAAGGGATGTGTGGAGGAGATATATGGAGACTGTGGAGTAGACAGTTTGAGTTTGGTAATTTTTTCAAGCAAAGTACCAAAAATGATCACTCTATGTGAGTGCCTGACATGCCAGTAATACCTATTACAACAACCTAGCTCTGAACACAGTTGGTTAGTCAGCTTTCCTAGTCTTTCCTCCTTCTTATCCTCTCTCCTTCCACCCCTCCCTCCCTCCTTCCCTTTGTTTCTTAGTTACATTCTTATTACATCAAGAACCACATGTATGCTCCACGATGATGTTATGCTGCACAGTATTTATGTGTAGCATGCAGCTTACATAATATTTTTAAACGTCCTAAGATTCAGAAGAAAAACAAGAATTCAGTTCTTTGTGAGTAGGTTGGGGTTTCTTTTGGTGTCACCTGCTATGTCATCTCTTCAATGGAAGGCTGCAACCCCAGGCCCAGATATTTAGCATTTTCTGTATGTGGACTGAACAATTGCTAGAGATGCCAGGCAGCTCCCTTCTGGAAAATGCACTGACTCTATGACTTATCAGTGCCAATGTTACTAAGTGTCAATGTTACCTCTTCTTTGTCATTGCCCACTTGACTGCGTGCATCTCAGTGCTGAGAACATGAAAGGAGGAGCACTTAGCCATCTTATCTAGGAATTCTCACCACACAAAGTTCACATCTGTTTAAGTTCTCCAAAGTCGGGTATTACACTGACCACAGTGCAACAGAATCACAAAGAATAAAATCGAGTACAAGTTACCCTTCCAGTGGGGCATTCTCTACTGCATTCAGACGAAGCCAGCTCAAGCTGCATGCTCACTTAAAGTCCTTAACAAGCCCCCGTGGCTGATGCAATAGTAAGAAAAAAAATAACCTTCAAAATGTCAACAATTGTGATTTTGAAAATACAAAATGAAATGAATGTAATGTGTGCATAATCGTTGTTCCTCACTGATTTTGCTTCTTCTGTTTGAATTACTGGAAAAAGATCTCGTGTTTTCATTAATGGTGGTCAGTACTTCACCATTGAGCTATTCCTCTAACCTCTGCCCCTCACTAAATGCTTGGAACAAAACTTCCTGTGGAGTCACATTGGGATAAAATTAAAACAAAAACAAATCTGTCAGGGTGTCAGGATTCTCCAGGAATACCCTCTAACAGCAACACTACTCTGGGGCTCTAACCGACTCTAATTTTCAAATCTATCTGGGATGCCACAAAAGGTTTGAGTATGTGTTGTATCACTTAGGAACTAATGAGAGCTGGGTAGTTAATGAGGGAAACAATATCTATTTATTTGATGCCATCTTCCAGGATCTGTTTTAGTAATATTCCACAAATTACAAAAGCTATTTGGGGAATATCCAAACAAAAACCAGCTGAAGACATTTTCAGTCTCACTGAAATAACTGAACTTGAGACATTATACAGCAGATAATAAATGTGAGCTCACTGTGCGTGGCTGTTATTTTGAGCAGTAGGAGACTCAGCCATTGCTGAACTTCTTTTTCCCCTCAAGCCTGTATTCATGTTGCTTGTTTTGAGGGCTCCTGGGTGCTTCTCTGATTACAAGTCAAGAATACAGTTATTGAAACAGTGTTGCAGCCCTATGTTTGGCTTTCAAAGTTCTATATTCCAGGGATATCACAACACTTCTGAAAATACATAAAACATTTTTGTTATGCTTAGCGTGAGCCATGTAATACTTCCATTTGGGGAATTTATTTTGATGGAAATAGCTCATTAGACCAGAAAATGCCTATTTTGTTTTCATTTCATTTTTTTTTTTAAATCTGGGCATGTTTGCATAGCAGGTACAGTTAAAAGCTCAGTGTAGCAAGCCTTTAGCTGTTTTTCCCTGCCTTTCAAAAACAATAACAGAAAGTGTAATTTATATAAAATATGCCATAATTTGCTCAAGTATGAATACATGTAAATTTGCATCCTCTTGTGTTAATTATAGCAGAATTTATAGTAATTTATAATGCATTAGATGGTTATTTTTTGAACTTAGCCAAAGTCAATGGTAACCCAGTCTTGTTTATAGTAATAAAGTAACTACATGAAGACTTGATATTTTTTAATTCTAATCATATAATTGAAAAAATAACACTTAACATTCCTCCAAACATGATGAACTCATTAAAAAGCTTTTTATTTGTTATTTTACAATATTCAAAATAATTATGTTTTGAACAAAACTTTAGCCATTATTTTCTTTACTAGTTCATAAAGTAACAGAAGTAGAGTTGTGTCCAAATCAACTAGAAATCACTGAATTATAGTGGATCCAGGCTCATGTTTAAGAGACATCTCTAGGTGAAAACTTGCATAATGTTGTGCTCAAGATTAATAGTTGGATATTTCTCTTTATATAAAAAAACCTCAACTTTTAAAAAATGCTGTTAAGGATGTTGAATTCTCTGTTCAACAAAAATAGTTGTATTTTAGCAATTTTCTCTTTTCTTTAGGATGCTATTTACTCTGGTGTCAGTATTATCTCTATTTTGGGTTCCCACACACTTGTCCATAGATAACAAAAGATACATTTTACTACTGTCCCATAGTAAAACCATTTGAACATGCAGAACTCTGTGCAACTAGGAAGATCTACAGGTAGAAATACAGTTGCATCTTCTTGTTTCCCTCTAAAAACTTCCCAGCTTTGTGAGTGACTGGTTGAACAATCTGTCTCTCTTGAGACCTTCCTATGAATCAGACCTTTAGCTTATCCTTTAGTCCGTGCTGTCTTCCGATAGAGAGAAGGTTCAGTTGGCTTTTTTGATGGTGGATAATTTTGATAGGGTCTCCATTAAGAAAGAATATTTATACATTCAAATAACATGGCAGAACCACTTTGGTTGTATTCATGTTTATTGAAATGACAAGGCCATACTACATAATAATGTCACTCCCTGGGCCAAGCATATTCAAACCACCACAAAAATTTGACCATGCATACAGATTCTATACACAGTATTGTGATGCATAGGAATTGTTAGGGTTGAAGAGAGCTAAAGCACCGTGAATAACTTGTGCTTGATAAAATACTTTATATGATAGAGTAGTTCCAAGGCATAAACTTTCATGCAGTTATTTGGAGATCAGGGGATTCTGGGTACACTTTTTCAAGTAAGGTCAATCAAGAAATGGGGTATTGAATTCAAGAAAGCAAGTCTTTTTCTGACAACCTTTAGAGCTACTACTATCGACATGAAATATCCTGGAAAAACAAACTAACAAACAAACAAACAAGCTCTTCAACCTTCTTGAGGCCACTGATGTTTCTAGAGTGAGAACAAATGTCCCCTAATTTCAAACATTATGTTAGAAAGGAAGCAAACCAATTTACATAAAATAATGCACAGAAAGTCAATTAGCAGACAGCTCTTTTGCTGAAAGTCAATTTGGCAAATGACCAATTTCCTTAAAGCCAATTTGCTAAAAATCAATTTAGTGAATGACCTATTCTGTAAATTATCGGGAATCCAAATAAGTTTGGGTTATCCTATTGTTCCCACCTTTACCAAGATCCGTTGTTAAGCTACCTTTGCCTCAGGTCAGGCATTGGGTCTAGTGGCAAACATCACACACTTTACCAAACCTTGTTTTCAGGTGTCTTATACCTTCTTGGGTTTATGTCTTCCTTTTTGGAGAAAAGAAAACTGAGCTTTTCATAGGTTGATTAGTGTGGTTATTTAAGTCAGTTAGTTCCCACTGTGTCATATGTACAGTTTTCTCTGGCTGAGGAGAGTCAATGACTACTATTCAGTGTGTGATAGGTGGTGATTTAACCCACTACAGTATCAGAGGAGAATTATGGCAGAAGAAGTTTTTAATAGCTATAGTTTTCCATGTGAACAAGAAAGTAAAAGAAAATAGAATGTAAAATTAATGAAATGCAACATTCAGACTGATTGAATATTCAAAACATTTGCATTTATAATACATTGATAGACATATCTAAACATGGTGGCATAAAAATATCCAGTTCTGCATCTATATGGTAGCAATAGAGCTTTAATATTTGATATATACTGAATCCAAAGACTACTGAGCTTCGAGTCATTGTTTTGATAAAGAATAGGTTGCACTCAGAATTTACTTAAAATCAAGGCCAAAAATGTATTGCAGACATGAAAAAACCTTTGGAAGTTCTAAATTTATTTTATGAACTGTATCAGTCATCCATCAGAAGTAAACTTTTGGAATGAAATAATTGAATGGAAAGAATGAGTTCACTATTTAATTAATCTATTGTCAGAAGGCAATCCTACAACACAAGAGCACTGTTCACTCACATAGAGGAAGTGAAGGTGCATTTCTGCTACAGACAAGCATAGGAAACTGAGGCCACAGTGGTACAGATTTGATGTGATGAGGCATGAGGTCAGGATCAGTCATTGGGTGTCAAATATTTTAAGGTCAGTGTAATGGTTATTCCTGGTTGTCAGCCTGACTATATCTGGAATGAACTACAATCCAGAGTTGGAGGGCTCACCTGTGATCCAGATATTGAGGCTGGAAGACACAAGTTTCTGACCTAGATCTTGGCATGGAGATCTTGAGGAATAGTGTCTTTGAAAAGCTTAGGCCCAGGCAAGATAGTACAAGCCTTTAATACTAGAAAAGTAAGGCAAAAAGATCTGTAAGTTCAAGGTCAGCCTGGGACAAAAGAAGTCCCAGATTAAGTGGGACATACCCATAATCTGGGCCACACCTTCTGCTGGAGACCTACATAAGGACACTGGAAGAAGAAAGCTCCGTTCTTCTTGCATTTATTTACTTGCCAGCACATCTGTTGGAATCTACTTCTACAGAAAACCAGCTGAAACAATTAGCCTTGTGGGACTGAGCAACTACTAGATTCTCGAACTTTCAATTCACAGCTGACCATTGTTCGGGAGTTTGACTACAGACTGTAAGTCATCATAATAAATTCCCTCAATATAGAAAGGCATTCCATATGTTCTGTGACTCTAGAGAACCCTAACTAGTATAGTCAGTTACTCATACACAAGGAGGGAAGGTAGAGATTAAGTAAGGGTCTTTCTTGACTTGACATAGGGTCCTTCTTTCTAAAACTTTCAACCATAAGGCATTTAGAGAAATTTCATTTTCTCCAGTTTTTTTCTTTGGATTTTCAGTGGATATTGTCACAGACAACTATAACACTTTTACTTTCATTTTGTTAGTTGGGAATCCCATATGTTCTTAAGTAACTCAACTAAAGCTAAGAAGAGTTAATGATATGGTTTCATTAAATAAAGTAAAATTTTACTTTTGTCATAAAATTAGAATATAGAAGGAAGCAAGACATCAACTCTTACAATATCTTAAATCCTTGTCAGACATATAATGACATCTTCTGTCTCTTTCACTTATAATTAAAATTTTAATTTAATTTACCTTAAGTTCCAATATTCAAGGGAAAGTTATTAAATTTTACTGTACTTGCAAATTTCCAAATGTATATAAACTTTTTCTAACTTTAGACAAATGTATTTTAATTTTTTTTCAGACTTCTTTGTCCAGATGACTGCTTCCTTAAAATCTTTATGTAGAAGATGTAGCGTATGCTCATAAATGCAGCTGACAATATAGAAATACAGCTGATAGCTTCTATGGCATTTCCTTACATTATTCCCACAACTGTATGTGCCTCATGACTGCACAGATTATTTAAATGCTTTCTCTGTCAAGGCTCCCTCATCCCCTCTTCTTAGTTTTTTTTAAATTTCATTTCAGCTTTCTACTGTAGAACGTGTATTTATTACTTAGACTCATTGCCTTTTTAAAATATGATATTAAGAAAGTTTAATTAAAAATATTAGCTATTGGGTATAAAACTTTCATTATCATGAGTATTTGTGTATACATATACACATATGCACATGCATGTAGAGATCATAGGTGAAATTTTCATGCTGTTTATGGTGGCGCCTTGAAGATAATGGACTGAACCTCTGAACCTGTAAGCCATCCTCATTAAATGTTGTCTTTTATAAGAGTTGCCTTGGTTGTGGTGTCTCTTCACAGCAATGGAAAGCTTAACTAAGACAGAAATTGGTACCAGCAGTAGGGTATTGTGATAGGCCTAACCATGTTTTTGTTTGAAAAGAATGTGGATTTTGCAACTTTAGATTTGAAAAGCAGTGGAATTCTTTAAATGGGGCTAAATGGACTATTCTAATAGGAACACAGGAGACTTTGTTGCTGAGAGTGATTTGAATTGTAGAAGCCTGCCTCGAGAAGTTTGAGAGAAGAATTTCAGTACGTTACCTGGAGATCATTCTTATAATGTTTTTGTAAAGAATGTGGTTGCTTGTTACCCTTATCTAAAGAGTTTCCCTGAGGCAATGGAAAAGAGATTTTGATGAGTTGCATTGAAAAAGGAAGTCTCAGAAAAGCTCAGCATAGACTTTGTCCACTGGTTTATTCTCATGAAGAGTGTTTTGGAAAAGCGTAGAAAGCTTAGAAAGGAAAGCTACAAAATGTGTGATTCATATAATAAAAGGGCACCAAGAAGTACAATGGAACTAAATCAGGTGTTAGAGGAGATGAACAGATTGACGGAGTGATGACTTTGGGGGCAAGATCCCACACAACTAATCCTATTGTTTATATATTGACATTGAGCAAGGAATAGTTATGTCATGTTAGGTGTTATTATTACTTAGTTATCATTTTCATTTGGATTTTTAATCTGGAATGAACTACAATCCAGAAATGGAGGACACAGACATTTGATCTGGATCTTGATGAATAATGGTCAAAAAAAAATGTTAGGCCCAGGCTTAAAGATAATACATACCTTTAATCCCGGGAGACAAGAGGCAAGCAGATCTCTAAGTTCAAGGCCAGGTTTGTACAGAACAAGTTCCAAGAAGAGAAAAGCTTGGTTCCAAGCATGGTGATATATATCATTAATCCCAGCATTCAGGATACAGAGCTATGCAGATCTCTGAGTTTACAGTCAGTCTACAGAGCAAGTTTCGGGACAGCTAAGCTTAGGCAGTGTAGGAGTTCGAAAACAGAAAGCCGGTGATAATATAGTAGAACAAGCAGCTCATATTCCATCGAATAGTAGAACTCATCACCTTTAGCCATGTTGCTCTTGCTGTAAAGTCAAGAGTAGAAGGAATTACAAGAAAAGTTAATGCTGGTTAGGGTGGAGCTAAGAAATTAGAGTGATCAAGAAGACATCAACATCACTGAGGTAAAATGTTTTGGGAAGTGTTTTCTGAGATCATAAAGAAGTTGTGTTCCAGAGATAGCTAAGGTTGTGTGTCATGCTGCAACTGGACATGGTAAAGTGTAAGACTCACTCAGATGGTGCTGCTTTTGCAAACATGAAGGGGTCATAGGGAGCAGCTGAGGCTTGGCATTGTGAGAGACCAAGGAAGGCCGCTGAAGGTGAAGGCGCAGCCTTAGGTGCATGTGATGGCCCAGGACTGAAAGGGTCATGCAAAGAAGTTGAGGTTTGGAATCATGAAGAAAGCCTATTAGAGATTATTTGTTAAATATAATTGCAGTACACCCAGCATGTTGAAGATGCCAACACCATAGGATGACCACTAAGAACAGCAACAATGGAGTAGAGTCAACAAGACTCTGGAGTGCCACAGAGTACAGAGCTGGAGATGTGATCCAACCAAGCCCTTTGGAGGAGCCCAGATGGTCATGTGTAGACCCCAGACATTGGAGCAAGAACCTGTAACATTGCAGTTGCCTTTGGAACCCCAAGATGTTTGAAATACCAGAGCCATAGGGATACCTAGTTAGGAAAGCCCTAATGGAGCATGAAACCAACCAAAGAGAATTGTGCTACAGTTAACAAAACAGAATGGTGACGGAGATCTGAAGAGTGCTTTGACATCAGACATGGAGCTGCAAGATTGGAGTTTGCCCAGCTGGCTTTTAGTCTTGCTTTGGCCCAGTATTTTGTCACTATGAGGTTTTTGATGGTAATTTATATTGTATGATGTTGAAGGTATGTAAATTTTTGATTTTGATTTTCTGGGGGATTGCAGTTAAGTGACTGGATGAATCTCAAAAGAGTTTTTGAACTGTGGACTTCTAACATTGGTAAGACTGTTATAGATTATGGGGACTTTTGAAGTTGTACTAAATGTATTTTGCATTATGCTATGGCTAGGTATTGCCGCCATAGGCTCAAGTGTGTAAACAAGCCTATGAGGGTCAGGAAGTAGAATGTGGTGGCTTGAATATTCTTGGCTCAGGGAATGGCACTATTAGGAGGTGTGGCCTAGTTGGGGTAAGTGTGGCCTTGTTAGAGGAAGTGTGACACTATGGGTATGGGCTGTGAGACCCTCCTTCTAGATGACTAGAAGACAGTTTCTTCTTCTGGCTTCCTTGAATCAAGATGTAGAACTCTCAATTCCTTCTCCAGCATTATGCCTGGACACAGGACAGAACCTCTGAACTTGTAAGCCAGTTCCAATTAAAAGTTGTACTTTTTAAAAGTTGCCTTGATCATGGTGTCTCTTCACAGCAATGGAAACCCTAATTAAGGTTCATGTGGCATTTACTTTTTTATTGAGGCAAGGTTTTCAATTGGTCTAGGACTGGGCAAATAGGCTAGAATGACTATAGAAAGTTCCATGATTTTCCTGCTCCTCAGGGCTGGGATTCCAAGTACATACCACTACAGTCAGCTTTTAAAAGTTAGTTTTATGGTTGGAACTCCTGTCCTCATGCTTATAAAGCTATCACTTTAGATACTGAGTTGTTTCCCTGGCACTCATGCAAAGTCTTTTTGATAATATTCCATGTCTCTAGAGTCCATAATGAATATCCAATATGTTTTGTTGTTTATCTAAACATTGTTAGAATTGTTAATTTTGTCAGGGACATGGCATGAAAGCTTCTATCCAACTCTGTTCCTGACAGATTAGTCAAAGCTTTTTTTTTTCCTTGCAGTAGAATTGAAAAATGTGGAATCTATAAAATCCTAGCCATGGGGCAAGAGAGATGACTTATCAGTTAAAGACAGTGGCTGCTCTTACAGGGGACTCAGGTTCACCTACATGACACTTCTCTATCATCTGTAATTCTAGACTATATATATGCCCAACAAGATATCTCAGATTTCTTCCTTACTGTCTAAGCAAGGCATATTTTATAAATACTTATTTACTGTCTTTTTCTAATGACCTCTTAAACTAGAATGTGGAGATGTTCTGGTGGCATACTCTAAATAGTGACTGTCTAGTCAATGGTTATACCACTCAAACTTTGACTGTGCCTGCTCAGTTACTCAACACAGTGACTACCATGGCTTATTAACACATTTTGACAAATTGTTGACGTTATTCAAGTTTCTTATATTTGAAAATGTCATGGATTTAGAAGTAATATTTAATAATTTCAATTTGCATTTTCTCTAGTAATAATTCAGATGTAATGTCTCTTCAAACACTCATCTGTCTGGGTTCCCTTGTCTTTCACTCTTTTTTTTGTTTTAGTAGGTTTCCTCCTTTTTTGTTTGGCTTGTTAAAGAGGTATTTTTTCAGATTATAGAAATTAGTCTCTAATTTATTGTTTTTGTTTTAATAAATGTAATATCTTCCTTAACTGTGATTTGTTTACTCTTTGTTAACAATGAAAGACATCTATCTGCGACTCCGATTTAGCCTTTTCTTTAATGTTTTGGGTCTTGATTCACGCATGAGTCAGTATGCACTCCAGAGTCAGAAACATTGCCACCTACAATTTCTTTTATTAGTTTTCTATCTTTTTCCATTAAATTTTCACATGAAATTTTTATTGGAATCCTCAGAATCGGTGGTTTGAAAAGCATACATGAGATGGTAAATCAAGTTCAAAATTCGGCCAAAAAGTAGGCTATGGGAATGCTCCAGTTTTTCAGGTTTAGCTAGATTTTAGACTTAGGAGTCAAAACTGTGCATGTTTGAGAGACACTTTAAAATATCACTACATACTTCAAACTCGGAAAATACTGTGCGTTTGTCATTCTTGGTATGTTTCTGTACCAAGAGCTGGGAAGCAGAAGATGGTACCTGATGCATCCCAACAAGCATGCTCTGGGCAGGGAGGTAAATAGCTGTATTTGTTGGGATGATATAAATCTCAAACTATACTAGAAATTTAAGTGACTTCATTGTGAAGTGAATAACACTTGGTTTTGGAACGTTTTCCATTCCTTCCTATCCTTCTTTCACTGAGTGCTCAAAGACCTACAGAGCTACTGTTTGAGCGTTGACTTTGTGGCTTCATGGAAACTCTACTTTTTTTTTTTTTTTTTGCACTTTTGTTGTCTCCTTAGATTCTTAAATTAACCTAATTTGTAAATTGAGCTCTATTAGGCTTCATTTATTTTTTATTGCCTCAAATTTGTGTCAAAAAACTCCGAGGATACAGTCCCAGAGGAAACAGCCTATTTCCCAATTTTAGATACTAATTCACCACTAAGTTTCATGGGTTTTAATTTGGTATTTTATTTATCTTTTGATTCTGTAACTCACCTTGGCAGGGAGTCCTACAAAGAATGTTATACTGTATTCTGAAGACAAATACATGTATGGAAAATGTTTGTCCTTGGTCTGACCATTGGCTTCTGGAGAGCATGACTCCTTTACGCACTTGCCATTCTTGACATAGTCAGGTAGAGTAATAGGAGTACTGTTATAGTAACCTGCTACACCAGCTGTGAGATCACCATTAATCTGCAGTCTCTTTCCAGCTTTGAGGAAGAAACTCTGTAACTGCTCCTCAGCACAGGGTGGCTAGCATCCAGACTGGCTCAGGCAGGTGGCCTCTTTACTTGACCTCTTGTTTGTCTATTTTATTTATTTATTTATTTATTTATTTATCTCTTGCAAGCACAGATGCATGCTCATATGTGAGAATACTGTTCAATGGACATGTCAGGATGAAAAGCAACTCTTGAACATTCATTATGATTCTTTAAATTTCTTTAACATAGTAAATAACCATGTCACTCAAAAATATTTTCTGATACTTACTTGGGTTTTTTTTTTTTCCAATAAGTTTGCAGTTAGCAGTATTTTTGTAAAAACTGTTTTCAATCTTATAACATATTTTATTTTTAAATACACACATTATAAAACTCCCCTGCCATGGTTGATGCCATAAGTAGCTTATATAATTGGAGGGTGTAGAAAGGCCGTTTTGTTCATAAATATTTCACTAGCTTGTTATGAAACTTAAAATTCCTCCTGAGGAGGCATTTCTTCTGTTAACACATTCTTTCCAGCCCAATTCATGTGTACAAATTGTCTTACAAGACAACCATTTTATTACAGCACTGCTATAAGAGAACCCTGCAGTGAGCTAAAGCCTCAGTTGACAGGATGAGGTTCCTTCTCCTCAAGGGTGTGCAGTTTGTTGGAAAATCCAGAATACCTATGTGGACAGTATAATAACAGCATGCAAGAGCATCTACACACATCGTCACGTTTATATCTGAGATGTCTTGGTAAGTCTTACATTTTTAGGATGTGAAAAAAAAAATCTTCAAAAACTGATTTTAAGAAGTGTTTATGGATAATTGAACACTACAGTGTGATCTTGAAGGAACATAGGGCTTGGGGAAAATGAGATATTATAGAATACCCTATCTTGACATGGTGGCAGACATCTGCAAACCAGGAAGTCTAGAGTTTGATTAGTCCAGGGTATGTAATGTGACTGAGTTTCAAGAAGTATCACAGAAAGAGACAGAGACAGAGAGAGAGAGAGAGAGAGAGAGGGAGAGGGAGAGGGAGAGGGAGAGGGAGAGGGAGAGGGAGAGGGAGAGGGAGAGGGAGAGGGGAGGGGAGGCGAGGGGAGGGGAGGGGAGAAAGAAAGAGAGAAAGAGCACACATACACACACAGAGAGACAGAGACAGAGACATAGAGACTGCAGTAGGGACAGAAACATGAATCATATGTTCTGGAAACAAAGAACAGACTGGCTACTAGAGTAAGTGTGGTAGTCTGAGGTTGCCATAGTGAGAGAATGTCTAAGACAAGCCCTGTGTGACAAGGGCAAATAAGTGGATTGTGCCTGTCATCTACTTTAAATCTAGCATATAAAATGTCTGATTTCTAAAAATACACAGGAGTCAAAGACTCATTCTGTTCATTGTTTGAACCTTAAAAGAACTAACAAATGCTGTGTCCAGATGACAGCCAGAGAACTTCCTAAACAATACTGTGAACTCATACAATCTGGTTTTGATTCTACCTCATTTTTTAACTCTATTTTTCTATTTCCTTTCCTTTGCTACTTCTACTTTGCTTTATAGTGGGAATGAATGATATGAATGACGGGCATGTACCCACTTGTCTGGCCATTCTTGAAGATTTCATCCGGAGCTTTGAGGAAACAGAGAAGGCCCTATGCTGCATCTTCGCTGTCACTGGATACTCCTGGACTGAATCCCCTTTCTCTGTTTCTGGTGTCCCCAT
Source organism: Rhabdomys pumilio (assembly GCA_030674055.1). Classification (NCBI taxonomy): domain Eukaryota; kingdom Metazoa; phylum Chordata; class Mammalia; order Rodentia; family Muridae; genus Rhabdomys; species Rhabdomys pumilio. The sequence goes on from JANHMN010000016.1 coordinate 24,899,774, forward strand.
AGCTCCCCTAGCTTCATCTTGCTTGCAGTTTCTTTCCATTACCCTTCCCTCCTGAACACTTCAATGGCCACTGGAATTTTGCCTCTTTGCATCCTCCAATTACTCATAAAAAGCTTTTCTTTTTCCCTTGTGGTCCTAGAAACTGACCAGTTCCTGCAGGTAGAATTTTCATAAGCTACAATTTTCTCTACCACCACAAATGCCTATTTGGAGCTGCAATGTCTTCACTTTCTGTGCCCCATAGATCATCATCCCTGGGAAAAATTACAATGTTTTTGTCCTTTGAAGTTTTCCGTTTGGTTACCAAGTAGTGGACTCACTGTGGTCAGGCAGTTACAGTGCACTTAGCGTTCTTCAAACCCAACTCCTAGTGACACTCAGGGCACTAGGTGTTTTCATTACTGTTTAGTAAAAAACTTTTGCACACTTCCTTCTTACCTTCCTTCTAGCAACCTTGGTACACAGTTTGTTTCAGGAGCTTCTATGCTTTCACCTTGGACATTGCAGTCACTTGTAATAATTTTTTTCTTTAATATAGTGAAACATTCTATTCTGTTATTTTTTTCCTAATCTTTTATCAAATTACCAAACTTCAAACTCACCTTGACCTTAGCTTTCCTTGACCGTCACTTTCTCTTTTCTGTTCTACTTCTTCCCACGTGTAAACCTGAAATTCTATTTTTTTCTCCACCCCACTGGGTTGCTGTCATCCAGCACTTTAACCACACTGCATCACATCCTCAGAAATCTGAAGGCGCAGTCCTTCGGTGTCAACCACCAAGTAGCATCCTAATTCAGATCAGTCAAGCTATGAGATTTCTTCAGTCTTGTATCAAATCACAGAAGGTTGGAAATACACACATCTTGTGTTTGCTATTTGGTTCGAACTGAAGATAGGCTCTGCCTTCCCAACAGAGACTAAGAGATGGGTGATGATTGGATTTCTGGAGCAGACTTCCATTTCAATGGCATGGAGGAAACATAAATAATTAGAGATTAGAGACGTTTGTTTTTTTCCTTTGAAGTGGGTATTGTAAAGAAATCATGAGTCAGAAATAAATCGGCTAAGTACTCAGTCAAGTTTTAGGCTGTTAGCTCCCTAATCTGACAATAATTTGGCTTCACTCAAAAATGGAAATGTTTCTCTAAAGGCCTCTAAGTATTTTCATATCATGCATATCATGTAAAATCTCAGTGGAGTTGAGTTCAGTCTTACTTCCTTGTTGCCACACTGTTGAAGTAACTTCCTCTATGCTAGTTTTAGCAGCGTCCTGGAAGAACTTCGTACTTATGCTGCTCACTTATAAGAGCATTAATAAAACACACAACACAATACAGATATTCTTCTTGGTTCTTTTCATCTCACTTTCTGAAAGGAATATCCAAGGTATGTTAATTGCATACTGGAGAACATAAATCATTAAAGGTTTTACACCCAGTGCATGGTGTGTTGATTTGTTTACAATTCCTTAAACAGATCCTGGCAAAGCTTTGCAGTTTGGCAAATGTTGCTCTTTATTTTCTGGAAAGTATAGATTATTTTCTGTACAACATTTTCTTTGCATAGGAGAAAAGACAGCATTGTTTTCCATGCTGATTGTGTCGTGAGTTATTTTATGACATGGTTTCATTTGTCTCTCTAAGAGCAGAATATTGAGAAGCCTGAATATAAGGAGAGGCCATTCATCCCACCAAGCATTTTCCCTTTCAATGCACCCCAGAGAACATTTAATTGCTTCTTGAATGACCCCCAAGGTCTTCCTCGAGTGAGCTTGTTGTCTTCTTTGTGGAGAAGACCATCCCCATTTCATTCGAACTCATTGTGACTTAATTATAGGATACATATAATAAATTGGAGGCAATCAGTAATCCTTAATCAAACAGGGTAAATTTGTTTCACATGCAAGACACAATGGACCCTTGTGAAATAGATGGCACACTTTCATTTACTGCACGATACCCAGATTAATTAACTCACCTGAAAGCTGTGGTTCCAATTTCCCAACTGCAAGTCAAGTCTATCTTATGGTTGCCTCTCTTTCCAACCTTTCCTATCATTCTATGAAATAGACCTTTAATAGACATTTGCATTCAAAGATTATAATTTCTTCGTATATATATTAAGTTGTCTTTACAGAAAACAAAACGTTTATTCATCTAATACCAGCATGGGATGCACATACGTCATGTTCTATTGTTTATTACATATGTATATACACACCTGTGCATGCATATATATGTGTATGTGTATGTGTATGTGTATGTGTATGTGTATGTGTATGTGTATGTGTATATGTATATATGCCCTGCACAATAATTCATATTCATTGGAGAAAAGGAAAGAGTTTCTTTTCCTCCATTATGGGTCTCTTATGAGTCTGAGATCACTAGTATGTTTTCCAAATTTCTTAATTTCTACAAACCTCCAGCAGTGCCTAATCACTTTCTAGAGCAGAGCTTTTCAGCTGTTTGGTTTCTGCTGTCTGTTTTCTTTGAAAATTAATGTGAGAGATTTAATTGATTTATATTCATTTATCTTGCAGAAAGTTGAGGATTTTTTTTTATTAAATTTAAGTGCCTGTTTAGTGCCTCTCATTGTGTATCTTGATTACTTTTTGTGACTCGATCTAACATTTAATAACTATTAGTTTACTTTTGAAGAGTTCTTAACCAGGAAACAAGAGTTCTTACAGCTACATAGATAATTAACTTGAAGCTTGTCTGTCTCCTGAGAGACATCAAATATGTAAATGAGGAACTTAAGCCTTAATAAGACATGGTAAGGAAATCACTAAAGTTTTATCACATGAAAGCCAAATCCACAGTTTAAAAAAAATATCAATATGCTTTGAAGAACTAATATATGCTTCCTGCTTAGGATTTGTAAAATGCATGTGCACTAAATTCCTTTTCAAAGCTTCAGGAGCTAGGCAGATCTGTTAACAAAAAGCTGAAAGTAGGAAGGAAAAAAAAACAACAAACCGAGAACAGAAGCCACTTTTAGATGCTCTACAATGCCCACCGTATTATTGAACTTCACAAATATTTAATCGCCCTACATAAATTTTCTCTTCTATTTTACAAATTTCTCATATGTAGTACCTAATATCTTTCAACCTTTTAATCATACTGCTTTTCAGAGCTAGTCAAAAGTTGATATCTTTTGTCTGTTTTTATTATTAAAGACATAAAGAGGGAAGAGTTGTTCATGTTTAATGTTTTAAACTTGATTAACTAAAATCACTTCCTTTTTCTGTACACGCTTATATTACATGATATACCTACAAGAATAATAAGAAAAAAGTGGGGTTTCTGCGCTGGATTTTTTAATGGGTAGAGAAAATATTTTCTTATTACTAAAAGTTTAAATCACCAAAATCACCCACACATACTATGTATAATATATAACACTATATATTATACATCTAGTGTGTATAAGTGTCATAGACATACAGAAACACACAGAAACACACATACACACACACACACATATATAATGGACATATTTTCTTTTCTTGAGATGCAGCAAAGCTAGTGAATGGAATTCATGAAAGTAACAATCTATTTGGCGGTTCTCAAGATTATTATATTTTAAATAGTAAATTAACTTTTGCATGTTTTTTCTATGAAGTATCTTAATTAAGACAATTTTTTTGCTTCTCTGTGGACTGTACCCCTGGAATGAAATACACTCTTATTCTTTGGTGAAACATTCAGTTAGGTATATAGGTGGAATATGTGTTGCCCAGAATTGTCAGCAGGAAACAATATTCATCACATAGCCTAGACTAGAACCTGCTTTCATGTGATGGTGACATTTACTTTGTGAGTTCCCTAGGGCCACAGTGCAGTGGCCTTTCTCTCTTCAATGCTGGGTCCAGTCATCCAGGTCTAACATGGGCTACAATCAGAATTAGTCTTGAATGTGCAGCCTTTCTTTAAAGACATGTCTTGATGGTTGTACAAACATGCTAAATACTACATGGGCAGAAAAAAGAGGTCATCTATGGGCTTGGTCTGATTCTGAAGCCACAATTTAGTGAGTGCTTCCTTATCAATGGTGAAATGACCCATTGAGAAAGGCAATACAGAGAAAGGCAATTCAGAGAAAGGCAATACAGAGAAAGGCAACTCAGAGAAAGGCTCACAATCATTCTTTCCTGTGATAGTAATGCCTCTGTTCCCTGTTGCTCATCCTGTGGCTTTCTTAGGATTTCTCTACACCTCAGTGTTTCTTACTCGCTCCAAGGATTAAATACAGGATTCTATTCATAATACCAGAATAATTCTTAAGGACAATTACATCTTTTAAGATTGTGTCAAGCATCTCATGTACATGGCATCCTGAGCAGTGCTGTAGCACCCCTGGGCCATTGGCTGGTTGTCACTGAGACCTATTCTTCCAATCTATGCAGGGAAGGTAGAAGATGTTTCTCTCCGAAGACCTTTTCAGCTTCAAGAGGAGATGGGAAAATAAAGTTCAAGTTACACATATTCACAGATTTACAGCACTGATCAGCTTGCCTCTTGACATCCAACCTCTCTCTAGCACTTTTAGATCTCAGTATTATAATAGAAGCACAAGCAGCAGCTGACAACTATGTAGCCCTTGTCCATTCACAAAGTTTGGAGGATTCATGGTCTCCAGTGATCCGTATTTCATCTTCTGTTCTCATCCTCATCTACCTAATTAGTTATGTCTCCTTACAGTAAAGTGAACCAGGTCATCCTAACAACAGCAACAGCTACAGCGAACAACAACTACAACCACAATAACAAAACCCACAATAGTGTTTTCTTAGAGCAGAGGGACCTACATGACTCTGGATAGGCAGTTCAGTGAGGTGAGATCATAAAAAGGTTGGCCATCCATTTGTGTGTTGATTTATAACACAGACAGATCATCTGATTCTTCCCTTGAATTCAAGCATCAGAGCTGAAGGCATGGTGCGTTCACTCATTTCTATAAAGTAGGAAGATATTAAGGAAAATAAAGGAACTTTTGACTGTCTGTATTTGTCTGTTTGAGACAGTCTCTTATCATGCATCTCTGTTTGTCGTGGAACTCAGAGATTCCCTGGAATCTACCTCCTGAGTGCTGAGATTATAAACCAGGTACACATGGAATTGGGTTACAGGCTATTAAAGCTGCTGGTGTAAGGGATACGAAATGAATTACAATCCTCTGGAACAGTAACAAGAGCCCCTAACCAAAGAGCCGACTTACCACGCCTGGATTTTAATTTTATTTTTGTACTAAACATCCAAGATATTTTGTAACCATCCCTCCCCTTCTCTCTCCTTTCTCTTTCCTTCCCTCCTCCCTTTCTTTCCCTTCCTTTTCTCCCACCATCCCTCCTCCTCCCCGCTCCCTGTTTCTGACAGAGCCTTAGCTAGCCTCCTGCCTCAGCCTCCTATGTGCTACTATTATGAGCATGTGCTTCTAGTAGCTAAGGCTCTTCTTCTAAATAACTGCTTTAAAGGAAATCTTGTGATTGAGAAGACATAGATTTTAGAATAGTTCTGGACAAGTTTCAATTTGTTGAGTCCAATGAACTGTTTATAATTGCTGGCACAAGAACAATTAGTCAATAAAAGGTTTCTCCATTTTTATGAAAAATTATAGTTCATTGGTTAGTCTCAGTCTCCTGCCATATATTTCTTGCTTAACACAATCGTTTGCAAAGCTTGTATTTTGATAAATAGAAAAATGAAATATGTTTTGCCAATGCATTTAATATAATCAAGCTTAATTACAAAACGGTAAGGGCAACTATTCATAGGGTTAGAGATTATTTCTTGCCTAAAAGAGTGATTATTTCAAATTTAATAGATTGTGAAAACATTTAAAACTCATTGAAATTTGTTTGGCAAATATTTATGCATTGTTATAGTAACCAAATTAATTATCAACAACACCTTTATTTCAGGATCCTAAAAATTAAATAACAAACAGGAACTTAGTAATTAATCAAATGCTGAACCCACTTTTTATTTTATTTTGTTACTGAAAGTCAAGAGGGCATTACACAGGGATAGAGATGAGATCCCATTTCTTCAGGTTGATTTCTTATATATGTTTTCCTTATAATCTCAATATCGCATATTGGTGGAATAATATTTCTTAGTGCACAATGATTCAAACTAGGGATTTATTTAATAAACTTGATTTTAAGCTTGCTTGTGTACAAACACTCTCTTTGATTTGATTTTTTTTTCCTGACACAATCCCCAAAGAAGCATATAAGAAAAGTGTAATTGTAGTTTTGTCCTTTATAAAATAGGACAAATAAATGTCAAAATCAAACGGTGGTATCCCCCAAGGGAAAACACACTTCAGTGATGAAATACACTTCCAATTGCCAATCCTCTGAACATCCAGGTGAGACTGCCTCAGGACCTAATCAAATGCTATTTATTTGCATATAATAAAAATTCTGCTATTAGATTTTTAGAAAGTCTGAAGAAAAAAATGTGTAGTTTTGAAATGATGAATTACGAAAATATATGTGCACCAGCTCACATACAACAGCTAATAATCAGGACAGTTTGACTGGACCCACTTGTAATACTCACATCTGCTTTCACTGCTGATGGGTTAATTGCCAGTTTAATTCTTTGCTTCATAAACCCCCTCAGAACTGGCACGCTGTTATTTCCTATGCTCCTTGAAAATGCTGTGATATTGATAAAATGTCATCCTCCTTCTTGGGAATGACGATAACAATCAACTTTGCAGGATGATCATTAAGGTATCTGTGAAAAGGTAGCAGTCTGAGGACACAGTTTTGTGTTGTAACTGCTTGTACAAACTCTTAGAGCAAAGGCAAGACTCTCTTATCAGGATACCTTTGGTCCAGATAACTTGAAAGGCTATATTTTAAGTTGTATCATTTATCTACAAAGAAAACTCTTTAAACTCTAAAACTCTGGTTATTTTGATTTTCGGTTAGTTTAGCAGACAGGAAAATAGTGTTGCAATATTCTCTGAGAAACTCTACGGTCAAATGAAGCATTTTAAATTCTCATCATATAAAAACATACAAAATGTCACACACACACACACACAAACACACACAGACTACGTGAGAAGTTCAGAATGGCTTCTGGTAATAATAAAAAATTACGTGGGCATTTACTATGCTGCATTCTCATTTCTTATTGTCTTAAATACTTACCTCCAAATAAAACTCCACAAGTCTGCCTCCATAAAATTAAAATTTTATGCTTAAATGGTAAGGGAGTATGCTTGAGTTCCAATTATCTAGCCTCATATTAATTGTTAATTTTCATTACATTTGGCATGGGGACACAGCACATATAAGTATGTCTCATGCAGTTGCAATAAACATTATTTTTAGGCACAAAATAAATGAAAACCGGTGATTGTCTCTTTGAAATCCCCAAGGACAGAAGAAAGAAGGACTAACTGAAGCATGCGAAACTGACGGAAGCTGCACGTTTGTTGTCTGCGTTTAAATGAGAGAAGCTCCTAGGGGATGCTCTGAGTTTCTGGTATTGGAGTTTTGGAAAGAGCAGTTTTGTTCTCTTTCGCTAGTGACATCCTACCTGGAGGGAGAGGAACAGCCAGCGTTTAGAAATGTGTCAGTAGACTTGCATGTAACGAAGCTGATCTTTGCAGTAATGAAAGTGTTCTATACTTCAGATAGTGGCTTCTGAAGTAATGATGCTAAAGAATATGACCCTGTGTGAATGCAAAAATAGTAATCGCAACACCACCAAGACTTTGTTCTGTTACCTAATAACAAGATCCCAATGACAGCTGATTTATTGTCATTTGATGCTATCTTGAGATTGCTCGCTGCTAGTTAAAAGAAGCGGGATTTATATATCTGGGAAATGAAAGTTCCATCTTTCAATTTGAGAGAGAGAGGGTGGAATATGCCAAGAGATACTAATTCTTACACTATGGTATTCCCAGGCAAAATTTTCTACTCAAGGGGCTGACAATTCACCATGACACACTAGAGTCCCAATGGAGAGCAACCATGTCTATGTCTTCTTCCCGTTGCCTGGGTCTACATGGGGCCAGTAATTATCAGAGGCCTAGCATCAATGTGGTTGGATGTGTGAATAAAGTACACATCTGCTACTGAGGGTTTCTCTCTGAGACCATATTTCTATTTACATGATGGAAACTATATTTTTATTTACTCATGAACTGAGCACATGTGGATACAAAGATTTCTTATGACAAGTGCCCAGACCCACAGGTAGATATGCCTGTTCCATGTGATCAGAGATGCTATAGAGTAAATGAGATCACTTTTTTTTTCATAGAAAATTATCTAACTATTTTCTTGACTTAGATAAGCCCTGTTCTGGAAATCAGAATATACACGTGTTTGTACTGTTTTATTTTCTCTTCTGTGTTTCCATTTTAGAGGGAATCTGACTTTTCTTTAGTGACAATATTGGTAAGGTTCTCTTTGGGATCTCTGTCTTAATCCATCTGGCTGGGGATGAAATTGTTTACTATTGCCTAGAGCAAGAATTTGGAAGTCATGGTGACTGATTTTTGCAATGCACACTGTGACAGAACAGGGAGATGTTCCATTTCAACCACTGCATCCTTGCTAAGTTCTTGCTAGAGCCAAACTCCAATACACTAGAAGGGCTGTAGACATGGAGCAATTCCAATCTTATTAAATGCTGAGTAGAGCTATATATAAGATTTGGTGAAGGAACATGAGTCTAACGCCTCATTTTATTGTAATATGACACAGAACAACAAAAGGTTTTTAACCCCACTGCAATAACATGAGGTTTAATGATGCTGGTGCACCAGGGCTCCCTTTCATTGTAGGCAAGAGAACCCCGAGTTGAGGTTAAGAGTAGTTTTTATACAGTTTAAGGGGTGTACTACAGAAACAGTGACTAGGCACAATATGATTGGCACAACAGTGTGACTTTTAAACTGATTGGTCTTTAGGAAATGAGGTAGCAAGGACTTTCCCTGTCTGTAAGTGTCAAGGGTTGGTCTGTCTACATGCTCTGGGCCTTTCTCGACTGCAGGTGGATTCCCTCCCTTGTGGTCTGAGGAATGTTAATCCACAAATTTAATCAGATGATTAAAAATGTAGGTGCCACTAGGTATATGGGGCCGCTGTCTTTGAAATGGACTAAACGTCTCCAGTTTATGAAAGGACCTCTCATGTTAGCTTTTGGGGAACATGAGGCTTACCCTCAAGGGCTAGTCCAGGCTTTCCCACCAGGAGTGAGATCATGGTCTAGATCACGAGTACCTCAGGTGGAATCATGTTGGTTAGCTATAGTTTGTCTCTGAATTTTGAGTGTGCCAGACTGTCTAATTGGGCGATGGTTCCTCTAGAGCTGGTTTTACATGAAAGGCATGGATCAAAGCTGATATTCTATCAACCTTCACAGCGGTGGGAGTGGTCAGTGACATTAGGAATGGTCCCTTTCAGCTGGATGTAGACCATGTCTCCAACCTGGAAATCATGGGATGTTTCCGGGGGTCCCCAGTTAGTAGGCATGAGCCAACAGGGTCCACACTTCTTTCTGCACCACCTGAAGTCTTTTTAACCTAGCATACAAATTACTGTTACTATGACAAGTAAGTCTAGTCACTACTCCTAAGGTGGTCAGAGGAGCCCCATATAGAATCTCAAAAGGAGTTAGGTTAAACCTTGAAGGGGTGTTTCTAACCTTCAAAAGAGCCAGAGGAAGGAGCACCACCCAGTCTGTACCAACAGTCTCCATGAACAATTTAGTCAAGGTCTCTTTTATGCTTCTATTTATTTTTTTTAACTGATCTGAACTTTGGGGTCTATAAATGCAAAGAAGTTTCTAATCAAACCATCTCAAGCTTCTTTACTCATGGGATACTAACAGACTGTTACTGGGGTGGATAAGGCTTTCAGTTCTACATGGACTGCTGGCTGGTTTTTAGCCTCACCCAAGACTGCAGTTTCTGCTCATGTCTGAAGAAACTGATTAAGCTAACAGTCCATATCTCCAGAATTTTCTTTTGGGTGGTCAAAGAGGTGATATTTATCCTTGAGGTTTACAGACAACACATGTAATACATTTCCTTGTCTGACTTTTACTTGGGGGCCCTCTGGAAGGAAGTGAATCTAGGCTTTAATCTTTGCAAGCAGGTCCCTGTCCAGGAGAGGATAGGGGCATTCTTGAATGACTAAAAATGAGTGGGACACCCAGCCCATGCCGAGGTCTACTGTCTTTCGGGTGGTCTATGAATATTGTTTATTACCAGTAGCTCTCTGGACCCATGGCCTCTTACCAGACAATAAGCTCGTGGTTCGTGAAAGGACTGAATGTTGGACCCCAGTATCCACCAGAAACTGGGTGGGCTTCTCCTCTACTCTCAGGGTTACCCTGGACTTGGGAAGGAGGTCTAAGCCCTGTCCTCCCTAGTCACTGTTTCTACCCATGGCCAGTATTTTGTGGCCTGGGGCTTCTTCTTGGGCTCAGCAGGGTTCATCCTCCCTTTTCCTCAGGCATTTTCTTGTCCAGTGTTCTTTTTCTTTGCAATAGGCACACTGATCCTTATCTAAAGGCCTTTTCTAGTTGCCCAGTACTCTGTTGCCTGGCCTTCGACTCTCTCTAACTACTGTGGCCAAAATTCTAGTCAAGTTTTCTTCCTGTCTTTTTTTTCAGTTCCCTAGCTTCCTGCTCTGTCTACTTTCTTCTTTTTTTCCCTCAGTCTCTCTGTTATAGAACATCTTTTCAGCTACCTGCACCAGATCTCTCAAAGACTTATTCTATAATCCATCTAACTTCTATAGCTTTTTCTTAATATCACTGGCAGATTGGTCAACAAAGCTTATTATCACTATTGCTTTATGTTTATCAGACGTAGGGTCATAGGGCATGAATCAGCAAAACGCCTCCATCAGCCATTTTAGGAAGGCTGAAGGGTATTCAGTAGGCCCTTGGACCATTTCTCTTACCCTAGCCAAATTAGTGGGCTCCATGCACCTCCCCAGAGACCTGCCATTAGAGTCTAGTGGTAGGCCTTCAGGTGCTCCCTACCAACAGGCATCTTGAAATCTCAATCAGATCTGGTCAGCGGGAACTTAGAGTCTATCTCAATGGTGAGTTTAGAAGCAGTGGGCGAGGGGCCTGCCCTGCCATGTGACTTCTGTTCTACCACATGGTGGCTGGGTGTTCCAGCAGAGAGGTAGCCCGTATTCCTCATTTCCTTTCTTTCTTCCTTCCTTTTTTTTTTTAAATTGGCAAATCTTAAGTGTAGAGAAGAAGAAAGGCCAAGTTTGAAGAAAAGTTTAGAGGAAGAAACATAGAGGCTTGATAGGAGAGTCAGAGTCAGAGGAGTGAGATTTTGGGTTATGGGAAAGAGACATGCAGAGGTTGGCTTGGAACCAGCAGCTCTTGGGAGCAGTTTCTCCAGGTCCAACTTGGAGTTCTCAGCTGTGAGAAAGGCCTCCTTAAACACATACAGTCCAAAATGTTGGACTGTAAAATTCAAAATCAGAGGACGCGCTTCCCCAGAAACTCACATGGATGGGATTCGCTGCAATAACATGAGGTTTAATGAGGAGAAAAAGAAAAGAAAAAGAAAATTTTCACCCAAGGGGGAAAGAAACACAGGGGTGAGAGTAGCAAGCAGGGTTCCAGATCCCATTGCTTCAAGCAAGCCAGCTGGGCTATAACCGGCTGCAAATGACCAAGGAGACAAGGAAGAAGCCTACACTAGCAGGCAACACACAAAAGACTGACCCCTGGGGGAGATACACTAGAACACAGTAGATTCAGTCCAAAATAACATTCGTCAAAGTCCAAGAGCACAAAGAACAACAACTAACACACAGACAGTTTTCGAAGAAAACAGAGAAAACCAACACAAACAGCTCACCCCTGTCTCAGGAAGTGCATAAACCAGGTGACATAGACAGTTCTCATACCTGTCACAGGCACAGAGACCAGGTTACACAATCAGGACATAGAAAGACTGCCAGTAGAAGGTAGAAGGCTCTAATTACCAGACGATGTGGCCAGTCTACACTGGACCTAATTTATCAGATTCAGACGATTTGGTCAGCCTACACTGGACCAAATCTAACAGATTTCTAATACCACCAGCAATGAACAACACAAACAAAATTAGACACGGACATACTGTCACGAGAGCGCAACAAACACCGCCCCAGGCAGCAGTGTCCAAAGACCACCTTCAAATGGAGAAGGGGTAGTTTCAGACTCTATCTCCTAGACAGACTCTGGGGCGTCCCCCAAAGTCCTGTGGCCTGTGGCATGTGGGTATGTCTACCCTCCCTGTAGCTTCCACTCCCACGAATTCCCTCCTGGAACTTGTAACCCGACCCTATCCCAGGGTCCCTGAAACCTGACCCTATTCCAGGGTTGAAAACTGCCTTCCCTGGCTTGCCTGGTTCTTGCCCCTGCCACGAGCACAGAAGCCAGGCTACATAGACAGTCAGCCCTGCCACAGGCAAAGATACTCCACAGACATAAAAACAAAAAACAGACAGCACACAGACTTGCTCGCACGAGTGTGGACCTCCGATCCCTGGAGCCGTGGGGTTCTGGAAGAGCTTATCTCTCGGTGGAACCTCCAAAATGTTGAACTGTAAAACCCAAAATCAGGGGACGCCCTCTACCAGAAACTCACATGGACAGGGACGGGATTTGCTGCAATAATATGAGGTTTAATGATACTGGTGCACCAAGGCTCCTCTGCATTGTAGGCAAGAGAACGAGAACAACAAAAGTTTAAGAAGAAGAAACAACCACGTGCTATTTATGTTTCATTACAGAATGTATTGAGCTCTTTAGCTCAATTGCAGAGTTCTTTGAATGGAAAATAAAGTGTACTGTGTGCTAAAGATTTATCAGACATAACTAGTCCTGCACCGCAACAACCATTTGTTTAGGAGTAAGTTTTTCTTTATCATCAAACATTTAAAAGTACTTATATGTCCTAATTCTGATTAAGACATTTATACTTTAAATATATAAATTATCATCAAAAACAAACAGCTGTGTAAATGTAGAGATAATTTCTTATTCTGAATGGAAGCATTGTCTGTCAATAAAAGCCTGATTGACCAATAAGCTAAGGCTAGACTAGAAGGTGGGACATCTGGTAGAGAAAGAGGAATTATGGGAAAATAGACATGCTTGGGCGCTCCACCTCAGACACAAAAGAATATGGAAGTATGAAATTAAGGACCAGGTAACCAACCATGTGGCATGACTTAGAATAAAATAAATCGGTAACTAATATATGAGCTAGTTGAGGAACAGAGTCGAAGCTATTGGCCTAAGCACTTATTCATATAAATAAGAAGTCTCGGAGTCATTATTTCTGGGAACAAAGTGAGCGGGTGGAAAAATACAAGGTTACAGATGGCCTTTACTACAGATTGTGTCTGCCATCAGGCATAGAATCCAAGCTTAGAACAAAAGATTCAGACCTTAGGTCAAACGTTATGGACAGGGATGCCTGGACCAGAGTCAGGTAGCAACCAACTAGCTAGACAGGCAGCCCGTGAGTAACAGATAGTGAACAGGGGACTACAGAACCTTAGGTATTACCTGCAAGTGAAAAACTTCACAGGCTGCCGCCAAGCCAGCAGGCGTACAACAGTGACTCAAAAGGGGCACCCACAACCTTCAGGAGCACAGGACAGCCTGAGAGCTGTGGCAGAGCTGCTGACACAATAGGTGTGGCACAGCTAATGCCTATATATGTGAGGCTCGATCTCCCATCAGGGCACAAGGGCCTTAGACAAGCGGTAGAACACGCAGCAGCCTGCCTCAGTGTCAGCAACTTTTTAGAGCTGAATAAATACAATGCAGCATGCAAAAATGCAGCCCAGACCTAGAGCTGTGAGGTGTCAACAGGCGAAGGCCTAAAACATTCAGAAGCAGCACAGGTCCGGCCAGGGCTGACAGAAGGCAGAACCAGTGGTGCAGCCATCTGAACTGAGCAGAGGGGGCAGAGTTAGCTGCCATAGGTACGTGTTGGACTCAGGAGCCTGCAAAGGCACGAAAGTTCAGAAGAGGCATTTTCCTGGAGCTGCTATGGACTAAAAGGCCCCACACTTCTGAAATGGTAAGATAGTCAGTTGAAAACAATAAAAGAGAAAAGAGACTAAATATAAAACATCACAGATAGATATAGTTTAAAATTAGTAAATTGAAGTCCATAAAGAGAGTTAGAGATTCAAGGAGAAAAAATATTTTTTATGTTAAAAATGAAAACACAATGCACCTGGATCCTGTATGAGTTTTTCACTTGTAGGCATATGTAGGCATAGAAATAATTATATATATATATATATATATATATATATATATATATATATATGAGAGAGAGAGAGAGAGAGAGCAAAAGAAGACAGACTTATATGAGGAGAGGGGAGAGGGCTGAAGGATGGAATGGTAGGTTAGAAGGTATAGGACAGTGATTAGAAGATCTGGAATCTATAACACTCAGCAGAAAAGGTCGTTCCAGATGAAAAAAAATCCATAAAAGCTTGATTAAATTAGAATGGTAACCCACAGAGATACAGTATATGGAGTTACGAATTCTACTTGTTGATACTACCTTAGAATAATGATATGTTTCATATTGTAAAGTTTGGAGAATTAAGATATGTACGTGTGTTGGTGCATTGTACAGTTGATGCATATTCAGAATATCAATGAGATTTTGCTTTGAATTCTGAAAAAGCTGATTCTGAGATTGCACATTTATTAGAGATGATAGCTAGCTTGGAGATGCCTTTACTGATTAAAGATGATGTATCTGTTAGAATACAACCATTTTTTTTTAGACATTATGGTATAGAAAATGTTACAAATATGTCTTATAAAATTGCATGTTGAACAGTTAAAGAGAGATCTAACAGGACTTCATAGGAAATATAAAAACAGAAGGGGACAGAGAGCAGAGAATGGTCTTTAAATGAATTATGCACACTGCTCATTCCATATACATGTTATTGAAAAAAAAAGGTATAATGAAACCTATAATAATATAATGATGTAATAAATCAAAGTTTAGATGTTCACACAGAAAAACAACTAAAGAAGCAGCCCTGACAAGATGCATGTTGAGAATACTGAGACACCAAGACAGCCATATTTATTCCAGCATCCTGCTTCCTCCCACTTCAGACTGCCTTAATAGCTGTTTCATTAAAACCTGATTCCAGGACAGCTTCAAAGAAAGCTGCTCACCCCAATTGGTCCAACATAAGAGACTGTGCCAGTCAGTCTAGACTTCAGTTAAGTCCTGAACTTTCTCAGCATGCAGAAACAGGACAACAAATACTACAATTAGCATTCTTAAGACTGACCAACATCTCAAATTGTTAAAGGGACTCCAAAAAGAAAAAATGATGCTCCGAGTCAGTAGGAAAAAGTTTTGAGAGAGTCATGCCTCCATTCACAGTAGGTGGTATGGATGGGTTTTGGTCATTCAATGGATGATGAATGTTGGTCATCATTTAAGGGGAGTGGTTAAAATTTGTTATGGTCTTGATCAAGGAGGAAGCAAAATATAAGAGGTCAAATTCAACTCATGGCTCTCTTTTTCTCTCATCTATTCTTTATTCTCTCCTATCTAATGTTAGGAGAGAGGGAAAGGAGAATGAATAAAATGGAAAAAGGGGGTTATAGGAATAATAGAACAAAAAGGTAGATTATATAATTTATGTTTAGACCCAAGAACACTCATAAGGCAAAGATCTGACATTGGTATACAATTTTGTATATTAATACAAAATTGAGGTTATATTAGGTTACAATATACTATCTATAAACTCTTTTAAAGTCATTGTAATTACATAATTCTTTAAAATGCAGTATTAAGTTCTACTTTTTTTAGAAATTGCTATTAAAACTGTTTAGGATAATTAAGAAATGCAATAGTTATGACCCACCATGTAGTTGCTGAGAATTGAACTCAGGACCTCTTGAAGAACAATCAATGCTCTTAACAACTAAACCATCTCTTCAGACCTAGAGTTACCTAAAGAAACGTTCAAAATCCTTAGTCATCAGGGAAATGCAAATCAAAATGATCCTGAGATTCCAACTCACACCAGTCAGAATGGCTAAGACAAAAATCTCAGGTGACAGCACATCTTGGCAAGGATGTGGAGAAAAAGAAATACTCCTCCATTTTTGGTGGGATTGCAAACTGGTACAAGCACTCTAGAAATCAGTCTGGTAGTTCTTCAGAAAATTGGAAATAGTTCTACCTGAGGACTCAGCTATACCACTCCTGGGCATATACTCAAAAGATGTTCCGACATATAATGAAGGCCCATGCTCCACTATGTTTATAGCAACCATATTTATAGTGTCCAAAAGCTGGAAACAATCCAGATGTTCTGCAACAGAGGAATAAATACAGAAAATGTGGTACATTCACACAATGAAGTCCTACTCAGCTATTAAAAACAATGACTTCATGAAATGGAATTAGAATGGGTGGAACTAGAAAATATCATCCTGAGTTGGGTAACCCAGTCACAAAAGAACACACATGTTATATACTCACTGATAAGTAGATATTAGGAAAAATAAACATGTGAGGAAGAGGGAGGGAGGAACCTAGGAGGGAGAAAGGAAGGGGAGGGTAAATGGGTCAGGATCAGGTGTGGAAGGTGACAGAAGTACAGAGGGTCAGGAAAATGATAGGAGCTGTGTAGCAGTGGGGGATGGGGAACTGGGGACAGCCACTAGAAAGTCCCAGATGCCAGGAAAGTAAGAAGTTCCTAGGACCGATCAGGGATGACATTAGCTGAAGTACCCAAGAGAGGGGAGAGAGAACCTGTAGAGACCATATCCAGAGGTTAAGCATAGCTGCCAGTTGAGGGATGGGACCACCCATCCATCTCAAAAATATCAACCCAGAATCATTCCTGTCTAGAGGAAATACAGGGACAAAGAGAGGAGCAGAGACAGAAGGAAAGGCCATCCACAGACTACCCTACCTGGGGATTTATTTCATTTGCAGACACCAAACTCCTACACTATTGCTGATGCCAAGAAGTACTTCCTAATAGGAGCCTTTCATAGCTATCTCCTGAGACATTTTGCAGATGCAGGTGATTGCAGCCAACCTTCAGATAAAACAGGGTGACCCCAAAGGAGGAGTTAAGAGAAAGAGTAAAGGAGCTGAAGAGATTTGCAACCCCATAAAAAGATCAACAATACCAACCACCCCCCACCCCCAGCTCTCAGGGATTAAACCACCAACCAAAAAGTACATATGGAGGGACCTATGGCTCCACCTGCATATAGAGCAGAGAATGGCCTTATCTGGTGTCAGTGGGAGGGGAGACACTTGATCCTATGACTTAATGCCCCAGCGTAGGGGAATGCTAAGGTGGTGAGGTGGGAGTAAATGGGTGGGTGAGCTCCTTCATAGGAACAGAAGAGGAGGGATGATTTAGGTGATTTGTGGAAGGGGGATAACATTAGAAACGTAAATAAAATAATCAATAAAAAACGTAAAGAAAAAATCAAAATGGAAAAAAGAAATGCAGTAGTTAATCAAAGTTATGGTTACATTAGATACCAGTCTAGTTTATTACAGAAATATTTTTTCTAGGTTGAATAGATAGTAAATAGCTAGAAACAAGCAATATCTGCTTATTGAGATATACTATAGATAGACAAATGGTTTCCAAATACCTCAGAGTTCCACAGAAAATAGTGTTTAAAGGTGATTTATTAATAAAAGACTTTTAAAACAATGAGACGTTTCTGATCCTGGAAGCTCCTCATTATACTTCAGAGAAGATGATGAGCATAAAAGAACCTCCATATGGAATTTGCTTCAAAAGTGCCAACCTAGGCACTGGGCAAGACTACCCTTGCTTCAACTGCTGACAGTAAGTTGTCCAAACTGGATGAACAAGATGCAGGGAAGTTGATTGCTGAGCTTAACCAGGACAGGGTAAGCAGTCTTTCAAATTTCCTGGTTTACATAAAGGTCTGTCAGATACTCTTGGCCAGAAGGCTGAAGATGGATGCTCCTATGATACAGAGGAAGCTTGGGTGACTGTCCAGTTAGCCAGAAACTCTGTCAGTTCTGTAATTTTGGAAGCTGCATTTTTCTATATACTCACACAATATTTATTTATTCTCAGGTCTTGGATGGAGTTGAAGACTAGATAGTTATGGTCTCACAATTAAGCTTATACAGTTTAGGATATAAGAAAATGTTTTGTGGTTCATGCAAGGTATAATAAAGATCGGTTTAGGGACAAAACATCAAGATAAATCAGAGGGTACTTTTTCTAAGTTGCCAAATACAAGTGGACTGGACATTATGAATGTAAATCTTACCTGATTGCTTTCATAAATATTAATATTGTGTATAGTTTATTATTGTACATGAAAGAGACTTTTACTGGATTAAGGGTAGGGAAAATGTAGAGATAAACTTTGGACTGAAGAGAAGCATAACTTGTCAATAAAAGGCTGATTGAACAATGAGCTGAGGCAAGATGCAAAAGTGTGACATCTGGTAGAGAAAGAGAGAGGAAATCTGGGAAAACGGTCAGGTATAGGAGACAACTCAGACAAGGAAGAAGAAAGTTTTGTGAAACTAAGGACCAGGTAACCAGTCATACTGCATAACTTAGAATAAAATAAATGAGTAATAAAAGTATAAGTTAGTTGGGAAACAAAACCAAAGTTATTGGCCTAAGCATTTATTCATATATAAGAAGTCTCAGAGTCTTTATTTCTGGGAACAAAGTGGCTGCTGAGTAGAGAAGGGTAGAAAACCCACGAGATTAGAGATGGCTTTATTACAGTAAGCATGGAAAAATTGAAGCAGATCATTTTAGTAATAAAGGATCATGTATGAAAATTGCTAAACCTAATTTACCAGTAGCAAAGTGTCAATTAAAATATAGTAAAATATCTGCATATCCTATACCTATCAATGACAGTAATAAAAGAGGCTGATGTCATTAGGTCTGTTTGAGGATACAAAGGAAATGAATCCCTCTCAGGTTTCCAGAGTAGTTGTAAAATGTAAAAATCAATTATTTTGGAAAAGAGGTTGGTATCCACTTCAATAAATAAAACACACCATTACTACATAATCCAGATATTCTATGTTTGGGCAATTACCCAAAGATAATAACAGTGTGTGTTTTATAACGACTTACACTAAGGAATGCTCACTGCAGCCTTACTTAGCAACTCAGTGTGCATCACCAGGTGATAGGTAAACAAACTATAGAGCACCCATAAAATGAAATACCACATGACAGGAAGAGTGAAATATCAGTGTGAATCTCAAAGTAACTGCACGAGAATAAAGAAAATGAATGAAAGGAAGACTGCTAGATGCATGATTCCATTTATGCTAAATTCTAGATATATGGGAGAAGCTGGTACTTATTCAGGGCATTTTATTTGTATTACTTAATACATACCTTTGTGGATCATGTTTTTCTCCACTTTCACATCTAGGGAGACAATGTGAACTATGGGGGCACTGGTAGAGATTAATTTGAAAGTAATGGAAGGAAAGATTTGGAGTGGTAATATTTTCATTTTCTTGATTTAATGATGGGTTTACCTACTTATTCATCATCTAATCGTATCAAAAATTTCCCCCTAAACATACACAATAAATTACATATCAATCTTAACTCACAAAATTAATTTTTTTAATTGAATATGTGAGTCATGGCCATTACATTGCTAATGTTTGAAAATGAAAAAATATAGAAAAAAATAAATGTTTTTTTCTTCTTCCTCTCTAATTTTAGTCTAACTTGTCAGTTATATCATATCTTTGGTGAAACTAGTCAGTAAATATATAATACTGAAATATACTGAAATACATAAGGGGAGACTATAAATTGTAATATTTCTTAAGGGGAAACTATGATCTTTGGCTGCCTGGGAAATCCATTTTTATGGAAGCTTTCACTACACGTGACACATCAGAGATTACAGACTTTAGCTACCTCTTATTTAAACATGTTTGCTTAAATTACAACAAGATATTTTATGGCTAGACATATGAATGCCATGTGCTAAGTAAACTGTACATCACGTAGCAAGAATGTTTAAAAATACCCTGAAGTAGTCGAAATGTGCATACAGAGAATGATAATTTAAGCCACTTCAGGAGCTTTCTTTAGTTCTTGTAGCAGAAAAGACTTGTGTCTTGAAGGCGTTTTAAATATACGCCAAAGCTAACCCCTTTTAAGGGCATCATTGAATTGATAATTTCAAACAGTTTGTCACACTCAGACATGTTCCAGAGAGGGTAGGGGAATCTTGAACGCATCATTTAGTATATTTTATAATGTTATTTTTTTTGAGGATTCATGTTTACTTTGACTGCCTATCCCACTGCACCCAAACAATGAATAAATGAACACTTAGTTTATACATCCTTTCAATACACCATACTGACTGATTCTTCAAGTTAACATAGTCAGATGCAAGTTATATCCTACTCACCACAGTGTTACAGTGTTAATTGGATGATTGCCAAGCACTGGTCATGATGAAGATAAAGTGTATGTGATCTATAACCACAAGATACTTCTGATACAAGGCAATTCCACTGTAAATCAAAGAAAAATGATATAGTCACACATATTAACATATAAAGTGGTGAGCAAATTTGCTTGAGTTTCAGGACACTGCTAGTTCTTTGAAGAAAACCTTAATTTCTTATAACAAGTCTTCATTTCCCAGCTCTTTACTTCAGTAAGGAGATCTAATTTATCTGCTACTTTATGAAGCATTTTGATGTGTTGAAAAAAACAACTACTTGTTTGCACACTCTGTCTACGTGGCCTTCTTACATGATTTCATGCTTTGCTGATGGAAAATTAGACCCTTGTGTATTCTAAAAGAATAGAAGATAGCTATAGAATCAAGATGCAATTGCCTCAGGACATTCTGTTGACAGCTAGAAATATATACAGACAAAGCAATGTCACCGGATGCTAATGTGAACTATACCCACTGATAAGTACTGTAAATCCCTATAAAAGGAAAAGCCAAACCTTTCATTGAACTGGGTTTTTTTCCCTTAAAGTGTGGAGTGTATTTCCACACTTTCATACAAGGGAACTGTAATGAATATTTCATAATTACATTATGTCCATGAATTCATAAATACAATCCCAGTGGTTGATTTATCCAGATAAAGCTACTTATAGATATGGGATAATTCATTCCAGTTATTTATGTATTAGACTAATAATAAGGTGTCTTTCAGAATACTCAAGATGAATCATTTATTTCTTGGATTTCTTTGTACCGTGCAAGTTCTTACATAATAATTTCCTTGTCTGTTAGAAGTTTTCAATTTTTTCCCAGTGTGAAATTGAATGAGAGGTATACTGTAATTTAGGTAACAATACTATATATGCACCAGTAATAATATCTCTGATGCTACCTCATAGAAAATTGTAGTAAACGGTGTCAAGACAGTGATAGAAGCCACAACGACTTCCTTAGCCTTTTTTAACTTTCCTAGTCATCTTTAATAACCATCACAAATCCTTGGCAGAGCAAGCATCCAAGCAAAGGGGCGAAGTGGAGGCCAGTGAACCAAATTATGCAATAATTACATGACTGCATTCCCACAAGAAACTATTTACCTTGCAATTCAGGAAACTTCTCTTTGCTTATCAACAGAGGGTGGAGGCTCAAATTGAGGTTGACCGATCCTTTCCCATTTCCAAAGGCCCGTGACACTTTTAACTTTTGGCTGATCTATTCAAGTAAAAAGAAATTTACACTAAGTCAAGTGCAGAGGCCTTTGCTGTTGTGAATGTTGCTGGTGGGTTTGGCACCCAAAGCGATTTTCCATGACTATGCAGCTGTAAGAGGAGTGGAAACATTTCCTTTAACCAAACAAGCAAGTAGGCAGGCTGTGTGTAGTCTTCCTTGAAATGAGTCTGGCAAAACAAAACAAAGCCCTTCCTTGTTTCTTCTAATTGTCAGCCACTGAAATGAACTGTAAGTGAAGCCTAGTAAGTAGAAATGTCAGGAATATTTGGTTTTCCTTCAGCAACGGCTTCATGGTTCTCAGCTTCAGAGAGCTGTGTCCTGCCAGGATTAAGAAGTGCCTGAACAGAAAGTATATAGAACAGTCCTTGAAAATAGTGGCAGCTATTCACAGTTTAAAAAAAAAAAAGACTGGCCTAGTAATTTTGATGTCAAGTGAATGGTTCTGGAATTTTTTTCCAGAGACTGAGGAAAACAGAGGAGCTAGGGGTAACCTTCATAAGGGAAGTCCTGTACTACCATCCTGGTCTGACCCTTTTAAAAACCTGCCAGAGGCAACTCTTGGAGCACAAATTGAGCATAACAAATAGTGAACCACAAAAATGTGGGATAAATGATCAGCAGTCTCAGGACCATAATTCCCTATTCTAAATCAAATGACGTGCTAAAGTAAGATGTCTGGATGGCCACATGTTCCTACAAGGAAACCAAGTCCACACAGATTGATTCTTATGCTAATCAATATTAAGTCTTTGTCAGGCCAATTGAGCAAGCAACCTCCCCAGTTTTAAAGTTGGGGAGTATTTACTAATATAGGTAAATAACTTCAAACAAAAGCTGGGGTAAATCTAGCTCCTATGAAGTCACCTATGGTGATTTTGCCTGGAAAAAAAATTTCTCAAGACAGAAGGAAGGAATTTGCAAATAATAATAAAAGAAAAATGTCAAAGAGATATAAAATTACATCTCTAGTTCATTGCTGCTATTCTTTGATCAGATGAGATAGTTCTATTGGCCCTTCAACATTTTAAAATTGATTATCTGGGAATTTCACAATGCACCATGGCATGATTACTTCTCATTGGTCCCAAGGCCCCCATCCCACCCCATAAGAAAAAAAATTAAGAAAAAATTATACCAAGTACAATTTGTGTTGCCCATATACTTGCTGTAGCATAGTCAAACTCCCAGTGGCCAGCCCCTGAAAGGTAAGTGAGTCCTTTCCAAACCTTATCAGAAGCCATCAACTGTGAAGAGTTATACTTCAGTATTATTTATAACAAGTTTTAAGGACTCTCTTCAATGGCTTCCTGTTTAGTTGACTCCAGCCCGATAGTTGAAAATGAGCTGGAGTCATGGGTCCCTCCCTATGTGCTCGCAGGCTGGTGGTTTAGACCCTGGGGAGCTTTGGTTGGGTTGCTATTGTCGCTTTCCTCATGGGGTCCCAAACCCTTTCTGCTCCTTCAGTCTTCTCTCAGTTGTTAACTGTGAGCATCGTCCTCTGGATGTGTCAGTCTCAGGCAGACCTTTAAGGAGACAGCTATATCATGTTCTTGACAGCATGCACTTCCAGCCATCCACATCAGTGTCTAGCTTAGGTGACTGTACATAGAATAGTCTCCAGATGGCCCCTCCTTCAGTTTCTGTCCCATGTTTTGTTTCCCTATTTGCTCCCTTGAGTAATTTTGTTACTCGTTCTAAGAGGGTTAGCCTATGAGTTAAGGGACTATAGCAAATTCAGGGCTTTGAGTTTAGTGATAAGGTGTTTTCTGTATTTTATTTAGAAATAGCTGAGAGGAGTTAACAGACAACAGTCCAGATTGCCTTACATGGATAGTTGGTTTTCAAAATGTCAGAAGTCCACAGAATTGACTTTACAAACATTTCTGTATTAATGTTCATTTTGATTAGAGACATGTCTGCTCCTGACAGCTTCCTGTCTTGGATCCTAAGAGGAAATTGAGCATCTTTGATGTTACTCCAGTTGTGGTGAGACAGCCACTGGTCAAGAATTGCCTCTTCCCATCTACAGACAAATTACTGTCCAGAATAGGACACACTTGCAGAATAATTGACTGATTATATCTGCCTAGACAGAGTCATCAGACCTTAATAATTCTGCATCACTATGGTCTGTCAGAAGATCCTGGGCCAGAAGGCTGAAGACCAGATGCTCCAACGTTTTAAAGTATAGGGACTGTCCAGGTGTTCAGCAATCTCTATAAATTGGCCAAGTTTTAGAAGCTATGTTTTGTGCTTCCCATAATTTCAGTTAACTCAGTCATTCTGAATTTCTGACAGGGTTGAAAACTTATAGGCTCATAGCCAATCCTGACTATTTACTTTGAGAGAAAAGATTTGAGTGGAGGGTTTTCAGCTGACATTCGTTCCAAGCCAAGAAAAAAATCTAGGTTCAGAACTAAGTGTTTTAGTTAGGAGAGATGACAGAAGTTCTGATTAGTCAACAAAATGATGGACTGGTTATTAGGACTAACTAGTACCTCACTGGTACGAATCGGCACAATTATGCACTAATTGTATTTTAAGAAAAAAAGTTTTATTTTAACAGGAAGGGTGATATGTAGGAGGAGCTAAGGTGGGAGGAGTATAGAGAGGAAGAGAAGGAGTAAGGAGAGGAGAAGAAGGACAGGAGAAGCTAGGTTATGAGAGAGAGAGAGAAAGAGAGAGAAAGAGTGGAGGGGGTATTGAGGCAGATGTTCACATGTCTCCACCAGTCAAAGATAGTTGATATATCTAGGTTGAGTATTGGGTTACACTTCTGACTGAGCATTACCAAACTTATAAAGCCTTTGACTAACATTTCAAAAAATTGTATAAAAGCAAAAAGGAAAAATGGGCATGGGATAGGGGTTTTCTAGGGAGGGGAAATGGGGAAAGGGGACGGCATCTGAAATGTAAATAAAATATCCAATAAAAATAATGAGCTATCATGAAGGCTTCTGCAACAACATTCCTTACTCTCAGCTCTTAGAACAATCTTAAATATTACAGGTCTTGCTTGCTTTTCAGATGCAGGCTTTGCTGTTTCAGTTGTGTTTGAGTTTAATGTATGATAAAAACAAACCAATGACTAGTTATTCATACCCTCAAGATGGTCCCGCCACTTACCAAGATGGACCTGCAGCCACCCAAGATGATTCACCATGCTATACAGAAGCAATCTTTTAAAAATTGCTCCCCTCACAAACTAGGGGTAGTCACTAGAAAGTGCCAGAAACCAGGGAAACAAGAGGCTCCCAGGACCCAATATGGATGGCTGTAGCCAAAATACCCAACAAAGGGGAGATAGAATCTGTAGAAACCACCTCCAGTAAATAGGCATGGCCTCCAGTTGAAAGATGGAGCCACATACCCATCTCAAAATTTTTAACCCAGAATTGTTCCTGTTCAAAGGAAACCAAGGACAAAAAATGGAGCTATCCAGAGACTGTCCCACCTTGGGATCCATTCCATATGCAGACATCAAACCCAGACACTATTTACTGATGCCAAGAAGTACTTGCTGACAAGAGAGGGATATGAACCCTGCGAGGTTCTGCCAGCCTTTGACTAATACAGATGCAGATACCCACAGCCAATCATCAGACTGAGCCTGGGGACTGCAATGGAAGAACTAGGGGAAAAACTGAGGAGCTGAAGAGGATTGCAATCCCACAAGAGAAACAATATTAACTAACAGGACCACCCAGAGTTCCCAGGGACTAAACCGCTGATCAAAGAGTATACCTGGAAGGATCTATGGCTCTAGCTACATATGTAGCAGAAGATGGCCTTGTTCAGCATCAATGGGAGTTGATATGCTCCAGTGTAGGGGGATGCTAGAGCAGTGAGGAGGACTGGGTGAGTGGATAGAGGAGCACCCTCATAGAGGCAAAGGGGAGGGGGAGAGGAGGGATGGGGATTTGTGAAGGGGAAACTGGAAAGCGGGATATCATTTGAAATGTAAATGAATAAAATGATTATTAAAAAATTGCCTTCCCTTAGCTGATACACAAATTTAAAACAGTTCACCAAGATCCAGGCAAGATATTTAAGTAGCTATAAAAACAGAATTCAAGTAGAAAATGAACTAGAGTATATAACACAGAAAGAAATGCAGGAGAGAAACCAGTTTATTCCAACTCATGAATTTTTTTCAGAACAAGTCCCCCCCCATACATACCTTTTTAAATGTCTTATGTATCTTTGATACATCTCAAACAGGAGCATTGGAGTTATTCAGGTTCCTTGTATTGGCATATAAGGATATGGTTATATATTCTTGGTATTGGCATGAGATCAGACATATAAATCAGTGAAAATGCATACCTCCAAGAAGACCCATACAAGTTTTGATACCTAATGTTTTTGACAGAAGCACAAGATTAGTATAATATTGGAAGAATGGTCTTATCAAGAAATGGTGCTGGGGAAAAATTGTTCCTTGTGAGATATTAATTAACTAATCAACAATTCTCAATAAATATATAACAAAACTTAACTCAAGTTTTACCCCAGGTTCTGAAACAAAACGTAAAGCCATATACTTCTAAGAAGACACTCTTGGCATTTAGCCTAAGATTCCTGGACACTGGAAGCCCAATCCACAAAGTGAAGCTGGTCGCATGGGCTGCATTTAAATCTAATGCCTTTGCACAATGATTGTCCCTGATGAGAAAAAAGACTGGTGTGTTCTGATCAAAATATCTTCAAAGCAATTAAGGACTTATACATGCAGTGTATTAAGAATATTTTAAACTCTAAAATTAAAGTTAAACATGGCACAGAGACAAAATGCATGACAGACCTTTCTCCGAAGCACATCCATATATGATAACTAGGCACACTGGATATGACAAGTCATACCATCAGCTACTATGGAACTACAAATCAAGACACCAGTAAGATACTACTCTGTATTTCAATGCATAGAAGTATAAGGAAACTTAATGGCTCACATGGTCCTGGTTGCGATATTAAATGCTGTACACACTTTGAAAGTAATGAACCCATTTGAAAGAAAAGGGGTATGCACTTACCATATGATTTATTACTAAAAATTCTGCTCTAATAATCAATACCAGAGAAATGAAAGTTGTTATAGACACAAAAACCCTGTTTAACATAAATTCATATGTGCATATGTATGTGTATGTGATATTTCCATGCTATAAAATATTATTTAACAACAAAAACAGAGAGCATGGAATATGGTAAACCCAATGAAATGCATATTATTTAAGCACGAGGGCCTAGAGATAATCTATACCATCCCTGTTAAAAGTAGGTTGTGTTGACACATGGTTTTAATCTCAATATAGGGGAGGCAGTAATAGGTAGACTCCTGGAGCTTTTTGGCCAGGTTAATTGAAAGGCCCTGGGTCTCAGTGAGAAATCCCATCTCTAAAATCAAAGCAAAGCAAAACAAAACCAAGGACACACCCAGGGTTGACCTCTAGAGTTCAAACCTGGAAACTCACTCCCACAAGGGGTAGATAAGTTCGATATCTTGACTGTATTTCTATGTAAATATTTTAGTTGTGACTTTTTACTATAGTCATAAGATATTATTTCTAGAGAAACAGAAAGAACAGAAATATCTCATTTTGCTATTATCTTGTTCACTAACCATTTGTTCTTCTACCATTTAAATTTTATGACATTTTCTTCTCTGTCTTACTCTCTCTCCTCTGCTAGCTCCCATGTGAATCAAAAATATTTGATGCACTAAATATTTTAAAATCTGTCTTTATCTTTAAAAAAATCCTTTTAAATTTTGTTTTGAAATACATCCCGTTGTATTTAGATTGGAAAATTGATCACGTTCTTTTTTTTCATTTTAAAGATGTTATGCTACTATTAATATTGCAGATACTGTATGGTTTATGCCAAGAAGTCTGATCAAGTAGGTTTTTGTTCTGTGGCTTTAATTGTGGAGGTATTACTCAGGGCCTGTTCACTTTAGATAGGGCACCAATGACAGTCTAAAGAGAACATCTACCTAAGTCTATCTTAGTGAGTCATTCAGTTCATTCCAATAGCTTAAAGGAGCAGAGAGGAGGAATTATGCCTAAGAGAATGGTTTACTTAAATGCAGTTGCATTACCAAAAAGCCCACCCCATTCTAGTGCTGTCTCGTGAAAAAGGATTTCCTCAAGCCCCTGCACAACTTCATGGTTTGCAAACAGCTCTCCTTAGCAGTTGTCACTGCTTTTATATTCCCAGAAAGAAGATTGTAAACCCTTCAAATTTCAGGAGCTTCCTGAACCATGTGACTTTTGTTCACTCCTAGGGACTTTTAAGGAGGCAGGTTCTAATTTAGTATGAGATGACAGGTTCCAAAACCATCAGAAGTACCAAAATTGACCTCAATGCAGAAAATCTATATGAAAGACAAAGTGAGTGAGAGAGTCTACATCCAAGATTACTTAACTAAAGTTACAAATAGATTACTGGAAATTCTTAGTTTTCTTTATTAATGGATAATAGTCTATGCTAGTGGTGGCTGAGTGTGTTGAGCATTTACATCATCATGGGCTTCTTTTAAATTCGATATGTGGATATGATTGACTACAAGTCACTTTACTTATCATTTGCATTGCGATAACCTTATGAACCACTCTGAAACTTAGTATTCTGTTTTGGTACTGCAACTAGTGTCACCTTCTGTCTTAAAGATATTTCAAGATCATATTTACTAATCATGAAATACTAAATCAACCAACTCAGAGAATGACTCCAGTAAAGAATAGAATAGTGACAGATTTCAAGGCAGGTCATTCTCCTTTCCAGTGATATATGGTGTCACCTGTTTGCTTTTTGCATGAGCAGCATGCCTTAAAACTACCACTGTCTGAGAGTATAATATCTAAGCATGAAGTTGCCCAAATTAACTACTATGAGATACTGCAATTATACAAGAAAGCTATTCTCAGAAAGCTTGGTGTGATATGCATCATGACAGCCATCAGCATTCACAACCTTATTTTACAGATGAGGAAATGGAACGAGAGGAGGTTCAGATCCTTGTCAAAAATAGCTTTCACTAACATTCTTTCCCTCAGTTTATGTTGGAGTTTGCATGTGGTCATTTTTCTAAGGAAGGTTTTGGGATCTTTAAGGCAAGGGCCAAGCTAGTGGAAGTAATTTACTAGGGACAAACTCTCAGGTTATACTTACCTCTGGTTCCAAGCTGTGCTTCTAGCAATGTCTTCAAAACTTGGATAAAGAAGCCATTGTAGAATATACTGCCACTATAGAAACTAATTCTTTCCCAATGTGATGGGTCATACCCTCTGAATCAGTGAGCCAACACTTTTCCCTTCACCTGTTTCTGTTTGGTGTTCTCACTGCAACATGAGACATCAATAAAACCATGATTCATGTTTCGAATCAGCATGGTAGTACTGGAACAACTGAATAACCTGTATAATTTCATTTCCCAACAGCTTGTCTCATTCTTCTATATAATGGGAATAATAACATCTATATATTATATACACAGAATTTTATGGAAATAAATGTTCCACATGTATGCAAAGAAAATATTGTTATAAAATTAGTAGTCTGACACTCAAGATTTATTAGTTGAGATTATATCTGCCTCAAGATGGCATAACCTTGAATAAAGGAACAAGACTACTGTTAAGTAATGTAAAACATATTATGTAGAATGAGAAGTTGTGAGATCACAACAGGGACCCTTAGGCTATAATTTGAATGACAGCAATGGGATTCGGTATCTGACTGAGCACTTTAAATTGAGTTGTCACCTGATTTGGATCTGGAACTAAGTAGAAAAAAAGAATGTGCGTACTCTGTTGACCCATGCTTGGTCAGTCAGCTAGTTTACATTGTCTGTCCTCAGTCCAGACTGTAAATCTGAGCTCACAACTTTGGAAAAGAGTAATAATATTTGAAGGAGATTATTTCTTCCACATGTTGTTTCTAGGTATTCGATTTTTTTGTGGAAACAGCACACTTTGTGAATACATAAATACAGAGGGGGTTCTGTTTTTATGGTCCTAGATTCCGATTGATCTTGGCAATTGCTCATTTTAAAGGAACAGACTAGTATTGGTAAACTGACTGACTTAAGTGAACAAATGTTGATGCTATAAACCGCTAACTTTATCTCCTTTAAGTAATAGAAGCATATGGCTTTTCTTCCCTACAAAGATTTTCTATAAAGCTCTAAGGTAATGGCATAGCATAGGATTGTTGTTCAGTAATCACACCCCAGGGGGAATGAAAGGGACACCATCCTTCCTTTTGCTTTGTAATGACCCAAGGGTGTGATTATCTTATGATAACCACACTTTCTGTCATGCCTTATTGCTTATATATTCCATGCGTCATAATGAATCCTGAAGCACTCTTCAGGTTTCACATCAAAAGCAATGACTGAAATACAGAAAGTTGCCTGGCTTCCTAGGTACACACTGGTTAATGTTGTGTTTATTAAAGGCAATTATCAATGGCCACTTCTAAGTGACATCAAAGTCATCAAAGTCACAGATATTTGGGAAATTTTGGCTTTGTGCCTTAAAACATTCTTACCTTAGCTACCTGTAACAAGTTTTTATCTCTTTGCCATAATTTTTATGACAGTTAAATTCTTCTGTCTGTATATGATACATTATCATGCTCCAAAATCATATGGACATAACATACATAACATGATTTTTTTTATGATTACGTGTTTTACTATGTGAACAGGAGACTGCTAAACTATCCAACACAAAAATTAGTTTCATTTGATGTTCAAGGATACCAATACTTATCTCATCGATTTCTATATCTTCAGCTGAAACACTGGAGGCAAGAGATACTGTGGAAACAGTTCCATTTATTTCACATGATTAAAAATGTTTTTCTAAAACTAGAATTGTGATGTTAGCTCTCATTATAGTGTTGATTTTATATTATTTGAAGATACTGATTTAGTTTTGAGGTTCTTCATTGCCACTGCTCATATATTCAAATTAAAAAGACTGAGGTTAATGGTAATCCCAGGGAAAGGGAGAGGGAGCAGCATGAGGAGATTTCTGAATCTAGGATAAAGCTTTACTATCGTAAGACAACAAGGTAATAAACTAAGCAATTATTTTTGATGCAAGTTGCATCATTATTACAACACAGAGTGAATATGCACCCCAGGGAGAGGTTTCTTAGTAATTTTGTAACCTTTGAGATGCACAAAGCAGTCAGCACTTAAGTCCCTCTGTCTTTTGCTGAGAAGAAAACCTACAACATTCTATCCTGTCACCGTAACCTAGGTGATGAAGATAGTGGCCTTTCACTGTGACCGCTGATAAGTTGATTCAGTGTCTGTGTCAGCTTCAGGATCAAGCATGTTAACCTTTGGTCACTTCAAGGAAAACTGTGTCGAAAGTGACGATTATTTAGCCACCTACTGCATAAGTGGTGATGCTTCCGATTACCATAAAGGTCAAATATGCACATCTTGACTGGTGGTAATGAGTAGTTTTAAAGATGTTTTAGCCTTTTCTTAATCTTACAGTGTCACCAAGGCTTCTATTGTTATGCACCAAAGAACCTGCCTCTAATTGTACCATTTGCCCTATCCTAGCTTGTACATAGAGCCAGCAGTGTGACGTTACTCGTGATAAGCGCCTACCACATGTCTTCGTAATTATTGGCTTTCAATAAATTATATAATAAGGTAACTTGAGTCTGGAAAAGCCAAAGGTTCTGAGAAGTCGAAAGCAGTATTTAAGAACCCCATGTATCAGATTCTAATAATAGCAAAGAATAAAGTAGAATACAGAATTATAAAAGCCTTTGTGAACTCATAAGCATTTTAATAGACTCAAAATGCAGATACATGAGTGATGCATGCATACATGAACAAAGAAGCAGGAATGCATACATGTGTGTTACATACATTTACATTTTGTATCTTCTGAAATGCTACTCTTATAAGGCTTTCATAACAGGTTGATTCATTCAAAATTTCATATTTAGGCACAATTCTTATGAACAAATAAACAATGCATACAACTATTAATTTCTGAGAGGAAGAGTGATATCAGTACTTACTATTCAGAAGAAACATGACACATGCTTCCTCTTTTAACAAACACAAGCTCAAATGTTTGGACACCTACAAAGAAACCAACTTTAAAGCTGGCAAGCTCAAATAGTTAAAAATACCATTACACATAGGCATACTCAATATGAAACAGATATGTAAAACACTACTTAAAACATAAATCCCAACCCCAATCTGTTGCTTCTCAATGAATTCAGTAGGAATGAAACCTTTCCACTTCCTTCTTTGTATTTCAATGTCTTTTTTTGGGTTTTAATAAGGGAACTAACTAACCTTCTTGATATTCTCTATTTTATTAGCTGTCAAAGGTTTCAAAATCTACTGTAGGTGAGTAAATACACGAGGAAAATCGGAGGAGGCTTGGGAAAACACAAATTGGGATATATGACCAATTTGAAACCACACGAATGTGGTTACTGCTGCAGGTTGCCATCAGCTTTGTTTATATTTGAAAGGTTAAAGATGGTAAAGCATGAAGCTGTGGATTATGTTTTGGTTGCTTTAGAGTTCTAAATGTCCAGCCTTCATGTCCCTAAATTCTGATACAAATACCAAGGCTAGTGGTAGAGTGATTTCAAAGCAAGACACTAAAATATATTTCATAGCGTTAAAAGAGAATTTAGCATTTGAATATTACTGGTCTTACAGTCATTATCAGAAGTCAAACTAATTAAATATAATGTCATAAATGTTAATTAAGTTAACCCATAACTCCTTGCTTTCTGTTATAGATATCTGTATGATCCAATATAATATATATGTATATATATGTATGTATATATATATATATATATATATATATATATATATATGTGTGTGTGTGTGTGTGTGTGTGTGTGTGTTTATATACATACATACATATATACACAGAGACATAATTACAATGTATTAAAAGTGCATGTTAAAGTTTTTATTTGTCACTAAGACAGTGCATATATTTTATTTATATTTTCTTGTTTTATGCAGAAGAAAATTCTAAAACACAGAGCTTAAATTTTATAAAATAATAATGTTCATTGAACTTTTGAATTTTTACGTGTATATGTGAGGGTGTTTGTATGTGTGAAGTGAGCAGGTGTGTATAGACCAGAAGGATAAAGAAAAGCTGCATTGGAAAACTTAATATACTTCTAGTTGTATCTTTGTTCTTTAGTAGTATTTTATTACTTATATTAGCATGATGACAGAATATTATATGTGCTTACCAATTTTAGCAAGTTATTTTTTTAATTTTTAGAGATATATGACTTTTTTTGAATTTTTAAAAAATTTTATTTAATTTTTATTTACAGTCCAGATTTCATCTCCCTCCCAGTCCACCCTCTGACTATTCCACATCCTATAACTCCTTCCCCTACATCCCCTGTCTCCACGAGGATGTTCTTGCTCCCCACTTCCACCTGACCAGACCTCCCCACTTTCTGGAGCCTCCAGTCTCTTGAAGCTTTCTTAAGTTACATAGTATGCTCTCAAATGATCATGACAGTCCCCGACTTTGTGTGGTATAGCTATTGGGAAATTATTCTTCTTTTTAAAAATAATATTTTAAGTCTAAAATTACCTATTTGATATGTTTTCCCAAAACTTACTCTCATAATTTTACAGCATTTTGTGTGACTTAAAAAGAACAAAGGCTACAAATTAGCAAGCTCACGGGAGAAATATAATGAAGGCTTTTGAAACTTTTAACTGTTTATCTTCATTCATGTATTTTTCTTGAGTATGTGAATGGTATATGAGTGTGGGTGTGTATCTGACTGTGCAAATGGCATGATTTAGGAATGACCATCCAAGGAAAACTGAGGGGTTTGTGTTTCTAAATTCACCAAGATGGATCCTAGGAACCTGACCTGTCTTTAGAGTTGGCATCAGTGCTTTATCTTCCAAGCTTTTACTAAATCTTCAGAGAGACTTTCAAATACAAAGCGAAGTCCAGACTGACTCACTTCCATTCTCTCAGAGACAGGACCTATTTCATGCATCTCTTTGGTGTTCCTTCTACTTTGCCTTCCAAAGCTTATGCTTTGGTATGCATGTAAATAAATTTCACTTACAGAATGAGGTGTTATTTTGGTGCTGAACTTATTTTGCATACATAATTTGATTTGTAAATTTTCAGAAACTTGTGCAGTCTTAGTTAACTGTATCTGTTGCTAAAATAAAAATATATAACCCCACAGTATAAATAAAAAAAAAACCAAGAGTAATCAGGACTTAAAAGTTATCACACCTTGATTATTTTACTGTTTATTATGCTCTTGAAGTTATTTGCATAGTAGAAACATTGTCATAAAATAGAACTGCACATTTGTTTATTCATCCCTTAAATGTTCTAGTATCATTGACTATATTGTAGCCTAAAATTGACCAAGTGTCAGTATTTACACCTTGGAATTTGTTAAATACTACTGAACAAGAATTGGTAAACTTTTTTATGGACTGTATAAAGTTTACATAACAATCAAGAAAATGTGAATTACATTAACTTTGACAAGTGTCATATTTATAATTGTTTGATTTTAAAAAACATAAAAGATGAGAAATATTCTAACATTCAAAAGTATTTTCTGAATTAGAAAAGTAGTTATCTAATTCTCAAATTCATTTGGAATAACAAAAACCCCAGGATAGCAAATAGTATTCTCAAAAGTATAAGAACTTCTGAGGGCATCACCATTCTTGACCTTGAGCTGTACCGCAGAGCAACAGTAATAAAAACTGCTTGGTATTGGGTACAGTGACAGGCAGGTAGATCAGTGGAATACAATTGAAGACCCAGAAATGAACCCACACACCTATCGTCACTTGATCTTTGACAAAGGAGCTAAAATCATCCAGGAAAAAGAAAAAGAAAAGAGCATTTTCAACAAAGGGTGCTTGTTCAACTGGCAATCAACATGTAGAAGAAGGTGAATTGATCCATTCTTATCTCTCTATACAAAATTCAAGTCCAAGTGGATCAAGGACCTCCACAGAAAACTAGATACACTGAATTTAATAGAAGAGAAAGTGGGGAATAGCCTTGAACACGTAGGCACAGGGGAAAAGTTAATGAACAGAACACCAATAGCTTATGCTCTAAGATAAAGAATTGACAAATATGACCTCATAAAGTTGCAAAACTTCTGTAAGGCAAAGAACACTGTCAATAGGACAAAACATCAACCAACAGATTGGGAAAAGATTTTACCAATCTTACATCCGATAGAAGATTAATATCCGATGTATACAAACAACTCAAGAAATTAGACTCCACACAATCAAATAACCCCAT
This sequence comes from Rhabdomys pumilio, assembly GCA_030674055.1. NCBI lineage: Eukaryota > Metazoa > Chordata > Mammalia > Rodentia > Muridae > Rhabdomys > Rhabdomys pumilio. Next base: position 24,934,903 of record JANHMN010000016.1, read on the forward strand.
TAAAATTGGGTACAGAGCTAAACAAAGAATTCTCAACTAAGGGAACTCAAATGGCTGAGAAGCACCTAAAAAACTGTTCAATATCCTTAGTTATCAGGGAAATGCAGATCAAAACAACCCTGAGATTCCACATCACACCAGTCAGAATGGCTAAGATCAAAAAATCAGGTGACAACAGATGCTGGCTAGGATGTGGAGAAAGAACTTTTCCATTGCTAGTGGGATTGCAAGCTGGTACAACCACTCTGAAAATCAGTCTGGTGGTTCCTCAGACAACTGAACATAGTAATACCTAAGAACCCAGCTATACCACTCCTGGGCATATACCCAGAAGCAACTCCAACATATAACAAGGACACATTCTCCACTAAGTTCATAGCAGTCATATTTATAATAGAAGCTGAAAACAATCCAGATGTCCCTCAACAGAAGAATGGGTACAGAAAATGTGGTACATTTATACAATGGAATACTTTTCAGCTATTAAAAACAATGACATCATGAAATTCGCAGACAAATGTATGGCATTTGAAAATATCATCCTGAGTGAGGTAACAGTCACAAAAGAACACACATGGTATACACTCACTGATAAGTGAATATTAAATCAAAAGTTCAGAATACCCAAGATTCAATTCACAGACCTTATGAAGCCCAAGAAGGAAGATCAAAGTGGGAATGCATCAGTGCTTCTTAGAAGGGGGAACAGAATACTCACAAGAGTAAATATGGAGAGATGTGGAGGAGAGACTGAAGGAAAGGCCATTCAAAGACTGCCTCACTTGGGAATTCATTCCATACATATATAGTCATCAAACCAGGATGCTATTGTGGATGCGTGGAAGTGCTTGCTGGCTATCTCTTAGAGGCTATGCAGAGCCTGACAAATACAGAACCATTGGATTGAGCACTGGGTCCCTGATATAGGAATTGGAGAAGAGACTGCAGGAGCTGAGAGGAATTGCAGCCCCATGGGGGGGGGGGAGCAACAGTGTCAATGGGCCAGACTTCCACAGAGCTCTCAGGGACTCTCTCCACCAACCAAAGAGAGTCTACTTGGAGGGACTCATGGCTCGGGCCTCGTACATGGCAGAGGATGGGCTTTTTGGATGTCAGTGGGAGGAATGGCCCTTTGGACTGAGGGTATTCTGACCCCCAGTGTAGGGGAATGCCATGGCAGGAAAACAGAAGTGGGTGGGTGAGTTTGGGGGTACCCTCATAGAGCAGGGAGAGGGGGAATGGAGTAGGGGGTTTCCTAAGGGGAGACCTGCAAAAAGAAAAACAATTGAAATGTAAATAAAGAAAATATCCAATAAAAAAAAAGTAGTCATCTATGTTTGAGGAATGATGTTCTGAAGGAATGAACAGATCTTGATGAATAATCATTTTTTTAAATTTTCATCTTGAAATTAATTATGACAATTATTAATCCAGATAAAAATTGTAAATTAATGATCAATGCTAAACTTGAATCTCTACTCATCTGCAACCATGAGTTGACTAAAGACACATAAATCTGGGAAAGTCTTTCAAAACAAGTTTGTTTATTTTTATCTATAAATCATATTTTATGTATTTGCATATGTTTAGGCATTCTACTTATCAGAAAATTCAATGACTAAAAGGTTTCAAGATATTAGGAAAGTTAACAAATACACTCTGAATATATTAAAGAATTTTTTTCTTGAATAAAACTCAGTGGTCTTTGGGAATCAGATTAATTTTTATTTAAGTTGTAGCTTATAGATTTCTATACTTATATTCTACAGGAAATATCCATTATTTCTCAACAAAAATAATTCCTCATTTTGGAGAACATTTTCTAATTCCTCTACTGTATATCCAAAACTTGATCTATAGTAAGCTCCAAATTAAAATACATTCTTTGCCTATGTTTCTTGTTATCAACAATATTCTTATGTTGTAAAAAAAAAAGGCATTAAAAATTATTTTAGAAGAGTAAGAACTTATACCTTTACCATGATAATAATATTTCTATTTATTTCATATTTCTTTGAAAGAAGTAGGAAGATTTGACAAGAAGCAGGAAGTATATAGAAAGTGAATTCTAACCCTAAGCCTAAGCCTAAACCTAAGCCTAAGCATAAACCTAAGCCTAAAACTAAGCCTAAGCCTAAGCCTAAGCCTAAGCCTAAACCTAAGCCTAAGCCTAAACCTAAGCCTAAGCCTAAGCCTAAGCCTAAGCCTAACCCTAACAATAACCCTAACCCTAACCCTAACCCTAACAATAACCCTAACCCTAACCCTAACCCTAACCCTAACCCTAACCCTAACCCTAACCCTAACCCTAACCCTAACTCTGTCTACCAACTCTACTTGGGCTAGTCTTCCCATTAAGCCATCTTGCACCTCCTTGGGCTAGTTATCAAAAGCCCCTCAGTGAAGTCATACTGCCCTGGTATAACTTTTATTAGGATCCTCACTCCCAGGACCCATCATCCCCATGACTCTGGCATTGTTTTCCTCCTCACAGTAAGGTCAGAAGTGTTTGAGCAAAAAACTCAAATGATACAATGTCAATAAACCATATTTAAAAAACAAGAGCTCTTTCTTAGCCTTAAATTCACATTGCAGTGTTGATTTGAGTATAAAATTACACACACACACACACACACACACACACCCCGCATATATGAACATTTTAATATTATTTAATATATTCAAAATTACATAAAGATTTCTTGAAATTCTCCCACAATCAGATGTCACCACTTATACTATTGTCAGGATGTATTTCAAGCATTTCTTTGATATTACTCAGAGTCATTAGCATTTAGCAACAATGGCATGAGAGCACACATTTAATTTTATTCCTGGATCCCTTTTTCCAAAATGCTCTATTATTCTTTTGTCTCTCATCTTACCCAGTCTCAAATTTTCTTCACTTCTTTGTTTCCTTTCTGTGATGCTTATCTTTACTTGTAAACTCCACACAACCTTGACCTACCTGGAAAGAGAGTCTCCGTAAGAGATTTTCTACTTTGGGTTGGCCTTTGGACATTATGTAGGAAGTTGTCTTGAATACCCTAATTGATGGGGGAAGACCTCCCATAAATGTGGGCAGCATCTTCTACTGACTGACCAGATAAATAAACATAAAAGAAGAAAGGCGTTTTTATTGTTTGGCTTGCTTAGTCTTCGGGAAGTTCATCTATCGTTTTGCTCTCATTATCAGTTCCTTTAAACTGGTATGGAAGCCCCATATTCATTGGGACTGCAATGTGGACTGAAGACCAGAGGATTTCCAGGAATTCGCTAGACCTAGAGTGCCAGGTTAGACCTGCAGAGGTACTCAGCCTCATGGACCTAGCAACTTCTAGGTTCTAAGCCTCTCTATCATGAGACAGTGATTGTTGAGCTACTCTGATTACACTTTTTAAGTCAATATAATAAATCTTTTTACATTCTGTGTTTTTAGACTCAGTAATGCAGTGAAATCTTATGGGACAACATGAGTCAGAACAGCCCAAAACAGCTTGCATTCATTGTACATTTGATTTTAGATTGATTTTTTTATTGTTGTGTTTTCAAAAACCTTTTTACTATTGTCAATATCTATCTATCTATCTATCTATCTATCTATCTATCTATCTATCTATCTATCTATCTATCTATCTA
>JANHMN010000016.1:24938551-24970926 GCA_030674055.1 Rhabdomys pumilio
CTATCTATCTATCTATCTATCTATCTATCTATCTATCTATCTATCTACAGAACCCAAAGTCAGTTACATAACCCTTCCATTCCATGTGGGGTTAATACTCACAAATTAAAAGACTGTACCTTAGATTATGACAACACAATATGATCTCACTCCCATAAGAGTATAGTCAAATGTTGTGATCTAGTAATTTCTCTACAAAGTATTATCATAGAGAAGGATGAAAGAAAACTTGGGATTTCTAACACCAAGTCTATGCCAGTTGTACAAATTTTATGTAAGTACTTCAGCTCAAGGGATAAAAAACATGTCTTCAAGGATTAGTGTGCTTTCCCAAGAATTCTCATAGCTGTGATCTTCCTGTTTTGCGCCCTTAAATCCCTCAAAAAGAGGGGGCTCTGTCAGATGCTTCTTCATATTTTGTAGGAAGTCAAAATCGTTTTCCCCTCTACTAATGTAAATGCATGTTAAGAGTATAATGATCAGTTTTGCCTGGAAAGAGATAAAATGCAAATGAGCACAAGCCAGTAAAACAGAATGTTCATGGGTCCTTGTGCTCTAGAATCTCTGCACAATGCTTACAAGCATATAGCCAATCATATAGACTCTGCTTCATTTCAGAGAGTAGTAGGGAGATAGGAGAAGTTGTGAAGTAGTTGGAAGAATAGCTTCCTCTCTGCCTTTATAAAGCATTTCAGGGCTAGCCAGATAGCTTGAGTTTGAAAAGTGCTTGCCGCACAAGATCAAGGTCTGGGCTTGGTCTCCAGATGCTATGTAAAAAGTTGCATGTGGCAACATATGCTTGCAGTACCAGTACTTGGAAGGCAGAGGCAAATGGATTTTATAGGCTCTTAAGCAAAGAGCCTAAGTTACTCCATGAAGTCCAGGCCAGTCTCAAGCATTATATGATGCTGCCTTACAAACAAGACCTGAGGTGGATTTCTGGCCTCCATATGAACACATCTTAACCTGCACAAATGTGAATACACATATGAGCATTCTTTCTTTAATTCACTATATTATTTATAAATGTCTTAGCTTTCTTAACATTTGTAGATAGTTTTAGAACAAAGGACATTGATTCTTTTTTAAATTTATCACTATTGTTTTTATGATATGAATATGGTATCTTATAGATGCATCCCAAATGAAAACATTTGTAGTTTCTGCTATGTGCTATTTCACATTTAGTGTATAATAAAGACTAAATAAATATTAGATATTACCAATAATGGTAATCTATCTGAGTTAAAACACAGATGACTAATTAATTACAAGAAAGGCAGCATATGGTATATCATGAATAAGTTACCTTCAAATTTACAAAGTAATTAACTTGTAATGTTGGATGCAATAGTACCAATAACCGAGTTTAACTCAATGTGCCAGCATTCAGTAAATGTGCAGTTCATATGTTTTGAGTTTTAAAAAATAAGACTGTATAAGGAGTTAATGTGAAATTTGACACAAACCAAAACACATTGCCAATTGCATGTTATTGATATAGCTTTAACTATCTATAAAACATCTATCATATAACATAACCTACATTTTATAGAGAGTTGAAGTCATGCTTTGGGTGATGTACAACATCAGACTTAATTATTAGAAATCTAGGTTTTCCTTTTCTACCTCATTTGCTGTTAAAGCTATTCAATGTAATTACAATTAAGAAGAAAGAGGGTTGCAAACCTACTGCAAAGATTGAGTTCTAACTAGAGGCAAGAAAAAAACATATACATGGCTCAATGTCGATGGGAGAAAAAGTACTTTAAGGATTGAGGAACAGAGAAAAGAGAGGCAAATGGTGAGGCGCTGATCTTCTGGATTCCCTTTTCCAGTATGGACACTTAAAAAAGTAGAAACATGCTAGGTAGAGTGTGGTGAGAATGGAAAGTAACTGTTGCTTCACTTTCTTTTGGGAAATATGCAAGGATCTAGGTTGTAGGCATACGTGTCAAGTAATGGCATGTGATAACGTAACCATGGATAGCAAGATGAGAAACACTTGGGAAAATACTGATGCCATTATTTTGTGATAGGGAAATGATTGAGAAACTCTTTTGAGAAGCCAAGAGAATGGATATGCATTCATGGGAGTAAATAGAAAGTGGAGTTTGTCCTGGATGTAGATGGGGATATACTAACTCTTTTAGAAGAGGATTGCCTGTGACCAGGCTGCTGGAACAAAGCATTTTGAGAATTTATGGTCAGTCATAGATGTGTTGTTTGACCTCAGTGAAGGCTTCTAGTGCCCTATAAAGCCAGATTTTGATGCCATGAATCTTTGATCCATGATGTCCAAAGACCTGAAATTCTCTCAAACCTGGACACCAAACCCCCTTTACATCAAAGTGCAGAAAGTTCATGATCCAGATGTTCTTGTGTGGAGCAGTATATTTTCTATTACTTTATTATTTATATTATTATTAATTTATATTAATATAAATATTATTTATATTACTTGAGAAGTCTATATCCTAAAAGCTATTGGTAAAATATTTCTATGATAAATGGTAGCTAATAGAATTGAAAAGACTTCCCTATGTACTAGCTTACCTAGAGTAAGCTACAGGTACCTATATGGTCCTACCTTATGGGTATTTTGTCTGTCTAAAAACAACAAACCTCTTTGCAAATGTCAAAAGGGAAAGATTAGCCACTTTCTCATAAGTTTTAGCATTTTATTGAGGAAAAGAATGCTTTAAATTTAAAAGGATAAGAAGATTCTTGGAAAAGATTCTCAGTAACAAGTCCAACCTAACATCTATATTATATTTATAGTGCACCCCTCACATGGAAGTTAGTGTTTAGTTTGGAGTGGAACATACAAATTACGTATTCTGCAGACACGGGTGCCTATGAGCCAAGGAACTTGGTTACATGTTTTGAGACATACATTAGAGATAAAATAACGCTACGAGGACATTTGTGAGTTTCTTTGTAGATCCTTCTCTCTCACCCATTATTTCTACAAATTTGATGACTCCTTATCCTTGAGCACTTACTCATTCATCCGAAAGCATTACAAGACACAGTGCTTCATTGATTCTTCCTTTTGCAGATTCAATTTCCTGCTTAAATTCTGGCTCTAAAATGAGTTTGCTCAAAGAACGACTGCTGGGAAAGTGCTGTGATGGTGTTAGTAATTTAGGATCAGTGTGCGATGTGAGACTGCTTAATACTATTTTTCTTAAATTGCAGATACCTAGAGAATTGCTCATTCTGGTCAAGAAATTTTCATGGTAATGATTTTGATTTTTAAAGAGACGTACATGTTTCTTTTAAAAGAAAGACCTAGAAAAGTCCTCCTCTATTATTAATTCTCAGAAAATAATTTAATTGAAACTTACTGAAGCTAATTAAAAGGATAATTTCTCATTTTGCTTTGTGGTCCCAAGGACTTTATTCAACTAAAGAATATATATATATATATATATATATATATATATATATATATATATATATATATATTCTTTTTGAAGGTAACTGTGCTTAGACTTAGCACTAGGGAACAAAACGAAATATATCCTTATATCTTCATATTTTTATTACTCTTCATTTTGAACAAAAACATTTTGTACGTTTCTTAAACCTTTTGAAAGTAAAGTTTGTTTGTACATAATTAGACAGTACAATGTAATTTAGTAAGCATTTGTTTACTTCTATCCAACACAGTTAAACTATTACCACATGGAAGCCAGGACATTAAATATTTCATAAAGATTCCTTTAGCCACGCCCTATTATATGCATCCTATTTCCAAAAGAAGAAACTAAGGTACAGAAATGTTAAAACAACAGTGACAGAGTATATGTCAAATGGGGTCAGTCTTAGTGATTCTAGGAGATATTTCTTAGGGTGAAACTAAGGTTGTTGAGGCAAATAACATGTCATGAATGCTCTGAAGAAACCTGCTTTACAGTGTACAATTGATAAAGACAAAAGGGATTATTGCTATATAGATATAACTATGATTGGTTGAGAGATGATTTTTCTATATAGGCATGACATGATCAACTTTTAGCTTTTGCAGGGTGAATCCCGCAATGACATAGATGGCAGCTGAGGAACATCTGATAGCCAAGCTACTGACAAGGGCTACTGCAAAGTCTTTATATTATAAATATAAAACCAAACTCCAGATCCCAGAGATGACGAAAACAATGAGGAAAAGGGTGAGAAATATGGAAGACAGCCAGCTTTCAGGATAGCAAGAGTTGATTTGAAGAAATAGTGAGCTTAAGGAAAGCATAGCTGAAGATGTTTGAAAAGGAGTTAGGATGCCATTTTATTAATGAGCATGGAAACTGAGAAGGCAGGAAAAAATAGGTTTGGGTATTAACAAAAGAATAAGACTTCAAAAGAATAAGATAGAACAGAATAGACTCGGACAGAAGACAAGGTATTTGAGAAGAATGACGACAAAAAAGAAGTATCTGACATCTAATAGGAGAAAGCTTTCAAAAAAGATGCAAATGGAACCTCCTTATGCACAATGAAGAGTCAGTGTGATGAAGACCATTCATTTTGTACCTGTGAGGTCGTCTGTTAGTATAAAATCTGTCCTAGGATTTCAATTCTGTAGTTTAAATGTGATTTTCTAAATAATGAAGTTTACAGATATGTACTCCCCAACACTTGATATCTGTGAATATAATCTTTTATATAAAAAAAGAATTTTTCAAATAAGATCAATGCCTTGAGATTCATGTTCTAACTTATACAGGTAGGGTCAGCGATAAGAACAGTCAGGAGGGAACAGGAGGCAACAATTACTGAAGAAGGTAATTCTGAGGTTGAACTAAGTTGCAGTTTCTGGCTTTGAAGAGTTAAGAAGAGGTGGGAAGTCAGAGAGATGTGGAAAAGGTAACACTCAAAGATAGATGGAATCAAGGATGAGTTACTCACAAGGATCACCCAGGAAAAGGCCATTCCTGCTATTCAATGTTTCTTCTCACTTCAGCCCAAAGTTAATCTTCTCTGACAGGAAATAGGAAAGCTTCATCTTAGAGTCCAACAGACTCATTGGTACCTGAGGTTAGTACTAAGTGTCCCGTGTGGCTGACAACAGATGAGCCAGCTGCAATGTTAGGATTCCATGTGGATGCTCCTAACACAGATTTATTCAGCATATGTTCATTGACATGGGATGAGATTCTGGCTTCCTGAGAAGATAATCTAAACCTGAAAGGTTAAAGTTTAAAGGAAAGAGAAACTAGTGAATGGGGACAGGTAAAAGGAAAAGTTCTCAGGAACAAGAGTTCAATGCAAAGCCATGTCTGAAGAGTAGGTGTGAGGAGATAGAGAGTAACCAATTGCACCATGAATACTAAGGAGAATGGAAAATGTAATATCATGTACAGAAGGACAAACAAGATGAAACCTCTAGTAGAGACTTAGGAGAACATTATTAGCAGAGCTTTTGGGAGACTGAATACTGAGGAGAATGGAAAATGTAATGTCATGTACAGAAGGACAAACAAGATGAAACCTCTAGTAGAGACTTAGGAGAACATTATTAGCAGAGCTTTTGGGAGACTGGAGAGCAAGTGTCGCCTGAAGGAAGGGGCTATAGTCAGTTGTTGCCGGAGCAAAAGGGCAAAAGGTTCAACATCATCAGGTTTTGCAAATTTAAGGGAACCTAAAATCTAAAAATGAAATAAACCTGAGGATTTCATGTGAACTTTTAAAATAATAGGCTTAGGCAACCGGATTGAATTCCCATTACTGTTGTGATATATACCACCGCTTAGTGACTTAAGACAGGCTTGCCTTCCTACAGCTCTGAAGGTCAGAAACTATAATAGGTTAGCAAGGTTGTGCTCCTTCTGGCCTATTGAGACTCCTCTTGCTCATCTCAACATTGCAAAGGCCCTCTACAGCTTTGGGTCATGGTCTATTAAGCAGGATTGTATTCCCAGATTTCTTGTTTCTCTGTGTATATGCTATCTTTTTACGAAATGTCCCTCATTTTTCTCATAAGTAGCTTTTCAACAACATCTGACAATCCAGGATCTTCAAGATCCTTGATGCAATCACATCTGTGTAGTTCCTTCTCCAGTATAATGTGGTGCTTGCAGCTTCTAGTGACTAGAAGAAGATGGACACATTGGGCCAGGAAATGGGCTCTCCTAATTCTTACATGTTAACTAATAACAAAATCACAGTGTTAGTATACACAGTGTTTAATTAGACATGTCAACTGGACAACTGATTTTGTACAGTCTAGTTACAGTGTTTGGAGCTATGCTTTGAGTTCTTTAACGTGTTTCACTTTGGGGGTATATGTTAAATAATAAAGAGTTTCACAATTGTGAAAGAGGTGATAAACTGATGGAGGCAGACAGTCGAGCTGAATTACATATACCACCATGAGACACAGATTGTGAAGGCCATTGTCTGGAATATTATACTTACTTCCTAGGCGCAAGACTTTTGAAATGTATTTTAATTAGATACATGTTGAGATGTTTGAATATAATTTTAAGTCATTTAGCTACAATATGATTTCTGGTTCTTATTTAATAGAGCTGTTATTCAAAATAGGCATCCATAATATTTATTTGTAGAATATCGTGACTTACCAAAGTCTAGCATATTGCTCAAATGGAATATATATTGAAGGAACAAACAGCACATTTTTATCTCAATTGTCTTTTAAATATTTTCAGCTATATTTGGCATCTTAGAGAATGATGCGAAATGTTTAAGAACAAAATCACCATTCAAGACTAGGTAGATGGTCCTAAGTAGAATGCCTGCCTATTTTGCTTGTATTTCAGAGGCCAGTTTTGTCTCGATCAGAAGAAAAAAGCTTTTGTTGCCTAGTTAATTGCCTCATTATGTGGTAGGTACATAATTCTTTCTAGGGAAACCAACACACGTGAAATGAAATCGTAATATACTGTGGATTATATCTTCCAGTTCCATAAAAATATTGAGGACAATAATATATAATAATGGATCCATATTAATGTGAAGGCCTTTAAGCTGAGCAAACCAATACTTTAGAAATGTGTTAATTTCTGCCCACATAAAAGTTATTCTTTGTTTGTAAATAAAAAGAGGATATATTTCACTGTGGCATGTCCATATGGTACTTGAACAATCACTGAGGACCTGCATTAATCACAGGATTTTCTAATAGGAGTTAAGTTTAGAACTGCAGGATTCAGCTTTTTTTATATGTAGCTCTGCTAACCCGATCTGATTCATTCTCTTGGCTTTGTACTTTGGTCCATCCTTCAGTATGTGCCAGCAGAGCACCTGTAAAGATAGATTTTCTACCAAGTTGTATTTCTACAAATGTCTTTCTTCTGTAAACTTTTTTCCCAAAAACTCTCAAATAGTTAAATTTGGGATCAAGGAGAGGATTCAAGAGTAAAAACTGTCGATTTGCAAAATATTCTCCCACGCATTTGTGTTATAATACATAAAAGGTAGGTAGAAAGAAAATCTACTGAAGGTACCTACATCTATGTGAGTTCTAGATTTCAATCTTATGGTTGTCACTTCTCAGAAGCATGAAACAAGCCAATCTCTGACTCTAATGTTCTTTAGCAGAAACTGTGGTTTAAATATGTATGAACCACTATTAGGAGGTGTGGCCTATTGGAGTAGGTGTGGCCTTGTTGGAGGAAATATGTCCCTGTAGAGATGGGTTTTCAGATTCTTTATCTAGCTTCCTAAAGTCAGTCTTCTTTTAGCTGCCTTTAGAACAAGAAGTAGAACTCTCAATTTTTCCAGTGCCATGCCTGCCTGGACACTGCCATGCTTCCCACTCTCATGACCTCAGGGCCAGCTCTCCTGCCTATTATAGGAGGCAAGGGACTAGTGGTGGGGACAAAGTCCTCTCTCCTTCACCACGCCAAGGCTGACAAGTTGTTGGGCCATCTCTCTCATTCTCACACACTCCATGCAGTTCACCCAGGTCCTCCTCACCAGGGTCAGCACTACTGAGCTGCCCAGGAGAGGTGCAGGGCCTATTCTCCTGAGTGCTGTAGAAAATGAGAGACAGAGTCATCACACTTATGATCTTGAGGCCAGCTCTCCCACATGTCATAGGTAGTAGAGGGAGGGGAAACATCTTTGCCTTTCCCATACCACTGCATGGCAGATGAGTATCAGGGCCAACTCTCTCATGCTTACACTCTCTGGGCTGGGTCAACTATCACAACGAAAACTAACTCTATTGTTCTTCCTGGGTGAGGTACCAGGATACTCTTCTGAATATTTTACTTAGATAGGGATTGGACCAGCTCTTTTGTAATCACACCTTTGATACCAGCTCTCCCATGATGCCCAGACAATGTGCAGGGACAGTTCTACACAGCCTTCAGACAATAACATGGCTCCAGGCAATAGCCCAGACTAAGGACATCTGCCTAACCTTTGGTGGTAAGAGAACCTACTACTGCATTGCCTTGGACCCAAACATGGCTCTGATGATAGGACAGGCCAGATCCTCACTATGGTCTTAGGTTGTATCACCAGCTACTCACATCGGGGTGTTCTTCATTTCCCTTGAGTATCCAGTTCTATCTCTCTTTATTGTGCACACATCCTTCTCTTTCTTTTCTGTTTCTTTCCACTTAGTTGGTTATCTTAGTGGTACCTGGGGTCTCTGAGTGTCTGGGGTCCTGTCAGGAGTGCTATCCCGCGCCCATGCTGTGTGGCTCTCTGCAGGAGTGGTCTCAGGCATGTACCCCATATCATTCTAAATATTCTTATTGGTAATAATTTATCGCACATCTTTATGAGTCTAGAATACTATGAAATTTTAGTGATGGTAGAATGATAAGGAATTTGGGAAGCGAATGTCTAGGTGGTGTCTTTATAGAATATACACAGCATATTGATCATATCTTTGTAAAAAACAGAAATTTTTTGTAAAGATAAAATTATATACCTATAATATGGACTATAACTCTGAATGAATTTAAGGAAAAAAAAAGCACAGTATTTTGATTTCATTCCATCCTAGGCTCATACATAGTAGGTAAATAATAAAATTAATATATTGGTCTCCATTGCATCTTGGACAATCAATTATAAGGAGTGGAAGTTATCTGACATCAAAGGCCAGCATTAGCAGTGCACCAAACACCAAAGAGATGCTCAACCTACCAGGACAAGTACAGAGATGACGTGATTGGTCAATGTGGTCAGACCACTCTTCACATTAACATTTTTCAGTAGTGTCTATTGTTACAATGTTATACCCCTGCTTATAGGTGCTCATGCCAGAGGAGTTGGGTATGTACGACCAGAAGTGCAGACATGAAGACCAGAGCGTTATAATTCAAATTCTACCTTTGGTCCCTATTAGCCTGGTTGCCCTGAAAATTTACTTGTGTCCTACTGAATCCTGTATTAATCCCATAGAGTAGTTAGGACCATCATGAGAACACAAAATCACGCACACCAAATGCTCAGGAATAAATGAATTTGGGAAACTCACTATTATTATGACTACATATTCTACATTTTTTTTCTTCACTTACTGGTAGTTGAGTTACCTTTCTTGTTTCTGAGGCAGAATATCCCATAAGAAACTTAAAGAAGGATTGGTTTTAGTTCATGGTTGGAAGATACAAACCATCATGCAGCAGAAGTTGTGCTGGCAGAATCTTGAGGCAGGGGATCAGTTACATTGCTTTCATAGACAGGAATGAAGCCGCAATGAATGCTGGGGCTCAGTTCGCTTTCTCCTTTGTATTCAGTCCAAGACCTCAGTCCAGACAATGATCCTACTCATTGTTAAGGTTAGTTTTCATACCCCAGTTAACCAAGCCTGCATAATATTTCACACATGTGCCTGAAGCTTGCCTTCTAGTCTGTTCACTATCCTTAACCATCCCCTGGTTATGATAGCTCTGAATCTTCCCATCCTATTCTACAACCCTGAGACAATATGCATATTCTTTTCCCTATGTTTATCTTATGACTCTCCAGAAATCCAGAAATCCAGTTTTCTTTCATTACTTTACTGAGTGATAGATACACTAATTTTCATTCGTTATAGTTTCTATTACGCTGTATCACAATTATGGGTTCTGTTGAACCTTGTGTATTAATAGCTATTCATAATGATTATTAATTATAATATCCACTGATAGTCATTAAACATTATCTATAATTATTGATGTTGGTAGGTAATGATAATAATTAGTTAATGATCAGGCTGTGTTGAATAAATAAGTAAAAGAAATAGAACACTGGTCAATCAATAATGATTGTATCTGATTGTATATCATTGACCATCAATACTGAGTGCAGAAAAGAATGCAAAGAGATATGAGGGAAAAAAAACACAATGGGGAGCCAACGGAGAAAAAAGAATAAAAGATAATCAAAGAACTAGCAACACAGAAAAGTAAAGTATATAGTACACTCCGCCAGGGTGACCCAGGCAGTAAGAGCTATCTATGAAGGTGAGAGGATAAAGAATAGGCTGCATTAACAAGATATTGTTGAGGTGGAACTGCAGAGACATGTTAAATTTGATCTGTGACAGAGTGTGAGGATGACAGCATGATTTCTGGGCTTGGTAACCGGAACAATAGAAAAATATTCAATACAGAAAACATTAATAATAAAAGCTAACAGAGCCTGTTTTAAACAGCTAGAAAAACTAAATCCTTTAATCTTTACAACAGCCCTATGAGGAGCATTCTAACACCATGATTTTACATATGCAGAAGTGAATGTCCCCTAGAAAGTCATGGGATTTTCTTCCAAGGACACTTTACAAGTGAGTAATAGATTTAGGATTTAAGCAGAAGCTATACACTTTTGATGACAGTCTCTTCTCACTCTGTTACACTGCTGCCTGTCAAAGTAGGCTCCAGGGCAGGGGTTTTGGCTGGGGTAAGATGATAGTAGCAAGAGAAATTATTCTTAGAATATGGTACATTGTCCTGCTGACTTAGTCTCCATTACATATTTGTTTCTCTTACTGACATCCTTAAAGTAACTCCTGTAGGCAACACATGGTACAAAGGGAGATGGCTCAGGACCTGGCAGGTACGTGCTACAAAAGACCTGATTGTCTTTTCCACACAGTCAAAAAAGAGAGCAGTCACAACCATAAGGCAGGTTGTGTCCTGGCCAGCAGGACATTAAACAGGGTCTGGGGAAATCACCTAAGAGAGAATGGGGGAAAAACGGGCGAAGGCAAAGAACCATGGCTTGTCAATAGGCTGATCAAACCATAATTTTTACTTTTTCACATTTTTTTGTGTATAAAAATTTTTACTTTTTATACACACAAAGGCAGGATGTGGGGAAGGGGATGACACAGGAGTGTAGGTGTTCAGGGGGAGTACAGATATCTTACAGAACAGAATGTCAGCTGCATGAAGGTTCAGGGGACAGATCACTATGACTTCGACTATGATTCACTTGTCCTTATCTAAGCTGGGACTATCTACCAAGGCTACCTATCTACAAGTTCTATGATTATGGCTTGGCAACTTTCCACCAAAGCTGCTTGTTTACAATAGCTTCTAGCCATCTGTTTCAGTGTTTTTCCACAGAGACCCAAGACTTTGTGTTAGCAGGCATATATGTTAGACCTATAGCTGACCCCAGGCCTTCAGTGTATAAGCAGGGTTACCCCTGACAAGGTTGTGTGTTACATGGCTTGAGGTGCAATATAAATAATTTCACTACTAAAGTTCTTTTTTATGGGTCAATAAAAAGCTACCAGCATAATACAAGTATAAAATAGAGCATTAACTTGGAGACTTACAGACAGACTTTCAGCTAATCTAGGTCCTGAATCACCTCGACTCAACTGTGAAGCTCAAACACTCCTGAAAAGGCTAGCTGTTGGCCAGGGATATTCAAACGGCATACGCTGTTTGTCAAAAATTAAATAAGTATGGAATTGAACATAAATCACCATCATATTTCAATATTCAATTGCTAGAGATAATATGCAATATTTTGCTACTAATTAATAGAGCTCCTACATAATTGTTTCAGTTGCAATGATAATTTACAGACATGAAGACTAGGTTGAAGATTCAGAATTTATTACTGAATTTAGGAACTTGGAGCATCATAGTGCAGAGGACATGGAGAGAGTAGCTAGGAAAGCTCCTGGAGTGTAGCCTTACTCCTGACACCAATCAACTAGGTAAGTTTTTGAGTAGTTATCAGCTCAGTATTGAGCAATAACAGAAGTCAAGAATTACACAACTTCATCTTTTTCAGACTTCTCACGCAACAGATCCCAAAGCTAAGGCCCAGAAAGTTCAAGCCACTTGACAAAGAGGCTACCTTTAGGCATATAAAGTCCCCAGGAAAATTCTCCAACAAATGAGTAATAAATAAATAATATATAAGACTTATGATTTTGAAATTCCATAATCCTCTGAGCCTTTAGGTTTTAAAATTTTCCCATCTATATTAAAAATATAAAAATGTGGATTCTTATGAAAACCCACATTTTCCTGTGACTGTGTAGATGTACTTAATAATTTCTAAAAATTGACAGTCTGCCTTAAGTGATTAGGCAGATAGTCTCTAATTCATCTTGCCTGGGGTAATTCCCACTGACTTCAAGTCTTAAATGAGGTATGGAGAAAAATGAGAAATGAGCCCATAGAGTTATATTATTAAAGAATCACAGAGATTGTAACCATAGAGGATTTTGACTAACTCACATTAATTATCCAATTTGTGAAAGAAATAAAAGAATTATAGAGAGCTAAATTTCTGAAAAATGAATACTTCTGGCCTCACTAATGAAGTCATATCTTTCTATTTACAACATTTCCTTAAATTTCACATAATTTTGGGAGGTTGTGGTTTTGTTTTGACATTGTTGATCTCTTCTCCATATATAGCGTGAAATATACTTTATTCTCCAAAGGAGAATTTTGTCAGTCGGGGAAATTATATTAATATGGAAATTAGATTTCAAGGTCAAACTAAACAAAACAGAAAAGCTATTCACATACTGCAATGTTAAGTAATGCCTACTTCACACGAGTTACATACATTAATACACACATGTGCATACATAGAAACACACGTATACATATGTACTCATACATACAGAGCATAAAGAAAGACAAGATTAAAAACAACATTTGGTATTTTTCTAATTTGCTCAGAGTATTTTGAAATATACTTTATAAGGATTAAAGACTCCCAACTATGGATCAATTTGGATTAGAGTCAAATTTTAAAAATTATTCACAACTACATTCATTTTGTTCATTGTTTAATTACTATTCTATATTTTTTCCGTCTAAAAATGTACTCTATGTTCTCTAGTCAAGAGTTAGGATTCTCATAGTAGTAAAGGATTAATCATTATATGGTGTTTTGAGTGACAAATGTCTTTATAGGCTCAGGCATTTGAATACTTGGTTGGTTGGCAGTTGGTGGAGCCGTTTAGGGAGGTTTAGGTAGTTCAGCCTCTGAGAAAATAAGGCCCTGGAGGAAGTAAGTCACTGGAGGTAGGTTTTGAGATTGAAAGCCTTGAGCTGATTCCAATGTGCTCTCTCTGTTTTGTGCTTATGGTAAAAGATGTGAGCTCTCAAAATCCTGCTCTAGCATGCCTCTCATTGTTACACTTTTTACTCATACCTCTCTGTAAAAATAAAAACAAACTCTTTTTCTATAAGTTGCTTTATATGTTGTTTTATCACAGCAACAGTAAAGTAACTAACATGTATTGTAATCCATAAGCAATACAATATTATATAACTATTATGAAATAATTTGTTAAATCATTTTATTAGTTAAAGTAAAAATTAAAAATATGTAAGATGTCAAATTAGTCCTAATCCACCTCTGTTTTCATGGTTTTGTTTGGTTGATTATTAATGGGCTCCTGTAAATTTCTTGAAGTTCTTAAAAATATGGTGTACGGTTTATAAAGTATAAAAATGTATTAAACATTGGTAGTAACATTGGTAGTAATTAGAAAATACTAAAAAATAGTTTAATATCAGATATCACTTGAGAGAGAGAGAGAGAGAGAGAGAGAGAGAGAGAGAGAGAGAATTCACATATTCACATGCATTCTTGGATCATAAAACTTGAAGTTTGACATTAAAGTAGGTGTTAGAAAATCCATAGTGTAGAAGTTGTGTGAGAGATTCCCTGCCCTTATGATAACTACAGTATATTGTGAGACATCATATTGAATATGAACTGATTGAAATATTACAATGTCTAAGATGTGGGCAGTCATTAGGCTGTTCATAAGAAAATAGGATGATTGTCCATTTTTAATCTCTTGATGAAACCATGGATCATGAATCAGTGCATCATAAAAGACCCCCAGGAAATCTGGAATGACGGACTACATACAACAGAAAGGACGGCGAACAACATAGGCAATGTCAATAACACAGTGGAGTCACAGCGAAATGTGATGCCCAGAATGAAGCAGCTATCAGTGATATTGTTACACACAATAGACATATCTCTTTAGAGACCAGTTTTGCACATTTGGAAATAAAGGTTATGGGTGCTATTTAAAAACAGTACACTATCCCCAGAAAATTCTTCAACAGAACTACTAATAAGTGAGATATATTTTAATTCTGTTCCTTATTTTTTATGTGTGTGTGTGAAAGTATGTGTATGTATGTGTGTATGCAGGTGTGCATGTGTGCGTATCTATGTGTTTTGGAATAAGCACACCCGTGTTCAGCTGAACTTGGAATCACAATGTTGATGCTGTAAATCTTCCTCAAACGTTTGTCCTTTTTCCTCATCCTCTGGGACAGAATAACAGACAAACCCAGAGTTCAGTGTTACAGTTAATCCCACCAGTCAGCTTGCTCTGGGGAATCCTATTCCTTCATCGTTTTTAGCTGGAAATATAAGCAACCACCATATATGTGGCATTTATCTGGGTTTTGATATCTAAAGCACTTCAAGTGATGAACCTTCTCCTCAAGCCCTGAGATGTGGCTTGTAAAGGCATAGAGGCTCTGAACAGAGAAGAGTGGGAAGCTTCACTGTGCCCATGCTTGGAAGTAGGAGAGCAGGGGACTTGGATCTTTGGAAGACTATGATAGAAGAGTAAAATAATTGTCCCTATTCAGATGAGGCATAATGAGTTCTTTTTTCTTAGTCATTCATGAACATATTTCTATTTTAAATCCATGTGAATTAAAGAGCATTAAGTGACAGTAGCAGGTTTATATCTTAGCTTAAAAATGAGTCTTTAGAATCACAGTGCATTTTAATTATCACATGGAGACAGAAAAAATATAATTGCAAAGAATAGGCTCTTGAGTCAGAAATACATGAGCCCAAATTTATCCTCTATCTCATTCTTTTTGCTCTGTTTGCCTCAGTTTCCTCAAAATGAAAGTGGTGAAGTGGTGATAATTATATTTATTTTTCTAGGTTGTAAAGTGAATAAAAGTCACATACAAAATATCAGGCTTTTGTTGATGTCTCAACAAAATGAAGCTATCATTAGCTAATTTTGTACATAGAAGAATATTATTACTCAGTTTAGCACTAGATTCTTATTATTCTTGTAATCATCTCATTTGTACACTTTAAATTGTGGGAAATTCCTGTATTCTAGCATTTAGAAGGTCAACGGGAGAAGACCAACATCATTCTCGGGTACATAGCAAATTTGAGACTAGCCTGAGCGTCATACAACTCTGCCTTAAAAGAAAACAAACAAAAATAGCAACAACAACAAAACAAAAACGATACAATACAAAACAACAAAAAACCCAAATCAAAAACAAACAAACAAACAAAACAAAACAGTAAAATAACAACAGGTATGGAGAGAAGGTTCCATGGTTAAAAAAAAAATGTTCTATTATGTGTGTCAGTTTTCATCCCACCCACTATATCAGGTAGTTTATAAGTGGCCATGCCCTAGCTGCATGAGATTTAACACCTTTATTTTCTGGCCTTTTAGGACCCCTATATACATGTATGTAAAAATATACATACATACATACATACATACATACATACATACATACACAGTTATAAAATAATGACCACTTTCTCAGACTGATATGTGCTTTATGATTTTTGTCTTTTACCTTTAAAAACGTATTTAATTTATTTTATGAATTTCAACGTTTTGCCTGTATGTATGTATGTATGTATGTATGTATGTATGTATGTATGTATGTATACCATGTGCATGCATAGTGCCAAGGAGGTCAGAAGAAGTCATCATATTCCTGGGAATTAGAAGTAGGGATGGTTGTGAGCCATGATGTAGATACTGAGAACTGGATTTAGGTCTTCTTCAAGAGCAGTCAGTGCTCTTAACCACCAATGCATCTCTTCAGCTCCTATTCACGGTTTTGACAAAAAAGGAATAAAAAAATCTGTAACTCAAGATGTGCACAATAAGGTAACATTTTGAGGTGGGAACAGACTTGCGGAGACATTTCAGATTATAATAGAGCACAAGCACTCACTCCATTCTTTCTGGGGATTGCAGTATTAGTCTCATGAAAAAAATCAGGCGGGAATCGCCTTCCAAACCTATTTTGAAATTTGGCCAAGTTGGCTTATAGCACATGGAAGGCATTTCTAGATTCTTACGTGGAACATTTCTTATGCCATGTATTTCCACACAAACCTTTCACAGAATGACAATTGAGAGCTAACTGGCTTTTGCATAGATGTTTTACAGTTACACAAGCTAGGTTTTTAAATGGCCTCTGCAGACTAGTGCTAGGAGAATTGTGCCCTTTCCCATAACCAGGAATGATGTGGTGCTACTCTCACCTCCCTCTTTTTATGTGTTTAAAATGTGACACACAAAATACAAGTTGCTTCTGAGTTTATGAGTGGTTTAAAATATCAAGGAATATACTACATATAATTAGAAAGCCTCAAAAAAAAACCCAGGTGAATTTGTTTATATTTCAACAGTCTGGTATCCATGGGCTGCTTAAAGTTTGCTGTTTTATAAGCCACACATACCCTATTTTATGAAATAGATTGAGGGATATAGTGAATATTATATCGCCTCTGCCATTGGTGAGTTGCATTCCTGAGATGACTATGTAACTAACTAATGATCCCAAAGCAAACTTGATGTCTTATAAAGAATATGATGGTGTTATGCTGAGTAGAAGTTAATATTCGTCAGAGAAATTGAAGGGAATGCTTACATGCATAGGCAAGAAATTAAATGTGCCATTTATACATGTGAGTGCAAGTGCTTAGCTAAAAAGAAACAGCCTCAGTATGAAGGGAATGGGCACGCAAAGGTCAGACAGCCTAGTATTATCTAGAATAATCGAAATAGATTGAAAGTGGAATAAGAGCATGAGCGGGTGTGACACGTAAACGGGAGATGAATTTAAGCTAAGGGGCACAGATTAGGACCTAGGATGGGTTAAGTAGATTTATATGTTTGTTTTCAGAGGTAACAGAACTTTTACGGGTTCATAAAAGTAGAATTTGATTCTGAGAAATAGTGTTCGAGTTCTAGAACACCCTAGTAGGGTTACACTTAGCTATTCTCTCTATGTGCTAAAGAATAAGTTTGTGCTTTTAAAAGGATTGCAAAATATTTACTGAAGGGAAAAATACCATATGTACAAAAATCTGCTTTACCAAACAGAACAGTGTTATCATTTTATTTCTCTCCTTGAAAATGCCTGAAGGCTGCACTCCACATAATGGGCTAATGATTGCAAATGAAAATTTGTTTAAGTCATATGAAGGCTGAAATGAAAATATCACTAAAAAAGCCCAAAATGAATTTGCTTGTGTTGGGTAAAATGCTGTCATTTAAATGTAGTTGAGTGATTTTTCTGGAAAGTTTGTTTGCAATAAGTGTATTTACAGGTCAATCTTTTTAGTAGAGATTAATGCAACCAAGAAGGCAGAAAATGGCTTTTTATATAAACACTGGCATTGGCAAAATATGATTATTTTCTGATGTCATAGCATTCTTATGTACTCTGCTATATCAGAAGTAAATATACCTATGTTATCAGTAACATTACCCCGACGCCCAAGTGTATTCAGACACTGAATCTGAAGCATCTTCTTTATTTTCCATTTGAACTTCTGAAGATAGCGTTGCTATGTTTTAAGACCCTTTCTTTTCTATCACGTGTTTTTTTATGGGAAACACTGTGGATGGGGGTCATGACATGGCTTTTATTTTTACTCAAGAAGACACTATCAATACCATCCTTGTTCAGATGCTACATAGGGAAGAAACGAATAATAAGAATGGAACTCAGATGGTGCTGTCCTCAGCGTCGGATCATTAAGGCATCAAGGGAAACAGCTGAATGCATTCTCTTCCTGTACTCCTGAAGCATTAGAGAAGAATAACGGCACCTTTCACAAAAGTTTATAAAAGCAAATTTCATACTGAATTCTTTGATCATTTGAAGGGGACTGTATAATTGCAACATTCAAGAAAATCTGCAGAGGATATACTTTGAGAGAGAGATAGAGACAGAGACAGTGACAGATAGAGACAGATAGACTGAAACAAAGAAACAGAGACAGACAGAGACAGAGACAGAGACAAAGAGAGATAGAGAGACACAGAGAAACATAGACAGAGTATATGAAAGTATGTACTCCTGACAATTCTCTCTCCTTTCATGTAACTGAGTTCACATTTCCTCAAATTAAATAAATCCATGAAGGCTTTATGACCATTCACCCTGAAATGTCACTTACCAATTTAGCCCCTGTGATTGGGGCACACTAGGTGAAAGATATTGGAAAGGACCGTCATAGTGATAACTTTAGAAGCCACTATATTCACAACTCACACTCTGAAGCCTACCTTCAGCTGGGGCACAAAATTCTAAAAACAATTTGCAGAGGTATCAATAAAGTCTGAGTATGAAGAGGAATGATGCTCTGCTGAATGGCCAGACTGTCTGAGCCTTTTCATGGTAATGAAGAAATGTCAGTGGAGGTTGATAGTGCGTGTGTGCATGTATATGGATGTGAGGTGGGAGGAAAATGCTGCCAGACTGAATTCTTACATTGAAGTAATTTAGAAATCACATGTGTACTCGAAGTCCTGCTCACCAAGTCTTCCCTTACTATTAAAATTGGTCAATACATGGTTAGTCTTCTGTAAAAAATTGATTTGACAAGACCAATTTTAAGTCATTGATGGTTTGACATTGACAGTGCTTCCTCATGCTCAGATGTGGTGTGGAAGGGAGGATTTTTCTGTGATTTGTGCAATAGTCTGATGCAGAGTATATGTAGACCATATAATAGGGTCCCTCTTATTTTTCCTCTAAATTGAACTTATCCCTGGTCAAGTGACAGAGCCTAAGATACTGGCCACTGCAAACTACAACCTTTATTGCTTAACTTGCCACTAATTCCAAGTGTTAGTGGGATCACAGTCACAGTTGGTGGCTTCTTAGGGGTCACTTATCAGAATAAACTGTGAACTATGAACTATGACAAGCATAAGAAACTCACACAGAGACTACTTGGTGCCATAAGTCCAAACCCATTAAAACTGCAAGTCGTGATAGCCGTTTGGTAAGGTGATGTAGTTCAAACCATCATGGGTAACTTTTTAAACATTGGTCCATTTCTAATTTTGATCATGATTATCACAACCTTGGATATTATTTTGGCAAAGAGACACAAAAGGAGGAAGTGTGTACAATACTAAAGACTCTTGAAGTGACAGAGCCACACACATTACAACTTTACAAAAGCTTTCCTTACCTGGGTTCTGTGTGATATGCATGCTTCCCTTCCTTACCAGAAGCGTTCTCTCCTATCAAGTCAACTTCCTGAAGGGCTGAATCTCTGTGGCTCCAGAAAGCCATCTTTCTAAAGAGTCCATGGAAAGTGGGAAGGAGGCAGTGATGGGTTTTGACCCGCTTCCACAGAGTTGTGCTAGAAGATTTTAATCATAAAAGAACATAAACCACAGAAAATCAGACTACCCCTACTCCTTGAGGTTTACAGTTTTTTTAAAAAATGGCAGCTACTAGGAAGACAAATATTTATTCAAGGTTTGTGGGCATGCTATGACAGACATTCTCTTTCCCAAAATGGTGACCTTTACCCTTTACTACAGCAAATTACTTCCCTCATTAGTATTAAAACCTTTTGAAGAACTTTAAATAGCAAATGACACAGACTATATATATATATATATATATATATATATATATATATATATATGACTTGCATATCAAGGAATTACAGGATGCTTTGTGAATTTTAAATAATTAATCAATTTGAGATTTTTATAAATAATATTTTCTGAGGAGGAGAAGAGTAAGAGGCATATTGTCTATTAATGTTTTAGCTTACTCAGAGAGAATAAAATTGTTTATAAGGTATTTTAAAGAGCTTATTATGCAGAACTCATATTAACCATTGTTGATAAATACTTCTGTTTTGAGAAAGCTGCGGCTGTAACAGAGAATGAAATAGAGAGCTCGTGTGGGAAGGACTTTTCGGCTTGCTGCAACTTGATTGTTCACACTTCAAAGCAATCCTAAGAAAAACTGTAAATAAGGACTAGGCATAAAACTGCAATCACCTGGGGATACTCAGCCCACTGCACAGCAGAACAGAATCTGCACTCTGGCAAACAGCCAGCTTCTGTGGATAAATCTGGAAAGGCTTAATGTGCACTGAAGAACTGATAGACTCAGAAACTATGTGGGTGTACTTAGCTTCTTGGCACTTAGAGAATCCATTTGACTTCCCTGAATACAAAGTAGATCTGGTCAATGTATGCAAGGCTAGATTCCAGCCCTGCTGGAGCACATGCCATAAAATGCCTACTTTATAGGAAGGACACACCTTCCTCAAGAGATAAATATCCCTCCCAGCCTTCTGCTTTTTAATGCTCATTTGAACTTATTAGAATCTCCAGAGCAGTTTTTAAACATTTTAACAACATGAAGGTATATTAGGGAAAGCAATTGAGTGAGTCACATAATAGCCAAAGAAATGCTTTCAGTGACTCATCTGCACAGTTGCTATAGCTAAAGACACACAACACAACACGGCCTTTGTCTTGTGGGACAACCTTCCTTAATGCCTATCAGCATCAATAGCAAGATATTTCCGTCGCTCATCTTAATATACTCTTCATTGTTTATATACACTTTCCAGACTGAAGCTCATTGGAACAGAAACTCTCGTAATAAAATAGGTAATAGATCATTTGTATACTTTAAAACAGCAAATGCTGAGATAGAGGAGGGGTGCTCTCTTTCATGACAGTCACACAATAAAAATTGTTAATACAAAACCCTTTCATCTTCAAAGGGATCTGAGAAAAGTAATTATTCAATGCAACAGAAACTGTTAGATTTCTATTAAGTTAGCTCAATTTTCCAGTTCCCCTGTTCCTTTTCTCAGCATACATTTCCCTATTGCTGGATTTGCCAGAAAAATAACAGCTTCAAATTTATCCCGGAGCTAAAATCCTTCAGATGATTTACAAAATCTTAGCTAACTTGAAAAGTAACTTACATAAAACCTGGTTTGCTACTTGGGAGCATATTCTCCTCTCAGCAAAATATATATACCTTTTCCTACATTGATCTGTGGAAAAGAATAGGCATTCTTCAAAGGCCACACTTTCCTATAAAGCTAAATATCTTTTGTGCCGCTGTGACTCATACTGGAAGGTGTCTCGGTTTTTATCAGAGTTGAAATCTTTTTTAAAAGATTTTGGAATTTTCTGAGTAAGGTTTGCATGATATAGCCTTCTTTGCATTTTTAACAGATAATCTGGGGAGTAACTTAGAGGCTGACATACCATCTTCTTCATGTTCAATCAGTCAGCTTTCAACTTGGAAAGACAGTGATAACTTTGACACTGCAAATGAACATAGACCGGTACGGATGAACCCAAGGCCAAAAAGGTACAGAGAGTGAAACTAAAAGGCATTGCTTAGGTGTGGCTGATGCTTCCCTTTGTTGTTAGATTCATGTTAGAATAGAAGTTGGTAAATTAATTTGAGGCATATATGTAACAAGGCTGATTGATGTTTACTCTGTGTCACTGGCTATACTAAAACACTGACAAGTTTCTGTCTAGGTTGGTAGCCACTGACTGCTGTCCTTTTACTATGCCATTGCATTCCTAGGATTAAGACTTCTTCTCTATCTATAGTCTTTGTTTATTGCCTTACACGGTGGTGGTTATTAAAGCTCAGTGTCTATGATCTGTTTTAGATTGTTGTTGCCTATGCTGCAAAACTATAAAATAACTGAAACTCGCTTCTCCTCTTGTACATAGAAAACAATGGAGTCAGATTGTCCACGTTAGATCCTGAATTCTGCTATTGGTTTTGTTTAGCTCTCCAAATTATAATATCTCTTTTTTCCTCGGCAGAATTAGAATGATAATGAAGGTTTGTTCACAGCAGTTTCATGCACATTAAACAAGATAATACATCGGATGCTTAAAATAGTGCTTTTCAACCAGTGTTCCACGTTGTCAGCCTTGGTGCCTGATAGGAATGAACCCACAATTCCTGAGTATGAGTCTGGGTTTTTTTCTGAGCAAAGGAAACCTTGCTGCCTCAAATAGAACAAGGTCCTAGATCACAGTGACTATTTGATTGATAAATGCTAACCATCCTCAATTTTCATTGATCTAGGAAAATGGTTCATTTGAAAGTGTTGCTCTCTGATCATTATTTACAAGAATTTTTATGCAAAGGGAAAGCCAGCGAGGTGTTGTAACGATTATTATCAGTTACGTAAAATTTAAATTTCACTGGACAAGGGATGTTGGGGAACACTTAGGTTTTGTGCAACAATAACCATTCAGAAGGAGTTCCAAAATTTTATTTGGTAAAGCCATATCATTAGCTGACCCACAAGTAGTCCTTTACTGTTCAGGTGGAAGGAGTATAAACAGCTAGTTGGGAGGCCAGGAAAGACTGAGGTGATCAAGGAAAGCATATGTTTTTATTTTATCCTCTGAGTGGTATGTAATGCTCTCTCAACTAGTCCTTCTTCCTGTAGAATGTAGCATTGTGAGTCATATTGCTTCTTAGTGAAGCCAAGTTCTTCATTTAAAAATTAGCTCCTTTATTGAAGTAATAATTACTATTCCTTATTTTAAGTTATACTATAGAGACATAGTAATAAAACAGCATGGTACTAACATAAAAAGAGATATATAGATTGGTAGAATAGATTAGAAAACAAAGATATAAATTCTCACATCTAGAGTTACCTTTTACCTTTTTTTTTTTTTTTAAAAAAAGATGCTAAAAAATGCATACTGGAGAAAAGAACATTTTCAACAAATGTTGCTGGTCAAACTAGATAGCTGCATGTAGCAGAATGAGACTAAATCCTGTCTCTCATCTGGCATCAAACTCAACTCTAAGCAGATCAAAGGCATAGCATAAGGCTGGATACTTTAAAACTATTAAAAGAACAAGAAGACAGTACATTTCAACATATGGCCACAGGCAAGAAATATTTTGAATAGGACCCTGGCAGAACAAATGGATTCTTATGAAACAAAATGGAAAAAAATGGGAGAAAACCTTCACCAGCTCTGTATCTGGTACTAATCTAATGTCTAGAATATCTAACAAACTAGAATAATAAATATCAAGTAAACCCACCAAAAAATAGACCATAGATCTTACTAGAGACTCACAAAAGAAGAAACATACTGGTTAATAAACATTTTAAAGACTGTTGAGCAACCTTAGCCACTGAGGAAATGAAAAATTAAGCCTACTGTCACGATCCTCTTCACTCCAGTCTAGAATGGCTTCATCAAGCAACCAAAGGATAGTAATTCTCAGTGAGGATGTGAGAAAAGAGGATCACTTATTCACTGCCAGTGGTAAGGTAAACTGGGGAAATTAATATAGAAATCAGCGTGGAGGTTCCTCAAAATGACAGAAGTAGATCCAACTTATGACCCAGCTATACCACTTCTGGATATGTACCCAAAGAACCCTATATACTACTAGAGAGCTATTTGCCCAACTATGTCTACTGCTGATCTATTCACAATAACTAGGCAATATGATCAGCCTAATTGTCCATCAATTGATAATAATGATGAATATGTGATTAACAATCACAATTTTATTCATCTGCAAGTAAAATAAAATTATGAAACTTTCAGGTAAATAAACATAACAGAAAAGAATGAAGACAGTGTGGTAAGAAAGGCTCAGAAAGATAAATGTTGTGCTGTCTCGCATATATGGATCCTAGCTTCAAATCTTCATATCTATGTTTTTAGAACCTACAGCATCAAGGACACTAGAAAGTGGAAGTAGCATTGAGCTGAGTACATCAAAACTTAAATGATTTGAAAACGGTTGAGGAAATTCCTGAAAGCAGAAATTTAAAATCATGGATGGGGGATAAGGGGTTGGAGGAGATGAAGAAGGAGGCAGAATTAACCAAAAGATGTACGAAAAAAATACATGCAAGCATATTGCTTTGTCACTCAGTTAAAAATATAATCATTGGATTTTATATATATATATAGTGTGTGTGTGTGTCTCTGTGTGTGTGTGCATGAGAGAGAGAGTGAGAGAGGAGGGAGAGAGAGAGAGAAAGAGAGAAAGAGTATGGAGTATGTGTGTGTACTAGCATGTGTGTGACCTTCTGTCTGGGATATATGCACATAAGTATGCAGGAACCACAGAGGCCAGAGGAGGGCAGCATATCCCTTGGAGCTGGAGGCACAGGGGTGTTGCCAGCCTCCTGATCAGGTAATAGGAACTGAGCTCAGATCCCTTGGAAGAGGAGGAAGTGCTCTTAACAGCTGTGCTGCCTCCATAGCCCGAGCATAAGTTTTTTTGTTTTTTTTTTTTTTTTTTTTTTACAAAAAGCAATAGTTGAAAGGAGATCAACAGGGCTAGATGATGCTACTCCTCAAAAAAATATTTTATCCAACAAAAGTTTCAAAATTGTTGGCCAGGGAGGCCCCTAGGGTTCCAGAACATTACAGGCCCTTGTCATTCTTCATTGCCTATCAGAAGTAGCTAATAAAGACCCAATTGCTATAGACATCATATATCTTAGTTTTATTACATAAAGAAACCCAATTAGAACTGACCTGGGAACTTCCTTCTTGGTAACAAGTATGCAGAGTACCAGATATTACTACAAATGCTGTTTATAGAGAAAACACACCAATGATCTTACCCAGCTGTGAACTTCATTGAGTACAGTACTAACATTTGAAGCAAGATATCCCTACTGGTACAATACTGACACAACTGTTAAGAAGGTAACAACTTGTTCTGTGATTGGATGTGAGGCCTGATCCACAACAAAGAATCCATGCCTGATACTATAAACTCAGCCATAACTCATGACTGAAGACTAAACTTACTACCATTGTTTATCCAAATAATGTGGTGGCAAGTTGCCTTGTAAGTATTTATTTTTATAACCTAGACAAATACTAGTCTCAACCTTAATCATAAAACCTCTTTGTAATGAACAATAATGAATGCTGAAATGCTGTTCAAGATATTCAAAACTATACAGAACATTCATACCATCCTCTCTAAAGCACAGAAAACATTGCAGAAGAAGAGGTAGGAACAATGTAAGATGCAGATAAAACAGACAGGGGCTGTGAGATGCTATCTTCTGGGCATGACACTGACAATTCAGTCATGAAGGTAGCTGCAGTTGCCTTCAGTGAGCATTAACAAGACTATGCCCTCAACCGCTAAGCATCAATTAGGGTAGGTGCCTATGGATCCCTATGGACTATTGACTGCTGATGGATTTTATAGGGGCAGGAATCACTGTTTTAGCTGGGTATTCTCTGGGAAGCCCCACCAAGGTCCAATGAATAGTTCCAAAACTCAGTGAGATTCAAATAAAACAAAAAGATATAAATGAGAAAAAGGAAACTGTTGGGAGAGGGATGGGCAAAATATATCAGGAAGATAAGGAGGAGGAGGCTTATAACAAAAGGAATATGCTATTACGCATGAATAGAATTGTCAAACAACATTATTTTTAATTAGCTCCTTGGCTGGCAAAATCACTCAATGGGTAACATACTTAGAGCAGAAGTGTGGGTACCTGAGTTAGAGTGACAAGAATCCATGTAAAGCTGAGCATGGTAGTGTAAGGCTGCAATCCTAGTCTTCCTCTAGTGACTTAAGAATGCATGATGAGAGAATTGCAAGAAGCGCAAGGGCCAGCAATCCTGATGTACATAATAGAGAACACCTAAAAAGAGACCAATTATCAAACTGAGTAGAAGGTAAAACCAACATCTGAGGTTGTTCTTTACCATGACGTGTTCACCTCTGCACTTACAAGTGTATATACATACACATCATACAGACAGACACTAAGATCAAATAAATGAAAAACTAAAATAAGTTTCTGTGATGGCTATTCCTGGTTGTCAACTTGAACTACAATTCAGAAATGGAGGGCACACTTATGATACAGACCTTGAGGCTAGAAGACACAGACTCTGACCTTAATCTTGATATGAAGATTTTGAGGCATAATGGCCTTTTAGCCTAAGACCAGGCAAAGTAGTACACTCCTTAAATCCCAGCACATGAAGGCAAGCAGATTTCTGGGTTCAAGGCCAGCTTAGGACAAAGCAAGTTCCAAATCCAGGCGTGGTGGTACATGCCTTTAGTTTGGGCCACACCTTTTGCTGGATGCCTACATAAGGACATTGGAAGAAGGAAAACACACTCTACCCCGGCTTGCACTTGCCAACACATCTGTTGGAACTTTCCTCTTCAGTATTCCTGCTTATACAGAAGACCAGCTGAAACAAGTATCCTCTTTGGACTAAGCAACTACTAGATTCTTGGACTTCTCACTCACTGCTGCCCATTGTTGGGTTAGTTGGACTACAGACTGTAAATCATTACAATAAATTCCCTTAACATGGAGAAACATTCCATAAGTTCTCTGACTATAGAGAACCCTAATATAGCTTCTATGTGCAGCTCAATAGTAAACACTGACTCTCCCTCTCTTCCTTCTTCCCTCCTTCCCTCCCTCCCACCTCTTGTGTGTGTGTGTGTGTGTGTGTGTGTGTGTGTGTGTGTGTGTGTAGAGAATCACAAGAGTAACTGGCTATTCTATTGATACATTTACAGATGTCATAGACTATAGAAAGCCTATACAGTGCTGAACTCTGAATTATAAAAATAAATTTGGATATAATAAAAATATGCTCGGTGATTGAATCTGGGTAGGTTCAGAAGCAAACAACATATGAGCAAAGAAAGGATAGAGCACATAAATTGTTATTGGACATATTCTTTAAATTAATTTCTCTTTATATATAGGCAAAGTCAAATCACTCCTAGGTCAACCAGCTAATTATACCTATGTTAGCAATATTTATTTTCATAAATTGCTTGAGCGCATTTTTATTGTATAAAATAGGTATATATAATTTTTAAATATGTTTTCAAAGTTAAATAGCTCATTTTGTTTTATTCTTGGGTAATATTTCATTTAATGTATATATTATTGTTTAATTTATCTATTCTTGTATGAAATATTTTATTTACTTTTAGTTTGGAATGATCTGGAAGACAATTGCTGAAAACGTTTAAGTGTAAGGTTTTGTGAATACTTATCTTGTCAATTAACTGGCAATTACTAACAACCATAGTCACATCATTTAGTAAGTTTATTATTGCATTTCTGAGAATCTTCTCAAAAACAGTGTCTTGAAAAGTACAATATCATTCTAGTTTCTAGGCTGCAATGAATGGAAGTTTTTGGTGTTTCCCTGCCTCATGAGCTGTTTATTTTGCTATTTTTGAATTTTAGCTGCACTGATACGTAAGTAGTAAAATTTCAGTATTGCTTTAGTTTGCTATTCCATGGTAAATAGTAATGTTGAGACTATTAATAGTAATTTTAAAGACTATTATTCTTTGTTGTGTTATCTACTCGGACCTTTTGTACATCCTAAAGTTGTCATCCTCTTAGTGTGAACTTGGTTTACATACATTAGATATAAATTAATTTTTTGTATTGCACAAATAATTTTCCCTATTAAAGATTTTTTTAAAAAAATATTCTTAGTGTCATTGTTCACAAAATAGCTTTAATTTTAATAAAACCAAAACTTATTTTTGACATTATGATTTGACATTTCCACATATCACCAAACATAAGGTATCTTACATTGTTTATTTTCTTGCAAAGGCGTTACACTTTTGAATTCTTTCATCTATGATCCATTTTGAGTCAATTTTTGTGAGAGATGTGAAGTCTGTCCATGTTTCTATTTTTGTATATGGACATCTGATTGTTAAATCACAATTTGAAGAATAGACTTTCATTCTCCCTTGGATTGCTTTTTACTTCTTTGTCAAAGATCAATCAGTTGACCATATTTGTATAGGTCTATTTTGGGGCTCTCTTTTCTATACAGTTGAATTTGTATCTGTTCTTTTGCCAATATTGTCATGTCTTGGCTATTATGGCTTCATGTTAAGTCCAGAAATTCAGTAGAATGTGTATTTTCTAACCAGCAATTCTACAGCTCATTATTCATTGCATGAGTTACATTACTTCTTCAAATTTATTTTTCTATCTACAGTTATTAAAAACAAAGTTGTAGATATCTACAGAAACATTTTGCTCATGCTTTGGTTGAGAATGGAATGTCAAAATTTCAGTAAATTGTACTGTATCAAATTTTACTCTTTCATTCCATACGCAATAAATTTCCCTCAATATATTGAGGGGTTTTTTTTGTTACGTGTTTAGAATATATTATGTAATTCAATTGACATGTTTCTGTTTATTTTTTATTTTAAGTTTCATAGTACAATTTTTTTAATTCAAAGAATTTAAAATTCCACTTTTCCCTTGGCAGATAGGACCTTCATATTCAGTATCCTAGTCTTGCTCATTTACTAACTGCAGGTGGAATTTTTGGTTGTTGTTCTTCTGATGATAACTAAGATGATGATGACTATGTTTGAAGGGGTTGTTGTAGACCATCCTGTCATCTGTACATAGATATGGTCTTATTTCTTCTGTTCCATTTTATATAACATTACTTTTTCCTTGTCTTGCTTACTGATTTAGCTAGAATATCCACCATAGTTATTGGTGGATATTGGTAGTTTGTTGAGCAAATAAGTATTAACCTTGCTATCACTCACAGGAAGAATGGGTCTTATTTATTTTAGTTAAATATGGTATTTTTTTCTTTGTCTGGTGCCTTGGAAAGTGTGGTTTATCAGATTACAGATATTACCCATATGGATTTCTTACTAATTTAGAACTTTGACTTGAGTAGTATATTTTATTTATTAATTTTAGTGTGTCAATTGATATGGTCATATGAGCTTCTATTTTTAATTTGTTTATGTGATAAATCATTCAGTTTTTCTAATCTTTATGGTAGCTCTAGACTCCTAAAATTAATACAACTTTGTAGTTGTGAATAGCTGATTGTATCTAGTATGTAAAGTACCATTGTCCAGCTTATTCAACAGAGTGTAAATTGGTTGCTAAACATCTGAGGTCTATATCAGAGAGTTTCTGCTGAGCTTGGAATGGTGACATTAATGAAGCTTTGTTATCTCTCAGTCCTGCCATCCTACCACAGAATAGTAAGTGGTCACTGCTATATTGGAAATTTGAACCCCATATTATTGAGAAATTATACAATATTGCATAGTTCTGAGAAATTTCATAACTTCTTAGTTGTCTACATATTTATATTCATAAAATTATAGTTGGAGAGAAAGGAGAGAATTTTCATATATATATATATATTTTTTAAATTATCTTATTTATTTACATTCCATCCATTGCCTGCCCCCGTCCCCTTTCCCACAGTTTCTCATCACTCTCTTTCTCCTTCTTGCCTCCAAGAGGGTGTTTCACCCCCCCAACTGACCTTCCCCTTCCCTGGAATGCCAATTATCTCCAGGAATAGGCACATCTACTGAGACCAGACCAGCCAGTCCTCTGCTATATATACACTGGGTGGCAGGGTGGGAATGGAGTGGGAAGGGTTGGTGTGTGTGTAGGTGGGGGACTCAGACAAACCTGTGTATGTGTATGCTGCCTGGTTGGTGGTTCAGTCTCTGAGAGCTCCATGGGGTCTGGATTAGTTGAGTCTTCTGGTTTTCCTATGGGGTCACCCTCCCCTTCAGCTTATTCAATCCTTCCTCTACTTCAACCATAGGGGTCCCCAACTTCATTCCAATGGTTGGGTATAAGTATCTGCATCTGTCTCACTCAGCTTCTGGTAGGGCCTCTCAGAGAACAGCCATGCCAGGCTCTCTTCTGTAAGCACATCATAGCATCTGTTCTCCCATTAGGTGGATCCTAAGTTGGGATAGTCATTAGACCACTTTTCCTTCAGTCTCTTCACCATTTTTCCCCTGTAGTTCTTTTAGACAGGAGCAGTTCTGGGTCAGAAATTTTGACTGTGTATTATTAACCCTGTCTTCCCACTTGAGGCCCTGTCTATCTACTGGAGGTGGACTCTTCAAGTTCCCTCTTTCCACTTTTGGGCATTTTGGCTAAGGTCACTTCCATTAAGTTCTGAGAGTCTTCCACCTCCCAGGTCTCTGTTACTTTCTAGAAGGTCCCCCCAACCTCTGCGCTCCAAGGTTAGATATTTGAAAGGGGAGAATTTTAAAGATAAAATAGCTTCCAAGTTTTGCAAGTTTTATTTGCAAGGACATAATCAAACTCACAGAGAAGACAAACATGATAGAAATCAAGAAGGTTTCAGAATTGCTAAAGTCAGTAAATTTTGTTCTTTACCTCCTCCCATCCCCTGCCAGGCATGAGGAATAATCAAGAAATAAAGTGTGGCAAATAATTTACCTGTCAGGCAGTGGGAAAATTTTCTATATGGGTAGATAATGACATTTTGTCTTATCTTTTCCTATTCTATGGCCAGAAGCACCTGCTAGTCGTGGGAGAATTAGAGTTACTCTCTACTATCCTGCAGATGCACAAGTGTCTATAGAGAAATGGCAGACTCGCTAACCAATCTTCTTGGCAAGAATGTTTATCCCTAGGCTAAAACAGCTTATAATTTATAAAGCTGTACAAGCTACTCTTGTGATTCTTATACATCTGTATCTTAAGGAATATAGCTGTGGATACACTCAGCCACCACACTGTCATATTGTGTGAGTAAACATGCTGCCTCAGCTGCGCTTAGGTGTGTAGGGAGCTTATCTATAGAAGGAGTGCTTCTACTGCATGTTGGTGGGTCATAAATAAACCATTATGCCAGAGGTAGATGACTTTATAAAATGCTAGGATATAGAAAGTAGAAGTGATGCATTCAATTTTAAAGCTCAGGTTCAAAACTACCAGCGCTAACCATGGTAAAGTTAAAATTTTCATACACAGTAAGAAAACAACCTTGGTCATACAAGCTACCTCTATTTAGATATTATTTACCAAGCTTGGGACATAATGGCAGAATCTCAGTAACTTTGAGCATCAGATATTATTTCTTAGGTGTTATCTCCTACTTGATCTACACTGAATATATCAAATGTATTTATACTTTCATAGGCAGAAACTGATACAAGTTGGGATAGGTAAGATCTAAGAATTGAAAAGTTCAATTTTTAAGTATTGATTAACTTTAAGTTTAGATAACATAATATTCATATCTGAGTTCTATGCAATTAATTTTCAAAGGAACTTGTATTATATTGCACTGGAAAAATCACACAATTAAAGCATCAGTGTTCTCATCCTCTCTGTACTCCTCCCACCTTAGCTCCTCCTACATATCACCCTTCCTGTTAAAATAAAACTTTTCTCTTAAAATACAATTAGAGCATAATTATGCTGATTTGTATCAGTGAGGTACAATGAAGAGAAGGAGTAAGGAGAGGAGGAGAAGAAGGACAGGAGTAGCTAGGTGATGAGAGAGAGAAAGAGAGAGAAAGAGGGGAGGGGACATGGAGGCAGATGTTCACATGTCTCCACCAGTCAAAGATAGTTGATATATCTAGGTTGAGTATTGGGTTACACTTCTGACTGAGCATTACCAAACTTATAAAGCCTTTGATTAACATTTTAAAAATTGCATAAAAACAAAAAGGAAAAGGGGGCATGGGATAGGGGTTTTCTAGGAAAGGGAAATGGGGAAAGGGGATGACATCTGAAATGTAAATAAAATATTCAATAAAAAATAAAAGTAAATAATAAAAAAAAGCATCAGTGTTGAAATACAGAAGAAATTTGATTACAGTGACCATGATTCAGCATGAGCATTTTTGCTAATGGAGTGTAGTACAAGCAATATGGTTGCAGGATCCTGAAGGTAGGAAGCTTTTAATTCTTCCTCCCTTGGACATTCAAACTCTCTCTCTCTCTCTCTCTCTCTCTCTCTCTCTCTCTCTCTCTCTCTCTCTCACACACACACACAT